>LR824557.2:4930073-6130073 GCA_902850265.1 Spodoptera littoralis
CAGGTGCATTGACCCACTTAAACACAAATAACACACAACACAATATTACAAAAACACACAAAAATAAAAATTATAAAAAAATAAATTACAAAACTACAATTTACCACAATTATTTTTTAACTTATCACTCACGATTTTTGTTTTTTATTTTATTTTTTGTATTTTATTTTTCGCGTCTATGTATGCGTTCGACCGATCGCGCCGGGTTCCAGCAACTGGCCGTACAGGGAATTACTGCGCAGGTCTTTAGCAAAATTGTATAGACAAGGACCACTACATTAGACCTCTTTTCCCCTCTCGTTTTGCTCAATCGTCGAGTTATTAGGGCTGATTTTGTGCAAGTTGAGGGATCAAAGTAAGCTGGTTATCCCGGTTAGGTATAAATATGTACATGTAGAAACAGGTATTCGAATCTACAGTTGGTTTTGTATATTTTTTGTGGTTATATTATAGTCTATTGTTATGTAAGATAGTTAGGGGCTCGTTAGATAAGTGGTTGTTAGGGTGATTGGTAGGTTTGGTTCGATTTACGGATGGGTAGGTTTTATTGTGTGTGTTTTTTGTATTGAATAAGTGTTGAAATTAAATAAATATTGGTGTTTATTATTTCAAAAATATTGAGTCATATTATAGTGAGTTAAAAGTGTGTTTAATTTGTTTATAGTGAAAAGATTTCAATGGTTGAATGTTTGTAACAGTAAAATGTTCGATACTCAAGTTGGACAAAGTAAAAAGAAAAGTAAAAACTAAAGAGGAAAAATTAACTAATATTGGTCATACGTACTTATAGCTTACACAGTACACACCCACTTATTAGGTGAGAAATCGGTACCGGTAAATACTTAATGAAATAATTAACAAACGCACTAGTCGACCCTATATTTTTTTAAAGGTTCCCCTCGGTTTCCCTGGTCTTCCATCATCAGATCCTGATTTCCTTATCATGGGACCATTCTGGGACTATCTTCTTTCCAACAAAAAAGAATTATCAAAATCGGTTCATAAATAACGGAGATATCAGCAAACAAACATAAAAAAGTGTGGGAGAGCCATGCTTCGGCACGAATGGGCTGGCTCGACCGGAGTGATACCACGGCCTCACAGAAAACCGACGTGAAGCAACGCTTGCGTTGTGTTTCGTCGTGTGAGTGAGGTTACCGGAGGCCCAATTACCTTCCCCTTCCCCAATCTCCCCAATCCCTGAATCCCCAACGATCCTCAAACTCCTAATCCCCAAAAAGTCGGTGACGCACTTGTAACGCCTCTGGTGTTCCAGGTGTCCATGGGCGACGCCGATTGCTTACCATCAGGTGATCCGTCTGCTCGTTTACCAGCTTATGCCATAAAAAAATCATATATACGGTCGTATTGAGAACCGCCTCTTTTTTTGAAGTCAGTTAAAATTATAAGTTTTATTTGCTTTTACAAAGTTTTGTACTACCACGTATTCTAGTATTATGTTCAGTGTATGACAATAGCTAATCACCTTTAACATCAAGTCAAAAATACGAGATTACAGTCAAGCATTTTAACTCACAGATACGAAACCAATATGAAAAGTTACAAAACAGCAAAAAGAAGAAATAAGACTGAAAAAATCCTGAAAAAGCCTTTCAGTTCAGTGAACTGAAAAGAAAATGGAACAAATGAGGTTTTAACTGAAACACGTAGCTGACTGCACGTGGTACGCATCAAGCTAAACACACCAATTTATCTTGGCCTAGTCTAGTATGATCGTTTCGTACAATCAAAGGTCAGCTTATACTGGTGTTGCATAGCTTTATGTAGCTAAAACATATCCAATTTATCCTGGCCTGGTCTTGTATGATCTTTCCGTATATTCAAAGGTCAGCTTATAATGGTGTTGTATAGTTTGATGGGTAGTTGGAGCACAAAAGTAAACGTGATTTCAAAGAGATAAAGTATGGAGGTAGAGTTAAATATTTGATCCATTTACTATTGGTCATCGTGGAAGAAGTAATTAGACAGTCCTGATTAGTTTATTAATTACTAGCTTTTACCCGCGACTTCGCTCGCGTCACGGGATAAAAAGTACCCTATTATTTAATCCGGACTTCTAACTTTACGTCTGCAAAAATTCAAAGCAATCGATTTAGTAGTTACGGCGTGAAAGCGGAACAAACAAACTCACTTTCCGATTTATAATATTAGTAAGGATTTGATTCTTGACTAATGCACGATACACAGCTTACGACCTAACTGTACAGTCAAACTGTGCAGTCAAACTGTGTATTGACTGTCGGGCAAGGGGTCTCGGGTTCAATTCCCAGGTCGGGTAAAGTATTACTAGGATTTAAAAAAATCTCAGTAGTAGCAGTCTGGAATTGTGCCCGGTATAGAGTAATAAGCTCATCCGCTATTACACGGGACTTATAACATAAATAGTGAAATGTGAGTGTTACATTGTACAGTGGCATAATGTTCACCTCTGCCTACCCTTTCGGGAATAAAAGGTGTGATGTTATGTTATATACTTGCTTACTAATACACAGTGGATGATGATTCAGCCAACCTCTTTAAGAGAAGCTCCCATAAGTACTTTGTGTAACTGTCTTCATTTTCACAGACAAAGCCGAGAGTAGAAGCTATATTATTTGCTTGTCTTGACCAAAACAGACCACGAGGACTTCTAAAAACAGCTTAGCATTGTTCCAAGCACCTTGAAACTTTCACAAAGGGGCTTCCTCGCCTGTTTTCAGCGACTGAAAACAACATGGCCACTTGTCAACTGTTACAGGTTTCAGTGGGACGTGTTTGTGTGGGTGTTAGCAGAGGTGTGAATAGGGTTGTTGCCAGGAAATGAAAATTAATAATCTAATCAGTTAGATAATGAAAAAATATTAGACACGTATTTTTTTATTTTCTCGTATAAAGTTACAATACTTAGATAAAATGTAGTTAAGTTTAATAGTGGGAGTCAGTACATATAACTCGGAAAAAGAAACATTCGTACTTGCCGTTGGTAGGTTTCGAATCAGCACCTTCATGCTTGAGAAGCGTCTTAAACCTCCGGACCTCCACGGCCACAATTGATAGTCTTTATTAAAAAAATAGTCTTTAAAAAATGTGTTTAAAGTCGCAAGATACAATAACACCTGTCACCTGTTCAATCATTTTAATAAAGTACTTTGACATTTTAATCACCATTGCCGCGTTAGAGCATATCAAAAGGCGTGCTAAGAGGCTCATCAACGATGATCCGCTTGTTGTGGCCCGACTTCAAAGTCTCGGCATAAGGTTGCGAGCCTTTCGGGTTTCTGCCGGACACATATGAGTGAATGTGTGGGGGAATTGCACAACTTGATTCCCCATCGTACTACAGGACAATGGCAAAGCATCACCGAATCATAGTGGACGTCACACCCGCACCCACGAAGCGCTTCGCATCAAGCTTCTTTATGCGTAGTGCTAAGGAGTGGAATTCTTTGCCAGAGTATTTTCTGAAGGGTGTTTTTACACCCAGGTTATACCCTCTCGAGCTATTAGGTAATAGGCTCGAGTGAATAGGTTGCTTATGTGCTCCATCGTAGGCCGCATCACTGATTACCAACATCGACCCATCAATTATAAAAAACAAATACCATATTACGAACATCAATACAAATCACCATATACGCAACACAATACATGGCCAATATGAATATAATAACCGTTATTTTTCAAACAACTGCCTATCAAAATATAAACGTTGCATAAGGGTTGTGTACCAGTTATGACAGTTGTGTTTTTTCAACGCCATGCTATTGTTGTGTCACTATTATGACTGATGTGTGTGGCACGTTAGTGCGGCAGTTTCGTTGATAGAGTTTCATGTGAAATGTGTTGATCGAGAGCCTTTACACGTTGTGTGGAACATGAGGTTTTAGTTTTTACCTGAATATAAGGTTTTTAATATAACATTTGGCCTGACAGTTCCACAAGTCATAAAGACCGCAGAGGACAGGGGCGTTTGGAGGAGGGTTGTGCATCAAGTGACGCGTGCACCAGACTAGACACGACCTTCAGTAATGAAGAAAACGACTAGGGCGAAGAAGAATATAACATTAGGTACTCCTTTTACCTCCGAAAGGGTTTTTATTTTAAGGGGGGAAAATCAAATCATCGAATGACTGCTCCCACCTGGGTGAGGCGGAAGGGAGTGTCAGACTCTTACTGACTAAAAACCACCCCGTTCCTTCTCCTGCACGTCGAGCCAGAGCCCCGGTTACCCGTTAGGTTCGGTATTGGGCCCCATCCGTGGTGGCCTGAATCTTGTGATTTTTCATCTCCGAAAGGGCAAGCAGAGGTGCACATTACGGCACTTAATGCACTGTACAATGTAACACCCACTTTTCACTATTTATGTTACGAGTCCCATGTAATAGGGGGTGAGCCTATTGCTATAAGGTTTTAATTTCGAAATTATCGGTAATAGCACAAAGTTCTGTATTTTATTGTGCACTAGCTTCTGCCCGCGACTTCGTACGCGCAATCCCATTTTCCACCCGTTCCCGTTCGTAATTTTCAGTAAAAAGTAAAAAAAAAGTATTGTATAAAAAGTGTCCTATGTCCGTCTCCTGGTTCTAAGCTACCTCCCTGCCAATTTTCATCTAAATCGATTGAGGTATTCTTGAGTTATAAATAGTGTAACTAACACGACTTTCTTTTATATACCTATATAGATTATTCGACTTTTTTGACTACATACTTTCTTACTCACTGCATACCCACGTAACTGTTTGACCAGGAACTTGAATAGTTTAAAGCTATACTAGAGACTTATATTCATGATATAGTCTGCTATATCATGAATATCATGCAACAGTCGCTGCAACGCTTGTCGCTGAATCTGCCCATGAATATGAGCCTCCAGCATGGCTAGAAATTAGTCGAGTTCTGAGTCAAACAGTTACGTAAGTAAACAGTAAAGAAATAATTAATTAAACAATATTTAGAAAGAAATATTGATCCAACTTTAACCATTATATATTATCCATCAGTTTTCTTTAAATGCCAATACTTCTGTGCGCATATTACCATATTCTTTTGAATACGTAAAAGAATGGAAAAAATATATTATAATATAAGAGACGGCCATATATTCACATTGAAGGTTCCGTATGTGTATACTGCTAATATTCCTTTATTCCAATAAAAACTTAAATAAAATTAAAACTAACTATTACTAAATTAAACATAATATATACAGCTTAAAATAAAAATTAATTAAAATAAAACTAAAAACAAGAATATTTTTATGGCTCTTTAAGCCGGTAAACCATCCGATGGATGATGGTAAGCGATCGGCGTCGCCCATGGACACCTGGAACACTAGAGGCGTTACAAGTGCGTTACCGGCCTTCTGGGGATTAGGAGTTTGAGGATCGTTGAGCATTCAGGGATTGGGGAGATTGGGGAAGGGGAGGGTAATTGGGCCTCCGGTAACCTCACTCACACGAGGAAACACAACGCAAGCGTTGTTTCACGTCGGGTTTCTGTGAGGTCCGATTTACATAAAGCATCGAAAAATTCGTCCGCATCGACGTCAGTGGGGAAAGTACCCAGAAGGCTGGCAGCATTGCCACGTTGTATGGCAATGCTTAACCTCTGACCGAGAAAAAGACCAGCCCTCTTGTCACGAGAAGCGTCGACCAGGCATTTCGAAATGTTTTGTAATGTAAATTAATGTGTATTGATTGTTAGTGTAGATAATGATTGGTGCTGCTGATTTAAGGGTTGCGGGTTTAATTTCCAAGTGGAAAATCTGTTATTGAATTTATACCACAGTTAGTATTGTTGGTTTTTTTTTTGAAAATTTCTTAATTACTACTAAATCTGGAGTTGTATCTGGTGTATGCTAACTGACTTATTAATGACTAGCGACCTGCCCGGCTTCGCACGGGTGCAATATGCATGTGTTATACATATAAACCTTTCTTAAAATACACTCCATCTATTAAAAAAACCGCATCAAAATCCGTTGCCTACTTTTAAAGATCTAAACATACATAGGAACAGACAGACATTAGACTCACACCACTCACAATCAACAGCCTATTAATGCCCACTGCTGACCAAAGGCCTCTTCTCACACGGAGAAGGTTTGAACATTAATCACCACGCTTGCTCAATGCGGGTTGACGATTACAAACTTATAATTAGAAATTATAAGAGCCGATTTCCTCACTGATTGACAGTGGTGTCTAGATAATCTTAGAAAGTACATTTAACCGGAAAAAGTCACATTGGTACTTGCCGTTGGTAGGTTTCGGACCTGCACCCTTATGCATGAGAAGCGAGCGCTTTAAACCTCCGAGCCACCACGACACAGCAATAGACATCACCTCATATTTATTACATGGGACTTACACATATCATGGGACACATAACTGGTGATAAGTGGGACTTTAATTTAAGTATCTGCACCTCTGCCAAATCCCTTTGGATAATAAAAGGCGTAATATCATATTATGTTTTATGTATATGTACCATTAAGAAGCACGCCATTGCAATGGGACAACATAAAATCAACCTTTTTATTTAACCCTGAAATCCTGAATTTCAGTATCCCGAGATTGAAAATGAAAATTGATTACTTCGTTTTATATGTTCAATAAAAAATGTGTAAAAAGTTAATTCTTACCGTTTCAGTCAGGTAAGGATTTTATAGCTTTTTCACAGATTGCAATCGAATCAATGAATTTTTATTTCAGTGTTTTATATTTTTGAAAAACCTTATTTACCTTGATAGGGTTTTTTATTGTTTTTTTTATGAAATACGAGGTAAACGAGCAGACAGATCACCTGATGATAAGCTATTTGCGCCGCCCATGGGCACCTGCAACACGTGTAATAATATTGCACTCATTTAATGTTCTCTTCTTGAAGAAATCTTCTTGAAGAGAAGAGATCTTGAAGAAGATTGTGTTGTGATTCACTGTGTGTACATTTGAAATGGATTGCGTTGCTTTTCACCGTATGAAAGGGACGCCAAATCCCTTCTCAAAAATTGTATCTAATCTGATATTACGTAGTGGATGGCGCCGATTGCTTACCATTAGGTGATGCTTCTACTCAGTCGCCTCTCTATGTCATAAAAAGTCAAAGCAACTCAAAGCAGGAGTAGGAACGAGGTGATTTTAGTCACAGATGATATTAAAAACTTTCGTAAGACATACTAAATTAATTATTATGTTTTCGGCTTACTTACGATACTGTTTGACGAGGAACTCGACTAGTTTCAAGCCATGCTAGAGGCTCATATTCATGAGCAGCATTCCGCAACCCGCGACGCGGTGACTGTCGCGCTGTTACTGGCTGCTTGAGTCAGCTACGATGCGGGCCCAACGCGCCCGTTGTCGTGATTCACGTCCACTTTCCTCCATCTGTGACTCCATCCGCGTAGATGTTGAATTCGAATCACGGGTCGACGCAAAACCAGTGTTACATACTTATACCATATATACGGAGAGAATGACAAACTCTCTCGTCTTACCCAAGCGGAAAGAGCCATTTGATAATTTCCGCCTTCAAAAAATAGATGGCCTATGTTGACATTGATTACTTTCAAAAGTATTGGAACAATTGATATTAATGTTTCTATATTCGGAACTGGTTTCCACATTTGCGTACAGAACCCTAAAAAAAGTAACAGATACTTTGACGAGGGATAAAAGTTTTGTAATGTCAAGGGAGAGTGGTTTCTGTGGTAACATACTTTTCGAACTAGTGTCGCCCGCGGCTCTGTTCGCGATAGCAGGAGAAAGAGTGAAGTTCTTTAGATTTTTTAAAGAAAGAGTTCGGTTGTGGTTTTTCTGTCTATTGCGTAAAGGAAATTCGCACTATAACACTTATAACATGTAGCCTATATACATATATGTAGATCCGACCTATTACTAATATTAAATCAAAACTTAAAGTACTTAAATGCATGTAATTAAAAATATTAAAAAAAATGATAACATAAAGAAATAAAATAAGATGAAAAATTAGGCCTCCGATAACCTCACTCACACGACGAAACACAACACAAGCGTTGTTTCACGTCGGCTTTCTGTGAGGCCGTGGTATCACTTCGGTCGAGCCGGCCCATTCGTGCGGAAGCATGGCTCTCCCGCACTTAAAAACGTTTTGCACGCCATTATCTTAGTAGCAATCTCAAGTATAACGTCGTCTTTACATCGGATCAAGATAAATGGCGTATCCTATCTCATCAGACACTAGCAACCTCAACAGGTGCTATATTGTAGCGAGCGGTACATTTACTAACAATACTGGCGGGGTGCCAGATCCTAGCGTTTTAACATTAATCTTATTGGATGTTATTATTGTTACCCTTAATTTTGAATGAGTCTGACGATTGTTTTGTAAGCCATTTGATAATAGTGAAATCTTCTTTATATATATAATTCTTCTGTGAGTGAGTATGTCACTGAACTTCTCTCAAACGATTGGACCGATTTTGATGAAAATTTTTGTGTGTGTTCAAAGGGATCTGGGAATGGTTTAGATTTACAAATCAGGCCGACAGATGGCGCTACAGTCAATATCTAGGTTATTTATCTACCTATTATTATATTATATGCAGGACAACGTCTGTCGGGTCCGCTAGTATTAATATAATATTTGCCTCTACCGCTGTTCTTCTCGTGGCTGTTGTATACCCAATAGGGATGATGACAGTATATGAAAAACAAAATCGAATTAGTTCGTCATTTAGGTAATGAAAAAATATTAGATACGTATTTTTTATTTTGTCGTATAAGAAAACAATACTTAGATAAACCGAATCAAAGTTTAGGAGTGGGAGGTACCTACGTCATTTTAGAGTATAAATCGTACTCAAAAGTGACGTCATGCGATATTTCAAATCAATATATCTTTGAAACTATCCGTTTCCGTAAGAAAATAAAAATATGTGACTAGTGTTTTTAAATATTTTACCAGACGGACATTGAAATAAAAATTAGTCAACTACCCTAATTATTAAAGGCCAGAAATCGGGCAGCAGTGCTCTCTGAAAATCATCTAAGCTAGACTTTAGGCTAATATAAGTCTTAGTTCAAGTTTATGAGAAGGTCTGTTTGTAACTCTATCAACAAAACTACTGAACCCATTTGTATGAAATTTAATTCAGAGATAGATTAAAGTCTATAATATATTGTAGGGTAATTTTTATTCCGACAGACAGAAAACTACTGAACCAAACTGAATTAATTTATTATGGGACCAAATGTCAGGTACTTCGCGTCGAACAAAAAACAATCACGCAAATCGGTCGACAAACCGTGACGTAATTGACGTCCTATTAATACCTACATACATAAAAAAACAAGAATACCACCTTAACTAAAATCGCGGGTTACTCACGTGGATATACTGAAAAAAGCTCTACTAGTTTCTAATCAAAGAGGCTTTAACATCGTCCAACGCGCCGCCGCCGGAGTTGGAAGCAAACGCTCGTGGTGTCCGGCAGAGGGCGTGTTGGGCTTGCAGTGCAAGAAGCAACACCGATGCGAGCGCCAACGCCAGCTAGTAAGATGCGCGACGTTGCCGCGACCGCGCACGCTGCTCATGAGGAATAACCCCTCTGTGGTTCGAAGCTAGTAGAGCTTTTCTTGTGAGTAACCCGCGATTTTAATTAATTTTGTATGTCTCACGATAGTTATTATAATACCACCTGAATTAAGATCCTCCTCCTGTGTAGGAAGTCTGTTAAAATAACTATAAAAATAGCCTAGTATCAGTATTTAGTATTATTATCATTTCAGATATACCACCGTCATAGCCTATTGTTTCAAAATGTCAGTCTCTAATTAGCCAGCACTGGTGTTTCATTAATTCGTATTGTAGCTCCATTCTAGACTATTTTCCATTACCTAAGAGACCTAGGTAATAAGTAGGTTGAGTAGAATTCAGTGTTAATTAGTGCTTTTGGGAATTGTGAGCGTACAATGACTGAATTAAAAAGTAATGTCAGAATCATGACAATTTTGTTATGCCCTCATCAACCTCTCCTACGTTTTAAGGAACCCCTAAGTTAAGGTAGGTGATATTTAACGATATTGTGGTAACATATGTATAAGTGACGCCTAATAGTAAAAGTAAGGGGTTGGTTTAAGCCCTACGTCACTTACTAAATAGGGTAGTATCCTAAATTTTATTTTAATGTCCGTCTTGTAGATTATCTTTAAATATTAGACACGTATATAAATTATTGTCCCCGGTATATGGCAATAGGCTCACCCCCTATTACATGGGACTCATAACATAAATAGTGAAAAGTGGGTGTTACATTGTACAGTGGCATAATGTGCACCTCTGCCTTCCCCTTCGGGAATAAAAGGCGTGATGTTATGTTATGTTATGTGTATATAAATTAATAAAAAAATTACAAACTGATGATATATTATCGATAGTATTTAATCAATATTGATTTGAAGTATCGTGTGACGTCACGATTTACTACATTTTATAAGGTAGTGTGTCGTAGGGCAGGCCTCCCGCTAGGTGGACCGATGACATTGCCAGAGTTGCATGAACCCAGTGCATGCAGGTGGCGAGTTATCGTTCCACGTGGAGGACTAAGGGAGAGGCCTTTGTCCAGCAGTGGACGTCTTCCGACAGTTGATGATGATATTGATTTCAGGTTCAGACTGCCTCGTTGGCCAAGTGGTCGCTAGTGCGACTGCCGGGCAAGGGGTCTTGGGTCCATTCCTGGGTTGGGCAAAGTTTTACTGAGTTTTTACAAAATTCTCAGTAGTAGCACGGAGTCTGGAATTGTGCCCGGTATATGGCAATAGGCTCACCCTCTATTACATGGGACTCATAATATAAACAGTGAAAAGTGGGTGTTACATTGTACGGTGGCATAATGTGCATCTCTGCCTACCCCCTTCGGGGATAAAAGGTGTGATGTTATGTTATGATTTTAGGTTCGAACCCTATTCTCTTAAAATCGAAACAGAACCATTTACGTCCAGTTTCTATAACCTATCTATCTGTAGATTTGCTTACTAGAGATAGAATTTTGACACTTTTTGTATGGAGCTCATGTCAAAATTCTATCTCTAGTAAGCAAATCTACAGATAGATAGGTTATAGAAACTGGACGTAAGTCAAGACTAGCCAGTAGTTATGTTTCTGCCACCGACGGGGGGTACAAATGGAAACTATGATCATTTTACTAAATTTATTATAATTAAAATTACATGTTAACTCCTAAAATCTAACTAACCTAAGTGCGAATGCGTTCGAAGTTGGAACAACACTGCTTTCTTCTCTTAAAATTATTTCGAATGAAGGTTTTCAATAAAACCTATTGAGGTTAAATTTAGTGGGGTGATTGATGATGCAGCGATTCGCAGCTGGGCACGAGGCGGTGACATGAGGAGACGACTCAGCAGTTTAGGTGTTGCAATACTTCGTTGCATCAAAGTAGGTATAATGTCCTGATTCAGCAGATATGGTCCTCGTGGCACGGCGTTGATCACGGTGTAGGTACATGTGTTGGCACCGATACGTAACACAGTTCTAAACAAAACAAAGAAGTAAGAAAACAAAAACAAAGAAATAAACAAACAAAACAAGTTATAATGTCTCAATGCAAACGAGCTTTTAGATATTACTGAAGGAATTTGTAAAAAAAGTTTTTCAGTTGTTTCAGTCTCACCAATTTATCGTTTACAATTACAAACAGCATGTTAAGGTATACCAATCTTTCTTCAATTTGCCACCCTCAACTGTTAACATAAAGACGAAAATCCAATAAACGATTTTGTTTAGTGTACTTTGATCTGCTGGTGCAGACGGCATGTCTAGATATCCTCTATTGTTTAACAAATGTTCTACTTTATCGGGTTAAGAATAAAGATGAAAATGCTTTAAAGATTTCAAAATATTTAGAGCATTTTGTTGTGCTGTGTTTGTACTTACTTTGAACAATTTTGCAAAAAAGTTTTAATAGGTATGTAAGGTACCTATGAAGGGGAGACTTACGATCGATTATTTAGAAGTAACAAGGTGTCTCTTTGTAGTAATATTTTTTTATGACATAAGCCGGTAAACGAGTAGACGGATCACCTGATGGTAAGCAATCGGCGTCGCCCATGGACACCTGGAACACCAGAGGCGTTACAAGTGCGTCACCGGCTTTTTGGGGATTAGGAGTTTGAGGATCGTTGGGGATTCAGGGATTGGGGAGATTGGGGAAGGGGAAGGTAATTGGGCCTCCGGTAACCTCACTCACACGACGAGACACAACGCAAGCGTTGCTTCACGTCGGTTTTCTGTGAGGCCGTGGTATCACTCCGGTCGAGCCGGCCCATTCGTGCCGAAGCATGGCTTTCCCACACAGTGATGGTAATGTTCGTTCTGGAGATCAGGAATTTGAGGGTTGTTTGTGATTCAGGAATTGGGTTGATTGAGGTAGAGGGGAGATAATTGGGCTTCCAATTAATCCTTTAATTTCTTATTAAAAAAACCAAATAAAAACTCAATTACACTTTGCCCAAATCAAGAATATATTCCGAGATCTCTTGCTCCGCAATAACTCTGATCAACACTACTCGATCAAATAAACAGTCTATGAATATTAAAACCATGTTTTATTAATATTTCACACTCTATATACAAAACCTATCGTCTTCAAAGCAGATGATTTATCGTTACAAGTGATCCCTCGATAATTTAAAGCGCTTTGTAATTTTACGGTTACGAAAATTGTTCAATATTATACGTATTATCTTTAACATATATTATACTTTGTTATTCTCTGAGGAGATAAGTAGAAGTGTATTAGATATTAACACTTTCATACCTATATTTTCGTTGACTAGATATTTTTGTATCTACAGGGGTTTTTTTATATTTGGACCGACGTTTGACCACTATCTCGCCTGGTGGTGAGCGATGATGCGGTCTACGATGGAACACGTTGTCCCATAAGCAACCTATTCACTCGGGCCTTGAAGACACCCAGGTTTTATTGAAATGTCAAAAACGATACTTTTCTATGAATTTTGTACTGGATCGCAACTTATGACGTCATCATATTTCTTCGTCAAATAGCATACTTATTTCGTTAAAATTAGCGAGAAAAACTCCAAAAGTAGGTAAATTGTCAAATCAATGGATGAGAGTATGATTATTTTTTAATTATTTATTGCATTGAAAAGTTGAAACAATTTATTTTAAACCTAGGAAACTTAGTGAGCTGCGCGACGTCGCCGCGACCACACATTCTGCTCATGAGGATGAACCCCTAAAGTTCGAAACTAGTAGAGCTTTTCTCAATATATTCACGTGAGTAACCCTCGATTTTAGTTAATTTAGTATGTCTCACGATAGTTATTATAAAAACTAGCCAATTATCTTACTTACTTACTCTTACTCTTGAAATGTCACCGATTATAGTCATGAAATGTCACCAACTTATAAGTCCACCTCTGCCTACCCCTTTGGGGAATTAAAGGCATTATAGTTTCGAATATGAAAACAACAACTTCAACACATTAACATCTAAATAAGATTTCAGCGCCAACGATTTTGAAACTTAAATATTGTTTACTGAAGTTTCAAAGTCGGTTTTCATGACAATAGGTAGTTAATAGTCGTTTCTAGTTTTTGGTTCCAATACTAAGGTATTAAGTTTGGAACCTAGGATTTGAGTACTAAGTAAATTTTCGAAATTACTAAATATTTATTTGTTTGTGTAAATATTGTAATTGTTATGGTAATGATAATTTTGATTGGTTTGTTGTTGGTAGTGGGATTGTCGAGATAAGAGATTGGGGATCGATTGTAACATAACATAACATCACGCCTTTTTATCCTCGAAGGGGTAGGCAGAGGTGCACATTTCGGCACTTAATGCCACTGTACAATGTAACACCCACTTTTCACTATTTATGTTATGAGTCCCATGTAATAGGGGGTGAGCCTATTGCCATATACCGGGCACATTTTTTCAGACTCCGTGCTACTACTGAGACTTTTAAAAACCCAGTAATACTTTGCCCGACCCGGGAATCGAACCCGAGACCCCTTGCCCGGCAGTCGCACTTGCGACCACTCGGCCAATGAGGCAGTCAGGATCAGTGAGGGATTTTTGTTCAATGGCTTTTTTATATGGAGATTTTGTGGACTATTATAAGATTTTGAAGTAAAAGGTTTTTTTAAAAGGGGGAAAATCATCGAATGACTTCTCCCGCCTGGGTGAGGCGGGAGGGAGTGTCAGACTCTTACTGACTAAAAACTACCCCGTTCCTTCTCCTGCACTTCGATCCAGAGCCCCGGTAACCCGTTAGGTTCTCCGCGGCTCCGAGTCCGATTCACAAGAAGAATAAGTGTTTTTATATTTTAAATGTTTATGTAATGACCTTTATATATAGAAAAAATGGACTAAATTAAGTTTTTCATAATAATAACAGTGTACAAATGACATATTTTACAATATCTTAGTTATCGATCATCATAATATTTTGTTTTGCTTGTAAGTCAAAGTCAAAGTCAAAATCTTTTATTTCAATTACACAAGGAAGGCACTTTTGAACGACAACAACAAAATTTTAGAAGAATATATATAGAAGAAAACGAGCAAGAAACTCCACAGGTACTCTTTTTCAATCGGGTTTGCAATAAATTCTCTAGTTACATAGTGAGTAGACAAGGGGTAAGCAGAAGCAAAAATTTTTAATGTTATACCTACCACTATATCCATTATCTTTCTTTCTTACAATTTTAAAAATCCCTATCAAATGAAAATAAGATTCATCCCTTTATACATTTTTATCTCACCAAAAATCCAATTATAATACGACACTTTGTTACCATCTAATCGCCTTTGTCAGATTCCAAACTGAAACATAATAAATATTGACGAAAACGGGCAAAACCGCGCATAGATATAAGTGCTATAAATCATCCCAGTCCAAGAACAGTGTACCAAAAACATTTCGCTTGAAAAACGTTTGGCGACAACTGTAAGAAGGTTGAAACTTGCGTTGTAACCTGTACCGTTGCCATGGCGACCTGATCGATTGATGATACAGCTGTAGCTATCTCGCTTGCACTTTTACGATTGTATATATCTTGGTCTCTTTCGCTCGGTTATTATTTGAACTTGATACTTTTACAGTATGTTTTTTTAATGTTAGTTATTTTAATAGTAGTCGATAGTGTTTTTTAATATTTTTCGTGTAATTTCATCAAAAAACCAAGAAAAATGACTTCATAGAAACAATATTTTACAAAAGTAATGGTATTAGTTTAGTTTAGTCATCAAATCATTTCTTTTATTCTCCAAAGGGATAGGCAGAAGAGGACAATTTAAAGTGTGGGGAGCCATGCTTCGGCACGAATGGGCCGGCTCGACTGGAGTGATACCACGGCCGAGCAGAAAACTGACGTGAAGAAACGCTTGGGTTGCGTTTCTCAGAGAGCGCAGCTGCGCTGCCCGGACTGCCACATTGGCCGAGTGGTCGCAAGTGCGACTGCCGGGCAAGGGATCTCGAGTTCGATTCTCGGGTCGGGTTAAGTATTACTGTTTTTTTTTATTTTAATTCTCAGTAGTAACACTCACACTATGGCAATACGCTCACCCCCTATTATATGGGACTCATAACATAAATAGTGAAAAGTAGGTGTTACATTGTACAGTGGCATAATGTACACCTCTGCCTACCCCTTCGGGGATAAAAGGCGGGGATAAATGTTATGTTATGTTTCTCTGTAGTAACACGTAGTCTGGATATGCCCCCGGTATATGGCAATAGACTCACCCCCTATTACATGGGACTCATAACATAAATAGTGAAAAGTAGGTGTTACATTGTACAGGGGCTTTAAGTGCCGTAATGTGCACCTTTGCCTACCCCTTCGGGGATAAAAGGCGTGATGTTACGCTGCTGCCCAGTCTCTATCAAATAGTCACTTACGTCCAATTTCAATAACCTATCTATCTGTAGATTTGCTTACTAGAGATAGAATTTTGATACATTTTGTATGGAGATGGAGCTCATGTCAAAATTCTATCTCTAGTAAGCAAATCTGCAGATAGATAGGTTATTGAAACTAGCTGTTAAAGACCCATAGAAAGAGTAGCGGTGTAAGTAGAAGTAAGTGGTGTCTAATGCATTCTACTCTGCTGTCACCAATTCTAGACACAGTATCTATCAAATATACAAAGTGCACTTAAATATTCCTAACGTTGGACAACAGATTAGGCGCACGGAGTTAGGGACCGTGATAAATTGAGTTCAGACGTGCTGGTATTAGGGAGTGCCACAGCGATATGTGCTGAGTTTGGATGTGAGACGTTTAATTTATGCTGGTGTTCCGTGGTTTGCGATGTAATGTGCTATTATTTTGAAGTGGTAGCCCGGAGGTTTAAGACGCCCGCTTCTCATGCATGAGGGTGCGAGTTCGAAACCTACCAACGGCAAGTACCAATGTAACTTTTTCCGAGTTATTATGTAGGTACTTTCTAAGATTATTCAGACACCACTGACAAAGGGTGAAGGAAAACATCGAGAGGAAATCTGGACTTAAAATTTCTAAATATTATTATTATTTGTAATCGCCAACCCGCATTGAGCAAGCGTGGTGATTGATGCTCAAACCTTCTCAGTGTGAGAAGAGGCTTTGCTCAGCAGTGGGCATTTATAGGCTGTTGATGAATGAATGAATGAATTTTGAAGTGGGTAGACAGAAGAACAACGTAAAACAACGCTTGCGTTGTGTTCCATCGTGTGTGAGAGGTTATTGGGGGCACTATTACCCCCTTCACTCCCTCTCCAATCCCTGAATCCCCAACGATCGGGCCGGCGGTCCGGCGAAAAAGGCCAAAACGCACTTGTAACGCCCCTGGTGTTCCAGGTGTCCGTGGGCGACGCCGATTGCTTACCATCAAGTGATCCGTCTAATCGTTTACCGACTTATCCAATAAAAAAAGTAAAATTAATTTACACACACACACAGAAAACGATTTCAAAAATCTTGTAAGTCGTAGCAATAATATCTTCCTTTCCTCTTATAATATCTTCTGATTCACTTCGTTGCGGGAACCAAGACAGTTACTCATGTCCCTGGGACGCGCTGGACTTCAATGTTCCGGTGTTTTTATGGTTGTATCTAATGGGCTGCAAATTGTTCGAATTTTGAAACAAAACTATTACTTAATACTATGAAGTCTGTTTTTACAATACAGATTCATTCCCAGTACCTAGGAAAACAATAATCATATAATTGGAATAAAACCCCATTAACGTTTTGCATAACCAGGGAATGAAATCCCTTATTCGGAGAACGTAAAAGGTAACGGGGCTCCGGTTCAAAGTGCAGGAGTAGGAACGGGGTGGTTTATAGTCAGTAAGAGTCTGACACTCCCTCGCCTCGTCCAGGCGGGAGCAGTAATTCGATGATTTTTCCCTTTAAGAAAAAGCCCCTTATTCGGTAGTCGCATTTGAGATCACTTGACCAACGAAGTACTACTTTTGACAAACTTAAAAATAACGAGGTACGAAATATAAAAAAGTAAATTTAACTTAAGGGTTATATTACAAACGGATCAGCCGAAAACTACTTAAAAACATCCAAAGTTCTCCAAATTAACCTTTGAAATATAACCCAGAAGGTTCAAATTTGTATATTTTAGAACATTTTTATATTCTTTTTTATAGTTTAGAGGTCAGCCTAGGCCGTAATTCTGTCTGCCTGAATTTGTTCGTAGATTTTTCACGACGAAAATGTCTCCTGAATTTTTGGTTGACATACTTATGATCCTGAATTTTATTTTTTGATAGATAAAATTCTTGTGTAATTTCGCTATTGATGTACCTAAAAGGAGTAGGTAGAAGTGTGACTGTAATAAACATAACATATCTAACAGCACGCCTTTTATCCTCGAAGGGGTAGGCAGGGTACATTACGGCAATAATTGCCACTGTACAATGTAACACCCACTTTTCACTATTTATATTATAAGTCTCATTTAATAGGGGGTGAGCCTATTGCTATATACCGGGCACAATTCCAGACTCCGTGCTACTACTGAGAATTTCGTTAAAAACCCAGTAGTACTTTGCAGGACCTGGGAATCGAACCCTAGACCCCTTGCTTGTCGCACGTGCTACCAACGTCAACGAGGCAGTTAGCAATTAATATGTAACATTATAAAAAAACACTCTTAGAAATGTCTACTCAACCAAAGAAGCATTTCAGAAATAACAAAAAAACTACAGTTCTACACTATTGCAGGTAACTATATCTCAGTAGTTGATTGGTTTAGCTTCTCTGCCCAGTCAACTGTGGCTTACCATGATTGACTGTCTGTTCATTCAACTGTGAATACATCTACTGATAGATGTACGTAGTAAAGACCTTTGATGAAGTCTATGTTTTGTTGCGGTTAAAGTGTGAATTTGGGAAATTTATGGTCCTTCTAATTAGTTAGCTGTATGATTTATATGACTTAACGCAATGGCGCACATTTTTTATGGGATAAGCTGGTAAACGAGTAGACGCATCAACTGATGGTAAGCAATCGAGGTCGCCCATGGACACCTGGAACACCCGATGCGTTACAAGTCCGTTTTTGGCCTTTTTGGGGTTTAGGAATTTGAGGATTGAGGATCGACGACTGCCTCGTTGATGAGCCCGGTCACAAGTGCGACTGCCGGGCAAGGGCTCGGTTCCTAGGTCGGACAAAGTACTACAGGGTTTTTAAAAATCTCAGTAGTAGCACGGAGTCTGGAATTGTGCTCGGTATATGGCAACAGGCTCACCCCCTATTACATGGGACTCATAACATAAATAGTGAAAAGTGGGTGTTACATTGTATAGTGGCATTAAATGCCCCAATGCCTACCCTTTCGGGGATAAAAGCCGTGAGGTTATGACGAATAAAGAAACGTGAGCAAAAACACGGGATAAAACTAGTAAAAGTTTATCCGGACGACTGTTCTAATAAGACAGATAAATAATTGACTGTCAGTAACAAAACTAGATCTAGGTTAAAGATAAAAATCTATCTATTTTTAGATTTTTAGCTAGATACAAAACATGCCTTCTAACTAATGGGTTTTTGTATTACGAATCTGTACTCGTTAGTAGATATAGGGTGGTATTTAATACTTTAACTGTAAATTCCCTTTTTCCAATCAAAATGTTCAAAATTACCACCAAAAATACTGAATAGCACACTAAATTTGCTCATCTATTAAATCAATTATACTATACTGTTAGATCTTTAAAGTTTAACTGTTTTACTGAATGACTATCTTTTAACTAAAAGTAAATCTAATAATTCCTAACTTAACCTAACCAAACGATTTTGGAAATTCCGTCGTAATAATAAACAATTTGTGTGCAAATCAGTATTTTTGTTTTACGGTGAGTAATATGTAGTTAATTTGTAGTGCAGTCATTTTTTTGATATGCAGTAGGTTATTAGTAGGAAATTTGGTTTGCTTAAATTTCTAAATAGAGTTGCAGTAAAGAAATCCCCGTAGATATAGTATGGAATCTAAAATTATATTCAGTGTTTGGTAAATATCTAAAAATAGTAAATTTATTTAACACAGCTTTTGCTCGCGACTTCGTCCACGGATTAATAACTTGAGGCAGAATTTTTACTTCTTGACTTGTCGCCCTTTTTTAAGGCTATTAATAAGTGTGGGAATAAATTACATCAAGATCGATTCAAAACTTATTGTTTTTTTTTTTTTTTATGGCATAAGCCGGTAAACGAGCAGACCGATCACCTGATAGTAAGCAATCGGCATCGCCCATGGACACCTGGAATGCCAGAGGTGTTACAAGTGTGTTACCGGCCTTTTGGGGAGTTTGAGGATTGTTGGGGATTCAGGGATTGGAGAGATTGGGAAGGGGTAAGGTAATTAGGCCTAACTGTGATGAAACACGACGCAAGCGTTGCTTCACATCAGTTTTCTGTGAAGCTGTGGTATCACTCCGAGCCAGCCAATTTATGATGAAACATGGCTCTCCCACACTTCATTCATTTCATTCACTTCTTAACAAAACCTACTCATCTTTTCTTTACCCATCGTATTTTAATCCACGTCATTCAAATTTACTACCTACAAATGTCCCCGCAACAGAACGACAAGCCCAGTCGAAACTATAAGAGCTCCACTATAATATAATATTCGTTGGGACCCCCATATTAACAATATAACTACAAATAATAACTATTAAATGTTATGACCGCTAAAGGAAGGTAATTTCCCCAGCGAGCCGCCCTTTGACGGGCTCCGTAAACAACAGAATGATTAAAATTATCGCAAAAGGAAATGTCTAAGTTTAAATTGTTATTTAAACTAGTAAAAAGTTAAAATGATTGTGTTTTAAAGGTTTAAAACACAGCATTTTTACTTATACATTTTTTGGAATAAACCGGTAATCGACCTGATGGATCACCGATCGGATGGTAAGCAATCAGCGCCGCCCATAGACATTTGAAATACCAGAGGTCTTACAAATGCGTTAGCAGCCTTTTGAGTATTAAGAATTTAAAGCTATGTTGGGGATTCGGGGAGGGGGGTAATTGGGCCTCCGGTACATCATATCGATAGCAACAAAGCTTATCTACGACGACACCGCAAACACAGTAGCCTAAGTGCTACAGCAACATTAAGGTGGTCCCTCACCAAGTGCATTTGCTTGTAATGTAACGTTATAGATCTGAGCGTTACATCAGTGAAGGAGGAGAAGCGAGCATTACAATGCGCACCTTGTAATGATACAATGTGTAATATCTTGATACAACTTGTAACATCAATGCCCCCGCCCGCTCGCTTCGTCTGACATCTTGCTATGAAATGCTCTCGAATCAATATGTTACATTACGTGTAAATGCTCGTTGTTACATTACACGCAAATGCTCGTTAGTCAGGGAGGTATTATTGTAATGTAATGTTCAAAGTCGAATCTATATGTTACATTACACGTGAATGCTCCCGGTGAGGGAGCACCTTTAGAGGTATCACGAGTGCGTTGCAGGCCCTGTAGGAAGCTAACAGCGCCATCTTTTAATCTTCAAAGGGAGCCATTCTCATCAAAAATATGGCATGAGAAGCTATTCGCCGCGAGGACTTAACGGGTAACCGGGGCTCCGGCTCGAAGTAGAGGAGTAGGAACGGGGTAGTTTTTAGTCAGTAAGAGTCTGATACTCCCTCTCGCCTCATCCGGGCGGGAGAAGTCATTGGATAATTTTCAAATGTGAGGTTGACATCCAGAAACTTCACTTACTAGACAAATATACACACGTACTAGGTTTATTATTAATTATTTAGTAGTTATGTGACATCATCATCATCAACAGCCTATAAATGCCCACTGCTGAGCAAAGCCTCTTCTCACACGGAGAAGGTTAGAGCATTAATCACCACGCTTGCTCAATGCGGGTTGGCGATTTCAAACTTATAATTAGAAATTATAAGTCCAGGTTTCCTCACGATGTTTTTCCTTCACCGTTTATCAGTGGTGTCTAAATAATCTTAGAAAGTACATATAACTCGGAAAAAGTCACATTGGTACTTGCCGTTGGTAGGTTTCGAACCCGCACCCTCATGCATGAGAAGTGGGCGTCTTAAACCTCCGGGCCACCACGACATTGTGGTGACCACGACATTGTCGAATTTATGTGACATAAATCTCTGAAAACGGTTCACAACTGATGTATGTTTAAAAATACCGAAGAAGATTTTCTTACGTGACGTAAAGAGATGAAGGTGCCACTTACCTGAAACAAAACGAAACACATTTATTAGTCATATCATCATCATAACATCACGCCTTTTTATCCCCGAAGGGCAGAGGCAGAGGTGCTCATTACGGCACTTAATACCACTGTACAATGTAACACTCACTTTTCCCTTTTTATGTTATGAGTTCCATGTAATAGGGGGTGAGCCTATTGCCATATACCGGGCACAATTCCAGACTCCGTACTACTACTGTGATTTTTTAAAAACCCAGTAATACTTTGCCCGACCCTGGAAACACTTTACGATTCTCATGTAGCTTTCTGCCTCGCATTGCAAAACTGTGGAGTGATCTGTCGTCGGCGGTACTTCCGAACCGATACGACCTTTAAACCTTCAAGAAAAGAGCCAGACCGGCAAACTATGCTCGTTTGCCTCCTATTCCATAAAAAAAGAAAGCCATAGGTAAAAGCTAGTTAATTATATTTATAGTAGGTATAAACACAAAATTATACAAAGTAGTACACCATGTAGGGTAACGGTCATTAACAGTGTTGCTACACATAAAATTACTTTTAACTAACAATTTCCTTTAACACGAATTTCGTGTGACCAATTAATTATTTTTCATTTTTATGTACATACATTTATGTGCACGCTATTTGGCACAACATAGCAGCATGTCAAGCTACCCACGTTAGTAGTTGATTCTCAATTCAATGAAGATTAAAATAGAGTTGAAAATTATTTGACAAATTGTGAAAATTCAGTTGCGGTTGACGTGCAGTGTAGCCGTTGCTAAGTGAAGTGTTACAAAAGCTATTAAAATATTTAGGTGTTTCTTTATTTTATGATGATTTGTGAAAATGTTTTATACATGGTCAAATATCACATTCATTAAGAATTAGAATAGAAACGTTTATTTGCACTATGTATGGTTATTACAGGCGTTAAAAATAGAATAGGTGAGTAATTTTTATTTTAACGTCCGTCTGGTAGATTATTTAAAACTATAGACATGTATTTTTAATTTTCTTCCGGAAACGAATAGTTTGGAAGATATATTGATTTGATATATCGCAAGACGTCACTTTTGAGTACGATATATATTCTAAAATGACGTAGCTACCTCCCACTCCTAAACTTTGATGCATTTTATCTAAGTATTGTTTTCTTATACGACAAAATAATAAAATACGTGTCTAATATTTTTTCATTACCTAACTGAGTGACTAATTAGATTTTTGATTTTCGTACTCTGTCATCATCTCTATTACAAAAAATCTAAGAGAGAGTAAGAACTGACTGATATGCAGTAAAATTGCACTATGAATTTGTTATTGTGACGTGTTTGCGGGTTACAACCATACAAATTCACATAAACGTCATATACAAACCAGAAACAACAATTTGTATTTATTAGTCATAGTGGTCAAATTGATTTTTTTTATAGGTATGTCTGTAAACGAGCTGACGAATCTAGTTTTATAGAATCTATTTATTCTAGTTTTATAATTTATCTTTTTATTCACACTCTCTTGTGTTAAACTTTTATGTTGTTATTTTATCAAATTGTATTGTATTGTTATTTTTTGTTCCTTACATTCATGCCGTATGCCGAATAATTAATAATAATAATCTTTTCATTTCATTTCATTTCATATCATTTCTGATGGTAACCAATCGAAAAAAAAAACAAAGCTATCGACGTCGCCCATGGACATCTGGAACACCAGAGGCGTTACAAGCGCGTTACCGGCCTTTTGAGGATTAGGAATTTGAGGATTACTGGGGATTCAGGGATTGGAGTGATTGGGAAGGGCGGTAATTGGGCCTCCGGTAACCTCACTCATACGACGAAACACAACGCAAGCGTTGTTTAACGTTAGTTTTCTGTGAGGCTATGCTAGAGCCGGTCCATTCGTGCCTAGGTATAGCTCTCCCACACTTAAAACACTGCCAATATTATGCCAAAACCACAACCCTACGTGAATCTAACATCTCCAGTCCGTCTTTTGATTTCTCATACCCACTAACTAATATCAGATTCCGTTTATTACCCCCATAATAATAAACCAATCTATTACTTTAATAAGTAATATTGTCTCGCCATCTATAAGAAAAATGGTGCAGATTCACGAAGGATAAAAGAAAATATTAGCCATTTTCCTGACCCAATTTTATTGAAACAATATTTTCTGTTTTGTGTTCGTTGTTATTGTAAACATGTTTACATAGGACATAAGTGTAGAGAAATACTGTACAATGATAAAGGTTATTTCTAATCTTCAGTTGGGAGAAGGCTAGACTTGATTGATAATTCATTAGTCCGTGACAGTCGATTCCCGGGTCGCGCAAAGTATTACTGGGTTTTTTAAAAGAAATCTCAGTAGTAGCAAGGAGTCTGGAATTTTGTGCCCGGTATATGGCAATAGGCTCACCCCCTATTACATGGGACTCATAACATAAATAGTGAAAAATGGGTGTTACATTGTATAGTGGCATAATGTACACTTCCGCCTACCCCTTCGGGGATAAAAAGGGTAAAGGCGTTTGACCACTATATCGCCTACTATTTGACCACTATTGGTCACCACCAATAGTGGTCACCATCTCACCAGCTATGATGCGGTCTACGATGGAGCACGTCGTCCCTTAAGCAACCTATTCATTCGGGCCTTAATTGAAGATAGGAAATACAGACTCTGTAAAATTCCAGATGGTAGGCCTCCTCTACATTGGAGATGCTTAGCAGATGGGCTTGATATCACAGTTCAAAAGGTTTAGGTATATCAGAGAAGGCTGCTGCCGGGTTTCTGTCAAAGTCCTTCAATCAGTGTTTATGAGACCCAAGGGAAGAGCAGTGGTGATGATTGAAATGTATTCTACTTTGACTAGACACAATCAAACTTGGACTTAAACTATAAACATGAGTTTGAAATCATTACATTAATGCAAAAGTTCGGAGTATTTAGAATTCCATCAGAAATTTGTGACCTTATCTAAGAAACAAAATCGAATCGATAAGCTATCCTGTAAACCCCTAAAAAGCAGCACAAAGCCAAAAATCGTCCCAATATTATTTATGAAAACATAAAATCTAAAGCAAACCAATTTTCCCACGAACAGAAAGGAAAATATTAACCTATTTATAAGAAAGTGTTTTGTTAAAATATAACGGTGCAAACGTCAATAAATAACACAGAACAGGCAATGAGGAAACAGCGGGTTGCCAATTTGTACCACCCTGGAATCTTAACACTGCAATCTACTTTATATTAAAGCAAGCTCGAGGCAAAAATTCTGCTCAAAGATCAGGAAAACGCCATCTCATAGTGCCGCCATCTATTGTAATAACGAGAGAACTAACAACGCCATCTTACGGAATACTGTTTAAACAGAAGTTGGAAACAGTGACATCTAGCGGTGAATACAACAACAGCAACATGTACATTTGCCTCTGAACGAAGCGTTGCGAAAGTTTCAGGTTACATTTGAAACCATAGCGACCTCTATGCTGAAGCTTTAGTTTCTACTAAGCGGCGACAGATAGCGTATTTCTAAAATAGAATGTTTACGAATTCAATCGAGAGATGGCGGTAAGTTTACCGTGAGAATGGTACTGAAAGAGCGAACTTTTAAAACACGTTTAGGTAATTTTATACGGGAATATTTCGAGTTTTGCAACGGGCGTTTGTAAAGAGGCTTTGACATCGCCCTCTGAGGAAACAGCCCATGAATTCCAACGATCCCAGGCTATATTTGCGGCCGCTTTTGCCAGTCTCAGTTATGGACGCGATTCTGTATTTTTCTTTAGATAAAAATCTATGTTTTTTAATGCTGAAACTTCTGTCGTGTTGGACTTTTTTTGTATTTTTTACTTTTCGTCTGCTTGCAGAGAGAATTGGTATTGTTATAACTTGGATTTTTTAAATATGAACTTTGCAATAGTTGTTTACTAGCTTCTTTTAACTCACCCCCTATTACATGGGACTCGTAAACATAAAATAGTGAAAAGTGGGTGATACCTACTACATGGCACAGTGGCACTAAGTGCCGTAATGTGCATGATGTTATGTCTCTTAAGGTTTTTCTAGTATAATATCTATTTTCTATCAACTACATATTACAATCGCTTATGAACTTATTGTTAAAAAAACTGTTATAAAACCCACTAATAATTAGTTATGATATGAGTCTCATGTAATAAAGGGGAAGATTATTATTGCACAGTGGCGACCTCTCGCTGAGGGTGCGAGTCTACCAAAACGGCTTAAGATTACATAGACACCATTGAAGAACGGTAAAGGAAAACATCATGAGGAAACCTGGGCATATAATTAAATTTGTAATTATAAGTTTGAAATCGCCAACCCGCATTAAGCAAGCGCGCTGATTAATGCTCAAACCTCCGCGTGACAGGAGGCTTGGCTCAGCAGTGGGCGCTAATAGGCTGATGATGATGCTGATGAAGAGCTGATCTCTCGCTCAAAGAGTCAAAATCGGAACTAAAAAGTTGTAAACGAAGTACTAGAACTGTTACAATTTAACTCTTACAGTTTGTCTAGTGTCACGACGAAGTTAATTAATTATCTGATACAAAGTAAATAAATAGCACTAATGAGTTTCGTATTTAAGAAGGTTACATTCCAAGCGATTATTTTTAACTCTTTGTATACGCGAGGGGAACAAACGAGGGAGATGCTTTTTTGTTTTGTTTTAGTATGAATAGGGTAAGTATGTATGGACTGGAAAGTAGAACACAATTTTCACCACCTCTGTTCGTTCCGCGGGTCGGACGATTAAGGGGTTAGACAATGATGTTTTTTTTTTTAAGGGGGGAAAATCATCGAATGACTGCTCCCGCCTGGGTGAGGCGGGAGGGAGTGTCAGACTCTTACTGACTAAAAACCACCCCGTTCCTTCTCCTGCACGTCGAGCCGGAGCCCCGGTTTCCCGTTAGGTTCTCCGCGACACAATAATGGGTTAAGACTGTGATCTCTAACTTGACTGCGAAGAGGATAATGGTAAATTATTTTGCGTAGAAGGAGCCAAAAGTTTAACAGTGGTCTATAAACTTACTGCCAATGATGATGTGGGTAACCTCATACGAATAGAACAATTTAAAGTCTAAAGAAGCAGCAGACAGGGTTAAAAGGGACCCGCTCAGCAGAGCTCACATTAAATGACATTAATTACCAAATATTATTATGATGAGCGACTCGGCAGTTAGAAAAAAAAACCGCGTTTGAGTCGCAAGAGTTAATTTTTATAAAAAGTTATAATCATACATGTTTTAACGTTCTCAATCATCATCATCCTACACTCACAGTCGCGTGGTTGCCCTAGTTAAACGCTATCGGGGATCGCGGGGCGATCTCCGGCCACCGTAAGCGCGGGCCTGCGAACGGCGAGCATGGGTGGCTCCCCGTCCGACCAGAAACAGACCCGAGCGTACGGCGCGTCGCGTTCCACGCGCGCCTCAAAGAGCCATCAGACCACCACAGATGGGGCTCAATAGGGCCGATGCCTATTCGGAGTCGCGGAGAACCTAACGGGTAACCGGGGCTCCGGCTCGACGTGCAGGAGAAGGAACGGGGTGGTTTTTAGTCAGTAAGAGTCTGACACTCCCTTCCGCCTCACCCAGGCGGGACCAGTCATTCGATGATTTTCCCCCCTTAAAAAAAAAAAAATACTCACAGTCGCGCGGTTGCCCTAGTTAAACGCTATGTCGACCCGGTCTAGACTAGAAGTTTGAGCTGAACACCAACAAGTTGGGCTAGATCTGAAGATGACGATTATATCAGCACCTGAGTCTAGACCTAATCGGCACTAAATTTGGGAAAACAATGATTATTTATAGCGAATATTTGCTGATGCAGCATTTTGTGATTGACGTAAATCAATGCCGTTCTAACATACAGGCTATTTGGTATTCAGGTTATTGGTGTAATAAACATTATTATTAGTATCCTTTAAAACGATACATCCGAATATAGAAATATCCGGATGTGTGGTCAAACTGAGATTATCGCATACAGCCCAAACTGAGAACCTCCTCCTTTTTTGATGTCGGTTAAAAATAATAGCACTTTTCTTTACCTAATAATCTTTAACGCTTATCTACCTTTAGAATAATGTGAGTAATCTCAGGAGTGTTTTAAACAGAACTTGGTGAGTGCTTTCAAGTATTGCTCACAGTGAAATTATATTTGAAATACTTTGGATAGCTTCCTCAGTTGTTTCCGGAGTAAAATGGCCGCTCTTAGGGATTGCCGTTAGAGAGATTATTTTGGCATTTAGAATACTGTTGTTAATAAGTGTAATGAGTGTCGTAACTAGACTCTTTAGTGGGTAAATGTGTTTGATAACAGATGTATTTAATGCTGAGTCGATTATCTTTTCAAGGGAATCGGGAAAGTGTTCTTATTGGTGTAATTTTCTACAGTTATCTTTTTAGTGATGGGTGTTGTAATTGGGATGATGACAGGGTATGAAAATTAAAAATCTAATTAGTACGTAAGTTAGGTAATGAAACATTATTAGACACGTGTTTTTTTTCATTTTGTCGTATAATAAAACAATATTTAGATAAAACGAATCAAAGTTTAGGAGGGGGGCTAAAATGTCATTTCTACGTATAAAACGTTATTTTCTTACGGAAACGAATAGTTTCGACGATATATTGATTTGAAATATCGCATGACGTCACTTTCGAGTACGATTTATACTCTAAAATGACGTAGCTACCTCCCAATCCTAAACTTTAATTCGTATTATCTAAGTATAGAGGTAGTTTTCTTATACGACAAAATAAAAAAATACTTGTCTTATATTTTTTCATTAACTAACTGACGGACTAATTAGATTTTTAATTTTCATACCCTGTCATCATCCCTATTGTACAGAGTTCCTGTTAAAAATCGATCTCAGTTTTTATCCACAGATTTTCGATTGAAATAGGGTACATTGGGCAGATATAACAGACAGAAAAATATATAAGCTTATCTACGATCGTCTATACAACCAACAATCAAATGTATAAATGGTGACCAGACCTTCTTACGTAGATATGTCTCATACTCCAGCAGTGAACTACCACAAGCTGATGAATAAAACACCTAGCAACTGGCGACCTCTCGCGTCCGGGCCTAGTGCAGGCCATGATGCGGAGCGAGGGGGACTGGGATGCCGTCTCCTCCTTTTGCGAAGCAGTCATGCTAGCTAAGGAGGAGGCGGGCCGCGTGAGGCAGCGAAGCGCTGCCTCCTCGCAACCCAGCCATCGCGAAGGACACACCGGGCGTCGGGGATCGCGGGACGATCTCCGGCCACCGTAAGCGCGGGACTGCGGACGGCGAGCATGGGTGGCACCCCGTCCGACCAGAAACAGACCCGAGCGTACGGCGCGTAGCGTTCCGCGCGCGCCTCAAAGAGCCATCAGACCACCACAGATGGGGCCCAATAGGGCCGATGCCAATTCGGAGTCGCGGAGAACAAGTGAAACAAGTGAAACGGGTAACCGGGGCTCCGGCTCGACGTGCAGGAGAAGGAACGGGGTGGTTTTTAGTCAGTAAGAGTCTGACACTCCCTTCCGCCTCACCCAGGCGGGAGCAGTCAGTAGATGATTTTCCCCCCTTAAAAAAAAAAGCAACTGCCAAAAACTGAATATGTTACATTCATATTTATATTCATTTAATCATTTGCAAACATGGGTACATAATATATAGGTGTTAACAAAATTTACAGTTTCTCGATATTTTGTCTTCACTTGGCATGCAAAGATATGTTATAAAAATTAATTATAGAGGTATAATAAAATTAGACTGCCTCGTTGGCCGAGGGGTCGCAAGTGCGACTACCGGGCAAGGGGTCTCGGGTTCGATTCCCGGGTCGGGTAAAGTATTACTGGGTTTAAAAAAAATCTCAGTAGTAGCACGGAGTCTGGAAATGTGCCCGGTATATGGCAATAGGCTCACCCCCTATTACATGGGACTCATAACATAAATAGTGAAAAGTGGGTGTTACCTCTGTGTGCACCTCTGCCTACCCCTTCGGGGATAAAAGGCGTGATGTTATGTTATGTTTTAAAATTAGGTCCATTGAATTGAAATATTACAAAAAATTGTGTAAATAATAGGTAATGTTGTTAGAATATTACCTATCTTATGTCACAGCATATAAAAGGCATCATACACAATGTTTGAAAAGCCGAATAATACTCTTCAAAAAAGTGACATTCACCGTATTGACTCTATACCCGAGGGATGGTAAATAAAATGTGTTTCAAAGCGGAAAAAGGTATTGTCAGCGTTTTAAAAAATGTTGACGGATATGCTTAAAGATTTTTATTTTGGTGGTAGGTACTTATTTTGTAATACTGAACAATGTTTATGGGTGTATTGAATGGTTTTTGGTGGAATATGAACGGTATCCTTGGAGTATTTTTGTTTAAAATTCAATGATTTTTGGTGAAATCGAATTGTTTTTGGACCAGACGTTGAATAAAGGTGGACACAATTTCTTGAAACAACGACTGTGGGACTAGCAGCTGTAGCCAAATGCCATTTAGCGCTTGTCTACATGTAGAATAGAAAACCAAATTATATGGAATTGACGTAAATTTTGACACTTGTCAGTGTCATCCCCATACATTTTGATTTCTACTCTCTCTGTAGACAAGCGCTAAAGTGGCGTTTGAGTAAAAGCCCTGGCTACACGCAGAACATACACACATTGACACGAAGGACATCTGTCATTTTCTTAAGTCTGGTAACGTGGTAACCCATTACACACGTACACATAAATACACCACTGACATTTTAATGCAACAATCGCTTAAAAATGTAAGTGACATTATGTTCGTCCTTTTTTCAACGTCTTTGTTTGTGGATTTTCGAGGTTGGGGATTTCTTCTTCACTCGCATGAAGAAACACAACGTAATCGTTGTTTAACGTCGGTTTTCTGCTCGGCCGTGGTATCACTCCAGTCGAGCCGGCCCATTCGTGCCGAAGCATGGCTCTTCCACACTTACAATTTATAAGAAAGAAACAAGCATAAAAATTCAATTCCACATCATGAACAGTATAATAAAAATGTGAATAAATAATGAACAATATTGCCTTCTCATATCATTGCATTTGAATAGAGTTCTTACTGTAACTATTGTTTGGTTTCCCCCGCAAGGAATATCTAGTGCTTCATTGTAGTCATATACATTATACATACATAGTAAATACAAGTTGCATTAGAAATAAAATGTATACCTAATTGTATATTGCAATACTTCTTTCATAATATACGTATAAAAAACCCATTGAACCCGGGTCTTTGGCTGGTTCATTAATTCCTTCTCTTAGTGTGGGTCAGCCATGTTTCGGTACAAAAGGGCTATCTCAACTGGAGTGATAAAACGGGGAAGCAGAAAACTGACGTGAAATAACGCTTACGTTTTGTGTCGTCGCGTCAGTGAACTAACTACTGGAGGCCCAAATACCTCAACAATCTCCCCAATCCCTGTATCAAAGTCAAAGTCAAAAGTCAAAGTCAAGGCATTTATTTCAATTAAACCATAGTTTGGTGCTTTTGAAACGTCAACAAATACAAAATAAATAATAGTCTGTCAGTCAGTCCGTCAGTGAAACTAGTAAAGAGCTAATAAATCACAAATATAAGACTAGGAGTGCTGTGCAGGGAAAATTTGTAATACCTCAGGTGAAAAATTATTATGGTAAAAGGACTAGGCGATATTTAACTCCAACAATATTTAACAACATAGATTTTATAAGAAACGCGTCCAAAGATAACATAAGTGATGCTTTACTTAAAAAAAGACTTAAAAACTACTACCTAAAAAAACTGAAGATACATATGTAATTGAAATAGTTTAATTAAGATATTAACATTAATAAAATTAATGATATTTTTGTCATTCAATAATAATTGGTAATACATATAATAGATTTAATGTAAAATACTTCTAATATTATATAAAGAAATATTATATATATATATATATATATATATTATATATATATATATATAATAAATAATATTTAAGAGCACCATTATCGCCAACAAACTGGTAACAGTTTGGCGATTTTTGTATATTTAATAATAATGTATATATTTATGAGAATAAATAAATAAAAAAACAGCTACGATAGGGGTTGTATAGTTTTGACATTGAACAATTATTATTGAGGTTTTATTGGATTGAAATTGCATTGACATTGAGATTGATTTCAAGAGTAAGCAGTAAGCACCCAGGTCGGATTGTTAATGAACTAAAACCTTCTCCTAAGTGTAACCAACAGTTTTCTGGAAACCGCAAAAAAAAAACAAAAGCCAATTGCCATATTATAATGTTACGGGTGTCCATGGGCGGCGCTGATCGCTTACCATCAGGTGATCCGTATGCTCGTTTGCCTCCTATTCCATAAAAAAAATTGCGCACAAACATAACATAACATAACATCACGCCTTTTTTATCCCCGAAGGGGTAGGCAGAGGTGCACATTATACCACTGTACAATGTAACACCCACTTTTCACTATTTATGTTATGAGTCCCATGTAATAGGGGGTGAGCCTATTGTCATATACCGGGCACAATTCCAGACTCCGTGCTACTACTGAGAATATTTAAAAACCCAGTAATACTTTGCCCGACCCAGGAATCGAACCCGAGACCCCTTGCCCGGCAGTCGCACTTACGACCAATCGGCCAACGAGGCAGTCAAGTCGTGAGGAACCCTGGGCGTATAATTTCTTTTTTGGCTTTTTTTATCGCGCACAAACGTGCATACATAATATAGGTCAAGCTGAATACCGCCTTCTTTTTTTTAAACAGTTTAAAAACTATAATAACTCCAGCCAGAATGTATTTCTAACCGACCTTGAGGTCAAACACCGAAACAAACTCAGAGGTCGCTCTCTTTTGAACTTCAGTATTTAGGGCATATTTTTAGACATCGCGAAGTCTAGAATAGGCGAAGATGACTAGAAGTTTTTTATGTCCGTCTGGTTGATTGTCATAAGCATTTAAGATGCGGCTTTTAAATCCCGAAAGGGTAAGCTGAGAGAGATCCACATAAATAATTATTTTGTATTCTATTCTAGTTATTTATAGTATAAATGCCAAAGTTTGTGAGGATGTATGTATGTGTGTGTATGATAATCTTTCATGCAAAAAAGGGATCGGGATGAAGTGTGGAACAAGGGTAATTATATTATACTCTGGAATAACATATAGGTACAATATAACACCCACTTTTCACTATTATATGTTATGAGTCCCGAGTAATAGGGGGTGAGCCTATTGTCATATACCGAGCACAATTCCAGACTTCGTGCTACTACTGAGATTTTTTGATTAGACCCAGTTTTACTTTGCCCGACTCGGGAATCGATCCCGAGATCCCTTGCCTGGCAATCGCACTTGCAACCACTCGGCCAACGAAGCAGTCCAAAAAGGTACTTCTAAAAAGTGACGTCACCAAAAAACAAGTTCGGAACGACCTTCCATGACCTATTTTCAAAGCAGTAAGTCGGGTTTCCTCAAATAGGGGCTAATATTCTCTCATTTTGATAGGACGCGAACATTTTGCTCGCTCGAACACTTTCTGACGATTTTGCAGTTTCACCACAATCTTTGTGAACTGAACATTGTCTTTTTTCGGTGTTATTTTCTCTAAAGAAAATTGGCTCTTTGTGACTTCATTTTGGGATAGGATAGTTCTCGACTGGTCAAATTGAATGCTTTTATCGACATGTAAAACTGATACTGATGCTATGAATTTTGTATGAATTTGCGAATATTTTTGAGTTATGTAGCATCATTTTTATTTCATAAAAATACGAAAATAAGGTATAACTACACTGTGAAATCTTTTTCGTTTTCGTCCCACGGTTTAACAACTTGCCATAAAGAGTAGTTTCAATGTATAAAGTAAAAACACAGTAATTTTTAACCAAAAAGAAATCTTGGTATAGATATATACTAGACGTAAATTTGTAGGCACAATTCGCATCGCACGTGGCATCCGACGAGAAATACGTCTTCAATAATAGGGTAGATGCCTAATTTTTATTTTAATGTCCGTCTGGTAGATTATTTTAAATCATTAGACACGTATTTTTTATTTTCTTACAGTAACGAATACTTTCGACGATATATTGATTTGAAATGTCGCGTGACGTCACTTCTATGTACATTTACGTAGTAATGACGTTTTAGCCCCCATTCCTAAACTTTGATTCGTTTTATGTAAGTAGGTATTGTTTTATTATACGACAAAATAAAAAAAACGTGTTCAATATTATTTCATTGCCTAACTGACAGACTAATTACATTTTTAATTTTCATACCCTGTCATCATCCATATTTGCATCGCACGTGCCACCCGACGAGAAATACATCTTCGAGAATTACATGCCGTGACGTTTTGATAATGTAGGTACTACGAGTTTGTATGCGCTTTCAAAGTTTGCTTTTTGGCAATGGTTCACCAGCTATTTTTAGTTTTCTTTGTTTAACTAGTTTATTACCAAGACAGAACCATTTTACTTGGGGAAGAAACCGAAATAGATTTCATTGTGTACGGCGCGGCCGCGGACTTCGTACAGTCGGTTAAGGGACAATGCACATTTAACACAGACCGGACCACACTTTTTCTTCTTCTCCTCTTATAATATCTTCTGATTCACTTCGTTGCGGGAACCAAGACAGTTACTCATGTCCCTGGGACGCGCCGGACTTCAGTGTTTCGGTGTTTTCATGGTTGTATCAACTGTAGATCCTGGCTTACAGGAGTTGCAGCGGTTTTGGGAGGTTGTGGCGGGCTTGTGACAAAAGAAAATAAAAAGACTAAAAAGACTATAATAAAAATTATCCCTTTAAACTACCATAGAGATGGCATTTTAACCCATCTGTCAAATGTAGAGATTATCGCAAACCTTCTTAGGTAGAGAAGGCTTTTAGTCTAGCAGTAGACTATGAACTCATCAACTCATTTAGATTACTTTAAAAATATTAACACGTAAAAATATTATTTTGTAGTTGTAGTAACTGAACAAAATCAAATTACATTTTGTTTGTTCTTGAGAACACAAAAATATGTTTTCGAAACACGGAAATTACGAAACATCAAATAATATGAACCTTATTTTATTTCACTTATGTAGAATTGACCCGTACTAAAGCAGTAAGGCGACATTATCCGGATTCCGGTCATCCGATATTTGGGAATGCATACCGTATCTCAACGGTTATTATACGGATATTCGGATATTCGAATACCAAACGGACGGCCATGAAATTCGATTTTCGACATTGACCGTTACAAAATCAGGTTAAGTGTTTTCGAAAATAGAACGTTGTGTGTTCTAAATGTTTGAATTCGAATTTTGACGGTTATTGTTCCATGTTTTTGAATTAGAAAGTTATGATTGACTTTTATTTTTATTTTTGTTTATGGTTTGAATTTGTATTGTTTGTTTATCTATCTTGTTGGTTGAGTGGTTGCAAGCGTGACTACTGTTGTAAAGGGTCGTCAATTCGATACCCAGATCCCAATACAGAATAGAATAGAATAGAATATAACTTTATTATACACCATTAATAATACAGTACATACAGAAAAGGAAATGACAAATATAAAATATAAAAATAATAATGGGCACAAAGGCGGTCTTATCACTTATAGTGATTTCTACCAGACAACCTTTGGGTGGAATATCAGTAGGTAATTGATTTTTTTTCTTAGAGTTATTAACATGGGTTCTGGTTTTCAGACCAGTGTATGGCAATAGTATTTTTGTGATTTTACTTAACAGCTTGAAACAATAGAAAATATGTTGTATCTCACGTGGTTGTCTACCATATTATTATGTTTTCGCCGCTCACCGCTTGTCGCGCCGTATTTCGCGTCGCGCTTGGCTGTAGCCAGGGGTTAGACACACGACGGGTTAAGGCTTAAGGCTGGTGCTACATTTAATACTTGGTACCACTTCTATACCACATTTTTTTTTAAAGATGTAAATAAGTTATGTTACCATTTTTTTTAAGGGGGGAAAACCATCGAATGACTGCTCCCGCCTGGGTGAGGCGGGAGGGAGTGTCAGACTCTTACTGACTAAAAACCACCCCGTTCTTACTCCTGCACGTCGAGCCGGAGCCCCGGTTACCCGTTAGGTTCTTCGCGACTGGCCAGGGGGTTAGACACAAGACGGGTTAAGGCTTAAGGCTGGTGGTACATTTAATACTTGATACTACTTCTATTCCACATTTTTTTAAATAGGTAATGAAGTTATGTTACCATTAGCATTTATTTTGTTACTAGCTCTTGCCTGCGAATTCGTCCGGTTAGAATATGATTCCTGTTTTATCCCATGGGAGCATTTAATCGGGATAAATCCTATCACCTAAGTCAGCCCATACCCTGCCTGTATACCAAATTTCATCGAAATCCGTTTAGTAGTTTCAGCGTAATTGACGGACAAACATACAAAAATCCAAACTATAGGTAATATTAGTGTGATTTTTATTTTACACGTCCTTCTATTCCCCGAGGGGGTAGGCAGAGACGTGTTTACAGTACACACACGTTTTACCACTTATGTTTTAAGTGTCCCTTAGTCCCATGTATGTAAGTACGTGACAAAACTATGGAATACAAAAGACTGCGTACTATTGCTAAGAATACTTCTATTGTAAGGGCAAGGGGTCTCGGGTTCGATTCCCGAGTCGGGCAAAGTAGATACTACTGAGTTTTTTTAAAAACTTCTCAGAAGTAACACGGAGGCTGGAATTGTACCCGGTATACGGCAATAGGCTCACCCCCTATTACATGAGGCTCATAACATAAATAGTGAATATTTATCTTAACTTTATTTTTTACAATGTATGTTTTGTCTGCTAGAGGATTTTTTTTTCCGCTATAAGATTTTGTGAAACCCCATATAGCTTATAAACAGCGGACAGTTACTACGCTTCTAATGATATATTATTGTCGAATTCTGATAAGTAGTTTAGAAGTTGCGAAGGAACATATGAACATACATATATACATAGCCTGTCAAAATCATAACCCTCCTTTTGCTTAATAGTCGGATAATGAAACAGAATACAAAAGAAAGAAAAAAATCTACTTTTTTGCTAATAAAACAATACAGTAGCCTACAAGTCTCGAGACACATTCGAAATTCAAAAGCCCAATCCAAAGAGTATCAAACAGCCAATGAAACTCTATACTACTTACAACCAGCCAGTTCTTGGAACGTTCGGAATTCAAATCGTCTGATTGTTCGTTGAGTTTGTATTTCGAACTGAAGGTAGTGATGCACTAATGACATTCTTAGCTTACGTCACGGGACGTTACGTAATGAAAGGAGATGTACTTTAGGGTACCTATTTGGGGTATTTTCTTACGATACGGAATAATTACCTATGAACTAGTCTGCCTATGAGTACTAGACTAATGAATGATGAAATAAATTATATATGAAATAAATGATGAAAACTAAAGAATGACTACTAGACTGCCTCGTTGGCCGAGTGGTCGCAAGTGCGACTGCCGGGCAAGGGGTCTCGGGTTCGATTCCCGGGTCGGGCAAAGTATTACAGGGTTTTTAAAAATCTCAGTAGTAGCACTTAGTCTGGAAATGTATCCGGTATATGGCAATAGGCTCACCCCATATTACATGGGACTCATAACATAAATAGTGAAAAGTAGGTGTTCCATTGTACAGTGGCATTAAATGCCGTAATGTGCACCACTGCCTACCCCTTCGGGGATAAAAGGCGTGATGTTATGTTATGGACATTTATAGTTGTTATTAATCATCATATTCTGTGACGGTCCACAGCTAAATAGTGGTCCTCCTCTACATAAAAGAGTTATCTACGTCCTGTGAGGTTTTATGACTTTATTGTTGCCATACATTGTATATTCATAATAATGTACGATTCCAAAAGCAAAAAATACAATAGAAATTTGCTCGATCTGAGATTGAAACCCAAGACTCCTTGCTCGCTAGTCATATTAATCAACGAGGTACAAAGAAAACGCATAAATAAAAAATAATAGAGGCAACATAGTTAAAAACTACTACAATTTGTTTTAGTTAACTGGGAGGCGGGAGGAGGGAACGAAATCGGGAGTAATGGGAGAAACTTGAGGGAGAATTATGTTCCACGGTGACTGGAATTAAAGTACAAATGGACCCATCAAACTATACTTAACCAGTATAAACTGACCGTTAAGACTGTGGGAAGATCATACAAAGCGGGTTCACAATAAACTGGTTTTGTATAGTTCGCACTAAATAAATGTAGCTTGAACATGGACGGGGCTGTTGTGCTTTGAGTTCGCAGATCGATTGCCGATTGGGAACAATGGGATATTTTACTGCTGTTCTACTATAACTTTGTATAACTATAGCTGTTTTTAGGAAATTGTATAGGCACTAGCCTTTATGCTCAATTCATTCTGTCTAATGCAGTAATTCACCGAGGAGAGGGGGGAAACTATGTTTTTTTGCCTTCTCCTCTTATGATATATTCTGATTCACTTCGTTGCGGGAACCAAGACAGTTATTCATGTCCCTGGGACACGCCGGACTTCAGTGTTCCGGTGTTTTCATGGTTGTATCTACTATACATCCTGGCTTACAGGAGTTGCAGCGATTTTGGGAGGTTGTGACGGATTTGTCCCAATAAAATTTTAGTATAATTATGAATTATAAAAATAATATTAGCCTTTTAGTAAAACTATCCTCTTAAAATCATAGGTGCTATCGTATTTTTTCTTATCTAACACTAGCACCATCTGGTGAGTAAAAATATAGCAGCCCCCATAGCTTAAAATAAACTTAAATCAAAAAGTGAGGTCTACTATTCTGACATTTCATTTTAATTCGTAGTAATAATTTGTTTTTTTTTTTATATGATAAGCCAGTCAACGATCAGACGGATCACCTGATGGTAAGCAATCGACGTTGCCCATGGACAGCTGGAACATTAGAGGCGTTGCAAGCTGGCCTTTTGGGATTAGGAATTTGAGGATTGTTGGGGATTCAGGGATTGGGTGGGGGGATTATTGGGCCTCCGTGACCCTCACTCACACGACGAAGAACAGCACAAGCGTTGTTTCACGTCGGTTTTCTGTTCGGCCGTGGTATTATTCCGGTCGAGCCGGCCCATTCGTGCCGAAGCATGGCTCTCCCACACTTAAAAGTCACATTTTACAGGCTTAAAATTAAATTATATCAAAATACAAACAGATAAATGCGAATTATCCAAACAGGTAGCATTTTACCTCATTTGACGGTATCTGCACAAGATAATATCCTAATAATTAGGATATGTGTAGGTTGATTTTTCACTGCGTGTATACGTTAATAATTAACGTACACACGCGGTGAAAAATCAACCTACACATAACCAGTATAAGCTAATCGCTGAATGCACAGAAAGATTACACAAATCGAGGCCACGATATACTGGTTTTGTATTGCTTAAGCTCATCTGTGTGTACCGTTGGATAATAAGTTAATTACAAAGCTGTACACACGGCAACATATCAAGCTATACATAACCAGTTCATCATGGCCTTGCTTTATATGATTATTCCGTACATTCAACGGCCATTTTATACTGGCCATGCATAGTCAGATGAGTAGCCTGTCACTAATGAGAGGTTTACTCTCAACGTATATCCGACGATCTGATGACGACATATCCAGTGTTATCTGGCCCTGTTTTAAATTGGACCGTTACGTGTTAAAAGATCAACTTAGACTGGTTATTGGATTTGCTGCTTTACGTAATGTTTTTGACTATTAAGCGACTAAAATGGACAAATCTATGCGTTTATTTGGGTATTCAAATATTATGGGGTTATCTAGTGTAATCTGAACTCGTGGTGCTTACATAATCTTTGTAATGAGAGATCAAGGTAAGTTGGTGATTGGATTAGCTCCTGTATTTGACAATTATGTGCTTTGAAGGTTATTTATTTATTTAATTAATTTACTCACATAAAATTGGAGGGTCCGTCATTAGACGTATGTAAATATTTGACATTTTATTCGTTTATTTCTGTGAGATGGGGGATGGACAAACGGTATATTTTATTTTCTCCATAATTATCTTTTTATTAGCAATATCTCTTAGGTTAAAACGCTCATAGGTACTATTATTGTGAAATTCTCAAAAACACGCAAATCCTATTACTTTAGCCAAACCTAGAATCGAATCACCGAACTAACAAAACAACCAAGAGAAAAACAAAACAAACAAAACTACATGATCACTTGCAAAAACAAAACGCCACTCGATTTTAAATCACATCCTTTGGCGTAGCGTTACCAAAGTATGCAACAACGAGCTATATCGTTCGACAAAGATAAGTAGTTTCCATTTTGAATTTGGAACGCTTTCCGTCTCGCTCTGTTTGAAGAGATGTGACTTCCTATTTCAAATTGTACCGCCATTTTGAAGCGATAAAAGTGTAGTGTAGTGATTATTAAGGAAATATTGACTTTATTACTAGAAAGTGAGGGTTGAAAATCAGTTTAATTCAGTTGGGGCAAGATAATGCGATGACGTATAGTGTCCGATTTATTATTTAAAAGATTTTTAAATGAACTTTGAGTGATCGCAAAAGCGACTGTCGAACAAGAGGGGTGTCGACATATGTCGAATCATATCACATATAATATAGCATAACATAACAACACACCTTTTTTCCCCGAAGGAGTAGGCAGAGGTGCACATTACGGCACTTAATGCCACTGTACAATGTTACACCCACTTTCCACTATTTACGTTATGAATCCGATGTAATAGGGGGTGAGCCTAATGGGGATGATGACAGGGTATGAAAATTAAAAATATAATTAGTCCGTAAGTTAGGTAATGAAAAAATATTAGACACGTATTTTTTTATTTTGTCGTATAATAAAACAATACTTAGATAAAACGAATCAAAGTTTAGGAGTGGGGGCTAAAACGTCATTTCTTAGTATAAAATGTACTGAGAAGTGACATCACGCGACATTTCAAATCAATATATCTTCGAAACTATTCGTTTCTGTGAGAAAATAAAAAATACGTGTCTAATGTTTTTAAATAATCTACCATTAAACCATTTTTATTATATACCCTTATAGGGTAGACGACTAATTTTTATTTTAATGTCCGTACACAGTTCCAGACTGATAAGTTTTTTAAAACCCAGTAGTACTTTGCCCGACTCGGGAATCGAACCTGAGACCCGTTGCCCGGCAGTCACACTTACGACCACTCGGCCAACGAAGTAGCCAGCTTCCTTTAATATCTCACAAATATTACATACTAGCTTTTACCCGCGGCTTCGCTCGCGTCACAAAATGATAAAAAGCCAATGTGATATACCAATACACACAGCGCCATCTATACCAATACTTTTGTTTTCCCTCGGGAATATCAAATTTTTCCGGTATAAAAAGTAGCCTATAACTATACATCTACAAAAATTCAAAACAATCGGTTTAGTAGTTATGGTGTGAAAGCGGAACAAACAAACAAACAAACTCACTTTCCGATTTATAATATTAGTAAGAATTTAAGTATTAGTGAGATATTAAAGAAGGGCTAAATTAAAAGTACCCTTAACCGACGAGCATGCATGAAAAGATTGATGACTGTTGATGAAGCGAAAGAGGTATGTAGGAATCGTAGCAATTGACTTTCCATAGTCGCCTACCCCCATGGGGGACAGGCCCGAGGTTATGCACGTATGTATTTTTCCAGTCAAATAAATCAGTTTGGCATTTCCCATTTCACATGGGTATGTATTATGTGTATGACATAAAGTCGTAAACTGAACCGAGAGGTTACCCATGTTTTAGAGGTCGTAAAACTGCTTTCCAAAGAATTCCTGGCCTTGGAATCTTTTAGCATGGTAAATAGAACTGAAATTCGAATATGAAGATACTAGCTTCTGTTCACGGTTTCGCTCGCGTACCCTTGGCATAGAAAGTAGTGTCATATTTTTTTAGACCATATTCTATCCCTGGTTCATAATCTATCCCGATCTCTTTAGCCCTTTTGACGTGAATGACTAACAGACAAACACACAGACACACACAAACTTTTAGTACATAAAAGAAAGTCGTGTTAGTTAGGTACACTGACTGTTACTGACTGACACAGTTAGTTAGACTGCCTCTTTGGCCGAGTGGTCACAAGTGCGACTGCCGGGCAAGGGTCTCGAGTTCGATTCCCGGGTCGGGCAAAGTATTACTGAGTTTTTTCAAAAATCTCAGTAGTAGCTCGGAGTCTGGAAATGTGCCCGGAATATGGCAATAGGCTCACCCCCTATTACATGGGACTCATAACATAGATAATGAAAAGTGGGTGTTACATTGTACAGTGGCATTAAGTGCCGTAATGTCACCTCTGCCTACCCCTTCGGGGATAAAAGGCGTGATGTTATGTTATGTTAGTTACACTATTTATAACTCAAGAACGACTTAATCGATTTGCTTGAAAATTGGTGGGGATGTTGATGACTTTTTATCTAATACTTTTACTTTTTACCGAATATCATGAACGGGAATAAACGGGTTTACGCGCATGAAGTCGCGGGTAGCTTATTAATATTTTAAACTAGTTTCTAATTTAAATAAGATAAATGTTTTATGGTGGTGTCTGGATATATATCCTCAATACTCAAGTAAATAATATTTTTCTTCATATGAATCAGTTATCAAAAATGAAGGAACATTGTGTTCGTTGTAGATGCAGTCAGCCAAGTCATCGTGGTAACAAAAGATTGATTCAGTACATACCTACAGAGGTAATAGATATTGTTATACTGTGATTTTTAAAACGCCCACACTAAAATTATCTCCTGTGTCGTGGGTCCGTTTACAAACATACAAGTTCACATACACATGACACCCAGACCCAGAACAACAATCTGTGGATCACACAAAGAGTTGCTCAAATGCTCTAATTCAAAACCTACCAACGGCAAGTACCAATTTGACCTTTTCCGAGTTATTTTTACTTTCTAAGATTATTTAGACGCCACTGACAAACGGTGAAGGAAAACATCGTAGGGCAACCTGGGCTTATAATTTCTAATTTTAATATAAGTTTGAAATCACCAACCGGCATTGAGCAAGCGTGGTAATTATTGCTTAAACCTTCTCCGTGTGAGAAGAGGCCTTTGGTCAGCAGTGACTACTTATAGGCTGTTGATGAAGGTGATACTATAACTTGGCTGACTCTACCCACGTTTTTGTGATGACAACAGCTCTCAAAGGCACCTAGCTTTTGACAAAATGGATTAGAAAGTACGAATTTTTTTAAGGGGCGAAAATCATCGAAGGACTGCTCTCGCCTGGGTGAGGGTGAGGCGGGAGGGAGTGTCAGACACTTACTGACTAAAAACCACCCCGTTCCTTCTCCTGCGCTTCGAGCCGGAGCCCCGGTAACCCGTTAGGTTCTTCGCGACAGAAAGTACGTATTATCTTATTAAGACTACGATGGCTTGACAAGACCTCAGGGACTGCTGAACTAGGAATCACGAGTTCACTTACAGAATTAACCAAAGTATCATTGATTTTTTTTTTGGTAAAACTATATATAGAAATTATCTTAAATTGTATTGTCTGTCAGTCGCTCACAGAGTAACATACAACTTTGATAGACATCCATCGACCATAGTTTTATGCGTTCATCTCTTACAAGATTAACTTAACCCACTGGACCGAATGGGATCTTATGGACCCCCATAAACTCGGCAATTACTAAACCAACCGAACGAAAGGCTATAAAACTTTATTATCGGCTATCAATCGTAAAAGTTTTTTGCCTATAAAATTTACAACATTGTTCCAATGTATAGTTTGAGTTTTTAGCGATTCATTTGTGATAGAGCAGTTATTTATCGGTTGGTCAATTTATTGAGATAGTTTATTTAGCTTGTGGTTTTTAGATTTTTTTATGGGATAAGCCGGTAAACGAGCTGATGGATCACCTGACGTCGCCCATGGACATCTGGAACACCAGAGGCGTTACAAGTGCGTTATCGGCCTTTCGGGATTACGAATTTGAAGATTGTGGGGGATTCGAGGATTGGGTAGAATGGGGAGGGAGGTAATTGGGTCTCCGGTAACCTCACTCACACGACGGAACACAACACAATGTTGTTTCACGTCAATCAGTGGGAGAACTCATTGGATTACGTCGGTTTTCTGTGAGGCCGTGGTATAACTCCGGTCGAGCCGGCCCATTCATGCCGAAGCATGGCTCTCCTACACTTGATTTAAAACTTTACATTGTAACTTGGTTAAATTGTAACTTCATTTTGTCGTCTGCGTTCTATCGCATACTGTGTACTTTTTAATGAAAACAGGTAACACTTCTATTGTTCCAGGTGTCCTTGGGCGTAACTCACAGTCTGACCTAACTCGCCGTCCGACGAGAACCAGGCCCGAGCGTACGGCGCGTTGCATTCCGCGCGCGCCTCAAGGAGCCATCAGACCACCACGGATAGGACCCAATGAGGCCGACACGGAGCCGCGGAGGGCTTAACGGGTTACCGGAGCTCCGGTTCGAAGTGCAGGAGTAGGAACGGGGTGATTTTTAGTCAGTAAGAGTCTGACACTCCCTCTTGCCTCAACCAGGCGGGAGAAGTCATTGGATGATTTTCCCCTTAAAAAAACGGTGTCCATTGGCGACGACGATTGCTTACCATCAGGCTAATCCCATAAAAAGAAATATACACCAAAATAAACATAATATATGCAGCAACTGCAAATAGAGCTAGTCCACATATTTCTCTACTAAACATGTTTCAAAGTTTTCAGTCTCTACATTTCCTGAAAGTTATAACAAAGCGTGTACTCTATGTAGAGTTTTGTGCTTACATTGTAGAGTTTGCTCTATATTTTTGAGGGGAACTTGAGTGATAGGATTTTATTTATATTTTGCTTTAAGAGTTGATACATTGGTTCAGTGGCTAGGAGTGTGTGCTGAATGAATTAACGTTCTGGATTCGATTATATATATATTTTAATTACATTAGGTCGTTTAATCAATCAAGAAGGTAATACATAATGAAATATTTTTTGGTAGCTATTACCTGCGACTTCGTCCGCGTAGATTATGATTCTCGTGTTTTCCCGTGGGAGCATTTAATTGGAATAATATTATATCACCTAAGTCAACCCATACCCTGCCTGTATACCAAATTTCATCAAAATCCGTTCAGTAGTGTTAGCGTGATTGATAGACAAACTTACAAACATACAAACAAAGAAACTTACACATTTATAATATTAGTGTGATATTTGTTAGGTTGGCAAGTAACAAAATAAATTGTAAGGTTGGTAATATGACTTTTTATGTATGTTGTCACCTTGTGTTGTAAAATGTTAAAAATAATAAAGGTAGTTGTTCTAAGAAAAGTCGTGTGTTAATAATATTTACGTTTGACATTCATGATGGAGGTAGCTTGAAATAAAATTAGATTATTATGAATTGTCATGAAGATAAAGAGTGTGTGTCCTACCAACTATAAAATGGATCTGTCATCATGAAGGGCGTAAAATATTAATTAATAAATTTAACCCAAACTAACAAACTGGACAACCTAAATTGAAAACCAATGAGAAATCGCCAAAGGTATTAGATTTAAAGTGTAATGAAGACAGTATGGTTTACAATATGTATGTACCTACTACGCCTAAGCAATCGGCGCCGTCCATGGACACCCGAAACAACAGAGACGATACAAGTACGTTACCAGCCTTTTTGGGATTAAAAAATAGGTTTGTTGGGGTTCAATGGATTGAAGTGATTGGAGAAGGGGGGGAGGGGGTTTATTAAGCCTCCGGTAACCTCACTCACATGACGAAACACAACGCAATCGTTGCTTCACGTCGGTTTTCTGCCCAACCGTGGTATCACTCCGGTCGAGCCGGCCCATACGTGCCGAAGCTTGGCTCTCCCACACTTTTTTATATCCTAAAATTATACGTATACCATACAAAATTGTTATTACATAACATAACATCACGCCTTTTATCCCCGAAGGGGTAGGCAGAGGTGCACATTATGGAGTCTAATGCCACTGTACAATGTAACACCTACATTTCACTATTTATGTTATGAGTCCCATGTAATAGGGCGTGAGCCTATTGCCATATACCGGGCACAATTCCAGAATCCGTGCTACTACTGAGGTTTTTACAAACCCAGTAATACTTTATTATACATCTATATGTATAATGTTTCTTTACATAGCCAGTAGGCACTGTGAAAGACATTTTTAATTTACTACGTGACTCTGCTTTCAGTGGAGTCATTAACATAAAAAATATATTTCCCGTCTCGTCTTTGAACAAACATTTTGCAAATTGAGTTGTTGTAACATCATATTATGAGTTTTTTGATGGCGTAAGCAGGGCGTGTTAGATGTGACTTTTTGACGGTTGTTTAATTAGTTATCATGTAAAAAGGAGTTGTTTTTTTATGGGATAAGAAGGCGGATTACCTGATGGTAAGCAATCGGCGCCACCCATGGACACCAAACACAGCAGAGGCGTTACAAGTGCGTTACCGACCTTTTGGGAATTATGAATTTGACGATTATTGGGGATGCGGGGATTGAGGAGATTGGGAAGAGGGGTAATTAGGCCACCGGTAACCTCACTCACACGACAAAAAACACAGCCCATTCGTGCCGAATCATGACTGTCTTAAAAAGACTCTTTAATTAGTAAATCTATTTGTGATTTATTTTTATATTGAGATGAAAATATCTCAATTTAAAATTAAGCCGTTGTTACCGGAAGCCCAACCACCCCTTAATTCGCTACAATCCTCAAATTCGCACACGCACTTGTAACGCCTCTTGTGTTCCAGGTATCCATGGGCTACGCCGACTGCTTACCATCAGGTGATCCGTCTTCTCATTTACCAGCTTATTCCTTAAAAAATAAGTCTGAAACTAAAACATAATAACTAGAAACAAAACTAACGGAAGATTACAAGTTCTATCTGATTCGTACACCTCTACCTACCCCTCCTGCCAAGGCACTATAATACAAAAAAGCCTGTATATTTACACTATTATCATATAAAGAGTGATTCAGTAAAGCCTTTAAAGGGGGTAGAGTCTCTCAAGAGTCTCTAAATGGTACTTAAGAGTATCGAGTAGTACTCTACACCTTTTTAGGCCGAGATATCTTGACTCTACCATAGAGTCGAGTTTTTGTAGAGATTATAAATATTGTCATAGTGGTTTGGGAGAAATTTGGATGGGAATGGGGTTCGATATCTAGGTGTGGTTTGGATATTTTATTATTAATGTTTAACTAATGGATTATTAGATACTAGCGACCCGCCCCGGCTTCGCACGGATGCAATATGCATGTATTATGCATATAAGGTTTATAATCCTTAAGAATCACTCTATCTATTACAAAAAGCCGCATCAAAATCCATTGCGTAGTTTTAAAGATCTAAGCATACATAGGGCCAGACAGACGTTGGATAGCGACTTTGTTTTATACTATGTAGTGATTCCATAAGATTTATATTTTTAGTGTATATCTACATACTGAAAAGGTGTCAAATTTTTAATACTTATTAGAGTTTTGGTTGGATGTCAAGTTGATAACCGATTGAATGAACCTATTTATCATTACACACTGACCACATAACCAATAATATAGTCTGATTTAAAATGATTGTGAAAATAAGAAACGTATTATTATTTTGACTCAGTTAATGAACCTGAGACCTTCTCTCTGTTTTACAATGACGAGCTTAAGTATTTTGATACAACTTTTGACTGTCAAAATCAAACAAAATGCACTTAATACAATTCTAATTTTACTCAACAATATCAAACCCAATAAATAAAAAATGTCCTAAAAATATTTTCGGTCTCTACAAGTAAAGTTTCAGTTTCAACAAATTCTATTACGATATCCTATTTCAGCGAAGGAACTCTACCTCGACAGTTATGACTCTACCACTTACGGCTCTACCTTCGATATAAATCTGAGAGGAACATGGAATATATTCATTCAATTTCAAGATATAGAAAAACCTGTACATAAAATGTAACCTTACGTAGTAATATTAGAGCTGTTATTTTGAACGAGATTGTATAGAAGTCATCAAAATCAAAGGTAACATAACGTCACGGTTTCTATCCTTCGAAGGGGTACACAGAGCTGTAAATAAATATAATGTCACACTCACATTTACCTATTGAAGTAATGAAGCTCTTGACTTCAAAAAATCTAAAAACTAAAAAGCAAAAAATAACTGTTGTTAATTCTTATAAACCCACCAACTGATAGGTTAGAAGTAGGTGGCATAAATTCTAAATAAAAATTTTTATCAGAACAAACAACAACACAAACGGTAGAATAGTCAGTGAATATACATAAAAAAACAATCATTGGAACATAGTACCTCCTCTTTTTGTGAAGTCTGTAAAAAGCATTATCCCTAGGATTCTATTCTAGGATTTTCTCCTGTATCGTGGATGCATTTACAAACATATAAGTTCACATACACATCACACCTAGACCCGAAACAACTATTTGTGGACATACAGTGTTCGTCCTGCTGAGTTGTTTAGACATAGTACAAAAGAAAATACATAAACAGGTGAAATTAATGCCTTGGGCATTTAATTTTGGTTTTTGGAGTCTGAAATAAATTGTCTCACTGAGACATCTCATTGACTATTTCGGAAATGCCTGTGAATTTTAGCAAGTAATTGAAACCTTATTCTTTTATAAAATACGTCTAAAAAAACCGACTTCAACCCTCTTATGTAGTCGGTAAATTAATCTGTAGAAATAAGAATGAATTACCGTTCGTTAGTCTCGCTAAAACTCGAGAACTGCTCAACCGATTTGGATAATTTTGGTCTTAAAAAGTTCGAGGAAGTCCAGGGAGGGTTAAAAAAAATTAGGCGGTACGATGTTTGCCGGGTCAGCTAGCAATATACTAAAACCTTCTCAGTATTCAAAATCAAATTCTTTATTGCGTTCCACAATGTTTTACTTAGGCGGTAACATAGAATAATACAGTTCATTGTGGACCCTGTCGGGCACAGCAAAGAAATATATAATTTTAATACAGAAAAAACTACAAACTAGCATTACAGAGTCAAAATACATTACATAAACAATATTAGAGCATTTTGATATAATTTATACGAACAGAAAAAAAATACCAATTATTATTATTAATTAACAAATTATATTTAATATTAAAATTATAGTACAGTTAACAAAATTTGTATTATGTAAGTACATAACTATCACATTTTTGAAAACCGCATCAAAATCGTTCAGCCAATCAGGTCAAACAGATCAAACTGTGAACCTTCTCCTTTTTGAGGTCGGTTAAAAAACTAGTCAAAACTTCACCCACACGTATCCTAAGATAACGTCAACACGACCCCATTATCAGACCTGTGTGATCCCCTTCAAAAGGGGGTCTTATCAACACTTCAACCAACGCTACTTGATCCATTACTGGCGCACAAAGGAGTCATAATGTATACGTAACTTAGCTGTATATTTATGTTAGTGTGTGTAAAATATTATCTTATAATACTATTGCTAGCTACTCTCGTTTAGTTGCATCCGCTCTACTCGGCCCCTATTAGTAATAGCGTGATGTTTTATAGTCTATAGCATAACATCACAGCTTCTATCCCCAAAGAGTATACAGAGTTGCAAATTACAGCACTTAATGACACTGTATAGGTACAATGTAACACCCACTTTTCACTATTTATGTTATGACTCCTATGTAATAGCGGGTGAGCTTATTGCCATATACTGGCCACAATTCCAGACTCCGTGCAACTACTGAGATTTAAAAAAAAAACCAGTAATACTTTGCCCGACCCGGGAATCGAAGCCGACACCTCTTGCCCGGCAGTCATACTTGCGAACACTCGGCCATTGAGGCAGTTACTTCTGTGTGCACCTCTGTCTACCCCTTCGGGGATAAAAGGCGTGATGTTATGTTATGTTAAAATTCAAATTCTACGCGGATGAAGTCGCGGGCAACAGCAAGTACACATAATAATGAAAAAGTTACCCCAACTCAGTGCTTTCACATCACAGGTCCTTATCAAGCAAAAGTACCTATATCTGAATTTCAGGAGTTCCCTCATACGCTAAGCGAAAATTGATAACCTTCAGGACGACATCGATATAATCCTTCCTGGCTTATCTTTTACGTTGTTACTACGTGAGATCGTAAAACATAACTTCTCCTTTTGAAGCGGTTGGGTAAATGTATAAAATGACGTTATGGTGTATTTTTCAGGAAGGTCGGAGGAAGATTAGGTTGTGTTGTGACGTCATAGGGGAATATGTTTTGTTACTTCGTTCAAGTGTGGGAGAGCCATGCTTCAGCACGATGAACCGACTCGACCGGAGCGATACCACGGCCGAACAGAAAACTGACGTGAAACAACGCTTACGTTGTGGTAGAACTCAATTAAGGTTTTCCAAGCTCAGTATCAATTGCCCTTATAACAACTCAAACACACACGATGAACGATTCAAAAAACACTGAAAAACATCACTACCTACCATCTAACAACAAACATAATCTACTTTTTACATTCAACAACAAAAAATACATAAAATTTCATCCCATCCGACCATTACGTCACATCCCGTCTTCCAGGATATGAAGGTCGGACCGGAAACAAGATGGCCGCCGTACGGAGCCCCGAAACCGGAAATACGTAACCGAATTATCGGCTAGTTCAAGATCGTTTTTGCTGAAAAGGTGGAACCTTGAAAAATGTTATTGAGTTTCTCTTAATACGTTTTGTTCGTAATAGTGTTTTAGGAAGATTTTATTTTTGATAATTTACTAACGTCACGTCTTTTAATCGGGTCGTGTGCTGGCGAGTGCAATTATCAAGTTGGGTAAAGTAATTGTTTTTTTTTTATCTTCCTTTTTAATGGGACAAGTCCGCCACAACCTCCCAAAACTACTGCAACTCCTGTAAGCCAGGATCTACAGTAGATACAATCAATCAATCAACGATAGCTTTCACTTCCCTCGGTGAATTACTGCAGGAGACAGTGCGAATTAAACCTAAAGGCATAAAAAAGAGACTGTACAGCTTTCTTGAAGGTTTGAAGGTCGTATCGGTTCGGAAATACCGCCGACGACAGATCATTCCACAGTTTTGCTGTGAGAGGCAGAAAGCTACGTGAGAAGTGCACAGTTGTGGCCTGCCAACCATCTATATGGTGGGGATGCATTTTTTTTTAACGGGGGAAAAATCATAAAATGATTGCTCTCACCTAGGTGAGGCGGAAGGGAGTGTCAGACTCTTACTGACTAAAAACCACCCCGTTTCTTCTCCTGCACGTTGAGCCGGAGCTCCGGTTACCCGTTAGGTTCTCCGCGACTTCGAATCGGCATCAGCCCTGTTGGGCCCCATCTGTGGTGGTCTGATGGCTCTTTGAGGCGCATGCGGAACGCGACGCGCCGTACGCTCGGCGGATGCATATGCTGTCGTGAGGCTCGATGTCGAAAATAATATAATTAACAAAGAAATCTTTATTAAACCATGTCAGTTAACAAGTTAACTACAGTTTGTGGAACAGATATAATTCATGCTAAACTGGTCTCGCGACGGAGACGTGTTCCAACTTGTTTCCAACAAGTTATCAACTGCGTTTAACATTTAAACGTTCAGTAACCTATTAGAGTTTTCAGGCTGAAACGATGTGGGTTAGAATGCCAGTTGTAAATCGCACAGTGGAAAATATTTGTCAGCACCGCTACTCTTCTCGTGGGTGTCCTAATAAAGAAGTTTTAAGTGTGGAAGAGCCATGCTTCGGTACAGATGGGTCGGCTCGACCGGAGTGATACCACGGCCTCACAGAAAATCGACGTGAAATAACGCTTGCGTTGTGTTTCGTCGTGTGAGTGAGCAATCACCGCAATCTCCTCAATCCTTGAATCCCCAACGATACTCAAACTCCTAATCCTCAAGAAGCCGATAATGCACTTGTAACGCCTCTGGTGTTCCAGGTGACCATGGGCGACGCCGATTGCTTACCATCAGGTGCTCGGTCTGCTCGTTTACCGGTTTATCCCATAAAAAAAAGATTGGGACTACTCATTTTTTGATAAAGATTGGAAAGCCAGCGTTCTCTGATTAACTCTAGACTTTCAAACTATAATCTCCATACAGCCAGTCAAGTGTGGAGATTACGATTATTTATGTAGAGGTTCATCATCAAACAATTGACTGGCATGGGATTTTGATAGCAGTTAGCACAATCAGAGGCAGTTTTGAACGTCAACAACAAATATTTAGAAGTGAAGCTATTTGCTCATTCCAAAATGTACATATATTCCTATGGAGAAGTATGAGCAAGAAACTCCATAGGTTACTCTTTTTCAATCGGCTTTACAATACAATTCTCTAATTACATAGTTTTGTTGGTTCGTTTATGTGAGAACAATACAACACAACGCAGTCAAAGAGATTGAAATAGAAAATAACCTTGAGGACCATAAAATCATACAGTCTGGACCTGACCAGTCTCAATTGACGGCGCCCGTTCACGAACATGACACGTACCCCAGCACCGCCCAACTCAACCATTTTGTAGGGAATCGAATGATCCAAGACACCAAAACTAAATAAAATAGAAAGCTTCAAAATGGACTTCTGCCTACCCCTTTAAAAATTAAAAATGTAACGTCTTAACAATAACAAAACAAGAAAAAAAGTTCTTAAATTAATTACAAAAGTACAGTCATGCAGAAAACATCGAAGGGAGCATAAAATAACTTGTCAGTTGAATATTAAAAACTGTGGCATCGTCTTGCATAATGAGTGTAACGCGCCCTGACCTAGTTACACTTTGTGTGTTGCTGTATCAGTTGCGGGACTTGTTACAGTAACAATGTTAATTAAAGGTGGGTTTACTCTTGAAATTATATCTTTATTCTTAACCTTATTTTTTAATGGGGGAAAATTATCGAATGACTGCTTCCGCCTGGGCGAGCCGGGAGGGAGTGTCAGATTCGTACTGACTAAAAACCACCCCGTTCCTACTCGTGCACTTCGAGCCGGAGCCCCGGTTACCCGTTAAGTTCTCCGCGGTTCCGTATCAGCATTAGCCCTATTGGGCCCCATCTGTGTTGGTCTGATGGCTCTTTGAGGCGCGCTTACCCTGATTTCTTCTTACCCTGGATGTTGCAAGACCCGAATAAAAGACCAAAAATTTTTAATCGACTTCAATTTCATTTCATTTCATTTATTCAATAAACAATTTACATTGTATCTGAATGTCTCCATACATTATCATAAATCATAATCATAAATTACATTGCAATTTAATCCATACAGCATGGATCAGTCATATTACTCAAAAACAAAAAATAAAATCAACAGAACAATTTAAATAATAATAAAATGCGAAATAATCAAATATAACATGATAAAAATCCAATTTAGAAAGAAGTTACATAATTGGGTACTTTTCAAGATAAGACTAGATCAATTTTAAATTTTTCCGCAATTAAATGATTGAATTAAAATAAATGTCAACAAAACACTGCAATACTACATTAAATCATTGAATTAAAACACATGTCAAGAAAACACTTCGATAACACATTAAATTATTGAATTATAACACATGTCAACAGAAACACTTTACTAATACATTAAATAATTGAATTAAAATACATGTCAACAGTAACACTACACTAATACATTAAATAATTGAATTAAAATACATGTCAACAGTAACACTACACTAATACATTAAACAATTGAATTAAAATACATGTCAACAGTAACACTACACTAATACATTAAACAATTGAATTAAAATACATGTCAACAGTAACACTACACTAATACATTAAACAATTGAATTAAAATACATGTCAACAGTAACACTACACTAATACATTAAATAATTGAATTAAAATACATGTCAACAGTAACACTACACTAATACATTAAACAATTGAATTAAAATACATGTCAACAGTAACACTACACTAATACATTAAACAATTGAATTAAAATACATGTCAACAACAACACTGCAATAACACTATTACAGTTCGTCAATTGAGTACAGACACTTGTCCAACAGGAAATGCTTTAGTTGGGATTTAAAGGAACTCGTGTAAATGGCGCTCTTTAAATTTTCTGGTAGCTTATTGAACAGTTTTACTGCTTGGTACCGCAAACCGTGCCTAACCACATTTAACCGAGGACATACTGCTTGAGCGAGATCTTTTCTACGAGTGCCCTCCCTGATAACTCTATCTTCTGCATTTTCAAATTCGTGAATATGTTTGGCTAGCGTAGTTAAAGCTACCAAAACATAAATAGCGGGGACCGTCAGGATCTCCAGCTTCGTAAAATACTGTCTGCAGCTCTCTGTTTGAGGTATACGTACTATTGTTCTTATGGCCCGCTTCTGTAGGGTGAATGCTCTGCAAATGTTGTACTGAAAACTGTTTCCCCAATGTTGTATGCTGTATCGAAGTCGAGATTCGACCAACGCCAGATACACCATTTTAAGTTGTTCGATGCCAATTTCGCTTCTAAGCGCTCTCAAGGCGTAGCATGCGGATGATATTGCTGCGTCCATTGCTTTCAGTTCAGGTTTCCAGTTTAGATGCTCATCAATGTGTATACCTAATATTTTCGCTTCTTTGGCTAGTTCTAACTTTTCGTTATTTAGAGTGATTGCCAAACAGTCATTGTCGCGGGCAGTGGTTCTAAACAACATCAGTTTTGTTTTTGCAGAGTTGATCATCAATTTGTTTGCCGCAAACCACGCATCAAAAGATACCAGTGCTTCCTTAACTATGTCAGAAAGAGACTCCAAGTCGCTTGCACCCACCACAGCATTAGTATCATCAGCGAAAACCACTATACTTAGTATTGGCAATAAGGTATTTATATAACTGATTAGGTCGTTTGTAAACAGAATAAAAAGGATCGGACCCAGAATGGATCCCTGCGGTACACCTGTCTTTACAGAGGTCAGTCCCGATCTATATACAGTGAATTTACCTAAATCATCAATACTGCTTACTTCAACAAAGCTTTTCCTGTTTTTTAGGTATGATGACATCAGTTTTAGCGTTTTTCCTCTTATTCCGTAGTGATGCATCTTAGTCAAAAGCAGGTCGTGGTCAATTGTGTCGAAAGCAGAAGACAAATCCAGAAACAAACCTGCCACCTTCATTTTGCTGTTTAATCTATGTAGAATATCATCTACAAATGTATATATCGCATCTGAAGTACCGACACCCTTTTGATATCCAAATTGTCTTCGATTAATTATCTTATTTCTGTTCAAGTGAAGAAGTAGTCGTGTTTTTATAATTTTTTCAAATATTTTTGAAATAGCTGGTAACAGAGAAATAGGCCTATAATTTTTTGGATCAGTTTTACATCCTTTCTTGTATATAGGTATAATTTTAGCGATCTTCAATTGTTCCGGGAAAACAGAAGCTTCTATACACCTATTGAAGAAGATTCAAACACAGAATGTTCTCAACTTGACCTATATGTATGTAAAATGTTTGTGTTTGAATATCTCACGATCAGCTAAACAGATTTTAATGCGGTTTTTAGAAAAATGTGTGTTACGCTTAGGAGAAGGTTTAAGTGTATTAATTAATCGATTCGGGGAAGAAAGAAGTGAAGTGAATGAAGAAGTATATAGAAACTGGACGGTAGCGCGGCTCTGTGTAATAGGCTTAAGTCTTTTGGACTGCGATCCCCAACCCGCTTACCAACTGCGGTGATTCTGGCAAAGCTTCTTATGTCGAGAAGATCCAAAGTCCAGCAGCGGAATGAATAGACTGAGAGACTGTTGATAATGCTTAGATTATTATTATATGCTTTGACTGCCTCATTGATCGAGTGGTCGCAAGTGCGACTGCGGGGTAGGGGTCTCGGTTTCTATTCCCGTATAGGGTAAAGTAGTAAGTACTAGGTTTTTAAAAAAAAAATCTCAGTAGTACCACGTAGTCTGGAATTGTACCCAGTATATGGCAATAGGCTCACCCCGTATTACTTTTTTTTTTTTTTATGTAATTGGAGGCAAACGAGCAGACGGATCACCTGATGGTAAGCGATCAGCGCCGCCCATGGACACCCGCAACACCAGAAGAGTCACAGGTGCGTTGCCGGCCTTTTAAAAAGGAGTACGCTCTTTTCTTGAAGGTTTGAAGGTCGTATCGGTTCGGAAATACCGCCGACGACAGATCATTCCACAGTTTTGCTGTGCGAGGCAGGAAGCTACGTGAGAACCGCACAGTTGTGGCCTGCCAACCATCTATTTGATGGGGATGCATATGCTGTCGTGAGGGTCGATGGCGAAAAGATGCGGCAGGTATCAGGTCAAACAATTCCTCAGAGCACTCCCCGTGGTATAAGCGGTAGAAAATGCACAATGAAGCTACATCTCTACGCATTGCCAAATTACATGGGAATCATAACATACAATAGTGAAAAGTGAGTGTTACATTGTAGTGGCATTAAGTGCCGTAATGTGCACGTCTGCCTACCCCTTCGGGGACAAAAGGTGTGATGATATGTTATGTTAAATAGCGTACCCGTAAGTAGCGCAACGCGTTATGCAACACAACACACTGCGTAACAAACCAGACGAACAAGTTGCAACTCAAATTGAAAAACTAGACTACAGACTCAAAGAGTTGCAAGTTATACGATATTGATATCTCATTTCTTTGAAATAGGATTCAATATTGAATACCAAAGTATATTTTTTATTTACTTTGTTACAAAGAATTCGAGGAATATTGAAATCTTGTTTGTAGTTTTACTGTAGCATTGGTCAAGTTATTGGAACCGTTACTGTGTTGCAGATTCGATTTTTAAGTTAAGGAATGTGAGTTTTTAACCGACTTCAATGAAAGAAGGAGGCGCATAATGTGAATTGGATGTATGTATGTACATATATTTATCTCGCGATTTTCTTTGCGCGACAAAATCCGAAATATGGAAATTCGCCAAAGAACAAGAGTTACCGACATAGCTCGCAAAATTTGCAGACTAAAGTGGCAATGGGCAGGCCACGTCGCTCGAAGGACTGACGGCAGATGGGCCAGGAAAGTCCTTGAGTGGAGTATCACTTGTCTGTGGGCCTGTCACTTGAATAGTGGCAATGGCAATTAGCACTATAAGTAAGCAGAATTGAGTTTGATACCCGAGTGTGGTAACAACTTAGTTAACTTAGATAATATTATTTTCAGAATTTTTAAATAGTTAGGTATTACCCGATTTCATTTTAATATCCTAAAAAAATCAGGTAAAAGATCAGTCACTTTTACCTGATTTATTGTATTCTGCTCACCTCTACCTACTCCAGGGAATAACATAGCCAAGATCTTATATACATATGTATAGACATTTTTATTGCGACTGACAACACTCGTAATATAATAATGTAACAACGGGAAAGCCCCAAGAACAATGGCAACACAAAAGCTTTTTAGGAAAGCCAAATTGTTTTATATCGACGTTCCATTAATATAGAAAGAAAGAAAGAAAAAGAAAGAAAAGAAAAAAAACATTTATTCGACACATTGCATGCACAGATATGTAGACAAAAATGAGAAATAAAAAATATATAAATATATAAATACCTCGGCACGAATGTGTTGGCTTGACCAGAGTGATACCCCGACCTTGCGGTACCGTGAAATAACGCTTGTGTTGCGTTTCGTCGTGAGAGTGAGGTTACCGGTGGCCCTATAACCCCCTTTGCCCCACTCCCCAATCCCTGAATCCTCAAGTTCCTAATACCCAAAAGGCCGGTAACGCACTTGTAACGCCTCTGGTGTTCCGGGTGTCCACGGGCGATGACGATTGCTAACCATCAGGTGATGCATCTGCTCGTTTACCAGCTTGTCCCATAAAATATTATTCAAATTTCCTAGGACAAAATATTCAGTAATTGCATGAATTCTGAAGTGTTTACACCTTGAATATAAATAACATGATTAACTTAACAGTTTTTCATTTAACTTAGACATCTTGTTCTCAAGTTATAATATTATTAATCGAGTTGAAGACTTCACTTGATGAATAATTCAGTAACTTACAAGTTTCGCATTATAGTAAATAATCATTATTGGTTTCTAATTAGTAGATACTTTAGTTCCGAATTTGGAAAACACCCATATTTATTACATTTTCCAATTTAGATAATTTTAAGGTTATTTAGGTACCACTGACAAACGATGAAGGAAAACGTCGTGAGGAAACCTAGGCTTATAAGTTTGACATCGTTAACCCGCGTTAACCAACCGTGGTGATTAATACTCATTCCTTTCTCGTGTCAGAAGAGACCTTTGCTCAGCAGTAGAATTTGAAAATGTCTCTGATTACATAAAGACCCATAATTAAAGTAAGTTGGAACTGTCGCAATATTTTTAACACGAAAAGAACTTTACAAATCAGACCAGATATCAGCGCGTTCAAACAAACAAATAAATTCTTCAGATTTATGAAGATAATTCATAGTATAAGAAGTATTTTTTCAAGGGGGGGAAATCATCGAATGACTGCTCCCGCCTGGGTGAGGCGAGAGGGAGTGTTAGACTCTTACTGACTAAAAACCACACCATTCCTACTCCTGCCCTTCGAGCCGGAGCCCCGGTAACCCGTGAAGTCTTCCGCAGCAGTATAAAAAGTATAAGATTGTAAAACTATAAAACTCAAAAACTACATACAAATAAATGAAAATAACTATTTAAAAAGAACATGTCATCTTTCATACCTCGCTCTTCATGTTACTGTTCTGAAAACATATAACATCTAGTAAAATGTTATGACGAGTAATTTTACCTGGTTTTACTCCAAAAGTCGGTAAAGTAGGACAGTTTTAGTTAACAGCGTGTGTTAAAGGTGCTGATGGACAAAGTTTGTTTGAGAGGTAAGCAGAATGAGTAGGGTGCATATAAAAATAAGGAATACGTATAGACTGTCTTGATTTGGAAGCTTTGTATGACTTTGTTTCTGATTTTAGGTGTTTTTTTATAATAGAGGCAAACGAGCAGACGGATCACCTGATCGTAAGCGAGCCTATGGACACCCGGAACACCAGAGAAGTCACAGGTACGTTGCGGCCTTTAAAAAAAGAATTCGTTTTATTACTTGAAAGTTTAAAGCTCGCATTAGTTTAGAAATACCGCCGACGACAGGTCATTCTACAGTTTTGCTGTGCGAGGCAGAAGTCTACGTGAGAAGCGCATAGTTGTGGCCTGCACGCCATCTATATGATGGAGATGCATATGCTGTCGAGAGGGTCGATAGCAAAAAGATGCGGCAGGTATAAGGTCAAATGATTTCTCAGAGCACGCAGTGATATAAGCGATAGAAAATGCACAAGGAAGCTACATCTCTACGCATTGCCAAAGTGTCTAACTAGTTTGAAACATCTTGATATCCAACAATCCGAACGGCACGCCGCTGAACATGGTCCAAAGGAAGAAGCTGGTACTGGGGTGCCCCCGGCCAAAGATGAGAACAGTATTCCATGTGTAGAAGTAGGTGATGAGCCGGAGTGAAATACTGCCTCGATCTATTGAGTAAACCAAGCCTTTGAGGCTAATTTGGCCTTATCCTCTAGATGACCGCGAAACAGGACGTAGCTCGATATGCTGACAACAAGTATTCCAATACCGGCTGAGGCAATTAGGGGGGTGCTTAGAAACTGAGGATAGACGACCAACGGCAGTTGTTTAACGGTAAACGTGCAGACATGTGTCTTAGTGGGGTTAAACTGGACAAAATTAAGTCCACCCCAATCAGAAATTTTCCCTAAAGAGGTCTCGATTTCAGACACGAGTCTGTTTCGGCTCTCTATGACGTTTTCCTGAAAAAGGTTAGCGCGGCCGGTGAATGCCGCTGATTTGCAGCATGTCATTGATATGAAGGAGGAACAATGTAGGCGACAGCACGCGGCCTTGAGGGACGCCTGCCTTTACAGACAGCGAGTCAGAGCATTCACCGTCGACAACAACCTTAATGCATTTATATGCAAGGAATATATTATGTACTAGCTTCTGCCCGCGACTTTGTACGCGTAATCCCATTTTTTCCCGTCTGCGTTCGTGATTTTAGGTAAAAAGTTAAAAAAAATTTTTGGTTAAAAAGTATTCTGTCTCCTGGCTCTAAGCTACCTCCCTACCAATTTTCAGCCAAGTCTATTCTGCCCTTCTTGAGTTATGAATGGTGTAACTAACACGATTTTCTTTAATATATATACCTCTATAGATATAGGTTAGAATATATTATTGTGAATAAAATAGACATAACGACGGTGATACATAAACTAAAGAGACTGCCTCGTTGACCGAGTGGTCGCAAGTGCGACTATCGTGCTAAGGGTCTCGGGTTCGATTCCCGGGTCGGGAAAAGTATTACTGGGTTTTTAAAAAAAATCTCAGTAATAGCCGTGCGTGCCCGGTATATGGCAAAAGGCTCATCCCCTATTACATGGGACTCATAACATAAAATAGTGAAAAGTGGGTGTTACACTGTACCGTGGCATTAAGTGCCGTAACGTACACATCTACCTACCCCTACAGGGATAAAAGGTATGACGTTATGTAGATACAAATGGCAAAAACTTGTAAATAAACCTATAACCATTACAACATGGAATAAAATAATAGAATATGGAATAAAATAAAACAAATATAACTATGTTTTGTTCGCAATCCAAAAATAAACCAACATCCGTCTACCCACCAAAATAACGGTCACCCTACAAAGAGAGTGTTTGCCTAAGTTACATAGTAAGTTGTTAGTAGTACGCAGCTTATGTAATACCTAAGTTAGGTGTAACTTATGTACTTAGAATGTAAGTAATCATATTGCAGTGTGAGATTGTTTGTTTCATAATTAATTATGTTATTATTCTTGGTGTTAGTGTTAGGAGGCCTAATTACCCTACCTCCCCTCTTCTTAAATCTCCCTGATCCCTGAATCTCTAACAATCCTCAAATTTCTAATCCTGAACAGTTTGGTAACGCACTTGTAGCGACTCTGGTGTAAATGAGCAGACGGATCACCTGATGGTAAGCAATCGGCGTCGCCTATGGACAACTGAAACACCAGGGGCATTACAAGTACGTTATCGGCCTTTTGGGGATTAGGAATTTGAGGATAATTGGGGATTCGGGGTTCGGGAAGATCGAGGAGGGGGTATTTGAGCCCCCGGTAACCTCACTCACACGACGAAACACAACGAAAAGCGTTGTTTCATGTCAGTTTTCTGCTCGGCCGTGGTATCACTCCGGTCAAGTCGGCCCATTAGTGCCGAAGCATGGCTCTCCACAGATGGGGCCCAATAGGGCCGATGCCGATTCGGAGTCGCGGAGAACCTAACGGATAACCGGGGCTCCGGCTCGACGTCCAGGAGAAGGAACGAGGTGATTTTTAGTCAGTAAGAGTCTGACACTCCCTCCCGCCTCACCCAGGCGGGAGCAGTCATTCGACGATTCTCCCCCCTTAAAAAAAGCATGGCTCTCCCATACTTAAGTTAATGACACAATAACATAACTACCCAACTAACACATATAATATTAGGTGATTATATAATCAAAACACGGTTCTAATTAAAGCCTAAACAAGCAAACCACTGAACGACCCATTGTGTTCGCAAGTGACCTTCTGTACGCATGGAGCACACTGCTATTCATACAAATACTACTTGAAATAAAATGGGGAAATTTAATATGTAGGTCGTTTTGGATTGAGGGTCAAAAATATATAAGTTCCTATATAAGTTACGTAATATAACGTCAAGACTTTTAAATTGTGAAGGGGTAGGCAGATAGGAACGGGTTTTCAGTCAGTCTCAGACTTTGTCTCAAATTCCTAATCCCCAAAAGGCCAGTAACGCACTTGTATTCCATGTGTCCATGGGCGACGCCGATTGCTTACCATCAGGTGATCCGTCTACTCGTTTACCGGCTTTTCTCATAAAAAAACGCTGGTATTCTGAAATTCCAATCTAATACAATTAACCTCAAAGTTGTTTGGAATAGGTACAGGATCATTCCCAAATTTTAGTCTACCAAATCGACACGACAATAAAGTAGGTACTTACTAACACCGATATGTTATTCCGACAGGGATGGATAGTGCAAACACTACAGAGGTTAGCTAACGAGGTCGATCGTCGACAGTTGTCACTACAAACCATTAGTGAAACCTCTAGTGATAGGATAGAGGATAATTCGTGAACCAATAGTGATTAAGTGAAGGTGTATTTGAAGGTAGTATGGTAGAGTAGAATACATCTGTCACTAAATTAATATTATTAAACCATGAATTTTTTCTTTAGGATTCGTAATAATGTAGTATAACATTACATAACACCATACCTTTTATCCCCGAAGGGGTAGGCAGAGGTGTACATTATACCACTGTACAATGTAACACCCACTTTTCACTATTTATGTTATGAGCCCCATGTAATAGGGGGTGAGCCTATTGCCATATATCATCATGTATTAAGTAGGTTAAAATAGACGAAGCTACAAAATTAAATAATCTATACTACATTATAATAAAATCGTAGAAAAGTCAAAACTGTACATTTGATATATTTTTTAAAAAATACTTGGAGTGTGATCTACTATCGATACAGAAGCCAAAAATATGGTTTTTGGATTTTTTGTCTGTTTGTCTGTATGATCTATGTCCGGGATGATCTCAAAAAGTACTGCGAGGATTTACTTCAAATTTTGCATGAATATTACTAACAAGTCGGGTCAACGTATAGGCTACATATTATCACGCTATCATTTAAGCCGGAGGAGCCCTATACTAGGTACTTAATCAATTCGGACGACATTCGTTACCGTAGAATTGATAAAGATTAATTTAAAAGCATAAATTCTGCCAGAAGTCATTATTCTACGCGGATGTAGTCGACAGTCGCACTTGCGACCACTCGGCCAACGAGGCAGTCAATGCAATTTAAACAAGTCAAGGCAATGGAAACAATATTAAATTAAACTAATATGACTTTAAATATAATTACCCAGAATACAAAATCTCTAGATAACTAAGTACAGATTTTTTTCTACATTTTGAAGTCATGTAAATTCGCACGGGATAATCCTGGATCCATTTGAAGCAGCTTATTACTTCTCGCTGGCAATTCCTTTGTGAGACATACGGACAGACAGACAGGCAGATAGATAGTCTTATGTTTTAAAGGTAAATTGGAGATTAGGTTTTGTTTCTATAGTAGAATGAGACAAATGAGCAGATGGATCATCCGATGGTAAGCAATAGGTAAGTTGCCAGGGTATGAAAATTAAAAATCTAATTAGTCCGTCAGTTAGATAATAAAAAAATATTTGACACGTAGATATTTTTTTATTTTCTCATATAAAGTTACAATACTTAGATAAAATGGCGTAAAGCTTAGGCGTGGGAGGGAGGCCGTTATGCTAAAATGTGCAACAAAATGGAGCACGCTGTGACGTTACACGATATTTTAAATTAATATATCGTCGACGGTATTTAATTTTGTGAGTAAAGAAAAAATACGTGTCTAATGTTTTAAAGTAATCTATCAGACGGACATTAAAATAATTACAATTTAGGAAACTATCTTATTGATTGCCCATGGACACACGCAACACTCTGGTGTTGCGTGTGTCCATGGGCATCCATGGGGTCCATGGCTGGACGTTATAGGTATACAAGGCTTTTTAGGTATCAGGGATCTCAGGATTGTGGGGATTGGGTCGTATTATTGAGTTGTATTTTTAACCCCGGACATAAAAATTAAGGTGTTATATATTAATGTTGACTTGTCTATGTGAACGAATGAATGAATGAATGAACGAATGAATGAACCTATTTGATTTTCCAAAATGGACGATAGATAAATTCGCGTTGGGTTATAATAATACTAGCTGTTTGTCATATTTCTTGGTAATTTATACTATTTTGACGCGACAACGTGTTGATTGGCGAGGCGTATTTGAGAGCTAGTATGAAACGGAACGTTTATTGTCTACTCAAGATGGCGACTGCGGTTTGTCTGTCAGTGTCATTAAAATGAATTAATAAAACGAAATAATCTCCGTAATCCGAATTTTGCGGATATATGTTGTCGACTCGAAATCGATATTATTTATGTTTTGTTATTCAGGTAATGTTTCGATCGAGTCTACCGTACCGGTTGACGAAATTATTAATATAGAGATATTCATGTGGTACTTACTGCCTATCCATAATCACTCAGGAAATCATATTTACAAATATAATGTTATTTACCAATTTTCTCGACAGTCAGTCAGTATTTTGCAACTGATCAATTGATCAATTCATTCAACTTACCTGAAACAAGAAATAAAAAAAAAACATTAGTTAGCTTATCACCAAACCATTCCCTTCTAAAAATAAAATCTCGCGGGTCCACACATGCTAGCCAAATATCTAGGTCAAGGCGACACATTCAGACAAAATTAGCAATTGGTGAAAGTAGTGGGGATACCGGTGTCTAATTTCGACAGGCCGCTCATCGGTTCCATGGTGTAACGGTTAGCACTCTGGACTCTGAATCCAGCGATCCGAGTTCAAATCTCGGTGGAACCTGAACTTTTTGGCTAATGTTCGAAATTTTTTATTTAATAAAAGATCAAGTTTTTTTTTATTTATTTACCTTTTTTGCAATTGCAATCAAAATTACTGAATAAAACCATTAATATATGTAACTAAAATAATAATAAAAGTAAGATTAATGATAATTATGGTTAAAATCAAAATAGTTCAATACAGTCATAATTAATACGAAAACTCAATGTGTGTGCCCTTTGTATTTCATGTTGCAACGAAGTGATTTATAGAATAAAATTCGACTTAATTTTTTTTTTTAATTTATTTACACTTTAATGCACACAAAATAAGGTACATAAGGCGGACTTAATGCCATATGGCATTTTCTCCCAGTCATCCTTTGGGTTAAAAGTAAGCTCAGCGAAAATGGGCTTGTGTAATAATTATGCAAAAGAAACAAAATAAATAACTAATAGCAATAATAAATACTGTATAACATAATGTATAAAAATATATAATAAACACAAAATATGTACATAAATAACTTCATATATATTATTATAAATATAATTTCCTTTAAAATAAAGCTTTTTGATCCGTCTTTGAGGTTATAGAATGACAGGTTACCTTCCTTTGAATAATGTTAAAAACAATTTCAAATTGTAACACTGAATCCAGGCAAAACAAAAAAATAATAATCACTATTCAATATTATATTTTTGCTCACTAAATGACGCAAATATAGGAACACGTATTTTTGACCAATCACTGCAGCTGTGAATATATTTATTTAAAAAAAAAACATTTCCCCACACTAGGATGTCTTCCTGCATCGTGTGTGCGTTTACAAAGGAAACCTACAATTTCACATACACTTGATACCGAGACCCGGAACAGCAATCTGTGGATCACACAAAGAGTTGCTCCGTGCGGAAATCGGAGCCGCGACACGGCACAGCAGCCGGTGGCCCAGCCGCCGCTCTAATCGTGCAGTCACATCATATTGAAGGTCTAATGGCGTGGCATAAGCTAATTCCCTATTGGATGAAGAACGAGAGCCATATGCTTAAGAAAAAATACAGGCGCCATTCCAAATAATTCCTCAGGTCGTCACGTCAGTCGCGGAGAACCTAACGAGTTACCTGGGCTCCGGCTCGACGTGCAGGAGAAGGAACGGGGTGGTTTTTATTTTTGGTCAGTAAGAGTCTGACACTCCCTCCCGCCTCACCCAGGCGGGAGCAGTCATTCGATGATTTTTCCCTCTTAAAAAAAAGTCGTCACGTCAGTCCGTATGTCAGTGTGTCACGAGTATTAAAATTTATCGCACCGCATTTATTCATGTACTGTAATCCTCTTGTTAAACCCACCTATACTTCACATAGATATGTTACAAAATCATTCAGACTAATCCTTGATGATTGATGACTACCAATAATGACGATACCTAAGTACGTGTGTCGCCTGGATAGTCAACCTCGCTACATCCTTGTTGACTGGACATCTACACTACATGAGCTGCTGTTTACATGTGAACATTATCTCATGACGATACCTAAGTACGTGTGTCGCGTGGACAGTCAACCTCGCTACATCCTTGTTGACTGGCCATCTACACTTTATGAGCTGCTGTTTACATGTGATCATTAGCTCATGACGATACCTAAGTACGTGTGTCGCCTGGACAGTCAACCTCGCTACATCCTTGTTGACTGGACATTCACGTTTAGATGACCTGTTATTCATATAAAAAGAAGAATTTTATAGAACAATTAACCTGGTTTATATCAAGAAACATGAATGGCAAAGAAAACCGTTATAATTGTTAAGTATTCATAAACTGTTATTAGCGATAATAAACCCTATTGCTATGGCGGAAAGGACATATTTTATTTACTGCTTATGACGCAGTAATGTCTTTTAAGAACGAGCATGTCGTTGAATTGTTGTTATAGTAACTATTTCTATCTCTTGCTTACAGCTGCTGAAGAAATGAATAAAAGATAATAGCCTGCACTGTGAAGATTCTTAATGTTAACTAATATTTTTACTCTCAGTGTTTATTATGCCTATTCTATTAATACGGCCGATAAAAATATGTCTTTTTATCTTCAAAAGGTAAAAATAGGCATGTAGTGTAATTCCCATTTTTGGCGGTTAACTTAGGATTACCGCCGCTGAGGGCGGTGACGTCAAAGCAGATACCGTAGCGGTGTGCCGCACAGTAAGGCGGTTTATGCCGCGCAGATGGATTTAACACGGGATTGACCAGTTTGTACAGAGACACATTCGTTTTTAAATTGCAATGCGTCCTGCATCTATGGTGATCCGCGTGGCTATGTGGCGTGTGTGTGTGAGGCGCCGCACGCCGCTCCACTCCGCGGACGGCAGTGCGGGGAGGCGGTGGCGGTCGACTGCACAGTCCAGCGGTGCTCTGTATGTGTCTTTGGTATACATACATGTGAACCGTTTCGCCGCTTACCGCGGCGGTGCGCGGTGTTGTATGTTAATCGTCCTTTACTAGTCATGTCACAAGTTCTGTGTCTAAGTTCACTACTACACCGAACATAACTTTCAACACCGTGTTACGTCTGAGAATTTTCAAATATACAACATGTAACGTAATTAACGCACATCCTCAAACACCCCAATTAGAATATGTAATAATCATAATACATACACTAAATTTTTAATTTAACATGTAAATGCATCCTTACTGGCCTTGTCAGAGGGTTTATTTTTCTTTATTTTGTATTGAATGATAGAATTTGTATGAATACAAATAAAACTGCGATTTTTAAAGTCTTATTGCTTTGACTTTCTGTCCATTTCGATTTGTTTTAACAATAGTATGACAATAATTTCTGTAGTTTTAATTATTTTTGGGATAAAAAATTACCAAATCGATTCAGTTAACGATTCTGAACAAACTATTTTCAGGATGTGCGTTATTTAAGTTACATGTTGTATAATGACGATTTGCCACGTCCACAAATCGAATTCAATGTCACTTACTTGACAAGCATTCTTATGACCTTTTAATCAAACAAAAATCCCGTACGAAATATTCAAACCTTGCTTCGTGAATTCTCAAGAAAATTCCACTCTTTTCATTTCAAGTTCTTTGCAAAAGGGGTTGGCATGGACTCGACAAATACGTAGAAGTCTGAGTCTATTGTCCGTAGAGTAATAAATAAGAAATCTGAGCTATTTTACAATTAACAAAGTTGTGGTTCTTATTTTGCGGTCGTTTTTAGTTTATGAGTGAGGCTGAGATTCAAACGTAACTACTGAGCGGGGCATATTATTTCGGTTAATAGGGATTTCCGAAAAATTTCCCTTGGACACGGAGTTGGGAATTGTTAATTTGTTTGTGGCAATAGATTATTAGATTAGACCCTTAATTAATTAAAATTAACTGCTCACTTGTGGGTCGTGGTGACCCGGTGGTTTAAGACGCCCGCTTCTCATGTATGAGGGTACGGCAAGTACCAATGTGACTTTTTCCGAGTTATAGTGTGTACTTTCTTAGATGATCTAGACAAACGGTGAAGAAAAATATCGTGAGATAACATGTGTTTATAATTACTAATTATAAGTTTGAAATCGCCAACCCGCATTAAGCAACCGTAGTGATTAATGCTCAAACCTTCTCCGTGAGAGAAGAGGCCTTTGGTATAGGCTGTTAATGTTGTAGTAGGTTCAAGCTGCCACGGGGCTCATATTAATTCAGCCTTAAACCATAACTGAAGAAAAGTTACTCTTATAATATTGAACCTGTATGTGCTCATAGATCTACTCTTTATTAATTTTATTTTAATACTAGCTACTTCCGCGCGGTTTCACGCGCTCTGGTCAGCTTCTATTGGTCGTAGCGTGAAGTTTTATAGTCTATAGCCATCCTCAATAAATGCGGTATCCAACACAAAAAGAATTATTCAAATCAGACTTGTAGTTACGGAGATTAGCGCGTTCAAACAAACAAACAAAAAAACAAACTCTTCCCCTTTATATAATAGTATAAGATGATACCTCGTATTTAAAAAAAAAGGGTGATATTTTGTTTCAGAACTACATTACAGCAGCAAGCTACATTTTAAACCGAAACTGGGTCAAAATATTTTTATCCAATTAAGATAAAATATTAATAATACTTGTTCTTGTCTATTTTTGTCTTGCATAAAATTCTTGTTTTTAATTTAAAAAAGTAAACATCGTTAAAAGTTTCAATCATTCAAAAACTTTCCCAAAAATACACAAAAAAAATTCCAAGAAATACACCATCCAAAAAATGTATTCGTTAACTAAACAAAATAATGTTTTTCCTCGTTAACGCAGCACAGGCTCGAGGAAGCGACGATATTTCATCCCAGAATCGAGTGTGTACTCTACCTTAATTGTTTCGCTCATTAGAAGCATTTATTTACACCCAGAGGTATTTTGAGTGGCCATTTTATATAGATTATAATGGCACAGAAAGCTTTTACGTTGAAGCGCCATGCTTTCTGCCACGACCGGAGTGATACCACGGCTTCATAGGAAACTGGCGTCAAACAACGCTTTTTTGTCATATGAGAGAGGCAGCTGGAGGGCTAAATGCGGATTTTTTTTTTGAGGTCTCATGACACCTGCGTGAAGAATAGGGGTGGTGACTTATAGTTATATATATGTTTTGACTCTGCCGTCACCGTAGAGCGTGTATTGTAAAAAACAGCCTTACAGAAAACTCGTTTAAAACAAATGAAGAAATCACCATGGTGTGATAAGACCGCCCATTGTCCGCAAAATTACCTGAATTGTTTGGCTTTAAGCTACTTAAATGTGTACAATAAACCATATATAAATAAATAAATAAAACTTGTTAACTAAAAATCGCGGGTTACTCATGTGAATATACCGAGAAAAGCTCTACTAGTTTCGAACCACAGAGGGGTTTTATTCATGAGCAGTGAGCAGCGTGCGCGGTCGCGGCGATGTCGCGCAGCCTACTCTAGTAGTAATAGTTAGTACTTTTCTCAGTATACGTGAGTAAACCGAGATTTTTAGTTAATTTAGTATGTCTTTATAGTTATTATAAAAACTCAATTCAACAACATACTCGATAGTTATTGTAAAAACATAACAAAATCTGTTTTTACATTGAAATGAGAATAGCAGAAGAAAACGTGAGAATATGAGCGTTACTTGAAATTAGTCGAACTTCGAACGTCTTATAGTAAACTACTTATTTTAAGTAATAGTTACTATAAGTCTTTTGTTTTTTTATGGGATATAAGCCGGTAAACGAGCAGACAGTGATGGTAAGCAATCGCCGTCGGGTCGGACGCCACCCGGAACGCCAGAAGCATTAAAAGTGCGTTACCGGCTTTTTGGGGATTAGGAATATGCGGGTTGTCGGAGATTCAGGGATTGGAGAGATTGGGGAAGGGGTAATTGGGCCTTCGGTAACCTCACTTACACGACGAAACACAACGCAAGCGTTACTTCACGTCGGTTTTCTGTGAGGCCGTGGTATCACTCCGGTGGAGCCAGCACATTCGTGCAGAAGCATGGCTCTCCCACATTTAGTAATCTCATGTATCTCCAGTGGCGTAACTATATATATACTATTCGAGGGCCGTAGCAATTTAATCAGATGGCAAAAATCTAAAACCAATAAGTTCAGGTACGACTCTGGACGGAGGCACCTTTTGGCCTGTGGCATTTTGCGGACTTGCCACTCCGTAGTTACGCCACTGTGTGTCTCATGTTACTAAGTCTAGTTCGTCTATGTATTACTCAACGTTGTACCCAGTCTGATGCCGTTATGCCTTGGCGCATGACCCTCCTTCAAGCACTTATTTATCCTTTTCTTAAGTTTAATGAAAATTCGCCAGAGCTATGACAGACGACCATTTCAGTACTTAAAATTTGCTTTTTTGTTTTTATATATTTGTTTTATTAAGTGCATTTTATTTTGTGTTTTTGGAGAAAATTGCTTTATGTTTATCGTTGTCTGATTGGTGTCTTGTTCGTCCGCCAGTCACTTAAGTGGCCAGTAGAATACCAGCGCAAGGCCCTGTCTTGCACATGCTGAACTGGTTCCATTTCACTGCAGACTTGGGACATTAGTAGATATTTACAAACTTATATGTAAAATCTGTACGTGTCACCTGTTTTAGCGTGGGAAATAAAGTTTTTCTTTCTTTCTTTTAAAAATGATAAGGTATACTAAAAAGACAGACAGACTATGTACAAAAAGCCTTAGCAACAGGCTGCCATTAGCCTCATTTCATCATTGTAAAAATGTTACTCTCAAAATATTAAAATTTCAGCCCACAAAATAATTAAACATTCACACAACGGAAACCACGTTACGTAAAACAAAAAACAAAATAAAACAATTATGTAAATGTTTTTGAAACATATCATGCTTCAGTGTATTTTTTTTATATCATAACCGGTATACGAGCAGACGGACCACCTGATGGTAAGCAATTGGCGCCGCCCATGGATACTCAAAAAACCAACCAGCCTTTTGGGAATTGGGAATTTAAGGATGTGGAGGATTCGAAGATTCGGGAGACGGGGGACTGGGGAGGGGGTAATTGGGCCTCCGGTAACCTCACTCACACGACGAAATACAACACAAACGTTGTTTCACGTCGGTTTCCTGCTCGGCCGTGGTATCACTCCGGTCGAGCCGGCCCATTCGTGCCGAAGTATGGCTATGGGATAATTTCTAATTGTAAGTTTGAAATCGCCAACCCGCATTGAGCAAGCGTGGTGATTAATGCTCAAACCTGTGTGAGAATAGGTTTTGCTCAGCAGTGGGCATTTATAGGCTGTTGTTGATGATGAAGATGATGATGATAAGTAACAAACATACATCCACAGCCTCACAAACTTTATAATTTATAATATTAACGCGATAAAATTAAAAACCTCACTTAGCATGAAAACCCTTAATACTGTAAACAAAAAAACCTTTTTTACAGAACTTTCAGACCGGCGTGAATTGTAGGCTTAATCGGAAATTGTCACTTGTTACCGGAAGCCTGCAATCACCCCCCCTTCTCCCCCAACCACCCGACTTCCGGCTCAGATAACTGGAAGCTTTGTGTTCATATTTTTTCGCTTTGATGTGGTATTATGTGTTATGTGTGTGTGTGTGTTTGTGTGTGAATTTTTAATGGGTTGTGGTGTTGGTCCCTCAACTTTATCGTTGGCTTTTCTAGGACTAAAGTAGCATAACATAACATCACGCCTTTTATCCCTAAAGGAGTAGGCAGAAGTGCACACAGAAGTTACACCCACTTTTCACTATTTATGTTATGAGTCCCATGTAATAGGGGGTGAGCCTATTGCCATATACCGGTATATACCAAGTACAATTCTAGACTCCGTGCTACTACTGAGATTTTTTTTAAAACCCAGTAGTACTTTGCACGACCCGGGAATCGAACCCGAGACCCTTTGCCCGGCAGTCGCACTTGCGACCACACGGCCAACGAAGCAGACTAAAGTAGATGTGTCATTAATTATTATGTTTTCGACTTACACACGTAACTGTTTGACGAGAAACTCGATTAGTTTCAAGCCATGCTAGAGGCCCATAATCCATATTCCCATATTCGCGACCCGCGACTGTGTCTCAGATTTACTGAAAGAAATTCTATAAGGAATAAGTAGCACCTATATAGGTATGTTTTTATAATAACTATCGTGGGACATACTAAATTAACTAAAAATCGCGGGTTACTCACGTGAATATACTGAGAAAAGCTCTACTAGTGTCGAACCACAGAGAGGTTCTTCCTCATGAGCAGCGTGCGCGGTCGCGGCGATGTCGCGCAGCTTACCGGCCAGCGTTGGCGCTCGCCTCGGTGTTGCTACTAGAACTAAACTACTTGTTTTTTTTTAAGGGGGGAAAATCATCGAATGACTGCTCCCGCCTGGGTGAGGCGGAAGGGAGTGTCAGACTCTTACTGACTAAAAACCACCCCGTTCCTTCTCCTGCACGTCGAGCCGGAGCCCCGGTTACCCGTTAGGTTCTCCGCGACAGAACTAAACTACTAGAACTCCTCTGTGGTTCGAAACTAGTAGAGCTTTTCTCAGTATATTCACGTGAGTAACCCGCAATTTTTAGTTAATTTAGCACCTATATACTCGAATTTTATATATTATATATTGCTGTCCTCTCCGATGTTTGTAAAACACTAAAAATAATTACTATTATTAGTTTCTAAATGCAATTTCTGGTCCTAATAGATACATATTACTTTAACTTTGACAACAATTTTGATTAAAACATTCATGTTTAATGAATAAAACAGAAAATATTATATGTATACCGTGGTGTTTCCCGGGTTTCGGATTTCCAAATCCCGTATATCTAAAACCGTATACCAGAATATCCTGTATTATCTTTATATGAGCCAAATATCATCAAACAATTTTGCAAAAACACATATAAAAATGTCACATGAAGCTCTTTCACCTGTATCTCACATCAACCTTATCCCTTGATTCTTAAGGTCGTATTTACCATACAACGAACGACACAAGTAACAATCTTACATTTGCATCTAACATTAACTGTTTCTCTATAGATATAAAAGCGTTTTTACTATGACAAACTGTTTTCTGAAGGTGGTGTGAAGTATTGTGGGCTAAAATTCTGAAAGTAGGCATATATTTCAAGTGAAAGGGGTCTTTTATTTTTAGATCCTACTTAAAGTTTGTACTTTGTGAAGAAATATGTTCATTACTGCATTCCTGGTACAAGATTTTTAGATTAAGATGTCTATGGGTGTATGTTGTCGCGGAGAACCTAACGGGTAACCGGGGCTCCGGCTCGACGTGCAGGAGAAGGAACGGGGTGGTTTTTAGTCAGTAAGAGTCTGACACTCCCTTCCGCCTCACCCAGGCGGGAGCAGTCATTCGATGATATTCCCCCTTAAAAAAAAAAAAAATAGGTGTATGTTTTTGTTCGCGGTTTTACTCGTGTTTTTTTAGGAATAGGAGGCAACCGAGCAGACGGGTCATCTGATGGTAAGCGATCAACGCCGCCCATGGACACCCGCAACACCAGAGGAGTCACAGGTGCGTTGCCGGCCTTTTAAAAAGGAATACGCTCTTTTCTTGAAGGTTTGAAGGTTGTATCGGTTCGGAAATACCATTGACGACACATCATTCCACAGTTTTGCTGTGCGAGGCAGATAGTGGATTAGATATATTCTGTCTTAGTTTAGCAAACGATGTAAAATTATTACGTTCATGAAATTTTATCGTAATCTGTTAATTCGTATTTATGTAAAACTAGATAATTTTTCAAATTCTCACAAGTCTCCGTATTATCCTTATCCTTACTAATATTATAAATCGGAAAGTGAGTTTGTTTGTTTGTTTGTTTGTTCCGATTTCACGCCGTAACTACTAAACCGATTGCTTTGAATTTTGCAGACGTAAAGTTAGAAGTCTGGATTAAATAATAGGGTACTTTTTATCCCGGAAAAATTTGATATTCCCGGAAAAATTTAAAAAACAAAAGTATTGGTATAGGTGGCGCTGTAGGTATCGGTATATGTCACATAGGCTACTTTTTACCCTTTTGTGACGCGAGCGAAGCCGCGGGTAAAAGCTAGTCGTAGATAATTTCAAAACACCGTCAAGATCGAAAACCATCTACAAAACCTATTTCTAGCCTCAAAGGGAATTGCTTCCCTATCTAGCTTAGACTGAAATCTAGACTGGAATGCAGGCTAAAGGCTTCTCCAATACAAATGGGCACAGAGTAATTGTAGTGAGCAGAGACAGCTTGTGGTTAGCGTCCATTTAGGTGCGCTTGCCTTTGGTAGTTTTCATACAAATATTTCGAAACTTTTCAGCGAGATATCACAAATATAATGTATACTACTACTGATTTGACACCTTTAAAAACAGTGCCTTTTCGTATTTATTGTTTTATGGAACTCTAGGTCTGTATGTATCACACTGTATTGTAATAATTTTATTTGTAAGAGTCTGTTTGTTACCTGAATAAAGAAAAAAAAATGGTGTCATTTGCTAAAAATGCTTATACCCGAAGGGGTAAGTAGGAGCAGTACATAATTAAATTTTGTAAACAACATACATACATATCTTCACGCTTGTGTCCCATGGAGGTAAGCAGAGAATATGGAACGTCAATTGCTATGTTGTACAGTGAAACCTGGTTAAGTGAGACATCAAGGGACCTGCAATGTCGTTTCACTTATAGAGGTATTCCACTTACCCAGTGTCTCAGATATACAGGTATAAATAAATATCTGTCTCATTTACAGAGGGTTCCATTAATAGAGGTGGACTTGGAATTACGTGTGGAATACGTGGGTAGAATAAGAATGAGTAAACAAATAATGTTATCTCAGTTACAGAGGTTTATACATATAAAATTTACTCGCCGTCTCAGGTATAGAGGTAACTATGATGATAAAGCGAAAGAACAAATTCCAGATATAGAGGTTTACCTCGTCCCACTAACAGAGGTAATTCAGTGCCAAAGTGTTTGGACCTCAGCATGAGTTCCAGTTATGGAGGTTTCTCACTTATCTAGGTCCCACGTAAACAAGTTTCACTGTAGTTGTTACATAGCTCTTTCGCTTCATCAATACGTTATGTGATGAGTCCCATGTAAAAAGGGGGAACCTATAACTAATACTATATATTATTTATGATATAATATAATTATATGTATAGCTATATTATTTCATATTTAATTTTTTTCCTCTCTCTCTTTGCTGTTAGTTTATTCTCCGTACCTTATTTTTAGTTAATTTTCTACTTAAACCCTAACGTTGACTGGTAGAGAATGCCACATGGCATTAAGGTCGCCTTATGTGCCATAATAAAATTTTGTACATAAAAGAATAAATAAATATTATCTTTTCTAGAGAAGGGGGGTAATTGGACATCCAGTAACCTCACTCGGCCGATGAAACACTTTTTTTAAGGGGGAAAATCGTCGAATGACTTCTCCCGTCTTGGTGAGGCGGGAGGGAGTGTCAGACTCTTACTGCCTAAAAACCACTCCGTTCCTACTCCTGCACTTCGAGCCAGATCCCGGTAGCCCGTTAGGTTCTCCGCGGGCTCGGCACTATTGGGCCCCATCCGTGGTGGTCTGATGGCTATTTGAGGCGCGCGCGGAACGGGACGCGCCGTACGCTCGGGTACGACGAATCACTACGCAAGTGTTTTACGGTTTACATTCAAAATGATTATGGTCAGATTGAAGTGCACACAATATGGAGAGAGTCTATGCCATACTATACGGACCACAATTTCTGACTCCAGACCAACCAGAATAAAATATCCAACTTTAATTGAAATAAAAAACAGTTTTTTAACATAACATAACATAACATCACGCCTTTTATCCTCGAAGGGGTAGGCAGAGGTGCACATTATACCACTTTACAATGTAACACTCACTTTTCAGTATTTATGTTATGAGTCCCATGTAATAGGGGGTGAGCCTATTGCGTGCTAATACTGAGTATTTTTAAAAAACCCAGTAATACTTTGCCCGACCCGGGAATCGAACCCGAGACCGTCGCAATTGCGACCACTCGGCCAACGAGGCAGTCAGGCAACGAGGCAGTTTTTTAACTAACTTCTACTAAATTATTATACATGCCATAGTTTGCATACGTTTGTTTGTTTGTCACTTCTTTACGTCAAAGCGGCTGAAGGGATCGAGATGAAATTTGAAACATAGTTAGATTATAGTCTGAAATATTTCATCTTCTTAATTGCATGCTAACAGGCGAAACATAGCGCACAATTATTATGTATGCTTCTGTATTATGTTAATGTACTTATTACCTACGTTTACAATAAATAACTTTTTACTTTGACTTTGACTTTGACTTTGACTTTGACTTAGAAAATAATGTAAAGACTACAATACTTGAACGCGTGCGAAAACGCTGGCAGTAAGTAGTATTAGAATAAATTACCCAGATTATTATATCAGAATTATTAAATTCAAATGCAAATCACTTTAATGCATCTATAGTGTGTACAGGGTTGTTTACAATTTTTTACAATTAATCCTACGCATTTGTATGAAAACCCGGACAACATGAATTACTTATATCCCAGCTATGTATAGCCATGATGTGGTTTCGTGGGCTCTGCTATTGACGCGTTGCCATGGCAACCGGGGATATTGATATTATGTCGAGGTAAATATGTATATAGGAAGGATTATATTTTATTTTATGGTTGGAATATAATATAATGTATTGATTACCATATTATCAGTAGGTATACACCGTGAAATCTATTTCATTTTCGTCTCGTGGTAAAACAATTTGCTGTAAGGAGGTCTATGTCGAAAGGTAAAAAAAATAAAAAAATAAAGACTGTTTTTTTAGTTTAAACTTTTTTGAAATACACACATGAAGCACTAGACGTAAATTTGTAAGCAGGAGAAGCTTAGCTTTGTCTATTTATTTTTATTTATCTAAATAGTACGGTACAAAATAAATTATTTTGATTAAAAATCATAATAAAAACTTATCTATTTATTAGATGTAGGAATTACCTTCTACCACACGGTACTTGTATTGGTCAAATTCAACACTTTTTTCGAACTGTAAAAAACGACAGTTTTCTATGAATTTTATACGAGATTGTGTACTGTGACGTCACGTTTTTTTAGCGTCAAACATCGTAGTTATTTCTAAAAAAAATGTTGTAAAAAATACTAAAATGAAGTTGGTCGTAAAATCAATTAATGAAAGCGTAATTTTTTTTTTTTTGCAAAAATGAATATATTAATTACGTATAAATTTACATTTAATAGACATAAATAAAATTAATATTAACTAATACTAAATGAAAATATATACAAATTAAAATATAAATTATGAACTAAAAAAATTTAATAATAATAATAAAAAAGCTATCATAAGACATCAAAAAAAATTTTCCTCATCGTTATTGTGAGGTAGGGTACCCAAAAGACTGGCAGCAAAGTGTGATTATTTTTTAATATTTCATTGTATTGAACAGTCGCAATAATTTATTTTTGATTAAGAAAGATACCCAATTTACCACTCACATTAAAACACAAAAAGTAACATGTGATAATTGTACTTAAGAATGTCTTTATCTACAAATTTATTTCAAAAAAATCTTAAAGTTTAAATAAACCCCCATTCCTATGTAAATTAATTCAACCACTAATTAACACTGGACTCATTAAAAAGATAATTTATTTTTCGAAAAAACAATAAAAATGTCTAAAGAATTAACCTTTCATTGTCTGTGGGGTGCGGAAATGAGTGTTTACGCCCAAGATGGCGCCGCTTCCGGTTGAGTCGTTATCTCAATTATTGTTCTGGGAAACTCATTTTGAGTTATTAAGTTAGTTTAGATATTTTTGTAGTTATTTTTATCTTAGTTGGTATACTAAAATACAAGGTATTGTTTTAAAGCCGCGTCATTTTCTAGGAGGTAACTCGGATACCGATTCTGAGTCCGAATCAATAAAAAATTGTACTTAAATATTTTTCATTTTTCTATAAATTACGGAAATCCGTAAGTGCGAACTACACGCCGCCGTCTTGTAACGCGGCTTAACACACACAAACTCAAACACGTAATTAATATTATTCCTAATTCCATAGAACTACAATAAGAAACATTGATGTCGCTTATTCTGAAATACTGTCGAACTTAAACGATTTATTATAACCGTATTTTTAAGTATTGGCCCGATTTTTTCTCTTACATTGAACCCTTATGACTTCTGTGACATACCCCCGAGAAATCCCACGGTTTCAAAACTACACCTTGTATAGGTTATTTTGTAAATTATATAGAAGGTTTAACTATCTAGTTGGGTGATTATTACTGCTAAACAAGGGGTCTTTGGTTCGATTCTTTGGTCATGGCAATAAGCTCAACACCATCAACAGCCTATAAGTGGCCACTGCTGACCAAAGGCCTCTTCTCACACGGAGACGGTTTGAGCATTAATCACCACGCTTGCTCAATGCGCGGTGGCGCTTTCAAACTTATAATTAAAAATAATAAGCCCAGGTTTCCTCACGATGTTTTCCTTCATCGTTTGTCACTGGTGTCTAAATAATCTTAGAAAGTACATATAACTCGGAAATAGTCATATTGGTACTTGCTGTTGTTAGGTTTCGAATCCACACCCTCATGCATGAGAAGCGGGCGTCTTAATCCTCCGGGCCACCACGACTCAATAAGCTCACCTCATGTCTAATTACATAGGACTCGTACATGATGAAAAATCGTATCACAATATTCATATACACCTGGGCCTACACCTTGTAATGCAATGTTATGCTTGTGCAGAGAAAATAGGTCTGAATAAAAAAATATAACTAAAACATCCCGCCTTTTAATCTCTGAAAGCATAGGTAGGGAAGCATAATAACTATATTTAATACTAGCTTTTACCCGCGACTTCGCTCGTGTCACAAAAGGATAAAAAGTAGCCTATGTGACATATACCAATACACACAGCGCCATCTATACCAATAATTTCGTTTTCCCACGAGAATATCAAATTTTTTCGGGATTAAAAGTACCCTATTATTTAATCCAGACTTCTAACTTCATGTCTGCAAAAATTCAATGCAATCGGTTAAGTAGTTACGGCGTGAAAGCGGAACAAACAAACAAACTCACTTTCCAATTTATAATATTAGTAAGGATTACACTTACTTTCGCTATTAACCTATGTTATCAGTCCACTATAAAATACAAAAACCTATAGAGGTACAACATAATACGCCCCACACAAAATAAACCATATTTTAACAAACAAAAGCCTACCCCAATAGATATTTAACAAGCTGGACCGCAATACTAAACAACCACTACACCTTAACTATCCGAAATATATTAAAACCTTTACTATCCGAAATAACCGAATTATACCGAAATATCCGCGTTGTCAAAATTTCTACACGAACAATTCCAAAATTGCCTCTACTCGTAAAACAAGAACATCAATTTATAATAAAACAAAAGAGGACTATAGGGTGTGAAAATAACTGTTTACACCTCCCCCCTCTCCCTCTAACTCCCCGTATTTTAGAAAACACTCGTTAACGCGATTATCGCTGTTTTGAGGAGTAGTGATGTGGAGATACATCGGATAAATATTGTTAGAAGCAGGATAATTTCGGTTATAACTGGGATTGTTAAAGTGACGGAAAAAACTAATTTAGATTATTTTCGACTAGGATATTGTATTAGAATTAGTAAGCTTAATAGCAAGGCTTAGCGGTGTAGCTTCCTTTCCCAAAAGGTAGGTAGAAGTACCTTTTTTTTAAGGGGGGAAAATCATCGAATGACTACTCCCGCCTAGGTGAGGCGGAAGGGAGTGTTAGACTCTTACTGACTAAACACCACCCCGTTCCTTCTCCTGCATGTCGAGCCGGAGCCCCGGTTACCTGTTAGGTTCTCCGCGACAGGTAGAGGTACCTACTACTCATTTATAAGGATATAGAAAAAAAACTCGATAATACTTTTCCTGAAATGAGAATCAAACCTGAGATTTTGTATTTGACAGTCGCGCTTATAACTCAACCAATAAAACTGTCTAGAATTTGCTATGAAAATCGATGTGACATAGATATTTTTTGTCGTCGAATCAAACGTCAAAATACTCACATTTTTTATAGCATAAGCCGGTTAACGAGCAGACGGATCACCTGATGGTAAGCAATTGGCGCCGCCCATGGACACCCGAAACACCAAGGCGTTACAAGTGCGTTACCGGCCTTTTGGGAATTGGGAATTTGAGGATTGTGGAGGATTCGGGGATTCGGTAGACTAGGAAGGGGGGTATTTTTTATTATTGGGCCTCTGGTGACCTCACTCACACGACGAAACACAACGCAAGCGTTGTTTCACGTCGGTTTTCTGTGAGGCCGTACTCCCAAATCACATCAAACAAAACAGTGCCTCCCAATAATATATCTACAAATCCTATTATGCTTGCTTTAGAATCAAAATCAGATTGGCTCTAAACAACAAAATACGAAACTTCAAGAAAACAACATCTTGTATTTCAAATTACACTCGATGGAACTGATTTTACAATAATATCCGATTTGCGGATACTATTTCAATTCCTTCGGAGAAAATTCTACAACATCCTCTTCTGATGCTTATTGCCCTGGATTCAAAGTCTATATCCGTGTTAAGCCACGTGGCAATAGAATACGTAGACCTGTCACCACAGCTAGTCTTCTCATGAGTGTGGTCAGAGCTGAATAAGGGACTACACGTTTGACAGATACTTGGCATGATTTGACAAAGACTTGTCGTGATTTATCACCACCCTTACTCTTTCTGCGTGTCTCCGCAGACAGCTCATAGCAAAAAAGGTTTAAGACACCCGTTTCTCATGGAAGCCTACCAATGACAAGTACCGATGTGGCTTTTCCCAGTTATTTGTACTTTCTAATATTATATAGAATTATAGACACCACTGTCAAATTATTCATTATTCTCATTCATTTGTATCTATAGTTTTTATTATCACTTAAGTAGGTAATTAAATGTTGGTTAACCTATGTATAATCGGCGACTGTATAAGCCTAATACCTATTGTTACTTTCATTATCACTTAATACTATGTATACAGAAGCTCTTGGTATACCTATTTAAACTGTCAAACACCGCGAGGACACCGGTGACCGCAACCTATTGTTCTTTAATTGTGTCTATAATGACGGTACTGAAAGGGTTAAATAAATAAATAAACCCGATCACTAAATTATTAACAAAACATAAAACTCCCTTAATCCTTTTACGTTCGAGGAAAATCCTGCAGATACCTTCAGATAACAGTAACTAATATCCGAGAAGGATTATTGTACAACACTATTTCCTTTGTTACAAATACCTAAGGGCCTAGTATGAGTATTTTACGTTAACACGATCGAAACAATACCGCGTTTATCCGTCTGATTGGTTTGTTAACTTGGAGCAGCCAATCAGAGCGCTGAACGTCATAAACATGGCGGTCGCGTTAACGTAAAACTAAATTATACTAGGCCCTTTGTATTGAATAGATAATTCTGATTCAAAATAACAGTTAAAGTTTGGTTTTGTTAATGAATTATTAACTAAGTTTGATGTTCATTTGAATGGATGAAGGAAGATTATGTATATTTATAGGTACTTACGAAAGTAGCTTTTCGCCCACAGTTTTGCTTGTGGTTCTGTAGTTTTCATGAATGATAATTATATAGTTCAACCATTTGTTAGTTTTACCCTTTTAGAATCGTCCAATGACTTCTTCCGCCTGGGTGAGGCGAGAGAGAGTGTCAGACTCTTACTTACTAAAAACGACCCCGTGCCTACTCTCTCGAGCCGGAACCCCGGCAACCCGTTAAGTCTTCCGCGGTTCCGTATCGGCACCAGCCCTGTTGAGCCCCATCTGTGGTGGTTTATCGTCAGGAGAAGGTTCTAATGACAGAATAAAGTCCTGAAAATCCAACGGGAATGGGAGAAACGGGATTGCGCGTACGAAGTCGCGGGTAGAAGCTAGTATAATTATAAATAAGTTACTTTTAAATCTAATAACACAGCTGAAAACTAATGGTATTTAACACTAAAACGGTCACTAGCAACATTTGTATTTGGTCCATAAATCAGCTGACGTCCGCTCGACGCGGACTGAGCTATCTGTTAGCGTTATGAACCGTGAAATATGTTCATGCGTCTCCGGTAAATGATGAAATATACGTACGTTTCGACGGGTTAACCGGTTTTTTGTGAGATAACAAAAATATATACGGCAGACTAAGTTTTATCTACGACTTTGTTAACGCTTAAGTTTGTTTTTTTTTTTCCAAATTAAGAGCCTTTGCCTTTAGCCTCTGACTTTGAAACAAAGGGTCTTCGTTTGACACGTATGTATTGTATGTATCTATGTTTGTAAGCAATTATTTCACGATTAGCTGAACTGATTTTGATGCGGTTTTCAGAAAAATGTTCGTTACACCTAGGACAAGGTTTTAGTATATAAATTAGTCGCGGAGAACCTAACGGGTTACCGGAGCTCCGGCTCGATGTGCAGGAGAAGGAACGGGGTGGTTTTTAGTCAGTAAGAGTCTGACACTCGCTCCCGCCTCACCCAGGCGGGAGCAGCCATTCGATGATTTTCCCCCCTTAAAAAAAGTATATAAATTAACCTACTTCACAAAAGAGGGGGTTGGAACAAATCAAGTCACACTGTCAACTAGTTACTTTAGTAAAGCCTGCAATATATAATAATAGCAGATATACTACAAATCTAATTAAATTGATTTAATTAACATATTTGAAGCACTTGTGGCTAATTGTTATTGGTATTCAATAATCTGTTGTCATTATCTTAATTTATAGCATTACGAACACATTGCAAGTGAGAGGTTTATTGACTCTAATGATTTATATAAGTATGGAACAAGAGAGTTAATGTGAGCTGGTAAAGGTAGGCTATGAAGAGCTGACAATAGAAAAATGTGGCAGAGTCATGTTGGGCCTGAGAATGCTGCATGAATGGCTCGACCGGAGTGATGCCACGGCCTCACAGAAAACCGACGTGAAACAACACTTGCGTTGTGTTTCATCGTGAGATTATGATTACCGGAGGCCCCTTTCCCGATCCCTAAATCCCTAACAATCCTCATACAACAATACATTATAATTTTTCAGTAATACTTTGCTCCACCCTGGGATCGATCCGATAACCGTTGACAGTCGCGCTTGCGAGCACTTGGCCATTTTTTTATTATAAGTCATTCTATTGTAATGTAATGTCAATGTCTACCAGATAAGTTAATCTATCCTGAACTGTGAGCAATTTCATAAGAAAATGCATTGTAATTTAGCCAACTCTAGAATCGAACCTGATAATTAACATAACCTTTTAGTCTTTTAACCCCGAAGGGGTAGGCAGAGGTGCACATTATGCCACTGTACAATGTAACACCCACTTTTCACTATTCATGTTTTGAGTTCCACGTAATAGAGGGTGAGTCTATTGCCATATACCGGGCACAATTCCAGTCTCCGTGCTACTACTGAGAATTTTTTAAAACCAAGTAATACTTTGTCCGACCTGGGAATTATACCCGAGACCCCTTGTCCGGCAACCGCACTTGCGACCACTCGGCCAACGAGGTAGTTTGTTAAGTTTTCCTCGGTTATAATAGCATCTGCAACCTCATAATTATCGGCACGGGAAAATTAAATAGCGATAAAATAATTGATTAATACCAAAACCAAATTTGACATCGCGTGACCTCAAATAATATAATCGAAAATAGGTCAGTCAGTCGGTCGGTGAGGAATTTATCATGACATTATTATCTGAAGTGGTAGGCAGAGGTATAAATTTATAGTAAGTATACTAGCAGCCCGTCCCGGCTTTGCACGGGGTAGACAATTATTTATTTTTGTAAATTTGGATTGTTGTAGTGACATAACTACAATAGTTCGACATATGCTACCGCGGAGTTTTTTGTAGCCATTATGATGTTCTTTAATATTGTTGTACATTATTTTGTTCCATCGCTAATAGTTTCGGCAGCGCATTCGACGAAAGACATTTTAAGACTCATTTTTCTACACCTACGGTTACATTGTTCAAATTTTATCAAGGATCCCTATTTAAAAAAAATATATTGTAGCCTATGTCAAATTGGAAGAATGTAACATTCTATTGGTGATAATTTTTTTTAAATCGGCCCAGTGTTTTTGGGCCTATTCATTACAAATATACAAACATACAAAAATAGGTACAAATCTTTCCTCTTTATAATATTAGTATAGATTAAATTTTCGCCAGTCATCTATATGATTTGTCTCAATTTCGGGCTTCAGCTATCAGGAGATTACTGAAAGTTGTAAAAGCAAAATATTTTCTATCTTTTTTTCAAGCTGGGATAAACCGGTAAACGAACAGACGGATCACCTGATGGTAAGCAATTGGGGAATCCCATGGACAGCCCTGAAACGCCAGAGGCATTACAAGTGCGTTATCGACCTTTTGAGAATTGGGAATTTGAAGATTGTGGGAGATTCAGGGAATTGAGACACTGGGGCTGGGACTGTGAACAGCGCGCCGCCCACGGAGTTGGAAGCAAACGCTCATGATGTCCGGCAAAGGGGGGGGGGGGTTGAGCTAGATGCGCAAGTAGCCAGCAGGCTGCATGACATCGCCGCGACCACGCACACTGCTCATGAGGAAGAACCCCTTTGTGGTTCAAAACTAGTAGAGCTTTTCTCAGTATATTCACGTGAGTAACCCGCGATTTTTAGTTAATTTAGTATGTCTCACGATAGTTAATATAAGTAAAAGGTTCTATAATTTACATGTATAATTAACGCGTGTTAAGCCGCAGGTATAAGCTGGTTTGTAACGTCTTCTCAATAATAAGATTGTCCTTATGACGTCAACAAAGACAGCAAATATAAATTATAAAGTTATAATTATTATGCCATCTATGTCTAGTATGCTGTTGCGGAGAACCTAACGGGTAACCGGGGCTCCAGCTCGAAGTGCAGGAGAAGGGACGGGGTAGTTTTAGTCAGTAAGAATCTGACACTCCCTCCTGCCTCACCCAGGCGGGATCTATCATTCGATGATTTTCCCCGCTTAAAAAAAAGTCTAGTATACTATTGAAAAATGATAAAGTGCCTTCGTCGCACATGAATCAAAAACTGGTAACAATTTTTAACAAAGGTTTTTCACTGCAAAAACTTGTAGAAACACAACCGATAATCTTAAGAAAAACCGTTAGGTATTACATTGAAGTCTATCTAGATGCTAGAATTAATCAGTGTCTCTTTTAATCTAGGTCTTAATGTCAAGCGACCTGAAGGCAGAGCTTAAAGGATTTCGTAATCTGTAGCATTGGTTGGAATCAGTTGTTTATGTATGTTTTCTATGGTATTTTCAGACAGCTCTGAGTTACCAGGGCTCCGGCTTGAAAACGGAGTAGGAACAGGGTTGCTATTGGTCAGTAAGTGTCTGGCACTCTCTTTCAACACCTAAGGCGGAGAACCTAACGGGTTACCGGGGCTCCGGCTCGACGTGCAGGAGTAGGAACGGGGTGGTTTTTAGTCAGTAAGAGTCTGACACTCCCTCCCGCCTCACCCAGGTGAGAGCAGTCATTAGATGATTTTCCCCCCTTAAAAAAAGGCGGAGAAGAATTTAGAGTATTTTCCCACCTTATAAAGCAGAGTGAACTGTTATTCTGAGCGATTCGACAGTTATAAAAAAAACTACGTTTGTGTCGCAAGAGTTTATTTAGGTACATAAAAAAGTTATAATTATGCACACTTTAACGTCCTAGACTACAATCACAGTGGCGCAGTTGCCCTAGTGAAAGGCTATGTCGTCCCGGTCAAGATCAGGAATTTGAGCTGAAAACCAACAAGCTGGGCTAGATCTGAAGATGACGATTATATCAGCAACTGAGTCTAGACTAAATCTGCACTGAATTTGGGAAAATTATGATATTTATATCAAACTAGCTTCTGCCCGCGACTTCGTACGCAAAATCCCATTTTTTCCCGCCCCGTTCGTGATTTTCGGTAAAAAGTAAAAAATAGTTGGTTAAAAAGTATCCTATGTCGGTCTCCTGGCTCTAAGCTACCTCCCTACCAATTTTCAGCCAAATCTATTCTGCCGTTCTTGAGTTATAAGTGGTGTAACTAACACGACTTTCTTTTATATATATAGATAATTGCTGATGTAGAATTTTGTGATTGACGTAAATCAATGCAGTTCTCACATACAAGCAATTTGGTATGCAGGTCATGGATGTAATAAGCATTATTATTAGGTTACAACAAAACGTACGAACGTATTACATTATGGTAAGCAATCGGCACCCCGTAACACAAGATAGAAGTGCGTTGCCAGCCTTTTGGAGGGGATTGTGTCTCCGGTAACCTCACTCGGCGAAACACAACGCAAGCGTTGTTTCACGTCGGTTTCTGTAAGGCCGTGGTATTACTCCGGTCGAACCGGCCCATTCGTGCCGAAGCATGGCTCTCTCTCGTGAACATTTGTGTACGGTGTTCCATGGTTAATACCATTAAACACCTAAAGAGATCCATGCATCACACGTATCATTAATCGTCCGACCGATTCAACCGACAACCGATTTGTCGGATGAGATACGGTAATTTATTATTGTATAATTGCAGACTCATGGTTTTGTCTGTATATTGACGGAAACATTTGTTATCATCATGTATTATAGTATGTACAAAGGGGCAATTGCAAGAAATTTAACAAATATTTTTGATAATTTTGTTATGTGTCCCATATCATAGAGATATTTATTATTATTGCCAATGACTTATATCGGAGTTAAATTCAGCCGAGAAGAAAGGGGTACAATTACTAGGGCGAGTCTATAATTCTTGACAGTTTTTTTTTAATTACCCGGCCGTTGGATGATTGCACATAATTTTTCATGTTTATCTAAGAGTTACTTAGTTATTGTTTGTCGTGGTGGCCCAGAGGTTTAAGACGCACACTTATCATACATGAGGGTGCGGGTTCGAAACCTTTTTTTTTTTTTTTGATGACGGGGGGTGCGGTTTCGAAACCTACCGACGGGAAGTACCATAAACTTTTTCCGAGTTATATGTACTTTCTAAGATTATTCAGACACCACTGACAAACGGTGAAGGAAAACATCGTGAGGAAACCTAGGCTTATAATTTTTAATTAGGTATAAGTTTGAAATCAACAACCCGCATTGAGCTAGCTTAGTGATTAATGCTCTAACCTTCTCCGTGTGAGAAGAGGCTTTGCCCAGCAGTGGGCATTTATAGGCTGTTGATGATCTAAGTTACTTATGTGATTGTATATTTTTAATTGCCGTAGTAAAAGTCTATCATGGACAGTTAATGACGAAACGATAGAAGGTCCCACGTTTTGATTCCCACGCATAACTTTTTGTGTCATAAACAGTTATATTGTTTCATTGTTCGAATCCTGATTGCTTCCCTGTTTAACAAACTGACAGGAGTGAATGTACAACCTGGTAGCGTTGTACTTATATCGATTTTGTTTCGGAAAACTTCGGGAAATGTCGGATGTTTCCGTCGTTTGGTATTCCTGTTATGGACTGGGTATTTACTACCTACCTTTGATAGTTTCTAAGAAAATAATATTATGACTGTTTTGTTTTACTTTTTACATAATTTGGACAATTGGCTTGGTTAGCGCGGTCGCGGTGGGTAGGCAACTGTTTGCCTTGCAACGTGTCGCGGTTTTGATTCCCGCACGGAACAACTCTTTGTGTGATCCACAGATTATTGTTTCAGGTCTGAGTGTGATGTGTATGTGACAAACTTGTAGGTTTGTAAATGGACCCACGACACAGGAAAAAATCCCAGTGTGAAGCAACGTTAAACGTTTTCGACCACGTAGCTTTAAAGTGGTCATAATTGTGACTGACAAATAAGTGGTTTCGGGTTCAATTCCAGAGTTAGCCGAAAAAACCGACTCGGCCACTTTTACGTTAGACTTAACAAAACGAGGAAAAAGTGCATATTCTACAATGTATAATTAAGTATTGTGTACCTCTGTCTATTCCTCAAGGGATTAAAATGCATAACGTATAATAAATATTTTACAAAATAAACCTAAAATAAAGAGACACTGTTAAAATTTTGTTTAACGTCACTGTTGGTAGATGCGATTGATAAAAATGTTAATATTGTTGTGGCATCTAACACGCTAACCATAGCAAGAAACACACTTGCTCACTCAATGGTCGTTACGTCATCATTTCAAAGGAGAAAAACATTTGAATGAGTGTCGTAGACACACCTATACGTACTATACACTATGTATACACATTATATAGAATGTATACTGCATATAAACAAACAGAGCTGTGCAGTAAAGGAAGAGTAGAATGTCACTACAAATGTAGGAGAGCCATGCTTCGGCACGCTTGGGCCGGCACGACCGGAGTGATATCACGGCCGAGCAGAAAATCGACGTGAAACAACGCTTGCGTTATGTTTCGTCGATACCCAATCTCCCCAATCTCTGAATCTTCAATACTCAAATTCCTAATTCCTAAAGGGTCGGTGACGCATTTGTAGCGCCTCTGGTGTTCCGGTTGTCCATGGGTGACGCCGATTGCTAACACAAGATTGCTTACACACAACAAACATTTAAACATACAATCATACATCTCCGTAATCGTCCATTATTTTTATAAACCACTAGCTACTTCCGCGCGTTTTCACTCACTCTGCTCGGCGCCTATTAATCGTAGCGTGATATTTTATAGCTTGTAGCCTTCCTCGATAAATGGGCTATCCAAAACAGAAATTATTTTTCAAATCGGACCAGTAGTTTCGGAGATTAGCGCGTTCATTGTTTAAACGCGCTAATCTCCGAAACAAACAAAAAAAAAACAAACTCTTCAGCTTTATAATATTATAGTATACTAGCGGACCCAACAGACGTTGTCCTGCATATCCACTTGAATGTATAAACAAAAATTCATTCAAATTAGTTCAGCTGTTTAGGATAAATAACCTAAACATCGACTGCAGCGCCATCTGCCGAGCTGATTTGTGAATCTAAACCATTCCCAGATCCCCTTGAACACACACAAAAAAAATTCATCAAAATCGGTACAGTCGTTTGAGAGTTCAGTGGCATACACACTCACAGAAGAATTATGTTATATAAAGAGTATATTTTTTTTTTTAAGGGGGGAAATTCATCGAATGACTGCTCCCGCCTGGGTGAAGTATAGATTCATAAGTATACTAGTGGATAAACTTGAAGCCAATGGCATAAGGGGAAATGTTTTGAAATTGGTACAATCTTACTTGACAAACCGAAAACAAGTAACTGAAATAAATAGAATTAATATAAGTACAAAAACTGAGGTAACATACACCTCTACAACACGTGATATATCTTACGGTGTTCCTCAAGGCAGCGTTCTGGGGCCACTCTTATTTATTATTTACATAAATGACTTGCCAAAAACAATAACTCAACCTATGACATTGTTTGCCGACGACAGCACAATTATAATTCCGTGTAATGACATCTACCAATATAATTTAGACATTAACAATTCATTGACATCTGTAATTTCATGGCTTGATAATAATAATTTAAAAATAAATTTGACGAAAACTAGTATAATGCATTTTGGACAAAGATTATGTAATCCACTGAATGTAAATTTAACTCACGATAATTATAATGTGCAAGAAGTAACTGATGCGAAATTTCTTGGTTTAACGATTGATAGCAAATTAAATTGGAAAGAGCACATAACCGCATTAAGTAAAAAAATTAGTAGTTTATCGTATGTCCTGTATAGCTTAGGTCCAATAATTAACATCGAGGCATTACTTTCAGCATATCACGGTCTTGTCGAGTCTGCTCTGAGATATGGTATAATTTTTTGGGGTAACTCGACAAACAAGGACATCATATTTAAATTGCAAAAGCGGTGCGTAAGAGCCATGTTCCGTAAACAGAGTTCGGAGAGTTGTAGGCCATTATTTATAACGCATAAAATGCTGACAGTGCCATCACTCTATATCTTAGAAGTAGCACTGTTTGTTAGAAGCAACTCTCACTTATTTCCCACTCTGGCTGATAAAGTAAAACGAAATCGACGTGACAACAATCGACTATGTATTCACCCATCTAAAACAGCACTAATGCATAAAAGCGTGATATGTATGGCTCCCATAATTTATAACAAAATTCCTAAAGAAATTATTAAATTAAATTTAAACTTATTCAAACAAGCGTTGAAAAAACTACTAGTTAATAAATGCTATTATAGTGTTCATGACTTTGTAAATGACAAGTGTTTGTAATTTTTCTTTGTTGTCCCTGGTCAGGAGGTTTGAGTCTCTTATAGGAATGTTACAATTTAAAAGTTTAATAACTGTTATAATTGGATTTAATATTATATTCCACATTTGTACACCAGAAATGGTTAAACATGTTGATACTATGCTCACTGCTCATCTGTACAACTAATAATGTGCATTCTATGATGTATTATTATTTAACACGTGTTTTTGCAAATAAATAATCTTTGTCTTTGTCTTCTTTGTCTTTGTCTATAATTCTAAGTTACTATTCTCTATTCAACAATGCCCAACCCAGAAAACAAATGAAAAAAAAGAAAAACAAAAACGAAACCGTCAAACGTCACAGGGTCATCGCATTATGGCAGTTTGTAAACAATACCATGAAATTTATGGTCTGTACACACCCCTGTTGTTTACGGGAGCGGTCTATTCCACCCCCGTACAATGACCATGGAGGCAATCCGAATGGAGACGAAGTTTTTGCTGATGTTAAGCTAGAAATATTTATGTGCGTTGAGTTGATTTTATTTTGTGGATATTTTTTGGTTTTTTTTTTATGGCATAAGCCAGTTAACGAGCAGACTGATCAACTGATGGTAAGCAATCGGCATCGCCCATAGACACCTGGAACACCAGAGGCGTTACAAGTGCGTTACCGGCTTTTTAAGGATTAGGAGTTTGAAGATCGTTGGGGATTCAGGGATTGGGGAGATTGGGGAAGGGGAGGGTAATTGGGCCTCCGGTAACCTCACTCACACGACGAAACACAACGCAAGCTTTGCTTCACGTCGGTTTTCTGTGAAGCCGTGGTATCACTCTGGTCAAGCCGGCCCTTTCGTGCCGAAGCATCGCTCTCCCACACTTGTCCCACACAGTACTTTTTGAGCCTATTCATTACAAACATACAAAAATAGGTACAAATCTTTCCTCTTTATAATATTATATTAGTTAATTTTTTTCAAAATGAAATGTAGCCTATGTCAAATTGGAAAAATGTAGCATTCTATTGGTAAAAGAATTTTTTAAATCGGCCCAGTAATTTTTGAGCCTATTCATTACAAAAGTCAAAAGTCAAAAATCATTTATTTCAATTAGACCAGGAAGGCAGTTTTGAACGTCAGCAATAGAAATTTAAAAGTGAAGCTATTTACAAACATACAAAAATAGGTACAAATCTTTCCTCTTTATAATATTAGTATAGATATAGATATAGTATAGATATAGATAATTGATATGAGCTTGCTACTCTTGAAACCTTTTTTGAGCTCCTTATTTCCCTGCGATCTGCCCAGTTGGGCATTTAGCTGGTGATTAAGAGGTTCATGTTTTGTGACATGAACGGAGTACACCCAGCGGTGTACCCGTCTTCAATTATTGCATCCCTCAAGTTGAATGTTGTTGCTGCGACAGGAGAAGGTCCTGTGGAGCTCTCCTTTTGATGCGCTTAAAGGTGCTGGCAGACTCCATAAGCTCACTAGCAAGTTCGTTGAGGTGACTCATTAGACGACGAGAATACGACTTCAATTTGTTTATGACTACCTCTTTCACTGATCTCATTTTTAAGTCTCAGTGTAATTGGGTATTTTTGGGTCTTGAAACATAGAAATAGAATTGTCTGTCAGTCTGTATGTGTCTAAAGATAGATTCTTTGCTTGTAAGTCAATTTTGAACCCACTTTTTAAATTTTTATTTTTTTTTGTAAAAACGTTGCCCCACATTAGGATTTTCTCTAGTGTCGTGGGTGCGTTTACAAACATACAAGTTCACATACATAATGACACCCAGACCCGAAACAACAATTTGTGGATCACACAAAGTGTTGTTCCGTGCGGGAATCGAACCCGCGACACGATGCACGGCAGCCAGTTGCCCAGCCACTGCACCAACCGTGCAGTCAAATTACTATTACTTTCAATATACATTTCTATTAACTGGAAAATCATTTCTTTATGCTTTCCTATATAGCATACAACTTGCTACGCGCTGTAGTTACACCTGTATACAGTCAGTCAGTCAGTCACCAGTATCGGGAGGATTTATAGCTGTTATTTACGAGAAGACCCCGCTGTTCCCTCCCGACGGCAAAGGTAGCCAATAGAAATAAAGTGGAAATTCGCTGACACAATACTGAAAATGCTAAGCTTTTGTTTTGAAGTAGTATAAGTATCATCAGGTATTTCTCTGTTTTGCGAATCTTTTTTATGGGTTAAGCCGGTAAATGCGCAGACAGATTACCTGATGGTAAGCAATCGGCACCGCTCATTGATGCTCGGAACACCAGAGGCGTTACAAGTGCGTTACCGGTCTTTTGGGGATTAGGAATTTGAGGATTCAGGGATTGGAGAGATCGGAAAGGGGGAGGGGGGGGGGGTAATTGGATCGCCGGTAACCTTACTCACACAACGCAAGCGTTGTTTCACGTCGGTTTTCTGTGAGGCCTGCACTGCGGTCGAGCCGGCCCATTCGTGCCGAAGTAATGCTCTCCCACCTTTATACTTATTACTTCGTTTACGTATCTATACTTTTATCTATCCCGTCGGGGATTAGTTGGTTATGTGTTTCTTCTCATTCGGTGATTAAACTGTGTAACGTTATGACTTCCTTACTGCCTTTTCTATTTCCATAACCTATAGGAACAAACAATACCATTAATTCTTATATCTCCGCCCCCATAGTTAAAACTATTGTAATAAATGTGAATGGTACGCTGATAAATTCCATAAGCTCCATAGTTTTATGGGTGTTCCACAGATGTGGGCGTTGAATATCGATATGGTTGGAATCGTTCGGACATCAGATAGTATTATGCCTAGTTATTTCCCAAACGGGTACGCAGAGGTGACTCTTAAAGACTTTAGTTAGTTATTTTATAATATAACATCGCGCCTTTTATCCCTGAAGGGGTAGGCAGAGGTGCACATTACGGCACTTTATGCCACACTGTACAATGTAACACCCACTTTACACTATTTATGTTATGAGTCCCATGTAATAGGGGGTGAGCCTATTGCCATATACCGGGCACAATTCCAGACTCCGTGCTACTACTGAGAATATTTAAAAACCCAGTAATACTTTGCCCGACTCGGGAATGAACCCGAGACGCCTTGCCCGGCAGTTATTTTATCATTAATTATTATATTTTCGGCTAATTCACTATAGTACAATTATACCACTCAAATAATTATAACGCGAGGAACTCGACAAGCCATGCTTGAGGCTCATATTCATGAGCATGACCAGAACTAGTCATGACCATCTCTCTGATATAACCAAACCTTTACTGTGACATCAATCTCGCTTCCTAAACATTGATTTTATATCTAACTCCGTCCTACATTTTGCATAAGGATAAGGAGTGGCCCTATACACAAACATCGTAAAATAAACCCAAAAAAAACAAACTTACTTTTTTAAGCCCAAACTGTCAATACATGTATTATAGAATCACCATGACTTTGGCATGGGTACCAATATTTTCTTTTCCCTTGGACCGTATGAACAATTTTGTAGACAGTGACAAATTAGAGGTCCTCTGAAGGTCAGTGTGACCCTTGTCCACTCGCCATTCATGGGACAAGTGTGTGCAACTAGTGAATGAACTCAATTTTCTTTTTTTGGTTATAAATCGGTTATTTTAATATGTAGTTAAACAGTTGTCGCAAGTGCGACTCCGGGCAAGGGGTCTCGGGTTCGATTCCCAGGCCAGGCAAAGTATTACTAGGTTATAAAAAAATCTTAGTAGCGGCACGGAGTCTGGAATTGTGCCTGGTCTCATAACATAAATAGTGAAAAGTGGGTGTTACATTGTACAGTAGCATTAAGTGCCGTAGCGAGCATCTCTGCCCACCTCTTCGGGAAAAAAGGCGTGATGCTATGTGTAGTTGAACAGTTTTCTTCATACGTAATAGGTAAACAAGACTGATGACTTGAGGAAGCGAAAGACGTATGTAAGAGTCATGGCAATTAGCGTTCCATAGTCTCGCCCTACCCCCATGGCAGACCGGCCCGAGGTTATGGTATTACGTAATGGGTCGGTGTTATCACTTTCTCGCCTGGTGGTAAGCTGATGCAGTCTACGATGGAGCACGTCTGCCTATGAGCAACTTCTTCACTTGGGGCTTGATGATAGCCAGGTACTCCTTGGGAAGGACCAAGGATTGTGGCAAAAAAATATGAAGAATTTAATTAAAAGTAATGGATGCATGTTGGACCAAGAGCTTAGGATGTATTACAGTTAAACCGATGTGGTTTAAATGTGTGTGCTTACGAATCATGAAAATTAGAAAGCGGATTTTTCCTGCCACTGACTTTCATCATCATTAACAGCCTATAAATGCCCACTGCAGGTTTCGTCACGATGTTTTCCTTCACCGTTTGTCAGTGGGGTCTAGATAATCTTCGAAAGTACATGTAACTCGGAAAAAGTTACATTTGTCCTTGCCGCATGTAGGTTTCGAATACACACGCTCATGCATGAGACGCGGGCGTCTTAAACCCCCGAGCCACCACCACTGATTTTAAAACTGTAATTTTAAATGGTCGGTAACGGCCATTTTCTACAATCTATCTGTAGATTTGCATTGAGATCGAATTTTGAAACATTTTGTACAGAGCTTATGTCAGTGGCCAATGTTTACAGTTGAAAAAGTTTCATTATTATATATAACATCACGCCTTTAATCCCCGAAGGGGTAGGCAGAGGTGCACATTATGCCACTACAATGTAACACCTACTTTTCACTATTTATGTTATGAGTCCCATGTAATAGGGGTGAGCCTTGTAGTTTAATTGTAGTTTAATTGAATAAGGTAGCACTATCTATCAATACAACATACTCTCATCTCATCAAAGCAAAGTATCGTGTTCTGTTAAATGCCTTTATTTAGAAAGAGACTCGCCTTATTTCACTCACCATTGAGTTTTACAGCCTCGGCACAATACATCTGTTTGTCAGGTGGGACTCAATCACAAAACACGAGGTCCTTTTGTTTTAAGTCAATTGTATGTATTTTTTGTAAAGGAGGACTTTTTTCTTTTTGTTATGGTATAAGCCGGTAAACGAGCAGACGAATCACCTGATGGTAAGCAATCGGCGTCGCACATGGACACCTGGAACACCAGAGGCGTTACAAGTGCGTTACCGGCGTTTTGAGGATTAGGAGTTTGGGGATCGTTGGGATTCAAGGATTGGGGAGATTGAGGAAGGGGAGGGTAATTTTGCCTCCGGTAATATTTGAGTTTTATTTATTGTAATATTGTGCAATTTCGTTCATATTTAGTTTAAAGTTTTAATACAATATATTCAGTTTTACAGTCAATTGTGTGTCGAACTTTATTATACGCCCCTGAGCACCCAATAATCATCAAATTTGATAAAACTGTTTTATTACAACACTCATCTTCAAGTTAACTAAAATCGCGGGTTACTCACGTGAATATACTGAGAAAAGCTCTACTAGTTTCGAACCACACAGGGGTTCTTCCTCATGAGCAGCGTGCGCGAAAACTAGGAGTGCTTTTCCCAGTATATCCACGTGAGGGCGTGGGTTCGGATCCCAATTCTGACACCATGTTATGTTGGTGGATTAATTAATTATAGACGGATTTATTATACTTGGATTTATTACAATAATGTGCAGGGCGCACGACGTGTACACACACCAGACTATGACAGGTAGACAGCGGCGTTACTGACGTGTGTCCTACCTTATATAACACATTATAGTGAGGGGGCCACTACTTACTAATTAGTGATGTACATACATGTAACAAGTAAACTCCCATTTTAGTTAATTTAGTATGTCTCACACTCTCACTTTGACTGCACGGTTGGTGCGGTGGCTGGGCAACCGGCTGCCGTGCAACGTGTCGCGGGTTCGATTCCCGCACGGAACAACACTTTGTGTAATCCACAAATTGTTGTTTCGGGTCTGGGTGTCATTGTGTATGTGAACTTGTATGTTTGTAAACGCACCCACGACACAGGAGAAAATCCTAGTGTGGGGCAACGTTTTTAAAAAAAAAAAAAAAAAGAAAGGAATAGTTATTATAAAACTCTCATCTATAAGCTACAAAAAGCCAATCTGTGAAAAAACAGTAGCTGTATGCCTCCGATATTTGTAGTAGTATTGAATGGTCCGAAACTGGGTCGAAGTTAGAGTCAATACTGGACTGTTTTGTTTAGACAACACACGTATTGTAGGAACTGATGTATTGAAAACGTTGAGAACTAGGTCTATTTTGTAAAATAGTATTTTTTTATGGGAAAAGCTTCTGCCCGCGACTTCGTACGCGTAATCCCGATATTTCCCGTTCCCGTTCTTGATTTTCGGTAAAAAGTAAAAAAAAGAATTGGGCAAAAATTATCCTATGTCCGTCTCCTGGTTCTAAGCTACCTCCCCATCAATTTTCATCCAAATCGATTTAGCCCTTCTTGAGTTATAAATAGTGTAACTAACACGACTTTCTTTTATATATATAGATTATCAGTAGTAGCACGGAGTCTGGAATAGAGTAGTTTCCTGAATTTTATTTTAATGTCCGTGTGGTACATTAATTTAAAACTTTAGACACGTATTTTTTCTTTACTCATAAAATTAAATACTTTCGACGATCTATTAATTTGAAATATCGCATGACGTCACACCGTGCCACATTTTGTAGCACGTTATGACGTAACGACCTCCCACTCCTAAAACTAGCGCCATTTTATCTTAGTATTGCAACTTAATACGACAATATAAAAAAATACGTGTATAATGTTTTTTCATTATCTAACTGACGGACTAATTAGATTTATATGGCAATAGGCTCAACCACTCAAAATTCAAAAATTCAAAATTCATTTATTCACTAATACATGAGACTCATAACATAAATAGTGAAAAGTGAGTGTTACATTGTACAGTGGTATTATGTATCATAATGTCCACCTCTGACTACCCCTTCGGGAATAAAAGGCGTGATGATATAATGATATATTTTTTATGGGATATGTAGGCAAACGAGTGACGGATCATCTGATGGTAAACAATCGTGTCTATAGAGACCCGCAACGCCATAGACGTTACGTAAAAGTGCGTTGCTCCCTGGTCTTTAGGGGAGTCAAGAGCTCCGGTAAAGTTATATAAAAAAATAAGAATAAGACTAATCAATTACTTATTTTTTCTGCATGTGCCTTTACAGCTGAGTAAGAGACTAGAACAATCATGAGAAAATTTAAACCATTCAAAATGCAATCTCCAACCCAACTACCAGGATTAGAGAATGCGGTAAACCCATTTATAGAGATAAGGCTTATAACCCAACAATAAACTTTCGTAAGAGCCTATAATATCAGTAACACAGACAAAATTACTTAATTTACAATCGCCAACCCGCCTGCCAAATGTGGTGATTATGGCAAACGATGGACTGTCGTACCGTTGATATAATTTCAGAACTATCGAAAGATGTATATACATATGTATTGCCTAATACCAAGAAACACAAAAAAAAAAAAAAATTCAACTAATATCATCACAAAATCCCCAAAATTTCATTTCAAAATGACATACAAACATTATTTCAGGTCAATACAACGTATAGTCACCGAAACGCGACCACAACCGGTAAAATGAAACTCGTATTTCAAGAGGAAAGCGTTGCGTATTCCCAGAGCGTATTTTCGTACGGCGTATTCTGATAGCCTGTGGCGTAGTGTCATAATGAATGAAAACAAAAGGTCTATTTTGGTAATAGGGATGTTTTCCTTTTCAGTTAAAAGTAGGTTTGGATTACATTATTATACAACCTGGGTGTCTTCTAAGCTCGAGTGAATATAGATATTGAGTTGCTTATAGATAGGCGTGCTCCATCGTAGGCCACATCATCGCTTACCACCAGGTAAATTAGTGGCCAATTAAATATAAAAAGAATACTTTTCTATTGTGCGACTACTGATTAGGTGTCGAGTACGATTTTTAGGTCGGGTAAAATTTTTAGTATACGTATTTTTCGTCTTTTTCCCAAGGTTTGGAGTTATGCTCGGTGTATGGTAATAAGCCCGGCCTTAATTACATAACTGATGAAAAGAAAAAATACATTATATTTTTTCTTTTTTTCTTAAAACACACAGAATTGCTCCGTGCGATAATCGAACCCGCTACACATTGCGCGGTAACCAGTTGCCACGCCACTATGCCAATCGATATTATTATGTGCACCTATGCCTATCCTTTTGTCGCGGAGAACCTAACGGGTAACCGGGGCTCCGGCTTAACGTGCAGGAGAAGGAACGGGGTGGTTTTTAGTCAGTAAGCAGATAAAATAATAGACTGACTTTTACCTACAAGTAAAATTCCTTCCTTTAGTTTCTTTATAAGGAACTCCATAGTTAAGTCAAAGTTCGTCTTTGTGAGGAGTTTAAACAAATTTGAACTATGTAGTACCTACATCAAGCTATACAAAACCAGTATAAACTGATCGATCAATGTACTAAAAGTTTATACAAAGCGAGGCCTTAATAAACTGGTTATGTTTAACCAGTATATACTGGTCTTTGAATGTTTTGAAAGATTATATAAAGGGAGGTCTTTATAAAGTGGATATTAATAACCAGTATAAACTGATCGTTGAATGTCTTGAAAGGTCACATAAAGCGAGGCCCAGACAAATTGGTTGGAATAGTTCGATGTGTGTGCGAGTCTACTCTGTTTTCGTGTGGTTTACTTAAAGTTAAACTGCTTACTTGTATGCTTAGCTAGGGTAATGTTTATTTATTTACACTTTAAAGGTCATCTCATGCCTAATAAGCACGGGGCGCATGAAGCAGCGAAGCGCTGCCTCCTCACAACCCAGCCATCGCGAAGGACACATCGGGCGTCGGAGATCGCGGGACGATCTTCGGCCACCGTAAGCGCGGGCCTGCGGACGGCGAGCATGGGTGGCTCGCCGGCCGACCAGATCCAGACCCGAGCATATGGCGTGACCGTCGCGTTCCGCGAGCGCCTCAAAGAGCTATCAGACCACCACGCATGGGGCCCAATAGAGTTGATGCCGCTACGGAGCCGCGGAGGACTTAACGGGATACCGGGGCTCCGGTTCGAAGTGCAGGAGTAGGAACGGGGTGGTTTTTAGCCAGTAAGAGTCTAACACCATCCCGCCTCACGTAGGCAGGAGAAGTCATTCGATGATGTTCCCTCTTAAAAAAAACGCTTAATAAGCACAGCTCCGGCACGACGGTTTTAGCTTTAGAAACAATACACAAAGGTTGTAAGCGCTCTTATAACTTTTTATATTGACGTTATAAAATATGTCATAAGACATACGATTTAAAGGTCATATTTAAATGACATGTTAATTGCTGAGTTGGAGCCGTGTCTGAGCCGTGCATGTTAGGTGTGCAATGAGCTTAAATGGGAGCGTAATTCTCACTCACACGACGACACATAACGCTAGCGTTGTTTCACGTCGGTTTTCTGTGAGGTCATGGTATCACTCCGGTTGAACCGTCCCATTCGTGCCGAAACATGGCTCTCCCACATTCTAAATCACACCTTTTTTCGTGTGAGAAGAGGCTCTGGTCAGCAGTGATTACCAAAACAGTATTACCTCATTTTTCTACACTTAATCACGCCTTGGTAACAAAATAATTCACTCCAAGAGACTCCTACATTTCTCAAATCGAATCAATTAAATCCGCGTCTCATATCTATTCACGCGTTCAATATAATCCGTTGTTAACTGAACTATTCACACTTAATTGAGTGATAAACTATTTCGATTCCAATATTGATTTACTGGGAGACGATTGAAGAGATGTGTGTAATGTTCAGATGGTGAAACGAAGGGATTTTCAAGTATGGAGTTTTTCTAGATTTATTTAAAATTGACAAGCGTTTTTTGTGAGATAAGTCGATAAACGAGCGAATGTGTCACCTGATGGTAAGCAATCGGCGTCGCCCATGGACACCTGAAATACAAGCCATTACAAGTGCATTACCGGCCTTTTGGGAATTGGTAATTTGAGGATTGTGGGGGATTTGCGGACTGGGTAGAAGGATAATTGAGCCTCAGTTTGAGTATTTCGACACTTTTAAGTTTTTGACCTTAGACATGACAATATTGGGCTCGCTGCCATTGCAGCGGTAAGACCCCTCTTTGAGGAGTGGCTTGAGAGACGCTACGGCGTCCTCACCTACCGCCTGACGCAGGTCCTCACCGGACATGGAAGTTTCGGGAGGTACCTGTGCCTGATGGGGCGGGAGGAAACGCCCGGGTGTCATCACTGCGGGGACCGCCCTGAGGACACGGTGGAACACACAGTGGGAGAATGCCCTGCGTGGGCTGAGCACCGCCGTGCCCTCGGGGAAGTGATCGGCGATGGCGACCTCTCGCGTCCGGGCCTAGTGCAGGCCATGATGCGGAGCGAGGGGGACTGGGATGCCGTCTCCTCCTTTTGCGAAGCAGTCATGCTAGCTAAGGAGGAGGCGGGACGCGTGAGGCAGCGAAGCGCTGCCTCCTCGCAACCCAGCCATCGCGAAGGACACACCGGGCGCCGGGGATCGCGGGACGATCTCCGTCCACCGTAAGCGCGGGCCTGCGGACGGCGAGCATGGGTGGCTCCCCGTCCGACCAGAAACAGACCCGAGCGTACGGCGCGTCGCGTTCCGCGCGCGCCTCAAAGAGCCATCAGACCACCACAGATGGGGCCCAATAGGGCCGATGCCGATTCGGAGTCGCGGAGAACCTAACGGGTAACCGGGGCTCCGGCTCGACGTGCAGGAGAAGGAACGGGGTGGTTTTTAGTCAGTAAGAGTCTGACACTCCCTTCCGCCTCACCCAGGCGGGAGCAGTCATTCGATGATTTTCCCCCCTTAAAAAAAAAAAAAAAAGACATGACAATATGTACTAGTAAAATAGCATCGTTGTTCTTAACACATGCACCTTTATCGCTACAATAAACAAGAGACGTTATATGTTATGTTTAAGATTTCAAATTTGCATATTTTCCACATTTCACTGTGGCCTGTCAGTTCAGTTTGAAACTTTTGCCAAGTTAAATTGTTATGTGGCGAAGTTATAGCAGTTTTGATGTGTTTTATCTTGAATTGAGAGTAAGATAATTGTATGTACTTACTTATAGGTACAACATTTATAATCTATATATATATAAAAGAAAGTCGTGTTAGTTATCTATTCTGCCGTTCTTGAGTTATAAATGGTGTAAACCATAACTCAAGAATAGATTTGGCTGAAAATTGGTAGGGAGGTAGCTTAGAGCCAGGAGACCGACATAGGATACTTTTTAACCAATTTTTTTTTTTACTTTTTTCCGAAAATCACGAACGGGGACGGGAAAAAATGGGATGGTACGCGTACAAAGTCGCGGGCAGAAGCTAGTACTTATTATTTGTAATATTTTAAATGCATTACAAAGAGAGAGAGAGCCTCGTTGGCCGAGTGGTCGCTAGTGCGACCAGTTAGACCCAGACCAGACCAGTAGACCGGCATGGAGTTTCGGGTTCGATTCCCGAGACAGGCAAAGTAGGGTTAACGTATTTTTTTAAAAATCTCATTTGTAGCACGGAGTCTGGAATTGTGCCCGGTATATGGCAATGGGAACTTACATAATATCATGAAAACAACATAACATCACGCCTTTTATCCCCGAAGTGGTAGGCAGAGGTGCGCATTTACGGCATTTAATACGACTGTACAATGTAACACCCACTTTTCACTATTTATGTTATGAGTCCCATGTAATAGAGAGTGAGCTTATTGCCATATACCGGTTACAATTCTACACTCCATGTTACTACTGAGAATTTTTAAGAAAAACTCATTAACACTTTGCCCAACCCGGGAATCGAACCCGAGACCCCTTGCCTGGCAAATACACTTGCGACTTTACCATCGAGGCAGTCTTTCTTTAAAGCTGCAACTGGTTTCTTAAAGTGCTTCCTAAAATAGTATTACCTCTGCCTACCCCAGTACCAAATCAAGCGTAACACACCGTATCTTAACATTTAGGTCACTTAAGTTAATTTAGGGCATCGCAACGTCTTCCCCAGTGATGTATGGGTGTCTGTTCAAACATACGCTTGCATAGGATGTTCGATATTCGCGAATACAGGGTGATAGATTGATGTTTGTATTATGTGTGGCTGAAACTGTTGAAATCGAGCTGTAGTTCGGATCTTGATTGACAGGAGAATACAATTTCAGGAAATACAAGACATTATTTTTTTTATGACATAAGCCCGTAAACGAGTCGACGGATCTCCTGATGGTAAGCAATCGGCGTCGCCCATGGACACCTGGAACACAAGAAGCGTTACAAGTGCGTTACCGGCCTTCTGGGGATTAGGAGTTTCAAGATCGTTGGGGATTCAGGGATTGGGAAGATTGGGGAAGGGGAGGGTAATTGGGCCTCCGGTAACCTCACTCACACGACGAAACACAACGCAAGCGTTGCTTCACGTCGGTTTTCTGTGAGGCCGTGGTGTCACTCCGGTCGAGCCGGCCCATTCGTGCCGAAGCATGGCTCTCCCACACTTAAAATATTAATATTAAAATTTTAATTTTAAACAGAAAGTAATAGTATGAAAGTACATTTTTCGACTTTGAAAAGTCAAAAAGTACGCAATTGTCATATAATATGAGGATTGACATATAAAAAGCAATAGGGATGATGACAGGGTATGACTATTAAAAATCTAATTAGTCCGTCTGTCTAATTAGTCCGTCTGTTAGGTAATGAAAAAATATTAAACATGTATTTTTTTATTTTGTCGTATAATAAAATAATACTTAGATAAAACAAATCAAAGTTTAGGAATGGGGGCTACAACGTCATTTCTGCGTATAAAATGTACATAGAAGTGACGTCACGCGACATTTCAAATCAATATATCGTCAAAAGTATTCGTTTCTGTATAAAAATAAAAAATACGTGTCTAATACCAGATTATAATAATCTACCAGAGGTAGGACATTAAAATAAAAATATGTCATTTACCCTATTGTAGCAGGTCGCAATATTATTATATTATTAAAAAGATCTATGGCAATCCTTATAGTTGTTCTAACTTGATTCTGATTAGAGATCCTTAGAATGTATTTAGCAGATTGTAGATAAATAGACAAGACATTAAAGACACTTTAAATTCCTATGTAAACCTTAACACCGTATCAGGAAAATAGTAACAGAAAAAAATGCAGCCTAATATTGATAGAGAGCTGAAGCTACGGCGTAGCAAGTTACTACGCCGCGCTACGACGTAGCCACGTAGCAAAATTTCTGTTGTGTCAAAGCTCTTTAGCATACGACATCGTGTTGTAAGCGTATCGTAATACGCACGTAGCATGTTCACACACATCGAACAATACAAAACCAGTGTAACAGAGTCTCGCCTTGTATGATCATTCTGTGCATGCGACGGTCAGTTTATACTGGTTTTCATGGCCTGATGTGTAGTTAGTACGTGTTCAAACAAGTTTGCACATGAGGCGTGTCGTGTGAGGCGTCTATTGTCATTATTATAGTTGAACGTCGTAGTTGGGATTTGTGAGCAGAGTCTATAGTTCGTATGTCTAAGGTCTTTGGTAAATCATGAGTAGTCGTTCCCCGAATTGATAACTTTATTTAGACTTATAATATTATGTACAGAAATGTTAAGTGTGGGTGAGCCATGCTTCGGCACGAATGGGCAGGCTCGACCGAAGTGCTACCACGGCCTTACAGAAAACCGACGTGAAGCAACGCTTGCGTTGTGTTTCGTCGTGTGAGTGAGGTCACTGGAGGCCCAATTACCCTCCCCTACCCCAATCTCCCCAATCCCTGAATCCCCAACGATCCTCAAACTCCTAATCCCCAAAAGGCCGGTAACGCACTTGCAACGCCTCTGATGTTACAGGTGTCTATGGGCGACGCCGATTGCTTTCCATCAGGTGATCCGTCTGCTCGTTTACCGGCTAATACCATAAAAAAAATGGAATATGATCATACATAAAACGGACTTAATGCCATTTGATCTTCTTTACTTGTCGAATTTAGGGTCGAGTAGAGAATCAGCGATAATGAATTCAATTGTTTTCGGTGAAACAGAAATAAGGCAATAACCTAATCGTATTTTGTTGCAGAATTCATGACCTGAGTGGACGGATGTACATACAGGATGACAATCATACTCAGGCAAATTATATTATATCTCTCTGTAACGTAACAGTAGTTGAAAGTGAAGACCTAAAGATTGAGCTCATCATCATCATCAACAACAGCCTATAAGTGACCACTGTTGACCAAAGGCCTCTTTCCACATGCAGAAGGTTTGAGCATTAATCACCACGCTTGCTCAATGTAGGTTGACAATTTCAGACTTATACTAACAAATTGGAAGTCCAGGTTTCGTCACGATGTTATCCTACACCGTTTGTCAGTGGTGTCTAAATAATCTTAGAAAGTACATAATACTCAGAAAATGTCACATTGGTACTTGTCGTTAGTAGGTTTCGAACTTGCACTCTTATGCATGAGAAGTGGGCGTCTTTAACCTCCGAGCCACTAAGACATTACGATAGAGGTCAATAGCGTACTATTGAGGCCTATGTCCAGTAGTGGATATCCTTATTAATATTATAAATCGGAAAGTGAGTTAGTTTGTTTGTTTGTTTGTTTGTTCCACCTTCACGCCGTAACTACTAAACCGATTGCTTTAAATTTTTGCAGACGTAATGTTAGAAGTCTGGATTAAATAATAGGGTACTTTTTATCCCGGAAAAATTTGATATTCCCGACGGAAAACAAAAGTATTGGTATAGATGGCGCTGTGTGTATTGGTGTATGTCACATAGGCTACTTTATATCCTTTGTGACGCGAGCGAAGCCGCGGGTAAAAGGTAGTAAAGAATAGAACAAAGAGGTATGGAGTAGACACATATTGGTTGTAGCCTTCAGCCATCGAGAACTTTGTGATCAGCATTCGAAGCTGCAACAAACTTCACCAAATCCTCTTGACAAAAGCACCTGATTTCAACCCACTATTTAGCCTCTAAGTTGCAACTTAAGTAGCACTTAACTGATATTGAACGTCAAGCGCTTACAAACAATATTAGACATGTTCTAACTTCACTCCACTACCTTCACACAAAGAGGAACCTGAAATCCTGAAAATCACACGAAAACATACCCTAACAACCTTGATATAAAGACCAAAACAGCGTAACTTGTTGATGTGGATTCTGAATATCTGTGAATGAGGTACCCTGTCGTTGTAAAATTAGACTTATGTTTAAACAGCCAAGGTTCAAATTTGACTAAATGGCTGCCAACGTTGATTATTACATAACTTCTCTGGGAATTTCTGAAGATTAAAAAGTTTGACGTCATTGCGAAATGTGCTTTAATGGGTGGCTGTTAAGGTTTATATTTTGTTGTAAACGTTTGAGAGACCAATTCCGATGTTACTGTTATTTCAAATTATACCTAAGGGTACAGAGCTAAGGCTCATTTTTGACTAACTTTAACTTTCTTGATATTTTTTCTTCTTCCGTTCACACACATTTCTGTGTTCTGAAACTCAATATGTAACCAAAATATTTGTAAATTAATGTTTTTGCGTAATTTGACGTCCCTTTTTGAACATACATACATAAAGAATTTGAAATATATACAATTAGGCACATACTCTCGAATACTGAAACGCTACTCAATATTACACACATCACATTTTATTTTACACCGGACTCGACTCTACATCGGGCCCAGCAAGGGGCCCACCTATTCTAATCCCTGGCCTACTGTTGCAGGCAGCGAGTGAATCCCCGAGGCAGGCATCGGCCTGGATCGTGCGTCCCCACTCATCCAGCCGGGGAAGTTGAGATGACCCTGTCGTCGGGGCAGGAAGCCCACCAGGCACAACGAACACCTTGCCTGGTTGGAAGATCCTCCGTCTTCGATCTTACGGAACTCTACTCTCTGTTCCCTAAACAGGTGTCAAATATTGAACATGCAATGGCGTGATACTAGCCAATTCCCTATTGGACAAAGAACAAGAGAGATCACACTAGCACCACCTGGTGAGCAAATACGGTAGGCCTCATTGTGGATGATCAGTCACCATCATCATTATCTTCATCGTCAACAGCCCATAACAATCCACTGCTGGACTATAGACACCTTCTTTATATAAGAAGGTTTACCACGATCCTCAAGCTTGGCAGGTGGTTTTTTTTAAGGGTGGAAAATCATCGAATGACTGCTCCCGCCTGGGTGAGACGCAGGAGTGTCAGACTCTTACTGACTAAAAACCACCCCGTTTCTTCTTCTTCGTTTCGAGCCGGAGCCCCGGTAACCCGTTAGGTTCTCCGAAGTGATTTAGAGATCACAGTTTATAACGCTCATCAGCTCCATTTGACCTACATACACACCTGAGTCAGAGCGAGACAGCTAATGCTGGAGTGAGACAACATCACCTTGATAGCAAATGATAGGATTAGAAGGAGTTTTGGTGGGCCTAGGAAATTATGTTGGGTGTGATTAAAGTTAGGGTTAGTATATTGTGATGGGCGGTAGCGATTAGCGGCGAGCGATTTGATTTGGTGGCATGGTGAAAGTTGGATTAAATTCATTTTATGTGATAGGCCAGCAAATGAGCTTCAGTTTACTGGTTGGTTAACAAAATGAAGAGGGGTTGCAAATGCGTTACCTTCTGGTTTGGTTTGAGATTTAAGGATTGGGGATTTGGAGATTAGAGAATTAGGCCTCCTGTACCCTCACCTACACAACTCAAGCGTTGTTCCACACTGGCTTCCTTTAAAGCCGTGGTGTCATTGGTTAAGCAGGCCCATTAAGCATGGCTCTCCCACGTGGAAAACTACTAAAATCGCGATTACCTCTCAGACCTTACCCTTATTATTATAATTGAACCGAATACCAATTAATTCTTGTTTGTTATTATATTAATTGCTTCAAGATTTATGGATTGTTATTATTATGATATGAAAACTGATAATTTAATTACTAGGTTCAGATTAACTTGGTAATACTTATTTATTACAGGTATTAAACTTCAGATCACGTTTCTAATATTATTATACTGAAATAGTAGTGTTTTTACAGCAGTAATTTTTAGTTAAATAGTTTATTGAATGATTTTCCCCGCAAAGTCGAATCTTACGATATTTTTTGCTGTTATTTTTAGTACTAAGTACTCTGTCGTAGGAAACGAAAGGAAATCTTGAAAATTTGATATTTTTTCTACCAATTAGGTAGGTGAGTCAGTCAATCCTTACTAATATTATAAATCTGAAAGTGAGTTTGTTTGTTTTTTTGTTTGTTCCACTTTCACGCCGTAACTACTCAACCGATTGCTTTGAATTTTTGCAGACGTAAAGTTAGAAGTCCGGATTAAATAATAGGATACTTTTTAACCCGGAAAAATTGATATTATTGAGACTGATATATTCCCGAGGAAAAACAATAGTATTGGTATAGATGGCGCTGTGTGTATTGGTATATGTCACAGGCAATATTTTATTAAAAGCTAGTATTTTATATTTTTTACGAGCCAATAAAATAACATAAAGGGCGCAATCCATATTACTTCACGTTAATCCTGTCGTCAGCAGATACTTAACTGTGACCCGTCGAACTAATTAACTTGTCAATTAACTCGACTGGGATTAAGTTATGGTCGATTTTTAATTATGATTGGAAAATATACCGTAATAAGAATAAAATAAAATAGGACTGCCTCGTTAGGCGGGTAGTCGCAAATGCGACTGCTGGGCAAGGTGTATTGGGTTCGAATTCCGGGTCAGGCAAAGTATTACTAGGTTTTTTTTAAATGCCAGTAGTGGCACGGAGCCTGGGATTGTCCCCGGTATATGGCAATAGGCTCACCCCGTATTACATGGGACTCATTACATAAATAGTGAAAAGTGGGTGTTACATTGTGGAATTAAGTACCGTAATGTGCACCTCTGCGGTCCGTGCACCCTTCGGGGATAAAAAGCTTGGTGTTATAGTGGAAAATACCGATAAAATAAGATTTAAAAATTAGATTTAAAAGTGTGGTTTATTTACTCCATTTCATTATTAATAGATTTTGCTTTGTAGATTTTTCTGCCTCGGTCTTTGTTTGGAACTTAAAAAAAAACCTATTTTAGAATTTATATATCTTAAGTTAATTGTAGTGTAAATGTTCTGAAATCTTTCATAAATGGCATTTATAAGTTAAACTTACATTTTTTTTATTATAATACTAGCTTCTGCCCGCGACTTCGTACGCGCAATCCCATTTTCCCCCCGTTCCCGTTCGTGATTTTCGGTAAAAAGTAAAAAAGGATCTACCTATTACAATAGAACTAAACATATAATCGAGTTAATTTTTAATTGGAATAAGCCGGTGAACGAGCAGACGGATCACCTGATGGTAAGCGATCACCGCCGCTTATGGACACCCATAACACCAGAGGCGTTCCAAGTGCTTTACCGGGCTTTTGATGATAGTTGGGGATTCAAGGATTGGGGAGATTGGAGAGAAGGATAATTGGGCCTCTGGTAACCTACTCACACGACGACATAAAACGCAAGTGTTGTTTCACGCCGGTTCTCTGTGACGCCGTGGTATCATTTTGGTCGAGTCGGCCCTTCGTGCCGAAGCATGGCTCTCCGACATACTGACATCTATGATTATAACAAAATAACCAAAATATAAACAAGATACCCATATAAACTTAACCACTGCCCTAATCCAATGTAACTCCAAACAAAACAATGCAAATTCTAAGTCAAATACCCACTTGTGTTTAACTTAATCCTAACTTAACTATGAACGTATTTAATTAAGTGAACTTGTAACTTAGTTACTGGGAACTGTGGTTAAAGCAGGTGCTATATGGACATAAACAACTGCAATTTACGTGTCAGCCACAATCGTACACATTAAGCTGTACATGCCAGTATAAACTGACCGTTGAACACGGAGAATGGTCGTACAAAGCCAGGCCAAGGTAATATGGTTATGTAGAGCTTCGTCTGTCGTTGTACACAGGTATTCATTCTGAGAATGGTATTAAGCATAAAATGGTTCAGCTTAATGCTTATTCCTATTTAAAGTGTCATTATTTTGGACATTAATGTTTGTAAATGTATTATACAATAATTTAATATTACGTTATGTGGTGAGAAAGGTAGATGTAAATATTTAATTTCAGTAATTTCAAGTTTTAATAATGATGTTTACATCATTATGTATTTAATTAATGTTTGAGAAAGGGTTACCTACTGGTAATTATTAAACATATCAAAAATCGAAGAATCTATTTAAATTTTTCCTATTTTAAATATGATATGAAGTCAATTTTTATATATTTAACACATTTTGGATGTCGTACACATGATAATAATATCAACTGCTAACGGTACCTAAATAATTTATAATAAAAATAATGTTAAACAGTTTTAATGAGCTGTAATCTACCAGTCAAGCCCTGTCGTTTGATATCCCTAACGGAAGTTGTTAGGAAAAAAATAGATAATATTGTATGGTCATCAAAAATTAGAATGTGTACCAAATATTAAATCGATTTCTTATCAGGAAGGAGGTAGAATTTCAATTACTAAATTTGACCCATACAAACGGGGCAAGCTACATAAAACCGATAAATAAGTCAATTATTATTTCTAACTAGCTGTTGCCCTCGACTTCGTCTGAGAATATGAATTTTAGGACATAACTCTTTGTTTCAATTTTCCAAAATAAATGTACCTATTCTATATTACTCGTTAGTACTGATGTACTAGAGAACTGTTCATATCTGAGAATCTGTCAAAAATTAGTCCAGCTTTTCTAGAGATTAGCCAGTATAAACAGACAGACGGACACAAACAATGTAAAAATGTTATTTTGATGTGTGTGTTCTTTTTTATAGCGTAAACCGGTAAACGAGCGGACGGATCACCTGATGGTAAGCAATCGGCACCGCCCATGGACACCTGAAATACTAAGGCGTTACAAGTGCGTTACCGGCCTAAGTGTGTATTCTAGTGTGGTTATTTTAATATTACAAACAGACACTCTTATTTTATTTATCTGTATAGATCTATAGATAAACTTAACCATAAGTCTAGTGTAGATAAACTGAACCATAAGTCTAGATAAAAAACTATTCTATCACAAAAAAATGCAGAAATAACACGCCAAAAAATAATAGATCTAACTTGAGTATCCCGATACTGTTTTCGTAACTTATTCCTAACTTAACTTACACTTAGTCCACTTTAGTTCAAAGGAAACAGTACAAAGTTAGCTTTGAAGTTGGGTATGTTTTTATAGATAAAGGGGCAACTTTAAGTTATTTTGTTCAAAGTTAGAAACTTAGACTGTGGTTTAACTGTGGAGTATTACGCCTTGTTTAGAGGGGTACGCAGAGATGTTTAGTTAGCATTTTATTTACTGTAAAATATTACAAAACTATAGTTTGTCTGCGTGAACGCGCTAATTACCAGTAATTAAAATTAAAACAATATTTTTTATATTAAAACCTATGTCTCATACTAAATTAATTATAATATTTCGGCTCTCTTACGTATGACGTAATTGTTTGACGAGGAACTCGACTAGTTTCAAGCCTTGCTAGAAGCTCATATTCATGAGAAGTATTCAGCAACACACAATGAAGGAGAACATCGTGAGGAAACCTGGCCTTAAAATTTCTAATTACAAGTTTTAAATCGCCAACCCGTATTGAGTAAGCGTGGTGATTAATGCACAAACCTTCTCCGTGCAAGAAGAGGCATTTAGTCAGCAGTAGCCACTTATAGGCTGTTGATGATGATGATGATGTAACATAACATCACGCCTTTTATCCCCGAAGGAGAGCAGAGGCAAAGGTGTACATTACGGCACTTAATGCCACTGTACAATGTAACACCCACTTTTCACTATTTATGTTATGAGTCCCATGTATAGGGTCAATTCCAGACTCCGTGCTACTATTGAGATTTTTGAAAAAAGCCAGTAATACTTTGCCCGATTCGGGATCGAACCCGAGACCGCTTGCACTCGGCCAACGAGGCAATCAGAAAATATCCCCTACGCAAATATGATTCGTAAAAATATCCTCGGTTACATTAGTGAAAGCGATGAAGAATTTAGAGGTAATTCTAGCCCCAAGTAGTAGGGCGACATTGATTTATTATCACCCGAGACGGAAAATTATGGCCACAGGGCGCGTATGAAGAAAAAATTGAATTGCTTAAATTTTTTTATTAGGATATTTTTTGATTGCAAAATTTTGTGGATTATGTTTGTCGTTTCATGGTATGGTTTTGGGTTCGAATACTGCCCATTAATCGAATTGGAAGTGAAGCGGTGTAGCCAGAGGTTTCGGGTTCAATTCTCGTGTCGAACAAGGATTATTAAGTGTATTTCGGGATTTTCAAATTCATTTAGTACCTATTATCTACCTATATTACATGTAACAGAATTATAATCTATATAGAGGTATATAAAAGAAAGTCTTGTTAGTTACACCACTTATAACTCAAGAACGGCAGAATAGATTTGGCTGAAAATTGGTAGGGAGGTAGCTTAGAGCCAGGAGACCGACATAGGATACTTTTTAACCAATACTTTTTTTTTACTTTTTACCGAAAATCACGAACGGGGACGGGAAAAATGGGATTACGGGTACAAAGTCGCGGGCAGAAACTAGTATATAGATATAATAAAGGTATTAGCCTAATTTGGGAGTCGAACGCATACATTTTGATTTTACAGGTTACAAAGTAGGTTGTACTTTTGGACAGTATAACATAACATCACTCCTTTTATCCCCGAAGGGGTAGGCGTGGGTGCACATTATGCCGCTGTACAATGTAACACCCACTTTCACTATTTATGTTATGAGTCCCATGTAATAGGGGGTGAGCCTATTGCCTTATACCAGGCACAATTCTTCTGCCTGCCCCTTCGGGGATAAAAATGCGTAATATAGATATTATTTGAAATTAATCCATAGCGAGATAGCAGAAATAATATCAAATTGCCTTAATTATGTAATATCAATGTTCCGAAACCTTCTTTAATATCATTGAAACGATTTCAAAAGTAACACTATGGTTAAAACCACAACTACGATAATAAACTAAATCGCTACGCAAAAGCCAGCCTTATTACTTAAAAAATAGAGTCGCTAACAAGTGTTAAGCTGACTAAGGACACATCCACAAATAATTGCCATGCAAAAATAACTCTTAAATCCAATGTAATAGAGTCACTACTTAATGTTACGGAGGATAGTTTGACAATCATTGTCACGCAAAAGTTACCATTGTTCCCAATGTGATAGAGTCGCTTTTAAAGTATCAAGATTACTAAGGCTACCGAGCCATAAATACTTAAGTAGAGTGACAATGATTTATGTATATTCTCGGATTATTCCCGGAAGTTTTCGTATGAGAAAAGATATGTGAAAGCACTATATTATTTGTAATGGTATTCCTAAAAATTGTAGAAAGGAAATTATTTTCGTATACTTTATGTATTTACACGTTATTTGCTCAGTTGTGACGGCAGTGTATTTGTCACCAATGCTACTCTTGACGCGGGTGTCGTTAGATTCGATAAAACATAATATAAATGAGATGGGTCTCTTCTACATAAAAAAGGTTTGCTATAATGTCCACAATTGGCAAACGGGTAGGAGATCGCAGTTTAAAAGGTTTAAGTTATGACGTATGACCACTACCTCGCCTGGAAGTAAGAAATGATGCGGTCTACGATGAAGCAAGTCGTCTTATAAGAAAGATAAAGTAAATTTGCGACTGCGCGGTTGGTATGGTGGCTGGGCAACCGGCTGCCGTAATCTCCACATTTGGCGAACTGGTTGGAAACAGTGAGCTACGCAACGACGCCGCAACCGCGCACGCTACTCAAGAGGAAGATCTCCTCTGTGGTTCGAAACTAGTAGAGCTTTTCTCAGTATATTCATGTGACCCGTGATTTTATTTAAACTGGTTGATGATCACAGTTTAAAAAGGTTTAGGTTCAGAATGCGCTGCTGTCCAGTCTTTTAAATGTGAATTTAGTTTTAAGTGTGAGAGAGCCATGCTTCGGCACGAACGGGCCGGCTCGACCGGAGTGATACCACGGCCTCACAGAAAACCGACGTAAAGCAACGCTTGCGGTGTGTTTCGTCCCCCTTCCCCAATTCTTGAATCTCCAACATCCTCAAATTCCTAATCCCAAAACGCCGGTGACACACTTGCAACGCCTCTGGTGTTCCAGATGTCCATGGGCGACGCTGATTGCTTACCATCAGGTGATCCGTCTGCTCGTTTACCGGCTGATACCCCAAAAAAAAGGTTTTAACGGCATGCACGTAAAGAATAAGGGTAACAAACGACACACAGTCAAGTTAGGTAAGTCATTTATTAGATTTTATTACTATGGCTGACTTAGCTCAGAGATAAAGTAAATTATATTGTAATTGTGTTCACTAGTAAAGATAAATTCACTGGTTACTGTGGGTTACGTCATAGGGACTTTTTCTTATATTTGATGTGCCGACTAATAATATCGTTGTGGCTCGGAGGTTTAAGACGCTCGCTTCTCATGAGGGTTCAGGTTTGAAACCTACCAACAACGGCAAGTATCAATGTGACTTTTTCCGAGTTATATGTACTTTCTTGTCTTTTATTATCTAGACACCACTGACAAACGGCGAAGGAAAACATCGTGAGAAAATTTGGGCTTATAATTTCTAATTATAAGTTTGTAATCGCCAACCCGCATTGAGCATGTGTGGTGATTAATGCCCAAACCTTCTCCGTGTGAGAAGAGGCTTTACTCAGCAGTGGGCATTTATAGGTTGTTGTTGATGATGATGATGGGCCGGCATTTGACCACTATCTCGCCTAGTGGTATGCGATGATGCGGTCTATGATAGACCACTCCGTCCCATAAGCAACCTATTCTCTCGGGCCTTGAAGACGCCAAGGTTATACCCTTCAGGAAATACAGACTCTGGCAAAGAATTTCACTCCTTAGCAGTACGCACAAGAAAGCTTGACGCGAAGCGCTTAGTGCGTGTGTTTTTTTTATTTTAAAAACACTTTCTATGTATACAAGATGTAGTTTTGAAACCGTTTCATTTATCGGGGGCATGTCACTGAAGTCATGAAGGTTCAATGTAAGATAATATTTTGGGTCAATAGTTAAAAATACGGCTGTAAAAAATAGTTTAAGTTCGACAGTATTTCAGAATAAGTGACAGTAATGTTTCTTATTGGAGTTTTATGGAATTAGGAATAATATCAATTACGTGTTTGAGTTTGTATGTGTTAAGCCGCGTTATAAAGCTAGTTACAAGACGGCGGCGTATAGTTCGCACTTACGGATTTCCGTAATTTCAGAAAAATTATAAATATTTACCTACACTTTTTTTATTGATTCGGACTCAAAATCGATATCAGAGTTACCTCCTAGAAAATGACGCGGTTTTAAAACAACACTTTGAAGCCTGTAGTCCAGCAGTGTAATGCAAGTAATAGATATAAATATTAAATTTACGTTACGAAACAGAACCTCTTATATTACTTAAAATCCTTCACAACCATTTCAAATTTAAAACTCTTCCCACAAAAAAATCTAATTTAAAATCCTCGAAATCGTGGTCACTACAACGATTGGACATTTAAAGCCACCTAGAGTTTTAAAGAGAACGTTTTAAAAGAGCTCTACTTTAACATCCATTGGTAGAGTCGTTTCAATTTGTACGAATCTCTATTGTAGAGTCGCTTTTCGGTACGTATTTACATATTTTATCTCGAAACGGAAATGTATTGGTTTCCTCTTAAATGGTAGCTTTTTCAGGTTTAATTTAATAGGAAGCGTCGGTTTTGTAGAGTATTTCAAGTACGTTTTTGTTGAAATGTAGAGTTTTGTAGAGATGTTTTAGAGCATTTCTGGTTTTCAGCACTACTTAGATAGTAATTGCCTGCCTGATCGCCTCGTTGGCCGAGTAGTCGCAAGTGCGACTACCGGGCAAGGGGTCTCGGATTCGATTCCCGAGTCGGGCAAAGTAATACTGGGTTTTAAAAAAACTCAGTAGTAGCACGAAGTCTGAAATTGTACGCGGTATATGGCAATAGGCTCACCCCCTATTACATGGGACTCGTAACATAAATAGTTAAAAGTAGGTGTTACATTGAACAGTGGCATTAAGTGCCGTAATGTGCACCTCTTCGGAGATATAAATGCTTGATGATATGTTATGTTATGTTAGATAGAAGTCGGTTGTGAAGTTGCCTCGGCTTCGATTAGCGGGTATGCGGCGAAGTATGAGGATACTTAATGTTATTTTGTATAGTTCCAAATATGGAACATAAATATGGAAGTAGCAATAGCTATTTCCTATTGGAAATTCCGGACTAATTAGATTTTTAATTTTCATACCCTATCATCATCCCAATTCCGATTAAATTGGGTACTTGCCTTAATCAAAAATAAATTATTTCGACTGTTAAATAAATACGTTTAAAATTAAAAAATAATGATACTTTCATTGTTTGATTTTATGACCAACTTCATTTTAGTATTTTTTCAGATTTTTTTTAAGAAAAATGTATGCGGTTTGACGCAAAAAAAAACGTGACGTCTCAATACACAATCTCGTACAAAATTCATAGAAAAATGTCGTTTTTGACAATTCGAAAATGTATTGAATTTGACTAGTTGGCTAGTACGCAATTTTTTTATTTCTATAAGTACACTTAAAAATTTAATATTCAATGTCCGTCAAAACAAAAAATAAAAAATACCAAACACGTGTCTAATATGTACATTATTTATTTAGCAATAACAATAATCTTTTAACGCCTTATAGGCTACCAAACAACAACTCCCAAAGCTTTTCAAATAATGAAATTTCATGAAACAAAACAAAGAACAATATAATATAATTAGGCTACTCCCCAATCCTAAATCCAGCCTTGAACACTGGCCAGTGTTTCATTAACACCATCTGTCACTGAAATTAATTACTAAATTGAAACAATTGGAAACCCTTTCAGTCAATAAAAACGGAATAATGAACTGAACTCAGTGGTTGAGTGGTTGCAAGTTCTACTGTTGAGCTAGTGGTCCTAATTCAGGGATGGTTATTATTAGCGTGGCATTATCAACAACCTGGGTTGTCAACTTTTCTTTCTTTTTTAAAAACGTTGCCGGGGGGCAACGTTTGAGAGTGGGGACTCTAGGATATTTTCCAGTGTCGTGGGTTCGTTTACAAACATACAAGATCACATACATGTTACGCATCGGTGTCATAAGCGGAATTCAATAGAATATCGGTGTGATAGATGGACCGTTGACACTATTTTTGTGCATAGCGACTGCGAACCGCGACACCTACCGACCTGGAGCCGGAGGATACAAAATACCAATTTATTTAATACAATTTATTGAAGAAAATTAATTACAATAATATTAAAATCTAATCAGGTGATATAATTGGTCAATGCTTGTACCAAGAATGATCTTGGGTTTTGAAATTGTACAGAATTAGAAATTATTGCGATAGCGAATGTGCCGAGATAGTTTTTAAATTGCTTGTGCATATAAATCGTAGCGTCGACGCCTCGTGTCGCGGTTCGCGGTCGCTATGCACAAAAATGGTGTCAACGGTCCATCTATCACACCGATATTCTATTGAATTCTGCTTATGACACCGATGCGTAACATACACATGACACCCTGACCCGGAACAACAATTTGTGGATCACACAAAGAGTTGCTCCGTGTGGGAATCGTACCCGCAACACGTTGCGCGGCAGCCAGTTGCTCAGCTACTGCAAAAGTTCAAGTTCATATACTGCTGGTCTATTAAATTAATGGGCTTCCTATATTTAAGACTGTTTATCATAGCCTCCACGCTTGACTAGCGAGTTAGGTTATCTCTGTCTAAAAGATTCCTCAGTTATAGAGAGCAGGCCACTAGCCGTCAACTTGACTACCCTCGCTCAATCTGCATGATTGTTTTTACCGGTCATCGCAGACGCAAGACGCATCGCGCAAGCCTGGCGACTTAAGGCCATCGCACTCCTAACAAGCACGGGTCCAGTGTAGAGCGCTGCATCCAGCAATTAACTTGTCATTACATAACATAACATAACATCACGCCTTTTATCCCTAAAGGGGTAGACAGATTTGCATACAGAAGTTACACCCACTTTTCACTATGTATGTTATGAGTCCCATGTAATAGGGGGTGAGCCTATTGCCATATACCGGGCACAATTCCAGACTCCGTGCTACTACTGAGATACTTTTTTTAAAATCCAGTAATACTTTGCCCGACCCGGGAATCGAACCCGACACCCCATGCCCGGCAGTCGCACTGGCGACCACTCGGCCAACGAGGCCGTCATTTAAATATGAATTTTAAATCGTATGACGTATGACATATTTTCTAACGTCAGTTGGTGGGCTTCTAATCTTTTTTATTGTTTCCAAACCCAAAAAGCCGTGCTAGAGCCGTGCCAGAGCTGTGCCGAAGCCGTGCCAAAGCCGCGTCGAAGCCGTGTTTAATAGGCGTGCGACCTTTAGTCGCGTCTAAGGATACCCGCGGGGTGAGTAGGTGTGGTGATTACAGATTTCTACTATACCATCACTACACAATGAAATCATCCATTAGTTGATTTTTATTATAACACCCACGAGGAGAGCAGCGGTGGTGACACATTTCCAACGTCACTACACTAAGCTTATTACATCATATCAAACAATCTAACAACTTCCGCTCTATTTGTCATCATCATCATCATCAACAGCATATACAATATACTTCTGAGCAAAGCCTCTTCTCACACGGAGAAGGTTTGAGCATTAATCACCACGCTTGCTCAATGTGGGTTGGCGATTACAAACTTATAACTAGAAATTATAAGCCCAGGTTTCCTCACGATGTTTTCCTTCACCGTTTGTCAGTGGTGTCTGTATAATCTTAGAAAGTACATAGAACTCGGAAAAAGTCACATTGGTAGTTGCCGTTGGTAAGTTTCGAACCCGCCCCGCACCCTCATGCATGAGAAGCGGAAGTCTTAAACCTCCGGGCCACCAGGACATTTTCTCTATTTGTATGTAATAAAAATAACTAATAGCACTTAACCCATCCAAGACATTTAACTTACTTAGTAATCGCAAAATAACAATCTAACCGCCATTTACTTTTCAGCCGGAAAAACATTAATAAGTCCAAGATGAAAAAAGCATAAAATCGCTTTTTACAGCCTGAAAACCTATTCATAACATAATAAAAGCGACGAGACGTTTCAGTCAACGATTTCAGACGTAATTCGGCCTGAAAATAAAACGTTAGGCTTATTCAAATAGCTAGGCCAGGCGAAATCATAAAAAGTTGTGAAATTCTAATTAAGATTCAAGTTAGTTTGGTCTATTATGGAATTAGGAAGTTATAAAGTGATGTTCCTTATTTTTAAGGGGGGAAAATCATCGAATGACTTCTCACGCCCGGGTGAGGCGAGACGGAGTGTCAGACTCTTACTGACTAAAAACCCCCCGTTTCCTACACCTGCATTTCGAGCCGGAGCTCCGGCAACCTGTTACGTTCTTCGCGGCTCCGTATCGATCAGCCCTATTGGGCCCCATCCGTCGTGGTCTGATGGCTCCTTGAGGCGCGCGCGAAACGCGACGTGTCGTAGGTTCGAGTCTCGATCTGGTCGGGCTGGGCTCGCTGCCATTGCTGCGGTAACTCCCCTCTTTGAGGAGTGGCTTGAGAGACGCTACGGCGTCCTCACCTACCGCCTGACGCAGGTCCTCACCGGACATGGAAGTTTCGGGAGGTACCTGTGTCTGATGGGGCGGGAGGAAACGCCCGGGTGTCATCACTGCGAGGACCGCCCTGAGGACACGGTGGAACACACTGTGGCGGAACATTTACACATTGTATCATTACAAGGTGCGCATTGTAATGCTCGGTTCTCCTCCTTCACTGATGTAATGCTCAGATCTGTAAGGGTACATTACATGGGAATGCTCGCGGTTGCGGTTATTGCCGGTTTAATTAAGACATTACCTGAATAATACTAAATATAATGTGAAGGACTTACCTGAAACAAGGAAATAATGTTTATTAGTTATAATAAGGCACATAAAGCTATGTTAATAAGTTACATATATTAGGAGTCCCACGCCCGACTGTCTTGTTGGCCGAATGGTCGCAAGTGTGACTACCGGGCAAGGGGTCTCGGGTTCGATTTTCGGGTTGAGTAAAGTATTACTAGGTTTTTATATTTTACGGTTTAATAATTGTTATAAAGATACATGATACGCTAATCACTTTATATTTACATACATAAGATACATATAACCACAGACTTTATATTTAACATAATGACTTTTGGCAATATTAATGTTTACAAATACCCTGATTAAAAATGTTATTATATAATAGTGTTAATGAATTTCTTAGTGATGAATGTGTTTGAATGATTGAATGTTAAATTGTAACACTTAACAATAATATGTAATTATTCTATTCTGTTTGTTTCTTATGACTTATTTCTATTGATTTTATTATTTCATTGTTATTGACATTATTAGTGCATCTTGCACCACATTTACTTATAGATTTATTGCAAAATTAATTAACATTTGTACACCAGTCATGGTTAAGAATGTTGATACAAACAATACTGTACATCTATAGTAAACATTCATTTTGCATGTATTATTATAACCTGCACATGTTTTGGCAAATAAAACGATCTTTATCTTTATATTTATCTTTACATTTTGTTACCATTGTGAGACCCCAAACCTTTTAGAAATTGATACAATTTTTATACAACTTCGCCCAATATAAGCCTCGGTGCTAGAATAAAGGTGGCTTATTAATTCGACACTGAAATTCAGTTGGTAAAGACGTGAGAGCAAAAAGGTTTTTAGTAAACACAAAGAAGGAATTTTTTACTATATTTTTATACTAGCTTTTACTCGCGGCTTCGCTCGCGTCACAAAAGAATAAAAAGTAGCCTATGTTACATATAACAATACACACAGCGCCATCTATACCAATACTTTTGTTTTTCCTCGGGAATATCAATTTTTTCCGGGTTCAAAGTACCTTATTATTTAATCCGGACTTCTAACTTTACGTCTGCATAAATTCAAAGCAATCGGTTGAGTAGTTACGGTGTGAAGGTGGAACAAACAAACAAACAAACAAACTCACTTTCAGATTTATAATATTAGTAAGGAAGTAAGGATTGAAAGATTGGTATTTAGAAAACTGTGACCAGTCGAAAAAACGGATAGCAGCTTCGTCTAAAATTAACTGTAATCCCCGAACCTCGGAACATGTATGGCGATTAAGGGCGATTATGTAAGTCCTCTTCCATATACTGCCTAGTTGGGCCGAGTGGTCGTAAGTGCGACTGCCGGGCAAGGGGTCTCGGGTTCGATTCCTGGGTCGGGTAAATTATTACTGGGTTTAAAAAAATCTCAGTACTAGCATGGATTTTGGGATTGTGCCCGGTATATGGCAATAGCCACGAGCTTCGGCACGAATGGGCCGGCTCGACCGGAGTGATACCACGGCTTCACAGAAAACCAACGTGAAACAACGCTTGCGTTGTGTTTCGTCGTGTGAGTGAGGTTACCGAAGGCCCAATTACCCCCTAGTACATCTCTAGTCTCCCGAATCCTCCACAATCCTCAAATTCCCAATTCCCAAAAGACCGGTAAAGCACATTTGTGCGCTTTGGTGTTTTGGGTGTCCATGGGCAGCGCCGATTGCTTACCATCAGAGTGCCAAGTACGAACTACTATCGCATTCGTAACGTAATAGTATCGAGCGCGTTCGGCGCTTTGATTGGCCGGCACCGATGAATCAACCAGTGAACGGCGAATGCTCTCGATACTATAACGTTACGAATGCGATAGTAATTCGTGCTTGACACTCAGGTGGATCCGTCTGCTCGTTTATCGGCTTATGCTATAAAAAAGTCGCACGCATTGCTAATGTAATAAATACTCGTCGAATTTAGACGATAATAATGAACGCAATTTTGTATAATGTCAAACAGAATCTAATTTACCATTAATTATTGAAATTGGATCAAAATTATCGTTGCGTAGGTACATATCGAAAGCAAAATTAATCTACTTCCCTTCCTATTTCTTTTCCTTAATTATACTAATAATATTTCAATTATTTTTAATGCGTTCCCTTAATATTATGATCGGATATATATATCTAGTACTTAAATATATCTCGTGATGGCTTAAGACGTCCGCTTCTCATGCACGAGGGTGTGAGTTCGAAACCTACCAACGGCAAGTGCCAATGTAACTTTTTCCGAGTTATGTATATGTGCTTTCTAAGAATATTTAGATACCACTGACAAATGGTGAAGGAAAACATCGTGAGGTTACCTGGGCCTATAATTTCTTTTTATAAGTTTGTAATCGCTAACCCACATTGAGCAAGCATGAATCAATCAAATCTTCTCTATGTGAGAAGCGGCTGTCATCTCCAGTCATCCAATCCTCAAATCTGTAACCCACCAAAAGGCCGGTAACGCAATTGTAACGCCTCTGGCGTTCCAGAATCCATGGGCGATGCCGATTGCTTACCATCACATGATCCGTCTGCTCGTTTACTGGTTTATCCCATAAAAATAGTCGCAAGCAAAAAAGACTTAATACTTAGACAAAACATATTAATTACACTCTTAAAAACCATTAAAAATGTCTAGACTTAGGACAAGTCTGTAAATACTTTTTATTGGACGATTATCATGTCTTGTAGACGGTTTCTGGCACCCAGCCAACAGATTATCGAAAGCATTTGGCAACCAATATTGTATTGTAAAAATGTCTGGGAAAAATCTAGATTTATATTAGGTTTCTTAAGAGAATACTAAGTAATACTTTTTGGTAGAAATGTGTTGTAGGTTAAAATCATAGCGGACAAGGTTCCGATAATATTTAAAAAGCAAGGTAAAATGCATAAAATAAATATGTATGTGTCTTGACGAGAATCTCGTGAAAGCTGAAAAAGATAAAGTAAGTAAATATCTTGATTTAGCTCATGAGATTGTTGACATGTGGGATGTGGATTCAGCAGTCATTGTGCCGATAGTCGTATCTGCCAATGGCCTCATTGCTAAAAGCCTGGACCAACGTCTGAGTAGGCTAGCGTTAGATGGTTGGGTCAAGGGCCTGATGCAGAAAGCAGTACTTCTGGACACGGCGCGTATTGTCCGGAAATTCCTTTCTCTGGAGCCCTGACCACCGGTAGCTTGGATTTCTCCCGTTACAGGTGGGCTACTGCTTTTTTATATTTTTAAATGTTTTTTTATATAATCAAATATTTAAAAATATATAATTCAATTATAGAAATAAGTAAAGGAGATAATATGTGTCTAAATTTTTTTCATTGTCTAACAGACAAACTAATAATTTGCATACCCCGACATCATCTCTATTCTATCATCACCCCATTTCTTCTCATAGGTGTAATGTATTATAGCAAACTCTCGAATACAGGGAAGGTCGATAGTCTAGTAGTAGATTTCACCGTCAGAGACTGTCAATAAATATTTTTATGGAATAAGCCAGTAAACGAATCAAGGCATCACCTGATGGTAAGCAATCAGCGCCGTACATGGACATGGACACCCAAAACATCAGAGGGATTACAAATGCGTTACGGACCTTTTAGGGCTTAGGAATTTGAGGATTGTTGGAAATTCGGGATTGGGGCGGGGGTTGGGCCTCTGGTAACCTAACGCACATGACGACACACAGCCCAAGTGTTTTCACGTCGGTTTTCTGTAAGGTCGAGTTATCACTTCGATTAAGCCGACCCATTCGTGCCGAAGCATGGCTCTCCGACACTTGTAACATACTACTGCAAATCCGATGTTACTTACTAAAGATTTTTAAAATCATAGACTCGTCTATGGACGAGTACCTATTAGGAATACGAACATTGATACCAAAATAATTCTTTGCTCAAACCAAGATACGACCCCAAAACCTACTGCTTTACAGTCCTACACTGCAATAGCAAGAGAGTTAAAATGAAAGCAATCAAATCAAAGTACACGTTAAACTTAATGAACCTGTTTAACTTAATTGCAACTTATCTTCAACTTAACTCCGAGCTTAGTCCAATTAATCCAGATCTTACTTAACTATTACTTACATCTGCGTATTTAAGTTCAAGTAATCAAGTATGATTATTTCATTTCTAGAGTTCCGTATAAAAGGGTTGAGAGTACTAAAAACTACATTAACGCCATCTGTTGGTCCTTTGGTTAATTTATTTTTATGGTGAATTAATGATTTATAAAATAAAATAAGGTTCCTTTGTTTAGGATGTTTCGGCACGAATGGGCCGGCTCGACCGGAGTGATACCACGGCCTCGCAAAAAACCGACGTGAAACAAAGCGTGGGTTGTTTTTCGTCGTGTGAGTGACGTTACTGGAGGCCCACGAGTGACACGCTGAGCGTAAGCTAATTCAAAAGAATGCCGTGCCGGAGCTATGTCGGATCCGTGCTTATTAGATGTACGATGACTTTAACAATGTGTTTCGCACAAAACAACAAAAACATGATTCATGGTAAGCTAACTACATGTAACTACCCTACCTACTTACATGTCTCATTAAGCTGTTTATATAGAGTGTTTATATAGCAAATAGGCCTTAAGCCCGTATAGGGGGTGTTTGCAAACATCGTGGTCCTTGTTTATGCTGACATGTCTTAAATATACAGACTGATTATTTTGACTGCCTCATTGGCCGAGTGGTCGCAAGTGCGACTGCCGGGCAAGGGGTCTCGGGTTCGATTCCCGGGTCGGGCAAAGTATTACTGGGGTTTTTTAAAATCTCAGTAGTAGCACGGAGTCTGGAAATGTGCCCGGTATATGGCAATAGGCGCACCCCCTATTACATGGGACTCATAACATAAATAGTGAAAAGTGGGTGTTACTTCTATGTGCACCTCTGCCTACCCCTTCGGGGATAAAAGGCGTGATGTTATGTTTATGTGAATATTTTGTGGAGACCAAATAATCTTGTCTTAGTCTCTTGAGGGTACAAGTTAATTGGGTGGGATTAGGAATTGATATTATGAAATATTGTTGTTTATTATTCTTCGAGGGTTTTGTCGAAGGTAGATGTTTCTTATTCATTTTTATATTAAAATTTGCCTGTCGTATAATAAATCTTAATTGGGGTGAGTACCAAAATATAACCAAAGAACCAAATATCTAAGTGTGGGAGATGGGCCAGCTCGATCGGAGTGATACCACGGCCTCGCAGAAAACCGACGTGAAAAAACGCTTGCGTTGTGTTTCGCCGGGTGAGTGAGGTTACCGGAGGCCCAATTACCCTCGCTAGTCTCCCGAATCCCCGAATCCTCCACAATCCTCAAATTCCCAATTCCCAAAAGGCTGATAACACACTTGTAACGCCTTGGTGTTTCGGGTGTTTATGGGCGGCGCCGATTGCTTACCATCAGGTGATCAGTCAGCTCGTTTACCGGCTTATGCTAAAAAAAAATAACAAGCAGAAACCGTGCAGTAACATCATAAAACAGCAAATTTCTCTGCCTACCCCTTTCGTTACCAATCTACAAACAGTTGTTCATGCAAATTACCTGAAACGCATTTAATTAGCCGCACTAGTAACCGAGCCATCGCTATATACCGAGCTATGTACATAACTATACATGTATATGTATAATGTACAGGTGCATAACTGTACAAACCGCATGCAAATCCCGGCCGAATTGTGGATTTGGTTCATTATTTCGACATGTTGATTATATTTGTTTTAACTAAACGATAACTTGAAAACCGAGCTTGAAATCTACGTCGACCCACAGCAGTTTTAGTCTGGAATGTGACACAGTAATTATGTATGTAGCACTGACTTTGTACCGATCCCGGAATCAAAACCACTACCCGCGCCACTGGTGAACGTACCGTGCGGTTCAACTTTGTCTCACGCGCCGCCGCCGGAGTCGGAAGCAAACGCGCGTGATGTCCGGCATAGGGCGCCCCGCATGGAACAAAACTGACGCAAGCGCTAACACTAGCCGCCGCGCATGCTACTCATGAGACAGAACCCCTCTGTGGTTCGAAACTAGTAGAGCTTTTCTCAGTAGTTCACGTGAGTAACCCGCGATTTTTAGTTAATTTACCTATAACTTCGTCAAAGTAGTATATTTACTGTTAGTTGAAAAATTTTAAAGTTGATTATTTTCTTATTATTATTATGACATAGTACCGCAAACGAGCAGGTAGATCATTTGGTGGTAAGCAAGTAAGCAATAGCAGACGCCCATGGACCGACAGGGAAATGGGAATTAAGGATCTGGTGATTGGAGGATTGGGGGCTTAGGGGTTTGAGGATTCAGGGATTCGAGGATTCGGGGAGCTGCGGATTTAGGGCTTCGGGGATTGGATGATTTATGGTTGAGGAATGGGGACATTAATTCAAAACTCGATCATTCAAGTTTTTTTTCAGATTCTCAAAGATCATAGTTTAATCTTAATTTATAGATTTTGAATTAAGGTTAATTATATTTAGGTACTTCTGCCACTGCTGCCTTCAAACACTTTGTAATAAAGCTACATATAAATACACTATGTAACTAATAAAACAATCAAAATAAAACTCAATTAAGTAAAAACGCGGGTTACTCACGTAAATATACTGAGAAAAGCTCTACTAGTTTCGAACCACAGAGGGGTTCTTCCTCATGAGCAGCGTGCGCGGTCGCGACGACGTCGCGCAGCTCACTGAGCAAACTAGTAGAGCTTTTGTCAGTATATTCACGTGAGTAACCCGCGTTTTTACTTAATTTAGTATGTCTCACGATAACATTATGAACCTATTTTTTTTATTTCTATAAAAGTCTTTCTAACCTTTAATATAAATAATTAAAACTAAAATATTTACACCTTAAAAAATAATAATAATGAAAAGTGCAATGTGGAGCAATGAGGGAGACGTCTTAGTGTTAGGAGTAACTTTAATTAAGTGTCCTAATAACTAACTTACGCTACTTACTTATAGGGCGAGGTGTCACACACACTACACCTCCCCCGTTTTTTTGGAAAAAAATTATTCTAATACATTTTTTTTTAGATTCACTGTAAAATTATTTTTATATAAACTTATTCGCACTGTTGACAATTGTTATAAAATATTTGTTAAAATTCTATTATCAATTTTGTCCCTCTTACATATTTATTCCTCATTATTATCATTTAATTATTTACCTTTACCCTAAACCTCAATATCTTTTATAACTAGGTACACATAATATATTTTATTTAAAACTTTTCACTATCATCGTAAGGTACATACTAACATACACATGTAAGCACATTATATTTATACAGGACTCTCCGGTACCTGTTCAATTATTTCATTATATCTTCTTATATCTTCATCTACTCATTATTATTTATCATTGTGCTTACTTTATTTAAGTATTTATTCATTTCATAATTTAGTGTCAATATTTAAGATTCTTATGATCTCCAATAATTTTCACAGAGAGAGCTCGTCTACACCATGATCAAACTAAGGACATGAACACTAAACTGTACCTTACCATGTGTACCTATTATATTTATTATTAACTTATTCTTCAACTATCAAACCTAACATAAACACAATCCAATTGAATAGCTTGGTCGACAAAATTTTACGTTGTCCTTAGGTGATCAGCCCTCAGTCATACGCCAAAACTTGTGTACCAAGTTATTCCAAACTACCTAAAAACCAAACTTACATACTTATACAAACAATGAACACATTCCAAAACCTAGCTAATATCAAATTTCATTCATCTAATTTATTTATTTCACAAGACAAAACCAAAGTGCAGTTGTTATTGTCAATCGGTGTCGAGTAACACGATTCTTTCAATACAATCTGACACTCGGTATGACATCATTTACTTATATGGGCATCAGAGCATTCCTTTAAATCCTATTACTCAAGTACTTCATAATTAAATTTTAATATGTTTTACAAAAAAAAAAAATATTACAAAATTTTAGTGAAAAAAAAAAATTATGATTAATTGTCAACAGGCGTAAACTATATCTAGTGGACACATACATATATTATAAATAAAATGTTTAAAATTATGTGACATACCTAAAATTACATAATATACGTTGGGCCCTTATTAAAATTATGTTTAACTTACTACTACAGTTCTATATATTGGTGTCCATTTTCACTTTTTAACTACACTAACACACATCACTATTTGAGTCCAGTTACTCCATTCTGCGTTGCCAGGGTAGCGGAGATAATCTCGGACGCTACCTGGTCGCCAACATCTCCCGGCTCCGTCCTCCAGGACACCAACTGCTCCCGGCAGGTCCACATCTGGCTGCATCGACACCCGGCAGCCAGCAAAACCTCTCCTTTTTTTTTGCATTTTTGCTAACACTGATACGCACTTTAGTCCACTTTTAAAATAGTCTTTATTATTTTCCACAAACACTAATTATCAACATTGTACTCGTGCGCAGCGCTGCCCGCGTGGCAGCACTGGCAGGGTCGCCATGCAATGTGGAGCAATGAGGGAGACGTCTTAGTGTTAGGAGTAACTTTAATTAAGTGTCCTAATAACTAACTTACGCTACTTACTTATAGGGCGAGGTGTCACACACACTACAAAAGAAAAAAAATTATAAGGCATCAAAGAAAATATTTTCCTCATCGCTACCGTGAGGTAGGGTGCCCAAAAGACTAGCAGCATTGCCACGTTGAATAGCAATGCTTAACCTTTGCCCAAGGTAGTAGCCAGCCCTTCGATCACCTGAAGTGTCAACCATCCTCCTTACAATATCTTTGTAAAGAAGATGTGCACTTGGGCCCCACGGCCCTAAAGTTTCAACTCCAAACGGTTCGAAAGCATAATTGCCAATCAGGCTATTATACTTTCGCCGTTTGAGGTTACTTGTCTCACGATAGTTATTATAAAATAAATCTCGTTAAAAATTTGAGCACTAATTCAAAATAGTCGCACGGTACACACATAGTTACAGAACTAACAATGAACACGTACCAATCTGAAATGAATAAAACTCTGCCAGTTACCGCGTGTGTTCCACAAGTTTTGCAACCAGCGTTAACTTTATCTGTCTACGTCGCAAAAACACGTACTAATTTAAAATTTTGTAGTTTTTTTTAGGCATAAGCCGGTAAACTAGTAGACGGATCACCTGATGGTAAGCAATCGGCGTCGCCCATGGACACCTGGAACACCAGAAGCGTTACAAGTGCGTTACCGGCTTTTTGGGGATTAGGAGTTTGAGGATCGTTGGGGATTCAGGGATTGGGGAGATTAGGGAAGGGGAAGGTAATTGGGCCTCCGGTAACCTCACTCACACGACGAAACACAACGCAAGATTTGCTTCACCTCGGTTTTCTGCTCGGCCGTGGTATCACTCCGGTCGAGCCGGCCCATTCGTGCCGAAGCATGGCTCTCCCACACTTAACTTGGTAAAACAGGTACTGCTGAATATGTTGCTCTTGAATTTCATTGTTATTCAATTCTTTTTTTCAATTCTCAGTAGTAGCACGGAGTCTGGAATTGTGCCCGGTATATGGCAATAGACTCACCCCCTATTACATGGGACTCATAACATAAATAGTGAAAAGTGGATGTTACATTGTACAGTGGCCTAATGTGCCTCTGCCTACCCCTTCGGAGATAAAAGGTGTGATGTTATGTGAATTTCATTATCAACAGAGTGCCAATCACGAATAACTATCGCATTCGTGACGTAATAGTATCGAGCGCGTACGGCACTCTGATTGGCCGGCTCCCGTAAACGCAACAGCACTCAGGACTCATCATCATCAGCATCTTTATTAACCACTTAGAAAGCCTACTCAACGATAAAGGTGAACATCATCAAGATACCAGGGTGCTTACTCTTGAAACCAACCTCAATGTCAATGCAATTTCAATCCAATAAAATCTCAATCATTATTCAACGTCAAAACTATACAACCCCTAACGTAACTGTTAAAACGAAATACATGGGACTATTACATGGGACTAGTAACATAAATAGTGAGAAGTGGGTGTTGCATTCTACAGTGGTATTCAGTGCCATAATGTGCACGTCTGGCTACTCCTTCGGGGATAAAAGGCGAATAAAAAACGGCGAAATTTAATATCTACGAAGTACTATATAGAAAGAAAGAAACACCATTTATTTTGCTACGACACACAACATAAAAGCCTATGATAAGATATAAGAATTTAGAAACACAAAAATAGCCTATGGTGCGTCGCAGCGCAAAAGGCTGGAGCTCAGCTTAATACCGTGGACCGGGCACAGAGGCTCGAGCCCACGGCGCTGATTTTCAGCACCAGCCCGTTATAGTACGTACTAGCTATATAGGTAAACATAAGCGCATGTGGTAATTAATGGCGCTCAGATTACGGAAACAAAACAACCTAGTTGTGCATAATCTCGTCGATATTGATCATATTTATTGTGAGTGGAACGTGAACAAGATTATGCAGTACTATTGGCGTACTATTAGTACAGTACTATTTGCCATCGCGAAGGATACACCGGGCGTCGGGGATCGCGGGACGATCTCCGGCCACCGGAAGCGCGGGACTGCGGACGGCGAGCATGGGTGGCTCCCCGTCCGACCAGAAACAGACCCGAGCGTATGGCGCGTAGCGTTCCGCGCGCGCCTCAAAGAGCCATCAGACCACCATAGATGGGGCCCAATAGGGCCGATGCCGATTCGGAGTCGCGGAGAACCTAACGGGTAACCGGGGCTCCGGCTCGACGTGCAGGAGAAGGAACGGAGTGGTTTTTAGTCAGTAAGAGTCTGACACTCCCTTCCGCCTCACCCAGGCGGGAGCAGTCATTCGATGATTTTCGCCCCTTAAAAAAAAAAAAGTACAGTACTATTTACATGCCATACTATACATATTCTAAACAAAAGCATGATTTTACATCTATAAATTCAATTCTAAAGTGACGATACAACGACCTCTCAATCTGAACTTCCATCTTTAAAGGAAACTTTACATTATCACGACTTCGAAACATCAAAAACTTGTCTCTAATTGTCGACTGGAAATCAATAGAGCCTTCGAAGTGCTGAAATTATTATTTATTTTACAACTTCATTACAAAAATCAGGTCAAGATATTTCGTTTGAAAATCAGGGAACCTAGACAAGTGTTCGATCTGAAGTGATTCCAATTCCAATTCCACTGAAAATCAGTGCTGGGACTTGTATGCCTTGCTTATACTGAGTGGGTGACCCTTTTAGCATAGGCATGTTTAAATTATTCAACTCTTATATTTTTATTACTTCCACTGTCACACCTCGATTGTCTTTTTTATATTTCGATGGCGCCCACGCAGAAGGTCGGAACATTGTTTTTGACAAAAATCGTTTTTTTGGGCTATTACAACAATCTTGAACAGTAGCATGATTTACTAAAATCCAAATTTCAATATCTTATATGGAACACGAGTTTTCTAATGGAAAATGGTCTTAACATTTAAACACACCCGCGCATAAAGTCGCGTGGATTGTTCCGACGATATGTTCGGATCGATTGGGCCCGGCCGGCAAATCAGAGCAGAGTACCGACCGCAATGTTACGTCGTATGTCAGTAGTGGAAAAGTTTACTTTTTAAAATAAAACTGTCGATTTTTGTGATATTGTTGATGTAGTTTTAGGAGGACTAGTAATATTTATAATAAAATGAGTAGCGTACGTGCTTCCAAGATTATGCATCTCGTGTTAAATGAAGAAATAAACGAAAATTGTGAAGTAACGGTCGATGAAAATTTTGGAAATGGTAAGTTGTACTAATTTTTCATTTAATATATTTATTTTACTACTTTGTATGTGCATTACAAAATTAATAGTTAGTATGTGAAAGTGTTAAATAGGTCTCAACAAATAAAAAAAAAAATTATGACCTTTCCGACGCATAACGTCGAAACGTGATAAGTTACGACTACATGCGCTGTATTCAAACATTAACAGTGGTCAGTTACGACTTTATACCTCACAATCATTTTGTTCTAGGAGTCGTAACTTAAACTTACGACCATATGCGATGTTTAAATATAACAATAAATAAACGTACAAAGACGTATCATAGACATACGGCTTTATGCTCCGTTAAAAAAACAAGATACGATTATCTGCTTTACAAAATGTAGTTAAAATCTCATTAAAAATAAACTTTTTAACTGCTTCGTTGGTCTAGTGGCCGCGAGTATGACTGCCGGCCACGAGGTGTTGGTTTCGAACCCCGATTATCGGGTTTTTCAATTTCGAAATTCTCATGACGCAGAATATATACTATAACGTCTCCTATCTCTAATTTCTCTGAACTCTGTCTATCGCTTTCGACAATAAAATATTATGTTTGATTTATGTTAAATTGTCACTTGTGTGTGCTTTTTGACTAATTGAAAACTTGCAATTTTAGAATCGCCGGTACCGATTGAAGCTAAACCAGTGGGTTGGAAGACAATGTCTGGACAATCTTTTATTTAAAGTACGATAAGTATCAACTACATTTTTATACCAAGTATTACCGAGGTAATAAACGATTCCGACGCAACGTTACCCTCAATTTTATCTCCAATACAACAATAGTACTACAGCACTTAAGGATTCAGAGTCATGTGTTGAAGAATTTTTACACGAATCAACTGACATAATAGAACTTTCACTGGATATAACACCAATCATGCCCTTCCCAAATAACTATTTTTAATGCCCATTTCGTTTCTACTATTTATTATCTATTTGTTATGCTGAGATTTTTTGTAGAAGTATTATTAGACCCAATACACCACAGCTCAATAACACTTCAAGTCAAGACTCTTCTGTCTGAAGAAGATGACTTTGTCTAGATTCTTAAAAATACACCGTCTGCTAGAGTTGCAAGTAGACATCACGTCACTGTCATGAGTGGAAAGATATTAAACAAGAATGTTTAAAAGATTAATGAAAAGCGTATTTCAGTAGGAATGGAGTTCAGAGAGATGGAAAGATTTTAAAACCACCATGGCCACCTGGCCTGGCCTGGCCATGCCGTTTCAGGCTACGGGTACCTACCCGTAGCCTGAAACGCCATTTGATGTACATATATCAACAGTTTAGTTCGTTTTAGGAAAATGGATATCACTGTCAATAACAGCATTACATTGTCAACCACACTGAAGTAGGCGATACTAAGTATCCTTCTAAGACAAATGTTGAGTGTAGACGTAAGAGAACTACTTATTAAGTATTGCTAAACTTTATTTGGATCTAATAAATGTTACAGATTTTTATAACTACAAAATATAATTAGACGGCAGAAACTAGGAGTACCTCGTGACCGTGGTTAGAAATCGCAAGAGCCCAACCAAACGATAAGAGATGAATAATGAAGTGGACATGAATATAGTATACTATCTTTACAAAAAATATTCAACTTGATGGGCCGCTTCATTTGATGTCAAAAATCGAAACTCTGAAGAATCTGATGAAGAACCAACAGCAGGTCTCAGCTGTATTAGAGATATGGTAGTCAAGTTTCTACAAAATAAAGTGAAATCCAACCAAAAACATTCTGTAATAAACTAGTCAAGTCTCGATGGAGCCGCTTGTTCATTACTAAAAGTAATGAAATCTAGGCAAAGTCTTGCCAAGTCTAAGGTTCTTTACTGCGATTTCTTTATTATTATAGTTGATGTTGTGTGACTTGGCCGTTGAAGGGTATACAAGGCCAATTTTCCATATTCAATGGGTAGTGGTTCAACGGCTAATTCACACAACATTAATATAATAATAAAGAAATCGCAGTAAGGTCCTTAGACTTGGCAAGACTTTGTCTAGATTTCATTACTTTTAGAGATGAACAAGCGGCTCCATCGAGATTTACGGTTTTTTACGGATTTTTTCCTTTTGGATTACTTATACATAAATAATATATGGATGTAAACAAAATGCTCTCGAAAACGCTAATAAAAAATTGTTTTAATGGTTTTTTATGTGTTATTCATGGAATATCAGCCTTGAGCTATTGATTATAACTATTATGACATAAAAGACAATTATTATAAAAATTTAACTTGTGTTTTATCGTCACCTGTTGGCGTTTTTTGAGAGCGTTCCTTTTACCCCCATGACGCATACAGTTTTAGTATTGTATTATGCATTCAGTTGTCAGTTTGTCTCAAATATCCTACCTTCTATTTTTAAAATTAATAAAATTTAATTTTGTTTTCATTTCTTAATTAATAATTAATAAAATTCTCGTTTCGTAATTAATTAAATTAAATTTTGTTTTCATTTCTTTATTGTTCTAAAATAGTTTTATTCACTATAATAATGTAACTTTGACTTAAAAATACTTAATTATGTTCCTACTAGCTTTTACCCGCGGCTTCGCTCGCGTCACAAAAAGATAAAACGTAGCCTATGTGACTACCCATCCCTTCAACTACCTTCAGTTGAAAAATCACGTTAAGTACCTCCGTTTTGCCGTTTAAGACAGGCAAACAAACAAACAGCTGTTCGCTTGCGTGGAATTCGGTTATAACGCGCGTTTTAGATTTTTCCGTGGGAATGAGAAGTTCTGCCGCGGTAAAGCCTTGCTTTTCCAGGACTCAAACTACCTTTATACCAAAATCGATTCAGCCGCGTGAAAGAACAGAAGAAGTTATTTTCGCATTACCACAAATACCTCCTCCCATTTTAATTTAAAAGACTTCTATTTCCTATAAGGGTTATATTTGCAATGCTAAACCAAAACTGAGTGGTAAACTATATTATACGTTTTATTATCGAAAACCTAACTACTTTAGACATCTACTTAGAAATAAACCACTTCACTAATCTAACCTAACTAATATAGCTACTGTATCAATCAACGTAAACAATGAACAAAGCGTCTTTGAACGACGAAAAAAAAAATACTATAGTACTTTAAATAACACTCAACTAATCAAACCTACAAAGCGAACAATTAATAATCAATATAAGCGCTAGATGCGTATCCTAAACTATAGTTGATACGGAAGCTCGGAACCTATACTTTCGCCGGTAACGAAACCATAGCGCCATCTAACTCGATCCTAACGCCATCTATCGAGCATTGAAACAACAGCGTACAATATATTTGCTAATTGTTGAGTATTGTTGCCACTATGGTTTCGTGTACCTTTAACAATCTAAAATCTATAAAATACGCAACTTAATGTAAAATGGTTGGAACCAAAATTTAAAGCGAAGAATATTTAAAAAACACAACGCTATTCCGTTTTAAAACTCAGCACCATCTATCGCCAAGTAGCGTAACTACCACATAGACACCAATTTCGTGTACCTTTAACAACCTAAAATCTATAAAATACCCAATTCAATGTAAAATGGTAGGAATCAAAATTTAAAACCGATAAAAATACTTAAAAAACAACGTTACCCCGTTGAATATATAATAATAAACACTCAGCGCCATCTATCGCCAAGTAGCATAACTACTACATAGTCACCAATTTTGTGTACCTTTAACAACCTAAAATCTATAAAATACGCAATTTAATGTAAAATGGTTAGAACCAAAATTTAAAAGCGAAAAGTACTTAAAAAATAGCGTAACTACTACATAGACACCAATTTCATGTACCTTTAACAACCTAAAATCTATAAAATACACAATTCAATGTAAAATGGTAGGAACCAAAATTTAAAAGCGATAAAAGTACTTTAAATTTTAAAAGCACAACGCTACCCCGTTTTATAAACACTCAGCGCCATCTATCGCCAAGTAGCGTAACTACTACACAACGTTACCACGTTGTGTTTTTTAAGTATTTTTACATAAAAAATAGCAAATAAATGAGTCGAAAAGCGCACTGAATAAGTGTAGATTAACACCAAATAAGCGCTATAGATTAAAGCGTGAAAGGAGAACGGCAGATTTTGTACCGCTTCGCTAAAAAAAGATTTGTCATTAAAAAATTGGGTCTATATAGAACCTCCTAAGTACGTTATGTTAGCATATTTAATAGATTTTTAAAACTTGGGAAACCCTAGAAAAACTGATATTCAATAATGATAAAAAGCAATCCACTATACGTAAAACGAACCGCGATTGACGTTTACAAAGTTGCCATGCGTAAAGATGAAATCAGAGCATATTGAATTTCGCTATTTCATAAACTCATTTATTTTAATATCTATCAATGAAATATTTTCCTTTCCATTTCAAACATTTTTATAAGTAAATATAAAAATCTACATCCAATCTAAATCTACGTTTACATGGATTATTAATGATAATTAACATTTTAACAAACTTGAATATTATGGCAATGTTGAACTGGCATTTGTCTTGATGACATTGACAATTAATTTGTCAATACTGGCGCATTGCTGTTTGTTTCAAATGCGATGTTATGATGTGTTTGTTTTGTTGAATTTGAAGTTATTTTATTCATCTGGTGATACGTTGAGTTTGGCAACCGTTCCTCCGTAGCCCAAATTGGTATTATTGGCATCATTGTTGTGACAATTGCGAAAAGACACTTATTTACATTATTTTGTGCAGTGTGTTGTTATTTGTCGCGATGATGAATTTACAGTGTATTAATTGCATTCAGAGTTTGTCGCACATGAGACGGCATGCTCTAGAAAATGAGAGTGAAGATTAGACGTGGTCAACAATATCCCAATGTGGACTTATCCTAGAGATGTAAGTACCTAGTTTACCCATAACATATCGAAAGTCACCATGTTCCTGAATAAAAGAAGGCGCATAGTGTTATCTACCCATAATGTATCATTTTATTCTTTTTATTCTAGATCTCTCCTACCGACCATATTTGCAATGCTTGCTGGCAATTAGCAATGTATCGGGATGTTGCTGAAAGTATGTCCAGCAAACAAATTGGTCACTGGCATGTTTGTGTCGTATATGGGTGATTCATTGCAATGATAAGGTGACGCAGGGTTTTAATTGAAGGCGCCAACAAACAGGAGTAAAGACTGGCTCATATAGTATTTGATTGGATTCAGCCACAAGAGGTAATAAAGCATAATTTAACCATACTATTATCTATATACAGTGTAATCTAAAGTCAATATCATATTCTAATAATATTACTTATTTTAGCTTACTTCCCATGATGAAGATCATGTTCCATACTGACTGAGAGACCGTACAAGAGTCGAAACTATAAAACCACAACCTGACATACCACCTCAGTGTTCACTATCAGGAAGTAATGTATTATGTAAACATGGACTAAGCCTCACTTTAACATTGCCATTTGTAGAACAGATGAGGCCGGATGATGTTGTTCGGCTCTCAAAGCTTCAACAGGTATGCATTCTCAATATAATGTACCTACATAATTATGTATCTATGTGGAGTATATAAGCGGTTTCTAATAGGTTTATACTCATGTTATAATTATAATTTATTAATTAGCTCAAACAGCATTGAGCTCCTATGATCTGTGTTATACGAATAACTATAATAAATGTTATAAAATGAAGTAATCAAATATTTATTTTTATCTTTTCCATTTTAAGATAGGGAATCAGACTTATTATTATAACATATAAAACTAAAGGAAAAAAATGTACTTTTGTTTACTTTATTTACAGTTATCTTACTTGTTTACAGATATCAGCAATTGATGTCTGCTGTACCTATGACACGGCCTGTTCTCTTTTTAGATGAAGTACTCCTAGAAACAACCTGAATACAATGAAATAAAAGTATTTCAAAATAATACATTTGTTTTATTTTAACCTAGTAAGTAACTATATATTCCATCTTGATAAAAGTGATTTTAAGAATCAATCTATAAAATAAATGCCATATTTAATTTAGATAGCTTTAGTTTTATACCAAAAATGTTCATTTTCATTTTACATTTTCTTTAGTTGTAATGTGGTGGCCCAGAGGTTTAAGAAGCCCGCTTCTCATGCATGAGAGTGCGGGTTCGAAACCTACCAACGGCAAAGTACCTTTTGTCCAATGTGTCTTTTTTCCGAGTTATTGGTATATTCAATAATCTAAGAAAGTAAAAAGACACCGCTGACGAATGGTGAAGGAAAACATTGTGAGGAAACATGGGCTTATAATTTCTTATTATAAGTTTGAATTACCAACCCATATTGAGCTAGTATGGTGATTAATGCTCAAACCTCCATGCGAGAAGAGGCTTCGGTCAGCAGTGGCCACTTATAGACTTAATGATGAAAATGTTGATGATTCTACTAATTTGACTTACTTATTAGAAATTAATCCTTACATGAGTGCTAAGCAACCAGTTTTCAGAAGAAATACTTTCTCAAAGAGCTAAGCTAAGTTTAAATCGAATTAACTTGAGACCCTTGAGACTATCTACCTGCAAGATTCAAGGTGAAGTGAGACATTAGTTTTATCATATCCGCCACAAGACTTCCACTGCTAAATGTAGGCCTTCTACCCAATGACAGTCGCTTACATTATGAATTTGCATTTTCGTAGGCACCTAAGAAATGAAAAAGATTGTGAGGCATACTCTTTAAAACTCTATAGGTGCATCATGCTTGCTGAATTAACAGGATCATTCCTAATTGCCTTTTGCGCTGCGACGCACCATAGGTTATTTTTTGGGTTTCTAAATTCTTGTTGTGTGTCGTAGCAAAATAAATGGTTTTTCTTTCTTTCTTTCTTTCTAATAATACAAAGTGTAATAGTCACTTGAGTAGCGAGCAGTATTTTTAGATTTTTGTTTTTTGTAAATAAACAACCACATGAGAGCACATTGACATTTTTCAGTTAACTGTCATCTGTCATTTGTAATAGATATTTTGCTTACGGTGGCTCTACACTTGACGTTGCGTATTTGTTGTGTTCGGCCAAAAAAGAACATGTTTGGAGGATTTATTCTTCTTTGTTTGCTATATATTTGCACGCCATTACATATAGAGATACTATTTGGACGCCATTTGTACGTAGTCTACAAATATTTGGACGAATGAAGCGACTACGCAATGTCAAGTGTGGTACCACCTTAACATACCTTTTGCACATTTTCAAAGTGAAATAACTTTTGAACCCCAAGTTCTAAAAATATGTATTTTTTTTCTAAACTTCATAATAAAAATACCTATCGTTCAGACTATTCACTTGGTTAAAACAATGATTAATACAAAATTTTATAGCGGTACAAAACTTCCATACAAACCTGCCATTCTCCTTTCCAATTAGTAGGTAATTCGTTGAATTGTTTTAGATGGCACAAAGCGCCATCTACAGGAATACACACAGCGCCATCTATACTAATATTTTTGTTTTCCCTCGGGAATATCACATTTTTCCGGGATAAAAAGTACCCTATTATTCAATCTGGACTTCTAACTTTACGTCTGCAAAATTTCAAAGCAATCGGTTTAGTAGTTACGGCGTGATGGTGGAACAAACAAACAAACAAACAAACTCACTTTCAGATTTATAATATTAGTAAGGATGATGAGAGCTATTGTAATAAAATTGATTTACGTTAAAATTTTAAGGTGGTTTTTATTCATTGTGTGCATTATTACGACTCCTTTTTTATAGAGATGCAATACTTTCAACGTCGCTAATGGTCGTAATTCAAACTTACGACTTTATTCGTGTTGCTTTTTTCATGTTTACAGAAGCATACAGTCGTAACATTTAGATACGACCTTTTTTTAAGAAGTATATGGTCGTAAGTTAGAAAAACTAGTTTTTTTCGGTAATTACAATTCCTTATAATATCCAGCCCCTGGGAATGCATTATTTAACTAACAATTGTTAGGTACGTATAAAAATATTTGTTAAAAATCTTTCACAACAAATTTTATCATTATCGTGTACTAAAACTGCTCTCCTGAACAAATGGCTTTTTAGCGTTACGACCTTATGCGTAGGAAGCGTCGATTTTATTTATGCTGCATCGTGCCTGGTGCTAAATAAATATTTTTTCTTTCTTTCTTTCAATTCTAGAATCATTGATGTCTTATTTTCAAACTAAATCAGGTGCGTTTTTGAAATCAAGTAGTTTAAAAGTGTGGGAGAGCCATGCTTCGGCACGAATGGGCCGGCTCGACTGGAGTGATACCACGGCATCATAGAAAACCGACGTGAAACAATGAGTACGTTGCGTGAGTAAGGTTACTGGAGGCCTAAACTTTAGGAAAGGAAGAAGATTCCCCGAAAATGATGGCATAATCAAACAGTAGTTAAGAGTACCCGTAAGTGTGGGAGGGTCATGCTTCGGCACGAATGGGCCGGCTCGACCGGAGTGATACTACGGCCTCACAGAAAACCGACGAGAAACAAATCTTGCGTTGTGTTTTGTCATGTGAGTGAGTTTACACCGGAAGCCCAATTACCCCCCTCCCTAGTCCCCGTCCCCCGAATCCTCGAATCCTCCACAATCCTCAAATTCCCGATTCCCAAAAGGCCGGTAACGCACTTATAACGCCTTGTAGTTTCGAGTGTCCATGGGCGGCGCCGATTACTTACCGTCAGATGATCCGTCGGGTCGTTTACCGACTTATGCTATAAAAAAGTGCCTATCCAAAGGATGCCGGGTATCCGGTACCGCTTACCCGGCGGTGCAATGTGTACAAATTACGCCAAGACGTGTAAAAGCTACAGTAACTGTACTGGACCATACACTGCGCTGCCGGGTGCCGCTACCCGGTAACCGATACGTTTGAAAAGGCTTTAACTATCACATACGATATGAATCGTAACAACATTACGTCACCATTCCACGCCGATATTCCGTGAGATCGTGGTACTTCCACCATGAAATTCTGTTTGGATTTTTTTCCATTAGCACTATCTATTAACATAACATAACATCACGCCTTTTGTCCCCGAAGGGGTAGGCAGAGGTGAACATTACGGCACTTAATGTCACTGTACAATGTAACACCCACTTTTCGCTGTTTAGATTATGAGTCCCATGTAATAGAAGGTGGGCCTATTGCCATATACCATTGCCATATACTACCATGCACATTTCCAGACTCCGTGCTACTACTGAGATTTTTAGAAACCCAGTAATACTTTGCCCTACCTGAGAATCGAACACGAGACCCCTTGCCCAGCAGTCACACTTACGACCACTCGGGCAACGACTTTTTATTCATTCCGAAAATCTAATTTTACCTTCAATTTCATTACTTTCTCATCCTATATTACATGGGATTTATATTTACTGATGTAATGGTTCACCTCTCCGTAACCCTCGAAACACAAAAAGAAAGAGTAGACCACATAATTGATCCCTATTAAGTCGTGTTTAAATACCATTAGATCTCTGAAGTCGTCAAATAGTGTCCGACCGAAGCTTCGGCTGCGGCTTCGGCCACCTTCGGCCAAAAAGTTCGGCTTCGGCCGGGCTTTGGGCCGAAGCCGAATGTTTTGCCGAAGGTCCGAGCGACTGCCGAGATTAAACGAACGATTGAACTAATTGTAATTTGTGAAATTATTCATAATAAAGAAATGATTACTTTTACCAGTAGGTAAATCACAAACTTTTATTAATCTCTAAACCAACCATCTCTTTGATATATCATAAACTTCTTTATAAGACAGTCAATATAAACCTTCAATATTGAGGTTTTGAAATAATTTTAACATTAATTGTAGCTTGTAGACAATATTGAACAAAATAATTGACTGAGTGCTGAGAAAATATAAACCTTCGGCTTCGGCTTCGGCCGAAGGTCGTGGCGATAGCCGATTAATCGGCTTCGGCTTCGGCTTCGTCCAAAAATACACCTTCGGTCGGACACTATCGTCAAATGATATCCTAGACTCAAAGCTTATTATTATATTATTCAAACCCAAAAAACTTCATACTTCAAGAGTAATTTCTCACAAATTCGTCCTAAATAAAAATCTTTCTCGAAATTTTTCTTATTACTTATGAATTTATTGGAATAAAATACGAAACGAAATCATGAAATTTTCATACTTCTTTTTTTTTTCAACGAATCAATCAATTTAGGAATTGATAGCTTTTGGTATTGGCCGCCTTGTTAGTCAAGTGGTGAGATTTGCGATTCAGGGTCACAGCGAGTACGATTTCTAGGTTAGTAAAAGTTTTTTACACGAATTTCTCAGTAAGATAAGTAACTAATAATTTAAACGGAATTACATAACTTAACATCACGCCTTTTATCCCCGTAGGGGTAGCCAGAGGTGCACTAATGTGCACCGTAGCACTAATGTGCAGTGAAAAGAAAAGCACTTTTCACTATTTATTTTACGAGTCCTATGTAATAGGGGAGCCTATTGCCATATACCGGGCACAATTCCAGACTCCGTGCTACTACTGAGATTTTTTAAAAACCTAGTAATACTTTGCCCGAGCCGGGAATCGAACCCGAGCCCCTTGCCCGGCAGTCGCACTTGGCGAACGAGGCAGTAAATGGAATTATTCTCGGTATAATAGGATCGTCTATAACTCAATTGGGAAAATGGGTGTTTCGTTTTAATATTACAATGCTCTGCTCTCACCAATGGTATATGACATTTTATTAAACTGTCAAACACCGCGAGGACACCGGTGACCGCGACCTATTGTTCTTTAATTGTGCCTATAATGACGGTACTCAAAGGGTTAAAACTGTTTGATATATTAAAAACCGCCTCTGATTATACCACCGCCCAATAAAACTGTACCAAAATAAGTTCCCGAAACCTATAAATTCCCTTATTTTTCTCAACTTAGTAGCTTCGGGCCTGAGTTTAGCCTTCACGAAGTTTTCGCAATCGATTCGGAACAGCTATTAAAGTTCCACTTGACAATCTGTCCAGTTCCTTTCTTTTTATTATACCTTTTATACTAAACTTAGGTTTGGTTCCAAAATAGTTATTTTTTATCTGACAGTTTAGGCTTAGTATTATCGTATTATATAAATACTAGCGGACCCAACAGACGTTGTCCTGCAAACCCACTTGAATCCGGTTGTTCCGGTTGTCCATTGGGCGACGCCGATTGCTGACACAAGATTGCTTACACCGAACCAACATCTAAACATACTAACATCTTCATAAACGTCCATAATTTTTATAAACCACTAGCTACTTCCGCGCGTTTTCACTCACTCTGCTCGGCGCCTATTAATCGTAGCGTGATATTTTATAGCTTGTAGCCTTCCTCGATAAATGGGCTACCCAACACAGAAATAATTTTTCAAATCGGACCAGTAGTTTCGGAGATTAGCGCGTTCAAACAAACAAACAAAAAAACAAACTCTTCCGGTTTATAATATTATAGTATACTAGCGGACCCAACAGACGTTGTCCTGCATATCCACTTGAATGTATAAACAAAAATTCATTCAAATTAGTTCAGCTGTTTAGGATAAATAACCTAAACAACGACTGCAGCGCCATCTGCCGGGCTGATTTGTGAATTTAAACCATTCCCAGATCCCCTTGTACAACCACAAAAAAATTCATCAAAATCGGTCCAGTCGTTTGAGAGAAGTTCAGTGATATACACACTCACAGAAGAATTATATACATATATATAATGGTAGATTATTTAAGTGTGGGAGAGCCATGCTTCGGCACGAATGGGCCGACTCGACCGAAGTGATAACCTCGGCCTCACAGAAAACCGACGTGAAACAACACTTGCGTTGTGTTTCGTCGTGTGAGTAAGGTTACCGGCTCAATTATCCCCCTCTCTTCCCCAGTCTATCCGAATCCATAAATCCTCCACAATCCTCAAACTCCCAATTCTCAAAAGACTGGTATCGCACTTGTAACGCCTCTGGTGTTTCAGGTGTCCATAGGCGGCGTTGATTGCTTACCATCAGGTGATCTGACGGTTCGATATCCAGCTTATCCAAAAAAAAAAACAAGAAGACCTAACTACTCTGTCAGTCCCTTCAAAACGTAATAACACAGCGCTATGATACAATAAAACCCACAAACTAATATCTCAACTAATAAATCTTAACATAAATATTTTATTTCCAAGAACAAGTGTTATCTCCTCGCTTCGTTCGTAATAAAATATCAATTGCTCTGAATTTATAGCGCCAGTCAAACTAGATGGGGTTGGGTACGAAATTATTTAATACATTAGTAGATAACATGAAGCATTAGTATTTTAACTTTTTATATCACGATTGGCGCAGTTGTTGGCGCAATTGGTTATAGTACAACGTGTTACTGGACACCTGGCTGGCCACAATGGTCCACATCTTCCGTTTCACTTATCCAGCCACTCTCTGACACTCCTTCTGAAGCATGCGGAGTAGCCATTGTAATGAAACCACATGTCATGAATGAGGTTTAATTGTGTATCGTCGAGCAATATAGATAGTTCTTTGTTGGATTGGGCGTCTCCATTTCAATATTTTTCCGAGATTCCTAACTCAATCCTAGCATGTTATACCTTATTAGAAAGCTGAGAAGTCGTTGATATTTTATCAAACATCTGCAGAACATCCGCCATAGTTTTTTTTAAAATATATTACTAAGAAAACATGTACAACATGTTTGTACGTGGCATTTACTATGTTTTATGATAGTATATTAGTTTTAATATAAACATTGAAATAATATTATGAGATACTTTCCAAACATTTGTAAGTAGCAGTGTGAATTTATAGTGTTTCAAATGCCTGGAACTGTGACTATCTGCTGTACTAACATAATTATTTTAAAATAGAAGTAATCCAATAACACTATAGTACATTCACGTCAACAGTACAGTAATATTCATCATTGTTTGTCAGCCTATCCACGCCCTCTAAACTGATTTTAAACTTTGAAGTGTATTTTTACAAGTATATGGGCAAATGGGCCGGCTTGACCGGGGTGATACCACGGCCTTACAGAAAACCGAGGTGAAGCAACGCTTGCGTTGTGTTACGTCGTGAGAGTGAAGTTACTGGAGGCCCAATAATTACCCTCCCCTTCCCCAATCTCCCCAATTCCTGAATCCCCAACGATCCTCAAACTCCTAACCCCCAAAAGGCCGTAACGCACTTGTAACGCTTCTGGTGTTCCAGGTGTCCATGGGCGATGCCGATTGCTCACCATTAGGTGATCCGTCTGCCCGTTTACCGGCTTATGCCATAAAAAAAATTATACATAATCTTTCAAAATATTATTTGATTGAATTTTACACCACTGTAATACACCTTTATCTTACAGTTGCACTGATGACTCACTGCATTCTTTACGCTAACAAACTACATGTCTGACACGAGAATATTTTCTTAGAAGTCAGATTCAGGATCATTAAAACAGAAGAGAATAAATTGATATATTTCTATGTAATAAACAGTTTCACTACAAAGTTTCAGGGCTGTAAACTTTCAGTGTTTAATCAAAGATAAACCAAATCAATTCCCCTTCATGAAATTTCATGACTGAAGTCACTGAAAGTTATGAAAGAAGTCTATTTTGAAAGTTAATTTATTTTGGAAATTTAAATTGAAATTAAGTGAAGGCAGAATTAAATCAAAAGATTTAATTAATTTGTCGAAAATAGACCCGGAAGCGATAGGCAATTAGGATATCAAGGGCTTTGCATCATCAACACTACACGGTTTGTGCGGTGGCTGGGTAACAGGCTGCCGCGCAACTTGTAGCGGGCTCGATACCCGCTCTTTGTGTGTCATGTGTATGGGAAAAATTGTATGTTTGTAAACGCACCCACTACACAGGTGAAAATCCTAGTGTGGGAGCAAAGTTTTTATTATAAAAAACTAGCTTTTACCCGCGCCTTCGCTCGCGTCACAAAAGGATAAAAAGTAGCCTATGTGACATATACCAATACACACAGCGCCATCTATACCAATAATTTAATTTCCCCTTAAGAATATAAAATTTTTACGGGATAAAAAGTACCCTATTATTTAATCCAGACTTCTAACTTTACGTCTGCAAAATTTCAAAGCAATCGGTTTGGTAGTTACGGCGTGAAGGCGGAACAAACAAACAAACTCACTTTCCGATTTATAATATAAGTAAGGATTAAATACCATTCAGAATACTAAAATTTTAAAAATCATAATACTAATTATCAAAAACGAACGAACAGGAATAACCCATCCGGGAAAAACCCACTACACGTATAGCAGCAGTTTGCTCAGTTTTCGAAAACTATGCATTTTTTTTCATTTGACCCAGAAATTGAACTTGAAACGTACCTGTCCAGTGGTCTCACTTAACAAAGAGATAAATACATAAATAAATCATTCAAAAATCCGTTGTCAGAAGAGCTTTTCAGGTACTTTCAGACTAGTCAGACGCCTTAAAAAGTTAAATTAGTTTCAAAACTCTACGATCGTAATTCATAGCAAATTGACTGAAGCTAATGAAAACTCGCCCTGAAAATGATAGTTAATTTTAATACTGTCATTTAATTAAATTTAAATTATGTTTTTATGCAACGCGATCGGGATGTCGAGGTGTTATTTATGGGCTGATGTAGGCTGTGACTGGCTTTGTGTTTATGAATGTCGATAGATAGATTCTATAGTCTATTTTTAACCGAATTCTGTACTTCTGTGTGTTCCTATTCCCGGGTCGGATAAAGTATTACTAGAAAAAATCTCAGTAGTAGCACGGAGTCTGGAATTGTGCCCAGTATATGGCAATACTGCCCCCGATAGGAAAAAAGACGCATCTAACATTTTTTACCGATTTGAGTTATATACTTTGTCGGAATCAGAAAAAAAGGCGCATCTGCGTGTATTTTTAATATTTTCCTAGCTCCCTTCGTTACGGTTTTAGCACAACAAAATAGGTCGCTTCTGTTCATTTTTTTACACCCGATTGAAGATGAAAAGACGAATTTATGTAAAACTTAGTTAAAAAGTCGCATTTATGTAGATAATGTCCTCAGCCTTCACAGTTTTTATTTTAGTTCAGTAATATAAAAGGCGCATATTTGTCCATATTTCTAAGAGGAAGTTAATAAGACGTAAATAAGCATTTGCGTCTAACGCGCCAATAAAAAACGGCTTTCACATTAAGAAAAAAAACCACATCTGACCACTTGCGCCCTATTTATTTCGTAAAATTGTTTTAGCTTAGACGCATTTGCCATAAGCGTCTTAATACTTTACGTTAAATACAAAAATACTATATGATACTAAATAAAAAAGGCGCAAGTGTGCAGAAACGTCCTTTTGTCCTAAAATTGTAAATCAAGCGGGGATTGCGCGGGGGTCTGGCGGGGTATCTTAGTACAGCGCCTGACCAGTTTCTATGTCAGTTGCGCCCGAGTAGGGTTTAGGAGCACGTCGACGTGTCGCGGAAAAGTTTGTTGTTTGTGTGTACATTTTTACAACCGTAGTGTGCCAAATAATTAGGAAATACTGAGGAATTACTGAAAAGCAAAAACAGTCAATCAGTTACTTTCTCTTATGCCAGAGAACCGAAGGGCGTTTTGGCGAAATTTGCCAGTTAATGATAACTCTGTCGATTTGATTAACGAATATGAGGAAGATGTTAACAAATAGGCACACAAAGCAACAGAAGTTCTTTTTCTTTGGTAGCTGTGAAACTGCATTTACGTTGCTGATTAATACTTTTTTTTAAGGGGGGAAAATCATCGAATGACTGCTCCCGCCTGGGTGAGGCGGAAGGGAGTGTCAGACTCTTACTGATTAAAAACCACCCCGTTCCTTCTCCTGCACGTCGAGCCGGAGCCCCGGTTACCCGTTAGGTTCTCCGCGACTCCGAATCGGCATCGGCCCTATTGGGCCTCATCTGTGGTGGTCTGATGGCTCTTTGAGGCGCGCGCGGAACGCGACGCGCCGTACGCTCGGGTCCGTTTCTGGTCGGACGGGGTGCCACCCATGCTCGCCGTCCGCAGGCCCGCGCTTACGGTGGCCGGACATCGTCCCGCGATGCCCGACACCCGGTGTGTCCTTCGCGATGGCTGGGTTGCGAGGAGGCAGCAATTCGCTGCCTCACGCGTCCCGCCTCCTCCTAAGCTAGCATGACTGCTTCGCAAAAGGAGGAGACGGCCTGCACTAGGCCCGGACGCGAGAGGTCGCCATCGCCGATCACTTCCCTGAGGGCACGGCGGTGCTCAGCCCACGCAGGGCATTCCGCTACAATGTGATCCACCGTATCCTCAGGGCGGTCCTCGCAGTGATGACACCCGGGCGTTTCCTCCCGCCCCATCAGACACAGGTACCTCCCGAAACTTCCATGTCCGGTGAGGACCTGCGTCAGGCGGTAGGTGAGGACGCCGTAGTGTCTCTCAAGCCACTCCTCAAAGAGGGGTCTTACCGCTGCAATGGCAGCGAGCCCAGCCCTCGGTTGCGACGGTCGTTGCTGCCATTCCGCCATGAGATCGCGCCGGAGCTCATCCCGCCACGCACTTATCTGGCGCGGCAGCGGAGTTTCGCTCCGGCGACGTGCCTCCGCACGCATGCGATACACACGCGCAAGCACCTTCGCCTCCAGATCCCACGGCGGTAATCCGGCAAGGAGGTTCGCCGACTCCCCGGAGATCGTGCGGTATCCGCGGATAATTCGGATCGCCATGACCCTCTGTGACATGGGCAGCATCCGAGCGGGACGTCGCAGCATGTTCGGCGCCCACACAGGGGCGCCGTAGAGGGCCATGGACCGCACGACCCCGGCGTATAACTTCCGGCAGGAGGTGTTTGGCCCCCCGAGGCTGGGGAGGATGCGTTTGAACGCAGCCCCCGTCCTCTCCAACTTTGGAGCCAAACGTCGGAAATGCTCTATGATGTTCTACCGACTGTCGAGGACGAGTCCTAGGTACTTCATCGTCGTCTCGACGCCGATGGTAACCCCTCCCGCCGTTATTTGGGACCCACCCGGAGGTGGCGCGTTCCTGCGGCCATGAAAACACATGGCCTCGGACATGTGGAGACACGCCACCTCGAGTCCCAACTGCCGGATTCTCTCAACGACTGTCGCAACCGCTGTCGCCATTAAGTCGGCTGCTGATTAATACTTAGATTATTTAGGTTAGACAATATTTTCCAAAACAGTAATTTTTGTACTTATTTTTAAGATATGTCCAAGGATTGATTAATAGTGTGTGATCTCACGTAAAAGTTAGATTTTAAGAGAATGTAGAGGCAGTTAAGACTGGTTTTATTTTTATTTTTTTGATATAAATTTTATTTTGTTTTTTACTTTGATATTTCAGTCAATTATATATCATAATATTGTCTGTAAACTATTTTTGAAAACTACATAGAATTATTAGCCTAAGAATGTTGTTTTGTTAAGACGTGTTTGTTATAATCTATATATATAAAAGAAAGTCGTGTTAGTTACACTATTTATAACTCAAGAACGCCTCAATCGATTTAGATGAAAATTGGCAGGGAGGTAGCTTAGAACCAGGAGACAGACATAGGATACTTTTTATAAATACTTTTTTTTACTTTTTACCGAAAATCACGAACGGGAACGGGGGGAAAATGGGATTGCGCGTACGAAGTCGCGGGCAGAAGCTAGTAAAGTTATAAGAGATAGTTATGATTATAGATTTGACTATATCAATTGTGTTTTATTTACAAATATTAAACTAGACTATGGCTGTGATAACGACAAACCTACGACTGTACTATTTCAGATATACTACCTTAAATAAACGGATTATTAAATCATTTTACAAACATTTCAACTAAGTCAAAGGTTATCTACCTATTTTCTAATTCTTAAGAAAAAAGGCGGAAATACCTTTATGCGCCCATTTCTCTTAAAATCATATATTAGATAGATAAACTAAACGCTTAAAAGAAAAGTATAGCCAAAAGCGTTTGAAATTTAAAGGACGCATCTAGCCATTTACGTCTATTCAATTAAGTATGTAATATTTTTCTTCATTTTTTATGCTAAGATGAAACTGTTTTTTAATTATTTTAATTATAATAATTAAATAAATTAAAATTATTACAAAACCAAATTAAAGCCAATACTAGTAGGCATTATTTTCAAGTTATAGTATGTAAATATTTTAATTTATTTGAAGACAGCAAACGATTTCCCGTTTTAATCATTAAAACATTAATTTCTCCGTTTTTACTTTTTGTCAAATACGTCTTTTTAACTATCGGGGGCAGAATAGCCTCACCCACTATTACATGGGACTCATAACATAAATAGTGGAAGGTGTTACAGAGGCAGTGGCATTAAGTGCTGTAATGTGCACCTCTGCCAACCCTTTTAGGGATAAAAGGCGTGATGTTATGTGTATTTTGTACACAATTTACTTTTTGATATTAGACTGTTAAATTATCTCCTCAAAACTTTATTTATGTAAAAATATTTGTGGAATCGAAATGACAGACTAGTTTTTATTATAATACTAGCTACTTCCGCACGGTTTCACACGCTCTGCTTAGCTCCTATTAGTCGTAGCGTAATGCTTTTAGCCATTAGCCATCCTCGATAAATGCGCTATCTGACACAAAAAGACTTATTCAAATCAGACTTGTAGTGACGGAGATTAGCGCGTTCAAACAAACAAAAAAATTAACTTCCGCTTTATATAATAGTAAGTATAAGATCTGTTTGATAAACGAGCAGATGGATCACCTGATGATAAGCAATTGGCGCCGCGCAAGGACACCCATAACACCAAAGGAGTTACAAGTGCGTCGCTATCCTTTTGAAGATTTGGAGATTGGGGGAAGGATTATACTAATAACATATATAACCAATAACCATAGTCTCATGGCGAAAAATAACACAACTCTTCTCTTTCGCCAGTCAAGATATTAGACCACCACATATGGGGCCCAACAGGGCCGATGCTGTTTCGGAGTCGCGGAGAACCTAACGGGTAACCGAAGCTCCGGCTCGACGTGCAGGAGAAGGAACGGGGTGGTTTTTAGTCAGTAAGAGTCTGACACTCCCTCCCGCCTCACCCAGGCGGGAGCAGTCATTCGATGATTTTGCCATGGAAAAATTGATATAAGAATAGATTTCCAAAAAATCGAACAAAAAACGAGAACAGACCAGCTGCTCACAAAGTTATTTTCCTAAGAGATTTCACAGCCTCATCTAGTCCCCAAATAATTAGAGGACCCGTCAAACCTTTCAAGCTATGAGCCTTCAATTTAAGTGTCTCATTGTGTCGCTCTAAGAACATCCTCGACACATAATGGGGCTGGCAGAGAGCCAGGCTATCAACAAGTAAGACTTATGTATATTGTATACACCACAAAATGCCTTAAAGAGGAATAGTTTGAGACAGGCGTCTTTAATTAAAAATGTAAGAGTATTGAAAGTTTAGTTACTTGATTTTGCCTCGTCATCATCTTCAACAGCCTATACATTTAAATTTTCAATTTCAAATCGTTTATTACGAACATAGGTCAAGCGTAGATGTATTTTTTTTATGAGGAAAATCATTGAATGACTTCTTCCGCCTGGGTGAGGCGAGACGGAGTGTCAGACTCTTACTGACTAAAAACCACCCCGTTACTACTCCTGCAGTTCGAGCCGGAGCCCCGGTTACCCGTTAAGTTTTCTGCGGCAAGTGTAGATGTTACAGTATTTATTACAAAATAATTTGATCAGCTACATTCTGCCATTTAACATGCAATATTGTCAAAATTACAATTAATGTACGTTACATTATTAAAATTAGCAATAACAAAATATAGGTAGATGTCAAGGGTAGTTCAATCATCTCCAAGAAGACAAAATCAAGTGCCCACTGCGGAGCAAAGGCCTCTTCTCACATGGAGATGAAATGAACATTAATCACCACGTTTGTTCAAGGGAGTTGGTGGTTTGGATACAGATTATAATACGCTTAAAAGTAGGTAACATGTAACTGTTTTATCAATATTTTAGAGAAAACTGCAATAAAATACCGGAAAAGATTTAAAAAACATAACATAATATCATGCCTTTAATCCCTGAAGGCTTAGGCAGAAGTGAACACTACGGCACTTAATTCCACTGTACAATGTAACACCCACTTTTTACTATTTATGTTATGAGTCCCATGAGAGGGTGAGCCTATTACCAATAACGATCACAATTTCAGACTTCGTGCTGCTAATGATTTTTTTTTCTTAAACCCAGTAATACTTTGTTCTACCCGGAAATCGAACCCGAGACCTCTTGCCCAGCAGTCACACTTTCGACCACGAGGCAATGAGACATAAAAAAGTGACCAAAGAAAATACCTCGAATCAAAATTTTAACTGACCCGGGAATCGTGTCCTAAACCCTTTGGTTTGTAATTGTAAATCATTACTGTGGTCAATAAATCAAAAAACTTGAAAGCATTAATAAATATTACACAATCTCAGATTTCGGACCGAAAATACCAACTTCAGAATAGCAAACACCAAAGAGTTTTAATCAAGTTTCAGTATTTCAGTGCCGTTCATACGTTTCAGCACAAAACACTGAATTCAGGTTTTACAGTATTTTCAGGAAACATAGCTGTATTCTGTATTTCAAAGCTGAAAGCTGTGAATTGGTTTTTTTCGTTTATGTCTGAAACCTGAACGCCTGAACAATTTTTATCAATTGACTATCTGAGTTTTTGATTGAATAAATCTGTTTTTGGAAATCGGATTACCGTGTTTTATATTGCCTAGTTTTCGGGTATCATCACGCTATGTAGACGACCTAGTAACGGGTTACCGGGGCTCCGGCTCGACGTGCAGGAGAAGGAACGGGGTGGTTTTTAGTCAGTAAGAGTCTGACATTCCCTCCCGCCTCACCCAGGCGGGAGAAGGCATTCGATGATTTTCCCTCCTTAAAAAAGTGGTTGAAGTGAAGCAGGAGTAGGAATCTGGTTTAGAATCAATAAGATTCTGACACTCTCTCTCGCTTCAAGATGAAAAGCGTCGTAGATGATTCCCCTTTCACGCCTTTTATCCCCGAAGGGGTAGGGAGAGGAGCGCATTACGGCACTTAATGCCACTGTACAATGTAACACCCACTTTTCACTTTACGTTGTGAGGTCCAAGTAATTTTTTTTAAGGGGGGATAATCATCGAATGACTGCTACCGCCTGGTTGAGGCGGGAGGGAGTGTCAGACTCTTACTGACTAAAAACCACCCCGTTCCTTCTCCTGCACGTCGAGCTGGAGCCCCGGTAACCCGTTAGGTTCTCCGCGACAAGAGTTCCATGTAATAGGGGGTGAGCCTATTGCCATATAACTTGGAGAAAGTCACTTTGGTATTAGCCACGTTTGTAAACTGCACTTTTATTCATGAAAAGTGAGCGAATTAAACCTCCGTTAAATTAGGCCCCGACGACTATCGACCATATCCTAGGCAAACACAACTGACAAGGCAGTCAATTCATTTTAATTTACGACCTAGTAGTAGACTAGTTATAAGTGTGGGAGAGCCATGCTTTGGCACGAATGGGCCGGCTCGACCGGAGTGATACCACGGCCTCATAGAAAACCGACGTGAAGCAACGCCTGCGTTGTGTTTCGTCGTGTGAGTGAGGTTGTTAATGGGACAAGCCCGCCACAACCTCCCACAACCGCTGCAACTCCTGTAAGCCAGGATCTACAGTAGATACAACCATGAAAACACCGGAACGCTGAAGTCCGGCGCGTCCCAGGGACATGAGTAACTGTCTTGGTTCCCACAACAAAGTGAATCAGAAAATACATATTATAAGAGGAGAAGAAGAAAAAACTAGTGTGAGTGAGGTTATCGGAGGCCTAATTACCCTCCTCTTCCCCAATTTTCCCAATCCCTGAATCCCCAACGATCCTCAAACTCATAATCCCCAAAAGCCGGTAACGCACTTGTAACGCCTCTGGTGTTTCAGGTGTCCATGGGCGACGCCGATTGCTTACCATCAGATGACCGGTCTGCTCGTTTACCGGCTTATAAAAAAAAAATAGTCGGTACCGCTTTTCAACACCTTTAGTCCTATCATCCCCTCTAAATTCCCTCCTCTTATAATAATCCAGTAACACCCTCTGTGGTAAATTGGGCATAACCTAAGATTACCTAATGGTTAAGCCTGGACATTCTAATTAGGCACGAACCTAAGACGTCGTGGTCGGAATTTATTGGTTACGGTGATCCTTAAACGACTTAAGAACTTAGTCGTCTTTAAATGGATTTGTACTTTGTGGTGGATATTTTAGGGTGCTATTTCGATTACGACTAGATGTAGGACATTCACAGTTCTGTAAATTTCTTAGTAACTTTAGTTTGGATTTGCGATTACAGATTTCTTATTCAGTCGAGGTTTTAAACAAAAGGTCTTTATTTAAATTAAACTATCTAATTTAATGTAACACCCACTGATTACGTAATGTAGTACTGAGTCCCATGTATTTGGGATTGTGCCAATAATCATGCACCGTATACAATGTGCCGTAATGTGCACCTCTGCCTACCCCTTCGGGGCTAAAGAGCGTGATAACTTCATACTAAATTAATAATAATATTTTAGGCTTACTCATGTAACTGTTTGACGAGAAACTCGACCAGTGAATCACGGCATAGGGCGCGCTGGGCCCGCACCGACGCAGAATCGCGCGACAGACACGGCGCGTGTTGCTGAATGCTGCTCATGAATATGAGCCTCTAGCATGGCTTGAAACTAGTCGAGTTCCTCGTTAAACAGTATCGTAAGTAAGCCGAAAACATCATAATTAATTAAGTATATCTCACGAGAGTTTTAATACAAACATTCAATTAGAAATGTTCAAAAACTCGAAAAACCTCTTTGCTTAACCCAGGAATCCAACACAGCATCTCATGTTGGATAGCTAAATAAACAGTTATAGAACTAAATACCAAATTACAGTACATAATTAGCGCTGCAATTATAAAAACAACAAGAATTTTTCAGACGTTTTCAGTCTTGATAAATTTGGTATATTAAGAGCCACTTATCTAATTTTTTTGGAATTAGAGGTCCCTTGCAGCCTTCTGATTAATTTGGTCACGACCCCCAAGTCACAGTGAATGACGACTTAGGGGTATGCCAAGGTTTTTTATTTAATGCGCTACGGTCAGTGCTGACGATTTTTGGGCAACCCTATTTTAGAACTAGCTTCTACCCACGGCTTCGTGTGCGTTCCCGTGGTGAAAAATAACATAACATAACATTTTATTCTAGAAGGGGTAGCAGAGATCACTTCACAATGTAACACTCACTTTCCACTTTTATGTTATGAGTCCCATGTAATAGGGGGTGAGCCAATTGCCATATAACGGGCACATTTTCAGACTCTGTGCTACTACTGAGCTTAAAAAAACCCCGTAATACTTAGACTCATAACATAAGTGGTAAAAATTGAGTAATAATAATATTATCATAGTCTTTTTCTTTAGAGAGCTTCTTTGATAATTTTTTAAAAACCCAGTAAAACTTTGTCCGTCCCGAGAATCGAACACAAGACCCCTTACACGGCAATTGCACTTGCGACCACTCAGCCAACGAAGCAAAAATCAAAAACTAAAAATAGTTATGATTATTAAGGTGAATACCATGAAATGAATTCTTCCGCCTTGGGTGAGGCGTCAGTCAGATTCTTTCTAACCAAATACCACTCTATTCCTACGCCTTCTTCAAGCTGGAGCTCTGGTAACATTCTTTTAATAACTTTCTTTTCACTTTCTAGTTTTCAGAAATAGAAAACTAGAAAGTGAAAAGAAAGTAACCTATACTTTATTTAATGGGGATGATGACAGGGTATGAAAATTAAAAATATAATTAGTCCGTAAGTTAGGTAATGAAAAAATATTAGACACGTATTTTTTTATTTTGTCGTATAATAAAACAATACTTAGATAAAACGAATCAAAGTTTAGGAGTGGGGGCTAAAACGTCATTCCTTAGTATAAAACTAGCTGTGCCCGCGACTTCGTTCGCGTGGTTGTCGAAAACAAAACGACATCGTTTAGATAACAGTAGGCTATATACATATGAACTCCACTCAAGAAGATGGTATAGTATTTTTTTGCCCATATAGATCCTGAGTATAGTACATTTTTTATTTGGTAATATTGGTATCTAGTTGATTACGTTAATGCTTCCCTATATAATAGATTAGCGGTTGAATTACCCGGAGCATTATACAAAAAGGTTTTTGTTTTTTTTCTATGACGCATTTCAAAGTAATATACAAAATCGACAAAATTTTAAAGATCGGTGTATCGAACAGTCTCGTATGATAGCAAATCGTCAGTTTGTGGACACGACTTAACGAATTTGTTGCACTCACTGAAACGATTGGCACTATTCAAACTCAGAAGTAAATACTTCTACTTTAGGGATGATAAGTATTTACTGGTATAAATACCTAGTTTGAGCTTACCAGTACGCATACTGGGTATGTAAGCAGAAACCCGGTCCCTATTCGTTCCGTTCGTATTCATGACCTTTGATCTCGTGTAAAATGCCGACATCGTCTAGATCTAGAGTCTAGACAGTAACGCATCGGCCAGGGTTGTCAAAAATATGGGCTCATGGCACCGACTAAAAGTCGGTCAGTGGGTGAGTAACCCATCAGTACTAATATGGTTACTTTTTTGCTTTCTAGTTTTTACTTTTTATTTGTTTTTAGTTTTTTTGAGAAGTCGGTTTTTTAAACGCATTTTTTTTATGTTATCATTTTCAGTTTTGCCACTTATAATCCACATAGGTGCAAAGTTCTATTCAATACAAATTATACAAACCCAAACTCAATGTAGTTACGTGAAAACGACACCCATGACGATAAATTGAAAATTTCATGCAGCGGCCATCTTGGATTGGCATTATGACAACACCATCGGTTTTACCACCCTCGAAAACCATGAAAACGATAGCTATGACGATAAATTAAAAGTTTCGTGCAGCCGCCATCTTGGATTTACATTTTGACAGCACCATCGGTTTTACCACCCTCGAAAATCATGAAAACGATGCCTATGACGATAAAACCATACATAAAAAAGAAACAATCATTCGAACATGGTGCCTCCTCCTTTTTTTGAAGTCGGTAAACACAAAAACGCGTTAGCTCTGAATAATATATCCCGAGCTACTAACATCGTTTTGTTCGCAGCTCGGGATCGGCCTACCCGCGTCTCGCCCTTCACACCCCGCATGATTGCCCTGTCTAGACGTCTTCGTTGGACGACTGTATAGACTGTGACAGAACTGACAGTACGGCCCTATTGGCCGGGTCTGACGTCATACTCACTAATACCCAGTGTGGTCGTTCATAATCATAATGCAGCTGGCCTCGCGCTTGCTACTCAAGCGGAGAATTACGAATTTACCCTAACGATCACGACGCTTCCCGAATACACTCGGTGATACAAATTTGTTCTTTATTTCTACGTGCATTCAGAAGTTTATTGCCTAATAATGTTAAAGAGTTTTTGAATATAACTTTGAAATATTAAAGCTTTTTTCCGTAAAAAAAGTTATTTACGTTGATAAAGATAAAAGTGATATTACTGAACGGAGATCGCAACTTAGTAGTCGAAATTTGTAGCAACTGCTATTTCTGCTATTTCTACGTCCTCCGGGGAGTCGCCGAACCTCCTTGCCGGATTACCGCCGTGGGATCTGGAGGCGAAGGTGCTCGCATGTATCGCATGCGTGCGGAGGCACGTCGCCGGGGCAAAACTCCGCTGCCGCGCCAGATTGGCGGGATGAGCTCCGGCGCGATCTCATGGCGGAATGGCAGCAACGACTTTCGCAACCGACGGCTGGGCTCGCTGCCATTGCAGCGGTAAGTCCCCTCTCTGAGGAGTGGCTTGAGAGACGCTACGGCGTCCTCATCTACCTGCCTGACGCAGGTCCTCACGGGACATGGAAGTTTCGGGAGGTACCTGTGTCTGATGGGGCGGGAGGAAACGCCCGGGTGCATTACTGCGAGGGCCGCCCTGAGGACACGGTGGAACACACAGTGGGGGAATGCCCTGCGTGGGCTGAGCACCGCCGTGCCCTCAGGGAAGTGATCGTCGATGGCGACCTCTCGCGTCCGGGCCTAGTACAGGCCATGATGTGGAGCGAGGGGACTGGGATGCCATCTCCTCCTTTTGCGAAGCGGTCATGCTAGCTAAGGAGGAGGCGGGACGCGTGAGGCAGCGAAGCTCTGCCTCCTCGCAACCCAGCCATCGCGAAGGACACACCGGGCGTCGGGGATCGCGGGACGATCTCCGGCCACCGTAAGCGCGGGCCTGCGGACGGCGAGCATGGGTGGCTCCCCGTCCGACCAGAAACAGACCCGAGCGTACAGCGCGTCACGTTCCGCGCGCGCCTCAAAGAGCCATCAGACCACCACAGATGGGGCCTAATAGGGCCGATGCCGATTCGGAGTCGCGGAGAACATAACGGGTAACCGGGGCGCGGCTCGACGTGCAGGAGAAGGAACGGGGTGGTTTTTAGTCAGTAAGAGTCTGACACTCCCTCCCGCCTCACCCAGGCGGGAGCAGTCATTCGATGATTTTCCCAACTTAAAAAAAAATCTACTTGTTTATAATATCAAGTAGTATCTTTACTTCGGACTTCAAACCAATGACCAAACGAAACCAATTTTCCAAAGATGTCATTTCGAGTACTATACTGAATTGCGTGTTGTAATATTTTACTTGAACTCACTAAATTAATCATATCTTCTGATAGAGTGAACCGATTTCGATGAAACAAAAACTAAGTTATACTTCAAGTTGCGTAGAATTTTTGTACATAAGCAATGTCTGCATTAAATTCGTAGATTTTACGTGATGCGCGCACAAACAAACAGACAAACAGACAAACAGACAAAAATTTCAAAAATGATGGAAATGGGTTCTGTTGGTTATCTTTTAACATGCTGGCTATTTTTTTTGTCAATTTCTTCAATGTACAAAAATTGCTTTTCTACAGATTTATTATATGTATAGATGTACTGAGAAGTGAAACATTTCAAATCAATATATCTTCGAAACTATTCGTTTCTGTGAGAAAATAAAAAATACGTGTCTAATGGTTTTAAATAATCTATCAGACGGACATTAAAATAAAAATTAGTCGTCTACCCCATTGTTTAAGTTGTATCTACTGTCGATCCTAACAGGAGTTGCAGCGGTTTTCGGAGGTTGTAGCTTGTTCCAAAAAGGCTACTTATTTCCTCTACTACCCCCACCAAAACCGAGGATATCAATGAATAACAATTAAATAAACATGCGGTAGAAACTCGAACAACACAAATTAATTCCAACATCAAACGCGCAAATGACACTTGAACACTCTTTGTCTGTTAACCAATACAAATAAAGTTGAGATAGCTTGAACCAGAGCCGTATTATCTCTACGAGTAACTAGGCAAGTCAATAGGGCGCCACGAGACGCTCGTGTCAACTACACATAGAATGGCGGTAGCGCCAAAAAACATTAAGGGCGCCTATGCTTCCCCAGGGCGCTTTCTAGGTTTGATCTCGTCTCTGTAATGTCCCAAAAGGAGACTGCTGATCAGAATCGTGAGAAGGCCGACCCCGCCCGTCGAAGGCGTTGACATGTTGATTCCCTGCCTACCATGATGGCAAGCAAACCATTACGGTCATGAAGCATGGGCCTGCGGACAGTGAGCATGGGTAGCACCTCGCCACCCTACCAGAACCAGACAAAGAGCTAGACCACCACGGATGGGGCTCAATAGGGGTGATGCCGATACGGAGCCGCCGAGGACTCAACTCGAAGGGCAGGAGTAGAAACGGGTGAAGTGATTAGTCAGAAAGAATTTCCATGATTTTCCCCCCTTATAAAAAAATGGGCACATAGAGTGGGGGGAATCTAGGCCCACCTAGTGACTTCAAGGAAGACGGCGGCACAAAGGTCACCTGCGCACGGCAGCACGAGCACTGTACAAAGAGGACATAGGTCTCCATAGGAAGGTGCCGTAACAGGCGTCGCATCGTGGGGACTCCGGGGCTGGTCTGGCTGGTTAAAAGGACCCGGTGCCTCCTTCAAGTGCTGATGGTGGCCACCGGGGAGGTTTAAGTGAGGTAAAAGTCCTATAATCCATTCCCTAGTCTATTTCCTTATAAAGCTAGGCGCCTTTTGAAGGAAAAAAAATAGGTTTAATCTGTCTCTGGCTTGAACTATAGACAACTTCACGCTAACTTATGAGCGGTTACCAGTAGTATTCTTGGCAATACGCCCCGTACAGCGTTCGAGAATTAATTGGCAACTTAGAGCAAATGTTCGCGAAGTTTTGTATCAAAGATATTCTGTGTTTCTCAATGTGTTTTAATTAAATTCAAGTTTGATGTCTGTGTTGTTGTTTATTAGTTGACTAACTGTGTTTTGTGGTTTTGTTTTGTGTTACCTGCTTGCTGATGTTTTGAGACTTTTGTTTAAAGTCAGTGTTTGCTGTTGTTTTGTGTCTGTGTTGAAAGTTATTACGTCTACAGGAATAATTTTATTTGTGATGTGTTTGACGAGTTTTAGGGTAGAAAATTGTGTGATAGTACGAGGTGTGGAATAGAAAAGTATTTTTCCATCATCCCCTTTTATATTACTTGTCTTGTTTGCCGAGAGTTTGTTAGTACAACTTTAGAGCAAAAATTCTTGGTTTCTTTTTCCAGGTTACTTATTATTGGTTCTTTTTATTAATAAAATAATGGTTTAAAGTAAAACTCAAACTCAAACGTATTTATTTGAATCAAACCATACTTTAGTACTTTTGAAACGTCTATAAATATAAAATAAATAATAATCTGTCAGTCTATCCGTCAGTGAAGCTTGGTAAATGGTTTTAAGGTTAACTCAAACATATTTATTTAAATTAAATCATACTTTGGTACTTTTAAAACGTCTATAAATATAAAATAAATAATAATCTGTCAGTCTATCCGTCAGTGAAGCTAGGCGCTCGTTCCAAAATCTAGATTCGAGTAGAGAAGAACGAGTAATTGACTGCACGGTTGGCGCGGTAGTTGGGCAACTGACTGCCGCGCAACTTGTCGCGGGTTCGATTCCCACACGGAACAATTCGATTGTTGTTCCGGGTCTGGGTGTCATGTGTATGTGAACTTGTATGTTTGTAAACGCACCCACGACACTGGAGAAAATCCTAGTGTGGGGCAAAGCTTATCAAAAAAAAACATCGTTAATCTTTTTAAAAAGTACAGAGTACGCTACGGATGTCTATGAGCGGTGTTAATCGCCATTACTATCAGCTGCTGACTTGCCCCTAATCCCAAAAAATAATGCATACATACATACATAACATCACGCCATTTATCCCCGAAGGGGTAGGCAGAGGTGCACATTATGCCACTGTCCACCCACCATGTACCACCCACTTTTCACTATTTATGTTATGAGTCCCATGTAATAGGAGGTAAGCCTGTTGCCATATACCGGGCACAATTCCAGACTCCGTGCTACTACTGAGAATTTTTAAAAACCCCAGTAATACTTTGCCCGACCCGGGAATCGAATCCGAGACCCCTTGCCCGACAGTCGCACTTGCGACCACTCGGCCAACGAGGCAGTCATGAAATGCCAAAAAATAATCTCATGTCTTAATTTTACTTACACATCACACTTGATTCTTTACATTTTCAGTCTCAAAGATCTTCAACGATTAAAGTGAAAAGTAGCAAAAAGTTTTAACTTGCCAACTTTAAAAGTTTCAAAAGGTTATGAAGTAAATTGTCAGTCATTTGTCAGAACGGTTTCATAAGTTTAAAGTTTATCTGCGAGGGAGAATTGAGACTATATTTTACAATTTTATTTAAGGGTCTAAAAAAAATCGAGACCTTGAAATATCCAACAATACTTTGCCAAACTCGGAAATTCAACACAAGAGAATGTATTATCACTACATAGTATACAACAAATACGCTATCCGCCGTCTGTCTGTACCTATGTATACTTAGATCTTTAAAAGTACGCAACGGATTTTGATGCGGTTTTTTTTAAGATAGAGTGATTCGTAAGGAAGGTTTTTATGTATAATACATGCATATTGCACCCGTGTGAAGCTGGGGCGAGCTATTTAGCTTATACTATTATATAAAGCGGAAGAGAGTTTGTTTTTTTTTTGTTTGAACGCGCTAATCTACGTAACTACAAGTCTGATTTGAATAATTATTTTTGTGTTGGATAGCGCATTTATCGAGGATGGCTATAGGCTATAAAACATCACGCTACGACTAATAGGAGCTGAGCAGAGTGTGTGAAACCGCGCGGAAGTAGTTAGTATGTTTAAAAAGCAGGTAAGTATGTAAATCAACTTGATAACAAAAAAATATTAACAAAATCTACACCAATGAAGAAAACCATAAACAATCCAAAACCCTCAACAGATTACCATATTTTTTTATTCACACAAAATGAACAAAAATAGGTTAAAAGGAAAATATTCCGTACAATAGTGAGAATTTTAGTGCCCGCCTTTGTTACTGTGCTAAAATACAGTAATAAAGCCGGACAGCAAAAAGATAAGTACTGAGTTAGTTTCAACTTTGAAAATGACAGAAAATTTGCATTTTGTTTAAAGTAAAAAGAAAATGTTGAATAGATATTGCGTCTGCGTTATTTTAAAGAGTAGACAAGAGACTTATTTGTGAACGTTTAAAAGAAATGGGGGCTTTCTCTTTTATAAATGTCGTCCTACAGTGAGCGCCTTTATTAATGTGCACTTTTTTGTCCTTGATGTTCTTACTTCTAGTTTATGTGGGGTCCCTTAAGTGGATCCCTGAGTGGAAACTGGACAATTACCTATTTTTGTGTTTAACCTGCTATTTTGCTGAAGGAGTGTTCTTGCATGTCTCTTGTTAATGAAGTCTCATGTTCGACCCCAATGGAGTAGCAAGAGAAAATTCCAACTTTTAGAATTGATAACTTTTCAAGAAATTATTTAAGTTTAAAATATTATATTATACTAGCTGAACCCACGACTTCGTCCACATGGAGTACTGATTCACAGCTCCTACCCTGTAGGTTATGGCGTGATAATATGTAACCTATATGTTGACCCGACCTGTTAGTAATATTCATGCAAAATTTGAAGTAAATCCATGCTGCTGCTTTCTGAGTTCATCCCGAACATATGTGTTAAATACCATATTTTTGGTTTCAGTGTCGACTGTAGATCACGCCCAAAGCATTCTTTTAAAAAAAATATTTAATGTATAGTTTTCATTTTCCTACGATTTTATTATATGTATAAATAATATAGTTAATGTACAGAATGTAATGTACAGAAGATATAGATGTTCTTCATGACCTTGTCTCGGGATTGGGTTTACAATTTAAAATTTCTTATCTCTTGTACATGTTCCAAAATCTATTCCAAATATGGCAATCAACATGTTTTCTTAATAATACTCGTAAGGTAACCGTTATAAAACAAAAAATAATGGAATTAATTAATTGAGAAAATCTCAACTAATTTCGAGTCAAACGGGACTCTTATTAATTTACAGCGTTCTAATTAATTTAGTACATAGATAAACTTTTAATACAATAGGGTAGATGACTAATTTTTATTTTAATATCCAGATATTTTTAAATAATCTACCAGACGTAGATTATTTAAAAATATTAGACACGTATTTTTATTTTTTTACGGCAACGATTAGTTTCGAAGATATTGATTTGAAATGCCAAGTGACGTCACTTCTACGTACATTTTATACGTAGAAATGACGTTATAGCCCCCACTCCTAAACTTTGATTCGTTTTATCTAAGTATTGTTTTATTATACGACAAAATTCATTACCTAACTGACGTACTAATTACATAACATAACATCACGCCTTGTATCCCCGAAGAAGTAGGCAGAGGTGCACATTATACCACTGTACAATGTAATACCCACTTTCACTATTTATGTTATGAGTCCCATGTAATAGGGGTTGAGCCTATTGCCATATACCGGGCACAATTCCAAACTCCGTGGTACTACTGAGAATATTTTTTAAACCCAGTAATACTTTGCCCGACCCGGGAATCGAACCCGAGACCCCTTGCCCGGCAGTCGCACATGCGACCACTCAGCCAACGAGGCAGGACTAATTACATTTTTAATTTTCATACCCTGTCATCATCTCTTTTGTGCACCTCTGCCTACCCCGTCAAGAAAGGAACATAATGTAATATCAGAAAAGAATATAAACACCCAAAAAAGTAGGCAGTTTACTCTGAAAATAAATCACGTAGACGACCCCAAAACTTTTCCTTTGTCAAACTGAGAACTGTCGTTTGATACCCATGTAGCGTGTCGAAGTTTGAATCCTGTTGCTAACAACTTAGAATATATTTTTGTATAAAACAATTGTTTCATGGTTGGATGCTCTTTATGTTTGGTGGTGTAAGATATAATTAAAGGGGTTCAGTAAAAATCATTCTGAATAAAACATAACATCACGCCTTTTATCCCTGAAGGGGTAGGCTGAGGTGCACATTATACCACTGTATAAAGTAACACCCACTTTTCACTATTTCTGTTATGAGTCCCATGTAATAGGGGGTGAGCCTATTGCCATATACCGGGCACAATTCCAGACTCCGTGCTACTACTGAGATTTTTTAAAAAACCCAGTAATACTTTGCCCGACCCGGGAATCGAACCCGAGACCCCTTGCCCGGCAGTCGCACTTGCGACCACTCGGCCAACGAGGCAGTCCATCCAAGTCATTCTGAATCTAACCCCTTAAAAGCCAACGGAATTACATAACATAATTCCTATTGTCTTGTCTATAGGTGGTGCCAATTGCTTATCATCAGATGATCCTCTCTATTCCATAAAAATCATCATAAACAGTCCACGGTTGGATAATTGACGCACGGTTAGCGCGGTGGCTGGGCAACTGGCTGCCGCGCAACGTGTCACGGGTTCGAATCCCGCACGGAACAACTCTTTGTGTGATCCACTGATTGTTGTTCCGGGTCTGAATGTTATGTGTATGTGATATTGTATATTTGTAATCGTACCACGACACAGGAGAAAATATCAGTGTGGGTCAACGTTTTTTAAAAAAAATCGCTGGATAATGCATCTCCTCTAAATAGGACGGTATCTCATAACCTCCACGCATAGCAGACAAGTTAGAGATCCCACTTTTAAAGACAAAGTATTACCAGAGAGCGCTGCTGCTCGATGTCTGTCAATTTGTGGAGTCCCTTAGTCGGCTAAACGACACCCATGGGAAGAATACGGGTGGTGACAAATGTATTGTACTCTGATGTCACTGTTCTTAGAGATTCGATGATTGGGAGATGATGACGACGGTTTTTTTATGATATAAGCCGATAAACGAGCAGACAGATCACCTGATGGTAAGCAATTGGCGTCGCTCATTACACCCGGAACACCAGAGGCGGTATAAGTGCGTTACCGGCTTTTTAGGGATTACAAATTTGGGGCCTGTTGGGGATTCAGGCATTGGGGAGATTGTGGGAAGGCGGGGGGGGGGGGGGGAATAATTGGGCCTGCAATAAGTTCACTCACACGACAACACACAATGCAAGCGTGTTCGCAACGCACGTCGCTTTTCTGTGAGGCTGTGGTATCACTCCGGCCAAGCCTGCCCATTCGTGCAGAAGCATGGCTCTCCCATACTTATATCTCAAATATATTCAAAATGTTTTCTTGGTAATAAATAAAAAGATTCGAAATCCCAAACCGAAAACCCTTTAAAATACATATACAATTTAAATTAAAATACATGGGAGTAGGCAGCAGAGTTGAGCAAATTGTAATCAGATTAATGATTAAGGATTACGATTACATTTTGTAACCGTCAATCAAGATTACAGATTACGGAAATTAATCAAGAAAGTAATCATATCAGTGATTAATGATTATTAGTTTGTAATCGTAATATTGATTACATTTTTGATTACTTTTTTGATTGATGCATACTAACTACATTTAGGAATTCGAAAAATAAAATCCTGTGAAATCGTTCGATCAGTAGGTACATCACTAGTACTACCATCTCTAATATCTGGTTGCAGTTGGTTGGATGTTCTAGTAGACCGTTTATTTTTTTTTTCATAGTTTTCAAGTAACTCTGATACTCGTTGTGTGTTTCTTCCCCGTGTCTTCGTTTGAGATGAGTTACAAAATTTGATGTAGAATTATTAAAACTACTAATTTTAACTAGTTTTGGCCAACATAATGTACAAATTGCCACTTTCTTTTTGTTCGTAGACTCTGATTCTGAATACGTAAAAAATTTTCCATCAAGTACAAAACATCCATGACATCCCAATTGGATCAGAAGTTTTTAGAAAAACTCAGACATACAAGATACATACTGATTGAATATAGAGCCGCATTTATTAAAAATATGTTTAAAAAATTAATCAAATCTACCCATGTAATTAAGATTACTGACTATTGTAATCAAAACTAATGATTACAAATGTAGTCATGATTGAAAGTAATCAAGATTAAAAGTAATCATGATTGATGTAATCATGATTACTTTCAATCAGATTATTAATCCGATTATAAAAGTAGTTGATTACGCCCAACTCTGGTAGGCAGAGACTATGGAACGCCAATTACTACGTTTCCTGCATACCTCTTTTATATCATCAACAGTCATCAATCTTTCCATGCATGCTCGTCGGTTAAGGGTACTTTTAATTTTGGCCCTTCTTCACTATATCGCCAATCTGGTCAGTATATGTCCGTCTAGGACGCCCTCTATCGACAGTCCCGCTCTGTATACTTCTTTCGTTACTCTACTTTCATCCATCCTTTGTACATATCCAAACCAGCGTAACATTCCCTTTCCAATCCTTGTCACTACATCATCTTTTAATACACACCTTTCTCTAATAACACATTTCCCTTCTTTAAAATATTTAGTAAAAACCTGTACATCTTATTCTTGAACAGTTAACTAATAAACTGACGAGTAGGCTTTTGTTTCAAAGTTCTCAAATTTATACCTGCTGCAGCGAAGGCTCTGGAAAATCGAGACATTTTGTGTCTCTAGAGAACATTTTATAGTGTTTAATAGAAGACTCGTTCACCTGTTCCAATTTGAGTAAAGCTTTTGTATAGGTATATGGAACATATCGTCCCATTGGAAGAATAAAGTGTTATAATCACATGTGTCAAAATTCATATTATGGTATATTCGTCATCCTTATAATGTAAACTATCGATTAATACTATTTTTATTTATTTTTATCCATTAATTCAAAAGATACAATGCTCGAATAAAGTTTTATCCGCGCCGACTACGTAAAATAACTACGCATGATCACATAAAACAATATTCTCCGCCTAGCTCCCGCGCAATTAGCTGCGCGTGCCGTGTCACTTCATCATAAGTAACGTTGTTCGACGGAGTAGCAGCGAGTGGTGTTTGTTACGATGAATACCCAAAATTTGATAAAATTTGTTGTATATAATGGTTTGATATAATTTACACGACGTTTTATTAATTTCCCACAAAGAAAGTATTTACAATCACATAAAACATTGTTGTACGAAATACCAAAGCTTACTTATTAGAACTTAAATCTGACCTAAATAATTTAATAATAACTTATATAACATTACGGTATCTAATAGCACTTGTCTTATTTTTTACACTATTTTTACAGTTTCTTATAAACTTAGTACGTTTTACTACGTAAAATTTTGTATTTTTTTCGTCCGCAAGTACGCATAAAACATTATTCTACAAAAGAAATAATCAAAGTGAGTGCCGTATATGCAAATGACACTTTATTTTACCAACGGTTTTATTATAAAACAATATTCGAAATCTTAAAATTGCTATAAAATAGTTAAATTTAATTTAAAATATGAACAGCTTATACAATAATCTATTAACAACTAAATGTACCGTTTAGACTAGGTAGGTACGGCAAAAAAGTAACTAATATAAGTTTACATTGAAAATACCAATGGACCTAAACACAAGAGTGAACGCGTCCCTTTTTTGACATGTTTGCTTGCGTGCTCCTCTGTATTAGAAAAATCGAAATAGTTCATTTTTCAAAATCCCAGTTTAGAGCAAAAACATATTAAACACGTGAAAAAGTGAGTGCGTACTACCACAGTAGACCACTCGAGCGCTCATCAAATTACACATATCTAAGTTATGTACATTTATTTTACTGATTTTTTGAAACTATTATGTTATGCATAAACTTCTTGTTACTTTTACAAAATCAAAGGAAAAATAATTATATCCAACATAATTTTATTTTTAATTTTATTATTAAATTTTTTAATGATGATTTCTCAAACGATGAGGAAGCAGCAGGGAGCAAGGGCTCAATTGGTGAGTTTATGGTACCAGTGGAACAGACGACCCTTGAGCTGGAATTTGCATTAAGTAGGGAATATGAAAAAAAGTACAACGCCAAGACGACAAACAGATGTTTGAATCGGGATACACCAAAAAATTGTAATTTTACTTATAAATATTATAACGAGCAAGCGACGCAATACGCGACAAAACTATAGTTAAAACTGCATGAGATAAGTACTGCAACAGCACTATCGTAGAAGGCGATTACAGAGACCGCCACAAAAATTAAAGGAAAGCAATCGTAGAAGACATCATCACTAGCGTTTGTGACCATGTGAACTCATTTGCATCTATCCAATCACATTATTTAAGAAAAAAGACTGTTAGTGTCCGAACGTACAAATTTCAACAGAGTTGCACTCAAATAGGTTCAGTATTTTAAGCGATAGATTGTCCCGGAATTTTTACGCTGCGTTCCTATCCCATAGGATTTCCAAAATACAACAATCATAAGTCCTTTCCAGTGCCAGTGAACTGTAAACCAAATTTCAATCAAGTACGTTCAGTGGTTTAAAAGATAGAGTCCTGAGATATAGCACATATTCTAATTCTGGGACTTCCGGGTTATTACCTTGGTACTTATAATGTGGCCTGATTTGTACCGGTGAGGCGCTACTAATTAATATACTATTACTTAAACGAGATGGGCAAACTTTCATAGTAAATTTGATCTCGACGGACTAAAAATTACTTTTGAAAAATGAAATACTACGAGTTTTCAAGTACTAATACTACTATTTAACTTATTTAGGATCAGGGATTTTCTAATTCAATGAACTGAATACGTTATTTTCATGGACTAGCTTCTACCCAAGGCTTTGCTCGCGCTCTTTTAAAGGATTGGGGATAGGTCTCCAAAAGAAAAAAAGCATTTGCTTTTACAGTTTTCTATTGGCAGTCAATAGCTTAAGCAATATTTATGGTTGCTTTTTCAAAAATAGGGTTAAATTATCGAAATTTCCTCACGGTTCTCTTATTTTCTCATCAAGGGTGTAGTATGTAAGATTCCAACGCTAAAAGAATTTTTTAAACCGGCCCCGTTGTTTCGGAGCCTATTCAATTCAAACAAACAAAAAATTAAACCTTTCCTTTTTAGTAGACTAGTAGTTAGTATATTGTTTGTTCTTTAGTTTATTGTTTTCGGAATATTTGATATACTTAATTGTTTTCTATGTTTGAGACTAATTATTGATTTTCAATATTTTTTTATTATATTCACAATCGTGCCATAATTATTTATTGTGTTATTTGCAAAGTATCCAAAAAGACTGACTTTAAATTTAATTGAGTTACTAATGTGGTATTATTTCATCTAATAGTAAGAATAAATTCGTAATTTATGAAATAATGTGTTTGAGTATTGATTATTACTAATCATGTTTTTATTATTAAGCTAACTTTATATTATAATTATATAGGACTGATTTATTCATAAGAATAACCACGGAAAGCAATAAGTTAATAGTTAGTTTTAAGTGATCTATAATATTTTTTTCTTATGAATCGTCATGTATTTATTGTGTAAGAATTGTACGAGCATTATTCTGTTTTTCTGTCACCTATTTTAATAATTTTATAATAGTTAAATGTATTCCTCAAAGTGTATGTAATTAGTTTGTATTTATTTTTAATTTAATCGTTTATTGATTACTACATTGACTAATAAATTGATTAAGAATACACCAACGTTTTTAAATATACATAAATATCCAGTAATAATGATGAATTTAAAACCTATTCTACTTTCTTAGTATAACAATTTCATATAGAACACGGATACAACCACGAAAATTCGTAAAATAATGTTTGATATGCCGATGTATCATGATTAGTTTTGTCGAATATTGTTTTATGTATTCTTAAGACACCTCATTCAATATTTTTTTTGGCAAAAGAACGTTGTATGTGCATATGCGACCCATTATACTTGGAAAGGCATAGTTTATAAAATAAATAATTATATTATCATAAACGGTACTAAATTCTGTGCATACTGTACAAATATTAAGTAGCTAGTGTCATTTATAACAGATTTATAAGCAAATATGTGCGCGCGAAATTTATAATCGCTCTACTGAAAAGTCGACAATTTGCAAATAGAACATTATTCTACTAATGGGACGATATGTTTGAAACTGCATAGTGCCCTTTGGGAACATGTAGCTGCAAAATTAATTGATAGTTGCATCTATTTGTTTTATAAATGACTGCTTGTAGTAGTTGGCCTCGTTGGCTGAGTGGTCGCAAGTGCGACTGTCGGGCAAGGGGTCTCGGGTTCGATTCCCGGGTCGGGCAAAGCATTACTGGGTTTTTAAAAAAAATCTCAGTAGTAGCACGGAGTTTGGAATTGTGTCCGGTATATGGAAATAAGCTCACCCCCTATTACATGGGACTCGTAACATAAATAGTAGTTGTTACATTGTACAATGGCATTAAGTGCTGTAAAGTGCAACTCTGACTGCCCCTTCGGGATAAAAGGCGTGATGTTATGTTAAGTTATTTTTACAGTTATTATTTTGTTTTGGCACCCTTTTTTTAAGGGGGGAAAATTATCGAATGACTGCTCCCGCCTGGGTGAGGCGGGAGGGAGTGTCAGACTCTTACTGACTAAAAACCACCCCGTTCCTTCTCCTGCAATTTGATTCGGAGCCCCGGTAACCCGTCAGGTTATCCGCGACTTGTTTTGGCACCCTATGGCATACTAAAAATGATGAGGAGATTAGTGAAACATAAATAACTGACTATTACTCAAATAATTTGCCACGACCTGGCGTTCTGCCAGAGTCAACAAGTTTGGTAGAATATAAAAAGGGTTTACGTCTATACAGAACACGTATATTTCTTTTCAAGTAAATATATGTTATCAAAACCGTTGTGGGCCTGTTGCACAATGTCTAGATAGCTGTTTTTTTATGACATAAGCCGGTAAACGAGCACACGGATCACCTGATGGTAAGCAATCGGCGCCTCCCACAGATACCTGAATATCGGAGGTGTTACAAGTGCGTTTCCGGCCTTTTGGGGTTTAGGAATTTGAGAATTGGGGAGATTTGAGAGGACGGTAATTAGGCCTCTGATAACGTCACATACGACGAAATACAACGCAAGTGTAGCTTCACATCAGTTTTCTGTGAGGCCGTGGTATCACTCCGGCTAAACACAGCAGTATCAAAGCGTGGCTATTACACTCTTGGAATGTAATAAATGTATTGACTATCGACTGCCTCGTTGGCCGAGTGGATCGCAAGTGCGACTCCGGGCAAGGAGTCTCGGGTTCGATTCCCGGTTCGGGAAAAGTATTACTGGGTTTTTAAAAAATTTTTAGTAGTAGCACGGAGTCTGGAATCGTGTCCGGTATATGGCAATAGGCTCATCTTCTATTACCTGGGACATAAATAGTGAAAAGTGGGTGTTACATTGTACAGTGGCATAAATTTATTTTATTTATTTATTTATTTTATTTATTTATTTATTTATTTTTATTACAGAAAACTCAACAGCTTATTTAGTAAATGCTACATCTATAATAATGACAAGGCATGGAAACTTAAGCCAATAACAGAGTTTTTCAGCATGCGTCAGGTAAAAGTAGGAGAGTGAACAATATAAAATAAAATTAAACAATCAAGAAAAATTTATATAAAGCAATAATTAAGAAAAATAATAATGCTATAAGAGTCACACACTAGTGAGTATTTGAATAAGCGACTTACGAAAGGATACCTTTGACAAATTAAATACATCCACACTCTCAAACTAAAATAAAGTGTAACTCTGCCTACCCCTTAGGGAATAAAAGACGTGATGTTATGTAATGTATAAATTCCTCTTGAAATATAATAAATGTATTGACTATGTTTTTTAAAGTGTAACCATCCAGTGTAACCGTTTACTTATCATAACAGTTCTACTAAATCCACCACCTTATCACCCAAACAATAAAGATGAGTATACTACAGCAAAAACAGCTTTACGCTGCCTATAAAACCTTTGACGCAAGTAGCATAAGTATGAAGATGAAATAAAAATAAGTATTACACAGAATGTATCTTAAAGACGTCACAAATGTCTAGATTTACATGCAAAAGTCTAGATTTTTCGTTTAGCCTAGAAATTAGTGTGAAGTCAAAACAATCTACTGAACAAATGCTAAAATAGACGTGACAATATTTTTGAGTGTTTTTTTAGTGCTTTTCTGGTAGATTTTTATTTATAAGTCGGTAAATGAGTAGACAGATCTCGCGATGGTAAGCAATCGGCGTCGCCCATGGACACCTGAAATACCAGAGGCGTTATAAGTGCGTTACCGCCCTTTTGAAGATTAGAAATTTGAAGAGTATTGGAGATTCAACGATTGTGGAGATTGGGGTGGGAAAGGGAATAATTTAGCCTCCGGTATCCTCATGCACACGACGATATACAACGCAGGCGTTGTTTCATGTCGGCCCATTCGTGCCGAAGTACACACTCATAATTTTAAACACAAAAAAGATATTTCAATTTGTATAATATTTTACTAGACGTTTTTCTTATGGCTCATGTATGTCATCTTAACCAATGACAATAAAGCATAGAGGCTTTCATACTTACAAGTGAAAATAAAAACCTCCTTCTTATTTTGAAGTCGGTTAAAAATTAACTTTAACATAAAACGCCCTGGCAATTAACGAAAGCTTTGCTGAAAGGCTAAAAATAATAATTAAAACGGACCCAGGTGTAATGACGCTGAATTTTGAGACCTGAAAGTGAGCTTTTTTACTTTTTACAGTTGAATTTTCAAGAAAAATTTTAGCTAAGGGAAAGGCAAGCTATTATTTTTTATGGCTACCTTGAGACTGAAAGCTGAAACGTTTTTTTAGGTCTAAGAAGGCGAGGTTGAATTAACTAAGTTTGCTACATTAATAATATATTTTCAGGTATAATAATATTTCCCTTGAAGATCTTATACTCTTATACTATTATATAAAGCGGAAGAGTTTGTTTGTTTGTTTGCACGCGCTAATCTCCGAAACTACAAGTCTGATTTGAATAATTATTTTTGTGTTGGATAGCCCATTTATCGAGGATGGCTATGGGCTATAAAACATCACGCTATGACCAATATGAACTGAGCAGAGCGTGTGAAACCGCGCGGAAGTAGCTAGTTTAGTTATAAAATTATTTTATAGTTCACATTCTACTGCCACGTGGAGTCACCTGCTCTTTTTCTTTTTTTTTCTTTTTTTTATTCTTTTCCGCACACCAGGATTATCTACTGTGTCTTGGGTGCGTTTACAAATATACAAGTTTACGTACACATGACATCCAGACCCGAAACAATCTGTGGATCAGTTGTTTCGTGCGGGTATCGTACCCGCTACACGTTGCGGAGCAGCCACTTGCACCAACTGTGTAGTCAAAGCTCTAGTCAGCTCTGGCGTTATGTTTTATAGCCTATAACCATCCTTGATACATGTTGGATAGTCCCATAGACTATCGAACGATATACACAAAAAGAACTAATCCAATAGGACTTATGCTAATAAGTGACAAATATAAATTATTATGTTTTCGGCTTACTCACGTAGTAATTTGACGAGGAACTCGACTAGTTTCAAGCCGTTCTAGAGGCTCATATTCATGAGCAGTATTTCGCGACCCACGACGCGGCGACTGTCGCGCAGCTACTTTATTTATTAGTATACTTAATTAGTATGTCTCACAAAAGTTACAGTACAAATAAAGTGACAAATATGTTCTATTGAAGCATGTTTTCATGGTTAAAATTAGCATCTATAACCTGACCTTGATAAATATACTAGAGAATATAATTTAGAAATGACTGCCTCGTTGGCCGAGTGGTTGTAAGTGCGACTGCCGGGCAAGGGGTCTCGTGGGCGATTCCCGGGTGGGGCAAAGTAATACTAGGTTTTTAAAAAAATGTCAGTACTTGCACGGTGTCTGGAATCGTGCCCGGTATATGGCAATAGGCTCACCCCCTATTACATGGGACTCATAACATAAATTGTGAAAAGTGAGTGTAACATTGAACAGTGGCATAATGCCTCTGCCTAGCCCTTCGGGGATAAAACGCGTGATGTGATATAAAGAATATAAATTCTCCTCTATACCCAAAGGAAATCAATGCAGCAAATTGCCTTGTAAATAAATTAATTAACGACATTTCCTAAGAAAAACTAATTAAGTACCGTTTCTAATTACTTACTAATTAATTACTTATGAATAACTTCGAATTGAATTCATTTAAAAGACTTTCAAACGATAATTGTTTTTAATTATGGATTTTATGAAAGAAAATCTGTTATTATGTTTTTTTTATGGCATAAGCCGGTAAACGAGCATACGGATCACCTGATTGTAAGCAATCGGCGTCGCCCATGGACACTCGGGACACCAGAGGCGTTACAAGTGCGTTACGGGATTTTTGGGGATTAGGAGTTTGAGGATCGTTGGGGATTCAGGGATTGGGGAGATTGGGGAAGGAGAGGGTAATTGGGCCTCCGGTTACCTCAGTCACACGACGAAACACAACGCAAGCGTTGCTTCACGTCGGTTTTCTGTGAGGCCATGGTATCACTCCGGTAAGCCGGCCCATTCATGCCGAAGCATGGCTCTCCCCCACATGTTAAACAAAGAAAAGGAATAACACTGGTAAGTTCTGGTTATAATGTCATCATTAACATTGAATGAAACGCATCTGTCATTATGGCTGACATAACAACGTCTCGTAGGACAGACGTCGAATATTTTTAATTATTATTTTGCCAATAAGAGTATTATTACTGTAATTATAAGTAGAAAAAAAATCTTTATAGAATTGTTATTTTTGTAAATTCAACTGTTAAGTTTCTATCACACAACATGTCGTGGTGGCCTGAAGTCTTAGATGTCTTCTCATGCATGAGAGTTCAAAATCTAACAACAGCAAGTACCAATGTGACCTTTTCCGAGTTATATGTACTTTCTAAAATCATTTAGACACCACTGATAAACGGTGAAGGAAAACATCGTGAGGAAATCTGGGCTTATAATTTGCAATTATAAGTTTGAAATCGCCAACCCAACTTGCGTAAGCGTGGTGATTAATGCGCTCAAAACCTTCTCCGTGCGAGCTGTCTTTGGTCAGCAGTGAGCACTTATAGGCTGTTGATGATAAAGGTTTTTTTAATTTCATTTTAATGTAGACAAAATTCAATTGTGTTTTTATTCTTTGTAATATAAATAAAATTCGCTATAGAAGTCTACATATTCAGAAATTTCGGGCTTAAGATAAAACAGTGACAGAAGAGTGCATAATTGCATGTCAATGTAGTAGTATAAGAAGGAAGATTTCAGAACTAAAAAGCCCTAAAAGAAAGTGATTTTCTATATTGTCATTGGGTGTTAAACCTACATTGTTTGACATTCTAACTTTCAGCTGACCCCATACCATCATAGAAAATTTTAATCATCGTCTTATCACAGCTTACCTCTCTGTCGGAAACTATGACCAAGAAGTAATATAGCAAGCGCAGCCTAATCTGAAGCCAGTTAGTCCGCACACCTATAAATCACCCAGGTGCTCGTAAACTCATCTACAAATATAACCCTTATTACAATATCCATAAGAAACCATATTAATAAAAGTCAAAGATCAGGACATAGTTCAGGTAATAAGCTCAGGTAGCTCCAATGCTGCCCAGACCGAAAGTTCATTAAAATAAAAGGGATTCATGAGAGACCTTTAACTTTCGTTTGGTACAAGTTATCAGATAAGGGCGATTAGACTAAAGTATATACAGATTGGATTTTTTATTTTTTTTAAGGAGGGAAAATCATCGAATGACTGCTCCCGCCCGGGTGAGGCGGAAGGGAGTGTCAGACTCTTACTGACTAAAAACCACCCCGTTTCTTCTCCTGCACGTCGAGCCGGAGTCCTGGTTACCCGTTAGGTTCTCCGCGACTCCGAATCGGCATCGGCCCTATTGGGCCCCGTCTGTGGTGGTCTGATGGCTCTTTGAGGTGCGCGCGGAACGCGACGCGCCGTACGCTCGGGTATACAGATTGGATATCTACACTACATGAGCATGTTCATGTAATATGAACATATTAGACTTATAATATGTTCATATTGGGCTTACAATATGGGGTTCAAGAAAGGAATAAACAGGTTTATAAAGGGTCGGCAAGGCGCATGTTTTGCAAGCGTTCATTGGCCATGGTAACCACTAACCATCAGGTGGGCCGTATTTTTTTTTATTTTTTTTTTAAGGTGGAAAGATCATCGAGTGACTGCTCCCGCCTGGGTGAGGCGGGAGGAAGTGTCAGACTCTCACTGACTAAAACCCACCCCGTTCCTTCTCCTGCACGTCGAGCTGGAGCCCCGGTTACCCGTTAAGTTCTCCGCGGCATCTTTAAAAATCGAACCCGAGACCCCTTGCAAACATGAGTTCCAGCCAATAATCGCTTTTGCCTATACCTTAAACCATTATCAAGCCGTGATGAAGAAGTAAAACAATTAGGCGCTGTAATTAATACGGTCGCCCGAGGTTAGAACCTGACACTTCGTAGTTGATACCTTGAAAGTCAGTAAACTGATACAGTCCAGTACCTGAGATGTTACAGTTTGAGGTAGATAGAAGTGATTTTTGTTGAATGAAAAATGTTTGGTTATGACAATAAGTTCGGCCAATTTATAATCTATTCTATATATATACATCTATATATATAAAAGAAAGTCGTGTTAGTTACACCACTTATAACTCAAGAATGGCAGAATAGATTTGGCTTAGAGCCAGGAGACCGACATAGGATAATTTTTAACCAAAATTTTTTTTTTACTTTTTACCGAAAATCACGAACTGGGACGGGAAAAAATGGGATTACACGTACGAAGTCGCAGGCAGAAGCTAGTAGAAAATAAATAATAATTCACTTAAGTATTAAAGTCAAAGTCATACAAGACCAGGAAGGTACTTTTGAAGGTCAAAACAGCCGGGGCTCGGGTTCGGGAGTGCAGGAGTAGGAACGGGGTGGTTTTTAGTCAGTAAGAGTCTGACACTCCCACCCGCCTGGGTGAGGCGGAAGGGAGTGTCAAGTCAAGAAGACATTCGATGATTTCAAAAAAAACCTAAAAAAATATCAAGTAGTCGTTGGTCGTAATCCTACTAATATAATAAATGCAAAAGTTTCTGAGAATTTGTGTTCGTTTGTTGCTCTTTCGCGTAAAAACTACTGGAGAAATCTAGATGAAATTTGGAGCTGAGGTAGATTATGATCTGGAAGTGATTCCATAGTTCCAATCCATGTGTTCCATATAGGCTACTTTTTATCCTACGGAAACGAGAGCAAAGCCGCTGGCTGACGCTAATATCTATTAAAAAAAGCACACAAAATACAAGGTGCCTATAAATTCAAGATTTAAACTTAGTTCAAAAACAAAACGATGAGCGAAAATCATCAAAATAAATGGCCCTCAAAAAAGTTCTAAATCTCAAATGTCCTAACTCGAAATATAGCAAGTCTATTTTAAAATTAAATTGCAAGATCCCAATTCACGTGCGAATGGCAAAACTATGTTTTTTTTTTAAATAAATTCGCAATCAAATTGCATCTCATTTTCGTAAATGACAGTCAATTCGCAGAACGACGCACAAACACCAGATATATATAAAAAAAAAACAAAAGAAAAAGAAAAAAAATGGATTCTTTTAGTTCGAATTTTTATCTTTCTTTGTTTATTAAAATCGTTCTTTTTTAAAGATTGTGTTTTGTTTGTTTTTAAATCGACTAAAAGTGAGTTGAATATGATTATGGCGTGTTTCAAAATCAAGCGTTATTGAGTTTTAGGATTTTGTTTTTTTTTGTTTTGTTTTTATGGTATAAGCCAGTAAACGAGTAGACCGATCACCTGATGGTAAACCGCTTATGGACATCTGGAACACCAAAGGCATCACATGTCCTTTACCGGTGTTTTGGGGATTAGGAATATGAGGATTGTTGAGGATTCGAGGATAGACACACATAATAGTACGTATTTATAACAATGATAATGGAGATAAACATTTCATAAGTGTTGATTTTTTTAATTATGATCAAAAAAAATAGCGTAATCTTAAATTGAATCCGGTAATTTGTCAATAAACTCGGTTCAAATAACTGGGAAAATCAAATGTTTTTATTTTACTTACCTACATTTATTAAAATATGTTTTTCAATTCATGCATTCATATTTGTAATTGCAATCTTAAAGATGCTGACAGCATCTGAATACAATTTTCAAGAAGTGAATACAATTTTCAAGAAGTGAATACAGTTTTATTCCTCATTCCCCAGTTTTTGCACAGAAAATTCGACGTTAAAAATTGACCAGCAAAGTTGATTTTCCTTTGAAAAGATTTGATGAATAAGGTCCATATTAGTTGCCTTGCAGTAACAAACTTCATATAATTCATTTGCTAGAAATATTTCCGATTTAAGATTTATCGAAACCTCGCTTTGAGGTCGTAGTTTCCTGAACAACTCGATATTTTCAGCACTGAAAGAGTCATAAGTAAAAATTGGTTTTGACGTCATTTTATTTTATTTATCTACCGATTCTAGATAATGGGTTATTTTATTTTCTACGCTTTATATTGCAATTTGGAATATAAGAGTATAAGCAGCATTTTATCTAATAGCTACTAGAACAGTAGTTTTTGACTGACAAAAATTTCATTTTGTTTAATTTTTCATTATGACACTTCTAACAAACTAGAAACACAATGAAGAAAAAAGATAAAAAAAATTGGTTGCCTGTAAAGTCGGTATACGGGCGAAAGTTTTACGTGACAACGACTTTGAGTGGTAAAATAATTTTAATGTGAATATTCATTCGTATAGTAGGTTCTTCCTGATGAAATGAATAATTCACTTTTTATGTCTGTCTCTCTCGCTCTTAGGCGGGCTAACCATGCCTGAGTGGAAGGTACGCGTGCCTCTCACTCGCTCTCATTGTGAGCGCATAACGTGAGCGGAGCGTAACGCAGTTTCTTGAAGTGTGACCTGGCAAACCAATTTATAAGACGTTGTCACGTCAAAATAAAGTATATTTTATCATTTGAAAATTTTAGATCATTAACCTTGTTCTCGGCCCATTTTTGGAAATAGCATGTTCAGTTTCCAAAATCATCCTATGATTTCTCCCGTCATGTGTGAGGCAAAAGAGAGTGTCAGACTCATACTGACTAAACGTACCCCGTTCCTACTGCTGCTTTAAGTCAGAGCCCTGGTAACCCGTTTAGTTATCTGCAGTATTAGCCCTAGAACTGGAATCCAATCACAAATCATAGTGATTTGATCTGAAATGGATATAAATAAAATATATTTGAATTGGAGATATTCTCGATACTTACAGAGATTGGGAGAGGTACTTGGACAAGCCAAGCTTAGAGATCTTGCTGCCTTTGATCCCTTCGTTCACAATGTTGGTCACCGTCAAAAAGTTCTTCGTCATTGTTGATTCCTGTGACGTCACTATTGTCACAAAACCACACACAAATTAAATTATAAACACTGGCAACACTCCTAACAAACTAAGAACGAAAAAAACAATTGAAAAAGTCTTTAACTTGCAACACTCGAATATCTGACACTAACTGGTTCAAAAAAGGAATTTAATTCTTTAACAACACTTACTTTTCAAATTCAGAACCCAACATCGAACGTTATTTTTTAAATTCAAATATCGCAACAGATAACACGCGCAAAATGTTTGTTTTTTTTTTTCAACTGTCAACAAAAAATGCTTTGTTTTTTTTAAGAAAAAACTCTCTCTCTTTGTTTTTATCACAGACACGGTACTCGATGTTTGTTCAAGTTTCAGCTTTCAGTTGCTTCAGTAACCTGAAAAGGAAGGCTTTCGTCTTCATTGGTTCACTTTTGGATATTTCCCAAAAGTACTTCGTTTGATTATTATTGTTTGTTATGAATCTTTTGTAATTTTCTCTCGTTTTGCTTTAAATTTTCGGCGACTGTTCGTTTTAAATTGCGAGCGTTTTTGGTAACAGAAACAGATTGTTAATAGACAATTTATTTTTGAATCCATTAAATGTTTTAAAAAAATTGGTGAAAATTATTAAGTGTAATAACATCATAATTACAAGAACTTTTATAACTTCGGGATACTGGTAGAATAGTTTGTTAAATCTTGCTGCTTATATCAAACTACAAAAAAACGACTAAAAGTACGAAGAAGGAGAAGAAGAAGACACGAAGTGGCAAGACAAATTAACCATTGATGAAACATTAGGAAGTCAATATAATCCGCCTTGAACAAAAACAGTTTTATTCCATCTACTTTTGAGAAGAGGCCTTTGGCCAGCAGAAGGATGGTTATAAACTGATCTTGATGATGATGATAATGCTATGTATCATACACACAATATCATGGACCTTAACACAAAGTATAAAACAGATCCATCTAAAACGGACTTGTTTATTCAAATAAAACATACCTACTTTTCACCATTCCCCTAATATGTAATCATACAGAATAGCTTACGTTACTTAATTCACAAAAACTTCACGTACCTATGTACATAACATTATGTTTTCTCTCAGCTAAAATACCACAGTAATGATAAACAGCTGGTAGTCATCACATTCATGTATGTAGTGATTCACGTTCATTATATCAAGACCTTTGACATTATGAATGTGAACGAACAAGCTACAAGCGATAGAAATATTTGTAAGATAATATTGTTTATAGCATGTAAGCAATCCGCATCGGCCATGGGTACCCTGTACACTAGAGGTGTTATAAATGCGTTTTTTTATGGAATAGAAGGTAAACGAGCAGACGGATCACCTGATGGTAAACGATCAGCGCCGCCCATGAACACCCGCAACACCAGAGGAGTCACAGGTGCGTTGCCGGCCTTTTAAAAAGGTATGCGCTCTTTTCTTGAAGGTTTGAAGGTCGTATCGGTTCGTTTCGGTTCGTGCGTTACCGGCCTTTTGGGGATTAGGAATTTGAAGATTGTTGAGGATTCAAGGATTGGTGAGTTAGGGGTTATTGAGCCTCTGGTAACCTCACTCACACGACGAAATACAACGCAAGCGTTGTTTCACGTCGGTTGTTTGCTCGGCCGTGATATCACTCAAAGGTTTATTTACTTCCATAGTCAACGCATAATAGGTAGATACTTACCCTTTTTGCAAACTCATATGATTAAATTGTTTTGTCATTATTTTGCTAGTAAACCTAAATAATACTATGAACAGTTTGTGACATCCCACTGTCGAATTATAGAGGTAAGCCTCCTAAATGGTGGTTAAGAGATCGCATTCAATTAATTGAATAATTTTGCATGCCATAAGGCGAAATGTACCGGGACTCTCCATAAGTTACATAATAACATATTTTTGTTACCTACATTTTTGGCAAATAAATTATATCTGATTCCTGATTTCTGCTGTAATAGATTCAGGTTCATCAAAACTTTTTGAGTAATAAATCTGGGCAAAAGCTTGATGGAAAAGGCAAAGATATTGTTCCATATGAGAGGTGCAATAAGTAACTTCTTAACATACGATTTTAGAATTATCTTGTTAAACATTTTCCTAAGCAATGTTAGATGAATATCACAGCCAAAATCCGGAGTGTCACAGGGTTCCAATATGGGTCCAACTCTAAAAAATTGTGACGTAACAGATTCTTGCGCCAACTCGCTATCGCTTATAAATTACTTCACACTCCACTCATGTGACATAAGCCAGGCATAATTACTAAAACAATGCCATCTCCATACTTATTGTGAGTTTTCTACGGAAATGTAATACAAATAAATATGTTTTTAGTAAACCTCATATTTTTATGCTTTGCTTTTGAAAAAAGTTCAGCACTGCGAACTTTTTGTAGTTAATGGAACTCTGATTTTGTTTTAACTTAATTTAATAAAAATATATTCATAGTTTTGCAGACTATGTGCAGTAGAACTTGCGCGTGTGTCTACTCTTATGTGTGTATGTGTGTGTTATCACCAATTTTTGATGCACCTAAACCACTTTGATTTAATTTTATTACACATTTTTTATTGATTTAATTTTATATTACAAAAGTAGGTCTTATTTCTTTAAGGGGACTCTTGACTTTCCGTCATCGAATGACTGCTCCTGCCTGGGTAAGGCGGGAGGGAGTGTCAGGCTCTTACTGACTAAAAACCTTCACGTTCCTTCTCCTGCACGTCGAGCCGGACCCCCGTTTACCCGTTAGGTTCTCTGCGACTCCGAAACAAAAGTAGGTCTACCTAGTTATTTTTATAAAACTCCATAACTAAGAAACCTCTACTTGATTCATGAACCCAATACACTGTGTTTAGCAGTTCCTCTTGCAACCACATAATCAACAAGACCAACCATAAAGTTTGTCCCTGAAATTCAGGCCACTGAAACTATTGCCGATAAAGTCCGAAAACACTTAGTCGTTAAATTTCAGCCGAAAATTTACTGAAATTAACTGAAACAGTGACTAGTTCTGAAAGTTTTAGAAGTTTCAGCATTACAGCATTGGCATCATGTGTGAATAATTGACCACTGTGCCTGATTTCTGAGTAGATATTTCCTGAACATTAACTTCAGTGGCATTGTATTAGAGAGATCTATGTCCAGCTATGGACACAAAACTAGCTAATGCAGAAAAATATTTTACAAAATGAACTAAAAATTGCAGGTTACATACATACATACATAACCTCACGTATGTTTCTCATAGGGTAGGCAGATACTATAGAACGCGAATTATTACGATTCCTACATACCTCTTTCGCTTCATCAACAGTCATCAATCTTTTCATGCATGCTCGTCGGTTGAGGATACTTTTAATTTAGCTCTTTAATATATCGCCAATCTGGTTAGTATACGGCCGTATAGGTCTGATGACCGCTCCCGCCTGGGTGAGGCGGGAGGGAATGTCAGACTCTTACTGACTAATAACCACCCCGTTCCTACTCCTGCACTTCGAGCCGGAGCCCCAGTAACTCATTTGGTTCTCCGCGACTCCGTATCGGCATCAGCCTTATTGGGCCCCACTCGTGGTGATCTGATAGCTCTTTGAGGAGCGTACAGCCTACTGGCTAGTGTTATAAGTAGGTAATGTCTAGCGATAATAATTATATATTTGTCACTGCCGCTATTTTTCCCGCGAGTGACCTTAGAGTCGGCCAAGGGATTAAACATTTGACGGACATAAGGCAGCAGTGTTTTTTGATAGATAATCCTAAACCTTTTATACTGCTATCTCTAGCCCGCTTGGCAACTGTGGAGATCTTAGCAAACCCTCTTAAGTAAAGGAGACGTTCAGTGCAGAATTTGATATGGAAATAACATGGTCAACCGCGTCTAGGCAAACGCAGTGTAGGACGCCCTCCAGCTAGGTGGAGTAACGACATCTGCAAGGTGGCTGGCAGTGGTTGGATGAGAAGAGCTGAAGACCGAGCTCAGTGGCGTGCCATAGGACAGTCCTATGTCCAGCAGTGGACGAATACAGGCTGATGATGATGGTCAATTCATTTTTTTTTATTGGTTGAGGGGCAATACCATCCAATGACTTCTCTTGCCTGGGTGAGACTGATTTGCAGAGGGAGGAGACGGCATCCTAGTCCCCCTCGCTCCGTATCATAGTCTGTACTACCGCCGGACGCGAAAGATCGTAGTCGCCGATCACATACCTGACGACACGGCGGTGTTCAGCCCATGTAGGGCACACTGCCCACGTATGTTCTACCGTGTCCTCAGGGCAAACCTTGGTGATGACACCCAGGCGTTTCCTCCCACCCAATCCGAAACAGGAACCTACCGAAACTACCGTGTCTGGTAAGCACCTGGGTCAATTGGCTCCTTAGACGCTATTCGCCTTATTCATGTTGCCAATAATGTAGCACGTCTGCCCTTAAGGAACCAATGTACTCGGGCTTTGAAGACACCCATGTTGTACCCTTCTGGAAACACAGACTCTGGCAAAGCGTTAAAATAACGATAAAACTATGTATTGCCTACAAATAACATCACATCAGTATGCAGAGGTACACATTACGGCTCTTCATGCCACTTCACAATGTAACACCTACTTTTCACAATTTCATGTTATGAGTCCCATGTTATAGGGGTGAGCTGATTGCCATATACCGGGCAAAAAAAAACTCAGTAATACTTTGCCCGACCCGGGAATTAAAACCAAGACGCCTTGCCCAGCCAACTTGCGACCATTCGGCCAACGAGGCAGTCGGTTATAAATAAAATATCTACTTCAGATTTTATGACTTTGCACTCAACATTTCAAGTCGTTTCAAAGAAATATTTCGAAAGTAAATACTCGTATATTTCCTTTGAAAACCGACGTTCAGTCTCGCCTGTCTCTCAATGTTACACAAATTAACTTGTACCTAATTTAATTACTTTTAAAGGAAATAACTCGTGGTTTTGTAGGGAACAATTTGATTTGAAAAAATTGTACAAAGATTTTGTCTGTCAAATATTTGATGTAGATAGTTAAATTATAATAAATTATAATTTATTGCCTCGTTGGCCGAGTAGTCGCAAGTGCGACTGCCGGGCAAAGGGTTTCGGGTTCGATTTCCTGGTCGGGCAAAGTATTACTGGGTTTTTAACAAATTCTCAGAGGTAGCACGGAGTCTGGAATTGTGTCCGAAATAAGGAAACAGGCTCACCCCCTATAACATGGGACCCATAACATAAATAGTGAAAAGTGGGCGTTACATTGTACAGTGGCAGTGCCGTAATGTACACCTCTTCCTACCGCTTCAGGGAAGAAAGGCGTGATGTTATGTCGTTATGAGTTAAATTAGTATGAAAATTAAATAGTGAATTTAAAGTACAATAAAATTACGCTATTCTTTAAAGGGTTAAGGTTGTCTATCAAAGGGCCCACTATAGCCAGTTCATCTACAACAAGAATCCATGAACGTCTACTTCTAGAACGGACCTACAGACCAGCATCTAACACAAGACGGTTTGATCTAGATTGGGCGCCTGGTGAGCGGGTTGAAGATACACTTTAAAGCCCCTCGCATATTAAGCAGCCTGGCAGCGTAGCCAGTAATAACAGCCAATCAACGCCTATCCTAAATCCGTCCATCCAGTGATATGGACATGGAAGAACTTATAATGATTGCTTACTTATCTTCTTAAATCTAAAACAAAGAAAAGACACTCGATTCATCCCCTTTTTTTAGATACACACTCAAAAGGCCTTGTCGCGGAGAACCTAACGGGTAACCGGGGCTCCGGCTCGACGTGCAGGAGAAGGAACTGAGTGATTTTTAGTCAGTAAGTGTCTGACACTCCCTCCCGCCTCATCCAGGCGGGAGCAGTCATTCAATGATTTTCCCAACCTAAAAAAAAGGCTTATTCTTTACCTATTTTAAAGATGTTCGCGCCGGTTTTTAAATTACACGAAGATGTCAAACGATTACACTCGTTTGATAACCTTCGTATCTGTCTGGCTGCTACAACTAATGCGTGGAGACTGACTGCAGCCACATACACTCGCCTATCACACGTTCAGGCTATATTAGCTGCCACAGCCGGGAATCCGTGGTTACTAATTTGCTGTATAGACCAGGGTCAAAGCGTACAAAAATGGTAAAAAATGAAAAAAAATTACAGTAGGATGAAACCCATTAGAAAAGCAGGGGAATATGATCAAAATGAGAGGAAAAATTAATTACGGTCGATCCGAGTTCGGGAAGTGGGAGGGGGTGAGTTTTTAAGGGTAAAAAATGGTTTATCTTGATTTCCGGCAAAACTACAAGTCCTATGACAAAAAAGTTTTATGGAAAAGTTGTTGGCAATAAAAAGATCTACAACTTTTGTATTTGCAGATTTTTCACATAACCTCAAAATTTAGGTGAAAAATTCAAAAAACCAAGATTTTGGTTTTTTATTTATATCTTTATCTAATGGGTTTCATCCTACCGTAATTTTTTTTGGTTTCAAAAATTATCTACCCTGGTCTAGTATAGTGCGAGGGGCCTAAATATTCAAGTTTATCAGAGATCGCTGCCATTTAGTCTAAGTCAAAATGTTCTCTAGTCCAGTGGCTCCCAAAGTTGTCTGGACTAAGACCTATCTAAATCAAGTTCTCAAATTCAGGATCTACGTTTCAGGGAATTACCGTTACAAATATGAAAAAAAGAAATAATGTTAATGAAGCGAAAGAGGTATGTAAGAATCGTAGTAATTGGCGTTCCTTAGTCTCTGCCTACCCCCATGGCAGACAGGCGTGAAGTTATGTATGTATGTATGTAAATATAAAAAACTAAATGTTTGAATGGTTGGTTTGTTCGTCATGTTACTGACAAGGCCCACTAAAAATTCGCTTGCGACCCACCCAAAGGTCTCGATTCATAGTTTGTTAAATCCTGCCTTAGTCGGGTCTTCCAATATATTCCCGATACCTGCTGGAAGAAAAGAGGTGGTGACCACAATATATTCAACTCTACCATCACAAACAATCCCATAGTTCACTGCCTAACAATATTTTTACTCCATAACACAACTATATTTTCTCTAAGAACAAGATCAAAGTCTCCTAGACCACTTAACTTAATTGGAGTCGCTGTGCCTATTTTTGAGGCTTCGTAGCAATATATTATGTACACGTGGACGATATATCCTATATATAATTTATTATTTACTATTTCTATTGATCCTTCAGGGCGGATAGATTTTCGAGTATTTTGTTGCATATGGGGCAAATAATCCGTTGGATTGTTAATGGTAAGTGGTTAAGTAAATATTGAATTAGATATATGTGTCATTAGTCTTTTTTTTAAGGGAGAAAAATCATCGAATGGTGGCTCCTGCCTGGGCGAGGCGGGCGGGAGTGTCAGACTCTTACTGACTAAAAACCACTCCGTTCCTTCTCCTACACTTCGAGCCGAAGCCCCGGTTACCCGTTAGGTTCTCCGCGACTTCGAATCGGCATCAACCCCTATTGGGCCACATTCGTGGTGGTCTGACGGCTCTTTGAAGTCGGATCTGTCGGATCTGGTTCTGGTCGGATAGTGATTCGAACGGTCATTAGTCTAGATTATCATTTAGAAAATAATATATTTGTCAGAGGAGCTACTTTAATCTTAACATTATAACTTTATATTCGAGAAAAATCTTTAAAATTCCACGCTAGCAAAAATTGCTAGCCAAAAACCAGCATTATGATAATAGGCATAACGAGTCACAGAAAAACTCATATTACGCAATATTATACATCAAAAACTATGAAAAAATATAGTCACGTACAAAGAAAAACGTGAGTTCTAGCAAAAATACGTGTTCAAATAAAACTAGATAGTCGGCTGAAGTGAGGTTATGATTGAACAATATATCAGCAACCCTCCTTATTACCTACTTACACTTTGAGTCAGTTTGTGTTACCTTGTGTGTATAAAATTATATAGAATGACTAGCGGATCCAACAGACGTTGTCCTGCATATAATATAATAATAAATAGGTATAGATAAATAACCTAGATACCGACTGCAGAGCCATCTGCCGGGCTGATTTGTGAATCTAAACCATTCCCAGATCCCCTTGAAGACAGACAAAAAATTTCATCAAAATCGATCCAGTCGTTTGAGAGAAGTTCAGTGACATACACAATTACAGAAGAATTATACATATAAAGATATATAACATAACGTTTTGTATTTTAATCATGAACGGAGCACGCTGATGCGCACATATACAATACAAGCTTCAGCCAGGCCCAAGCGCACGGCGCGTGCTTTAAAGAGCCACCAGACCACCACAGATGGAGCCTAATAGGGCTGATGCTGAAACAAAGCTGCGAAGAGCTTAACGGGTTGCCGGAGCTCCGGCTCGAAGTGCAGGAGTAGGAACGGGGTGGTTTTTAGACAGTAACAGACAGTAAGAGTCTGACACTCCTTCTCGTTTATTTTTTATTTTTATTTATTTAAACTTTAATGTACACAGAAACAAGTAATGGTACATAAGGCGGACATTAATGCCATATGGCATTCTCTCCCAGTCAACCTTAGGGTTAAATTAGAAATCGGCGAAAAAATCGTTTCACTCAGACGGGAGAAGTTATTGGATGATTTTCCCCCCTCAAAAAAAAGCCTCTGCCGGCTTCTTCGCCCGCGTCCTCGTACAATAAAAGTGGCCTATGTACTATTTCAGACCATAATTATCTACCCATGTTCTAAATTTCATCTTGATTCCTTCATCCGTGTTGACGAGAAAGAGTAACACACATACACACATACATCCTCACAAACTTTCGCATTTATAATATTAGTAGGATAATACCCTACATAAAAAGAATAGGGGAGCCATGCAGCACGAATGGGCCGGTTCGATCGGAGTGATACCACGACCTCACAGAAAACCGACGTGAAACAAGGCTTGCGCCGTGTTTCGTCATGTGAAAGTGAAGTTACCGGAGACCCAATTACCGTCCTCTCCGTTTCTTAATCTCCCAATCTCTGAATCCCTAAAAATCCTCAGATTCCTAATCCCTAAAAGACCAGTAACGTACTTGTAACGCTTCTGGTGTTCAAGTTGTCCATGGGCGACGCCGATTGCTTATTATCGCGTGATCCGTCTGCCCGTTTACGGCCATATTCCATAAAGAAGAAACATAATATAAAATGTAACAATGGTAGACTTTCGCATATTATGTTATGAGTCCCCTGGAAGAGTGAGTGATCATAATTATTAAAATGCCACTATTTATGACCTAAGAATCGAAGCTAAAATACTTGCTCAGTAGTCGTACTTACGACCATTTCAACACGAGGTTTTCAGCAAGAAAATTCGCGTGGTAAAACTAGTCTTTCAATTCATAACATTTCACCGGTTTCAGGTCAAGTTATTACATAATTCAAGTGGGAACCTTTTCCTTACATAAATAATATTCACATTAACTCGACGACTTTTCATACATACAAAATTATTGTCATACATAATATTAATTTTATAAAAACTGATTACGTTTTTTTTTCAATGATTTAAGCAGGTAAATGAGCAGACGGATCGCCTGATGGTAAGCTATCGGTGCCGCCCATGGACACCAGTGCAGTGGGATCCAAGACAGTTATCCATATCTCTGGGACGCGGCGCGACTTCAGTGTTCCGGTGTTTTCATAGTTGTATCTACTGTAGATCCTGGCTTACAGGAGTTGCAGTGGTTATGGCAGGATGTGGCGGGTGAGTAGAAAAAAAACTTCTTTGCTGTTATTTCGGGGTTCCAGGGAATGGGGAGACTTTATTCAGACGTCGAAACACTATGCAAGCGATATTATACGGTTTTTAGTATAGGATTTTAATAGTATCTTTTTATATTTGATGGGCCGACGTTTGACCACTATCTCGCCTGGTGGTAAGCGATGATGCGGTTTAAGTTGGAGCACGTCAGCGCATAAGAACCCTATTCACTCGGGTCTTGAAGACACCCAGGTTATACCCTTCGGGGAATACAGACTCTGTATAGGAGTAAGACCAAATGGTTAAAGCTAGAGGCCACTACCTCTATATACCCATACGATACATCTTGCCACAAAGCAACAAAGACTGCATACCAAATTAAATACCAGTCGAAACTCACCAAAGACTACCATCTATATACGAATAAACAACCAAAAATTTAAACGACTATAAATATTGGGGCTCTTCATAGCTTTTAAAATTCACTTGAAACTTTGTGAGACTCTCAAAACCGCTTTAACGGCACTTCAAAACAACATAAATTTTCAAACCTTTCGGTTTTGAAAACATAACGGAACAGTGAAATGCAAAGGGAGGAATTTGTAACAACATTCCTTCACCCGTCTGCACGTTATTAGCATAGATAAAAAAATACTCGGAATATTTGTATGAAATGTTGATTTCTTTTTTGTATTTCCCGTTCTCATTTTTTTTGGGTTTACTTTTTTTTCGCTTAAAAGGTGTTTTTCCTAATAGAAAATAGAAAATTCCTGATATTTTTCTGGACAAATTCCGTGCCCTATTATTTTTTTTTTTGCACAGCAGAATTATATATATAAACATGTAAAAAAGTAGATAGTAATTTCATAATTCGTATTTAACAATTAGCACAGATTTCATTAAGATGAAAACTAAAGAAAATTTGACTTACTTCATAAAATTTACCCCTAACAATGGCACCAAATAATAAAATCCCAAAATGACCATTAAATAAAAAATCCAAGGTCAACACCTCTCAAGGTCAATTACGGCCATTTTCGTCCCCTTTCTATCCTCAGCCACCATTTACTGTAACTTCGTTTATTATTCCATCCCTTTTGAATTTGTCAATGTTGATCTTATTGTCAAAAAGGTAAACTTAATTGGGTGTGTTTGCATAACCTTCGGACCTTAAGTCAAGTGGGTAGAGGCATAAGTCAGTGTCCATATACCTATAAGTATAAAAACAGCTATCATTATAACATAACATCACGCCTTTTATCCTCGAAAGGGTAGGTGGTGCACATTTTGCCACTGTATAATGTAACACCCACTTTTCACTATGTATGTTATGAGTCCCATGTAATAGGGAGTGAGCCTATTGCCATATACCGGGCACAATTCCAGTTTCGGAGCTACTACTGAATTTAAAAAAAAAAAACAGTAAGACTTTGCCCTACCTGGGAATCGAACCCGAGACCCCTTGCCCGGCAGTCACACCTGCGACCACTCGGCCAACAAAGCAGCTATCAAAGTGCAGAAGTAGCAACGGGTAGCTTTAGTCAGTAAGAGTCTGACACTCCCTTTCGCTTCATTGGAAAAGTCATTGGAACTCCTTTATTAAAATCTTTAATCAAAAACCTTAATAAGCTCAGGACAATATAATCTAACCTCCACTGAACAAACAAGACAGTTAGCCACGTTGACGTCACAGTTCGTCAAATTCATCCAACGACTAAACTGTACTACGTACTCTATTCTCAAAGAAAAACAAACAAGCGAAGGTTTTTGTTCTAAATCCTGTGCTGTTGCTCACAGTTGTGGAGTCAAGAAAACAATACGCCATTGACACACATTCTATTCAATAAAACTAAGTGAGGTAGCAAATCCTTCGCATTCAAAGAGGGTTGAAAATAAAATGGGGGTCAGTTCATAAATAACTGGGGTACGTCGTTGCTTCAGAGTTTGTGTGCAGGTTAAGGTTTAGAGTTCATTTTTAACATTACTTAGACACTATTGGTCGTGGTGGCCCGGAGGTTTAAGACGCCCGCTTCTCATGTATGAAGGTGCGGGTTCGAAACCTACCAACGGCAAGTACCAATGTGACGTTTTCCGAGTTATATGTATTTTCTAAGATTATTTAGACACCACTGACAAACGGTGAAGGAAAAACATCGTGAGGAAACCTGGACTTATAATTTCTGATAATAAGTTTTAAATCGCCAACCCGCATTGAGCAAGTGTAGTGATTAATGCTCAAACCTTCTCCGTGTGAGAAGAGGCTTTGCTCAGCAGTGGGCATTTATAGGCTGTTGATGATGTATTGACATGCGGTGAAGAAACCTGGGCATATGATTTCCAATTATGAGTTTTAATCGTCAATCCGCTTTGAGCAAGCGTGTTAAATGCTTGCTTTAATGCAAATCTTCTCCGTTTGAGAATAGGCTGTTGCTCAGCTGTGGCCATTTATAGGCTGTTGATGATGTATCTAGTAGAGCAAAGTTTGAAGCATTTGCAAATGGATCAGAGAAATTCCACGGCCTCACAGAAAACTGACGTGAAACTACGCTTACGTTATATACAGCTGTGTGAGTTACTGGAGGCTCAATCAACCAAAGGACTTCTATAATTGTCATCATTTTTTCTTAAGGATGTTTCGCTAAAATTTTATGGGTTACTAGCTACTTCCGCGCGGATTCACTCGCTCTGCTCGGCGCTTATTAATTGTAGTATGATATTTTATAACCTATAGCCTTCCTCGATAAATAGACTATCCAAAACAAAAATAATTGTTCAAATCGGACCAGTAGTTTCGGAGATTAGCGCGTTCAAACAAACAAACAAAAAAAAAACTCTTCAATTCGCTCGGCTGCTATTAATTCATCATCACTAGTTTTTTGAAATTACAGTTCACTGCTAGATTATCGTCTTCCTCTACATTAGCAAGGTTTGCTATTCTCTACGATTGACTGACGGTTGAAGATAGCAGTTTAAAAGGTTCAGGTTTATCAGAGAGCGCTGCTGCCCGGTCTCTATCAAATGCCCCTAAGTAGGCTCTTACAACACAAACAATAGGGGTTTTTATATATATTTGATGGGCTGACGTTTGACCACTATCTCGCCTGGTGATAAGCGATGATGCAGTCTACGATGGAACACGTGGTCCCATAAGCAACCTATTCACTCGGGCCTAGAAGACACCCAGGTTATACCCTGTGTATGGTATATGGTATGTTTGTAAACGCACTCACGACACAGGAGGAAATCCTAGTGTGGGGCAACGTTTTCAAAGAAAAATAAAAAAGAAAACCTTCAGGGAGTACAGACCCTGGCAAAGAATTCCACTCCTTAGCAGTTCGCACAAGGAAGCTTGATGCGAAGCGGTTCGTGCATGTGGGTCTACTATGATTCGGTGTATAATCTCCACGCTACCGCTCCGCCTATAGCCTCACCATCGCTGACCTCAAACAATAAACGCTAGAATCCATTGCGTAAACAAATAATAAAACTAAGTGAAGAAGAAATACTTCCATATTTTATGTGACGTCATTTGTTATTGAAAGCGAGTGCTTGGGATCAAGTGAACTGCTCGAGCGAACACGATATTTCGAGTACGATTTGCCAAATGTAATTTGGTTTGTTTTGGTTGTAAACATAAATAACAATAATGTGAAGAGTTTCAGTGTTAGTTATGTTGATCTTCTATAAATTTCTGTTGCCCAGAGAGTAATACATCATATTGAATTATCAACGACCAGCTCGTCCGGGGTCATCTACAACTAAATGGCCTATAGGGATAAGTTCTCGATAAGATAGTGTACCATACCGTTAACTATTAATGCTTGGGGTTGGAGATCCTACTTTCAAGTTCATTACAGATAATTGCTGTCCAGTCTCTACAAAATTTGTAGTACCATGGTCGGTTCTTAGCTTCCTGCCAGAAGACATAACATAACATAACATCACGCCTTCCATCCCCGAAGGGGTAGGCAGAGGTGCACATTATGCCACTGTACAATGTAACACCCACCTTTCACTATTTATGTTATGAGTCCCATATAATAGGGGGTGAACCTATTGCCATATACCGGGCACAATTCCAGACTCCGTGCTACTACTGAGATTTTTTTAAAACTGCTCCTGCTAGAATAGTGATGACAAAATATATTCTTTGCTATAGCCTCCACACAACTTAGCATCATTGGCAGTAATGGTAACTGCTTTCTATCAGGGATATTTTTTACCAATTTATTAAGCAGACAAATCACCTGATGGTAAACGATCAGCGCTACCCATGGACACCCGCGTACGGCGCGTCGCTTTCCGCGCGCGCCTCAAAGAGCCATCAGACCACCACAGATGGGGCTCAATAGGGCCGATGCCGATTCGGAGTCGCGGAGAACCTAACGGGTAACCGGGGCTCCGGCTCGACGTGCAGGTGAAGGAACGGGGTGGTTTTTAGTCAGTAAGACTCTGACACTCCCTTCCGCCTCACCCAGGCGGGAGCAGTCATTCGATGATTTTCCCCCCTTAAAAAAAAATGTCCCAAAATCTTCATACTTATTGCTAGGCCAACCAAGTGATAATCTTCTATAATATAAAAGAAAGTCGTGTTAGTTACACTATTTATAACTCAAGAACGACTAAATCGATTTGGATGAAAATTAGCAGGGAGGTAGCTTAGAACCAGGAGACGGACATAGGATACTTTTTATCTAATTTTTTTTTTACTTTTACCAAAAATCACGAACGGGAACGGGGGGGAAATGGGATTGCGCGTACGAAGTCGCGGACAGAAGCTAGTTTTACATAAACAGACTGTTATCAGAGCAACCCCAAATAAAAAAAAGTATTTTTATGCGTGCCCCACACTAGAATGTTACTTCTATGTCGTGGGTACATTTACAAACATACAAGTTGACACACACATGACATCCATACCCGGAACAATAATATCGAAGGACTGTTCCAATTCTACTGCCTCGTTGGCCGAGTGGTCGCAATTGCGACTGCCGGGTAAGGGGTCTCGGGTTCGATTTCTGGGTTGGGCAAAGTATTACTAGGTTTTTCAAAAATCTCAGTAGTAGCACGGGGTATGGAAATGTGCCCGGTATATGGCAATAGGCTCACCCCCTATTACATGGGACTCATAACATAAATAGTGAAAAGTGGGTGTTACATTGTACAGTGGTATAATGTGCACCTCTGCCTACCCCTCCGAGGATAAAAGGCGTGATGTTATGTATGTATGTATGTTCCAATTCTAAACTCCATCGACACCAAACATGGTCACAATAACTTCACGACAGTCGTTACAACAACCACGAGACCAACAAAGCAATCAATTCAAGTGTTTATTGGTCTGATATTGCCAGCAACAAGAGTGACGTCACAGTGACGTCAGAGCTGTATCGAGTATGCTTTTGAAATTGTGTTTTTGTGGCGTTGTGGTGTAAGGATTAGTCGATGTTTTAGGAAACATGGTTTGGAGATGAAAAGTGGTGATCCTTATCCTTACTAATATTACCTCTATAAATCGGAAAGTTAGTTTGTTTGTTTGTTTGTTTGTTCCGCTTTCACGCCGTAACTACTAAACCGATTGCTTTGAATTTTTGCAGACGTAAAGTTAAAAGTCCGGATTAAATAATAGAGTACTTTTTATCCCGGAAAAATTTGATATTACCGAGGGAAAACAAAAGTATTGGTATATATGGCGCTGTGTATATGGGTATATGTCACATAGGCTACTTTTTATCCTTTTGTGACGCGAGCGAAGCCGCGGGTAAAAGCTAGTAAATATATAATTTAACAAGCGTTTATTTTTAACTTACAATGTATGTTTGGATGTGTAACTATATCTTATATTTTATACTATTATATAAAGCGAAAGAGTTTGTTTTTTTGTTTGACCGCGCTAATCTCCGTAAATACAAGTCTGATTTAAATAATTCTTTTTGTGTTGGATAGCGCATTTATCGAGGATGGCTATAGGGTATAAACATCACACTACAACTAATAAGATCTGAGCAGAGCGTGTGAAACCGCGCGGAAGTAGCTAGTAGTATATATGTCTGGGTGTGAAGTGAAATCTTTCAAATGAATTTTGAAGTAGATATCTTCAACCGATGGAACTGAAATTTTGTATACGCTTCGAGTTACTATGCTAAGACGCTTGTGCTAAAAAAATGTAATCGATTAAAAGGATATTAATAGTCATCATTCTCTAGCTTCGCAACGAAGTGAATCAGAAGATACTATAAGAGGAGATGCAGGATTACTGCAGGAGACAGAATTAATTAAGCTTAAAAGCTATATCAAAGAGTGCTACTGCTCGATCAATAAAATAGAAAGAAAGATTTTTTATTTCACACGCTAAAACAGGATATGTCATATATTATGTCTTTGTCATATACAGATTTTACACATAAGTTTATAAATATCTACTAATGTCCTAAGTCTGTGGTGAAATGGAACCAGTTCAGCATGCCCTTATAACAACCTAAAAAGGTCCCTTAGTACTCTCTTAGAAGAACCACGAGAAGAGTGTGTCGTGAGGAATGTATTCCACTCCACCATAACCACACGGCTAATACAAATTAATCCGCCCCCCTTCCACTTGGTTGCAAAATTGTGTCTTTTAGTAATCCTAAACCATTTTATTGCGTTCCGCGATTACAGATTGACCTAAATTCGCGGCGAAATGTGCGCTTGGAGTAAATATTTCTCTATATATAGTATATAGGTCAAAAGTTTATGTAACAATACACAGGATATTTTGAGTGTAGTCTGGACTCAGTAGAGCCTTGTTTGTTAGTGCAAATGTGTGTACTGTGCACTGTAAATATAATACTGTTTTGTGAATACCTACGTAACATATATAGGACAAGGCTTTATATAAAACCTTTTTAAAAATGGATTATAAAGTTTTTGCTTTTTAAAAGCGTTTTAAAAATAGAATAAAACGAAATTGTTTATTTAAATTAAAAAAACAATTACCGAAAGTGTCAATTACAGCCTTCAATATACTTGTAATCGTTTTAAACACAGAATCAGACCCGAGCGTACGGCGAGTCGTGTTCCGCGCGCGCGTCAAAGAGCCATCAGACCACCACGGATGGGTCTTAATAGGGATGATGCCGATACGGAGCCGCGGAGAACGTAAAAGGTTACTGCGGCTCCGGCTCGAAGTATTGAACTAGGAACGGTGTGGTTTTTAGTCAGTAAAAGTCTGACACTCCATCCGGCCTCGCTCAGGCGGGAGAAGTAATTCGAGGATTTAACTCTTAAAAAAAATATCGTTTACAACAGTCGTGTCGTGAGTTTTGTTGCTTCCATCAAAAAATAGGCTTATAAAAAATAGTAATACAGAATTAGTAACTCTATATAGACATAAATTAGATTGCACGGTTGGCGCGGTGGCTGGGCAACTGGCTGCCGCGCAACGTGTCGCGGGTTCGATTCCCGCACGGAACAACTCTTTGTGTGATCCACAGATTGTTGTTCCGGGTCTGGGTGTCATGTGTATGTGAACTTGTATGTTTGTAAACGCACCCACGACACAGGAGAAAATCCTATAGTGGGGCAACGTTTTTTTTTTTAAAATAAAAAAAATAAAAAATAAATAAGGGTATAATTCCACATACATATAACATTCAGAATGAGAACAACAATTTCTGGATCACATACAAAATTGGGATGATGACAGGGTACGAAAATTAAAAATCTAATTAGTCCGTAAGTTAGGTAATGAAAAATATTAGACACACAATTTTTATTTTGTCGTATAATAAAACAATACTTAGATAAAACGAATCAAAGTTTAGGAGTGGGGGCTAAAACGTCATTTCTACGTACAAAATGTACATAGAAGTGACGTCACGCGACATTTCAAATCAATATATCGTCGAAAGTATTCGTTTTTGTAAGAAAATAAAACAATACGTGGGTAATGTTTTAAAATAATCTACCAGACGGACATTAAAATAAAAATTAGGCATCCATATACATATAACATTCAGAATGAGAATAACAATTTCTGGATCACATTCAAAATTCTCAACTACTATATCTGCACTCCATTTTCAGTTTAAACTAACCACCAGTTTAGAATTACCAGTAAACGCTTAAATAAGGCCTGTTCATCCAATTTCGGTCAAACAGCAACATTTAGTTAAAAGGACAAGCGCAACGGAGCGAGCGAATTGTGGCCGGTTTTCGCTCAGAAGCGGGTTGTTACCCGCTTTTAAGCGAACGGGTGGTGCTGAGCGGTGGGTTGCTAGTAAACTGTTTCTGGGTGTTATTTTTGAGAAGTTTTTAGTTTAATTGTGAACGTAATTTGTTTTACAAGTAATTTTATTTATGTATTTATTTAGTTAGTAAGTTAATTTCGATAGCTAAACAAAGGGCGTTGAACCCATTTTTCGGTAAACAATTGTCAAGTATTTCATTTTTCGAAAAAAAAGCAGTATTAGCACGAAGTTTAGGATTGCACCCTGTATACGCCAAAAAACATGTTTAGTAGCATAACATAGGTACATGCATAATTTCACGCCTGTCTTCTATGGGGGTAGGCAGGGACAATGGAATCCAAATTCTTATTCCTAGTTACATAATTAGTGAAATTGAGGTGACACTTTATATATAGTCACCTCTGCTTACCCCATGAAGAATTTGTAAACCAAGAAAGATATTTATTTTGTACGCAAAATATGAATAGTGAAAACACCTAATTCATTGTATTGTGCCCGGTATATAACAATAGGCTCTACCCTTATTACATGGGACTCATGACATAAATAGTGATAAGTAGGTGTTACATTTTACACTGGCATTAAGTGCCGTAATGTGCAACTCTGCCTACCCCTTCGGGGATAAAAGGCGTGATGTTATGTTATGATGTTTCCTAATTTATTCAGCCGACCGTTTTCATAAACACACCAATACTTATTTATATATAGGTGGTATTTACTTGCAAGTGACGGGAATAAATAGCCCACCTTTCTGTCTACCCCCGATCAATCAGTTTACGTGTCAATGGTATAAGTGTCGTGGGCAGAAATATCTGCGATTGAATGAATAGGGAAAATGTTGACAAAAAGGCGATTGTTTTGAAAATAAATGTAGATGTGGGTGGTATTTCTATACCTGTTATAAAATAAAATTGTATAATGAGAGGAGAATAAAAGAGAAGCATTAAAGTCCTATAGTGAGAGTAGAGTATCGTCATCAAGGGTGGTAGACGTATACTACATACATCTACCACTCTTCTACCCTTCTCTTGGGTATCATAACTTAAATAACATCTAAAATCTCTACAACTGAAACCAAACATAATAAATAACATAACGTCAGGTCTTTTATCCCTGAAGGGGTAGGCAGAGGTGCACATTATACCACTGTACAATGAAACAACTTTTAACTATTTATGTTATGAGTCCCATGTAATAGGGGGTGAGCCTATTGCCATATACCGGGCACAATTCCAGACTCCGTGCTAGTACTGAGAATATTTTAAAAACCCAGTAATACTTTGCCCGACCCGGGAATCGAACCCGAGACCCCTTGCCCGGCAGTCGCACTTGCGACCACTCGGCCAACGAGGCAGTCTGAAACAAAACAATTTCAAAATTTTTGGATTATTATCCAATTGAGAGATTTGGCCTGTTAGGGACAATCAGTTTGACAGAGATTAGCCGCGCTACCGAACAATGTGAAACTTTTAAACTAATATCACTAATCCGACTGCCAAGTGTGGAAATTATGGAAACACCTCAGATTTTTTATGGGATAAGTCAGTTATAGGTAAAGGAGCAGACGGATCACCTGATGGTAAGCGATCGGCGTCATCCAAGGACACTTGAAACACCAAAGGCTGAGAATTGAGAATTTGAGGATTGTGGGAGATTCCGATATTCGGGAGACTGGGGAGGGGGGTAATCGGGCCTCCAGTAACCTGACTCACACGACGAAACATAACGCAAGCGTTATTTCAAGTCAATTTTTGTGTGAGGCCGTGGTATCACTCCTGTTGAGCCGGCCTATTCGTGCCAAAGCATGGCTCTCCTACACTTAAACTAACTCTAAGCTTCTAAACTCTAACGTCGTGGCTTGTCCCATAAAAAAGGTCCAGTAGACGGCCACAAGTTGTTGATAACAGTCATCTGACTTAAACATAAATTAATCTGCATTTCAGAACTCAATCAAAATATAATCACAATTATTTACAATTGGGTACTTTCCATAATCAAATTTAAATTATTTCGACTGTTCAATACAATTAAATGTTAAAAATTAATCACACTTTCATTATTATTGATTTTATGTCCAACGTAATTTTAGTATTTTACCACCAAATTTTTAAGAAATAACTATGCTGTTTAACTGTAAAAAAACGTGACGTCACACAATACACAATCTCGTACAAAATTCATAGAAAACTGTCGTTTTTGACAGTTCGAAAAGAGTATTGAATTTGACTAGTTAGCAAGTACCCGATTTTTACACACATGCAAGAACCACATTAAATACACAAAAATATTTACTTAGGTTCTTTCATTCAATAAATAACAATTCTGACATAAAATTGGGGCCTAACCTAACCCTTTCTCCGGCGTTACGTTTGCGAATTTTAAAATGCTATTAAGGTTTGATTTAGGGCAAGTAAGGGTTAAATTAAATTAGCATATAGACATGGCAACATATATATGTAGAATAACAAATTATTCTACGAAGAAGGTTGCATTACTGTAATGAGAAGTAGAGGCGACTGCACGGTTGGTGCGGTGGCTGGGCAACCGGCTGCCGTGCAACGTGTCGCGGGTTCGATTCCCGCACGGAACAACACTTTGTGTGATGCACAAATTGTTGTTCCGGGTCTGGGTGTCATTGTGTATGTGACCTTGTATGTTTGTAAACGCACCCACGACACAGGAGAAAATCCTAGTGTGGGGCAACGTTTTTTTTAAAGAAATAAAGAAATTAAAGAGGGCAGATAGAAGTTAGGGTTTTAAAGTAGCTTTAAGTGGTGAATAAGTATTGTATTTTATGAAAGGATGTATGCTTTAGGTTCTAGATAACCGTAGATATAGTCACACCTTTATAATTTACTAGCCACCCGTCCCGGCTTCCCACGAGTGCAATATGCATGTTTTATACATATAAACTTTCCTTAACTCGTCGAGTACCGGTTTTATAGACACAATTAAAGAACAATAGGTCGCGGTCACCGGTGACCGCTTGGTGTTTGACAGTTTAAAAATCACTGTATTAAAAAACTGCATCAAATTTCGTTGCGTAGTTTTAAAGATCTAAGCATACATAGGGACAGACATACGGCGGATAGCGACTTTGTTTTATACTATGTAGTTATGATGGGCCGACGTTTGGCCACCATCTCGCCTGATGGTAAGCGATTATGTGGCTGACGATGAAGCACACTTACCTATGAGCAACCTGTTCACTCGGGACTTGAAGAGATCCAAATTATATTTGTTGTTAAAACACAGATTTCGGCAAGGAATTGCAATCCTCAGCAGTTCGTACAAGGAAGCTAGACGCGAAACGCTTCACGCGAATGGATAGAATGTCTATGTAGTACAAAAATGATATTTTTCCCAAAAAATAAAGGTTTATGAAACGTAATAATTTGTTGAACTCTCTACTGCCTCGTTGGGCAAGTGGTTGCAAATGCGACTGCCGGGCAAGAGGTCTCGGGTTCGATTCCCGGGTCAGGCAAAGTATTACTGGGTTTTTCTCAGTAGTAGCACGGAGTCTGGAAATGTGACCGGTATTTGCCAATAAGCTCACCGCCTATTACATGGGACTCATAACATAAATAGTGAAAAGTGAGTGTTGCATTGTGCAGTGGCATAAGTGCCAAAATGTGCACCTCTGCCTACCCCTTCAGGGATAAAAAGGCGTGATATTATGTTAAAATACTTTGTTGAATATTTTAATCTAAAATGAAGTAGCTTTATGATTCGAATATAAATTATTTGTATCAATTTTGTATCATGAATACAAATTGATACTAATCGAATATGACACTTCAATTTATTGTTCATTTATTAATTTTGTATTTAATAAAATTTTGTTCAAAAATTGTAATGTAAATTGTTAATGAACAATTTACAAAAGCTGTTAAGTAAATGGATTATATTATTCATGTCTGTGTTTATTCATAAATTAATTTGAATAAATTTTGGTGAATATAATAATTGATTACATTGTTAATTATATTACAATTATTTATTGTTACTATGTGCTTTAATAAACGTAATTTAATATAAAATAATTCTTTTTAATCGGCCCCACAGCATACCGACGTGAAACAACGTTGCGTTGTGTTTCGTCGTGTGAGTGAGGTTACCGGAGGCTCAATTAACCCCCTCCCCAATCCCCGAATTTCCAACTATCCTCAAATTTGTAATCTCAACAACTCTGATGTTTCAAATATCCATGGGCGACGCTGATTGCTTACCATCAGGTGATCCGTCTGCTCGTTTACCGGTTTATTCTATTAGGAAATCCCCGATGGAGCAGGCAGAGTTATTTGTATACCTTTATTACAATATAACTCAATTTTCACTATTTATGATATGAGTCCCATGTAATAGGGGGTGAGCCTATTGTCCTACATCAAAAAAAAATCTAATCTCCATGCTAATTCGCTTCCAACCGGCCTATCTGGAAGTCATTGGGGGAGGCCTATGTTCAGCAGTGGACGTCTTGTGGCTGCTATGATGATGATAATGCAAATTCTATGAAATTTTGGAAATATTTTTTTAACCCCAATAATCAATTAACACCTTTCCTGATAACTACAAAAACTCGAAATAACAATCAAACGAAAAATCCTTACAATAATTTCTCTACAGGAAAATGCTATTAACTGCTCCTAACAGTCATCACCTCTATTCCTTTCACAATACAGTTCATTTTCTTACACTTATCGTTTAATCGCAAACTCGCATAGAATATTAATATCACTTATATTTTTCTTTTCTCTCGAAGTAATGAAGGCTAAACATTAACTTTGGGTATTGGGTAAAAATATATCCTCTTGAAGGCCCATTGTATTACCCTTATTTTTAGTTAATGGGTAAATGGAATAGAGTTGATAGTGAATGGAGTGATAACGTTATTACAATTTGATGATAGCATAACATCATGATGCCTTTTATTCCCGAAGCGGTTTTTTATGGCACTTAATGCTATTGTACAATGTAACACCCACTTTTCACTATTTCAAAGTCAAAGTCAAAGTCAAAATCATTTATTTCATTAGACCAGAAAGGCACCTTTGAACGTCAACTAACAATTATATTTATTAGTCCAACAACTTATTTTATGAGTCCCATCTAATAGGGAGTGAACCTTTTTTTTGTTTTTAAAAAAAACGTTGCCCCACATTCGGATTTTCTCCTGTGTCGTGTGTCCGTTTACAAACATACAAGTTCACATACACGATGACACCCAGACCCGACACAACCATTTATGGATCACACAAAGTGATGTTCCGTGTGGGAATCGGACCCGCGGCACGTTGCACGGCAGCCGGTTGCCCAGCCACCGCCCCAACCGTGCAGTCAAAGCCATATACCGAACACATTTCCAGACTCTGTGCTACCACTCAGATTAAAAAAAAAACCAGTAATACTTTACCCGACCCGGGAATCGAACCACTCGCCACTCAGCCAACGAGGCAATGATAAAAAATAGCCTATAATCTGTCTATCTCATCATATTTACTCATCAAAACTAATGGACACGTCAACAAACATATACTTCATATCAAAACAACAGCAACATCACCAAAATAACCAAAAACAATGGGCACTCCATTCCCTATCTCATCCGTGACACCCAACCCTCATACCACCGGTTACGCAACGACAGTCCGGGTCTAATTGACCCCAGTGTTGGCTTGTTCCCATTTTATTGTATTTTGGATCAAACATGGGTACAAATGACCATAGTTAAGGTATATAACCTTTTGTAACAAGTCCGTTATGACGCCATTAAAAGATATGAGTATGGTATAGTTTCCACTTTTGTCTTTTTTAGGGTTAAGATATAATATTTGTGTTGAAATGGGTCTGTGTATAAGGCAAGAGGTTGGGTGTTGTGATTTATGGGTTTTACTGACCCAGGATTAATATAAACAGTACATGACAATTGACAATCTGATGGTGAAATATCGACGTGCTTAACATTAGAAGCTGGTTCTGATCTCCACGCTTGGCGGGTGACTTGGAGATTAAAGTTTAAAAGACATAACATTACATAACATAACATCACGCCTTTTATCCCCGAAGGGCTATGCAGAGGTGCACATTATGCCACTGTACAATGTAACATCCACTTTTCACTATTTATGTTATGAGTCCCATGTAATAGGGGGTGAGCCTGTTGCCATATACCGGGCACAATTGCAGACTCCGTGCTACTACTGAGATTAAAAAAAACACAGTAATACTTTGCCCGACCCAATTGTGACTTGTGCAATTCGCAGTTATGACTTGTGCAACTCGGCCAACGAAGTAGAAAAAAATATGAAAATCAAAATACTGAAAAGATCAACCAAAACACAAAAATATAACCAATTCCTTTAATATTCAAATTAGAATCGAATATTGACTGAAGACTGACTGAAAACCGAACAAAATTCAGTATTACAATATTAATGATCGTTTCTCATTCGATACGGAGACAGACAAGGAAATTGAAGTAGGGAGAAACAAAAAGTAACTTAATATTTAAATGGATTTAAGATTGATATTGGCTTGTGTCGTTTTCTCATCTATAATTCTGGTGTACGATTTTGTGAACATTGGTTTTTATAAGCCGTGTGATGTTGGCAGGCCGGGAAGAATATGCCAGCATTACACCAGCGTAGAATACACTACCACGACGTCTGGGTAAAATACACCACAGTGTCGGCTGGGTATAATACAACACCACGTCAGCTGGGTAGAATACACTATCATGTCGGCTGGGTAGAATACAACACCACGTCAGCTGGGTAGAATACACTATCATGTCGGCTGGGTAGAATACAACACCACGTCAGCTGGGTAGAATACACTATCATGTCGGCTGGGTAGAATACAACACCACGTCAGCTGGGTAGAATACACTATCATGTACGCTGGGTAGAATACAACACCACGTCAGCTGGGTAGAATACACTATCATGTACGCTGGGTAGAATACAACACCACGTCAGCTGGGTAGAATACACTATCATGTACGCTGGGTAGAATACAACACCACGTCAGCTGGGCAGAATACACTATCATGTACGCTGGGTAGAATACAACACCACGTCAGCTAGGTAGAATACACTATCATGTACGCTGGGTAGAATACAACACCACGTCAGCTGGGTAGAATACACTATCATGTACGCTGGGTAGAATACAACACCACGTCAGCTGGGTAGAATACACTATCATGTACGCTGGGTAGAATACAACACCACGTCAGCTGGGTGGAATACACTATCATGTACGCTGGGTAGAATACAACACCACGTCAGCTGGGTAGAATACACTATCATGTACGCTGGGTAGAATACAACACCACGTCAGCTGGGTAGAATACACTATCATGTCGGCTGGGTAGAATACAACACCACGTCAGCTGGGTAGAATACACTATCATGTACGCTGGGTAGAATACAACACCACGTCAGCTGGGTGGAATACACTATCATGTACGCTGGGTAGAATACAACACCACGTCAGCTGGGTAGAATACACTATCATGTACGCTGGGTAGAATACAACACCACGTCAGCTGGGTGGAATACACTATCATGTACGCTGGGTAGAATACAACACCACGTCAGCTGGGTAGAATACACTATCATGTACGCTGGGTAGAATACAACACCACGTCAGCTGGGTGGAATACACTATCATGTCGGCAGGGTAGAATACAACACCACGTCAGCTGGGTAGAATACACTATCATGTCGGCTGGGTAGAATACAACACCACGTCAGCTGGGTAGAATACACCACCATGTCGACATGGTAGAATACACCACTCTGTCGGCAGGCTGTTGGGAGGAAAAATGAGTGTGGCGCAACGTTTAAAAAAAAGAAAAGCAAAAGAAAAAAAAGGAAAGGAGGCTGATAGTCCAATAGTGAATTGATGTTGTTGATAATGTCGAAGTTTGAATGACTTCAAAAAGGTTTTTTTTGTGATATAGACGACAGCAAAACAGAAGACGGGTAACCTAATGGTAAGCGATCCGGCGCGGTCCATAGATACCCTAGCACCAGCGGAGTAACAAGAGCGTTGCCAGATTTTTGGGGATTAGTTACATGAAGTTTTGAAATTTGAGGATAGGGGAGAGTAGGAATTGGGCCTGAGGTCACCTCACGCACACAAAGAAAACACAAAGCAATTTCAAAAATATCAGAAATATATTAACACTAGCTTGCGTTAGCTACCGCGCCGAGCGGCTGAAACTGCGCGCAAGCTACTTGCGCGCGGTTTCAGCCGCTCTGCTCTACTCTTATTGGTCGTAGCGAGATGTTTTATAGCCTACAGCCTTCCTCGATAAATGGACTATTCAACACAAAAATAATTATTCAATTCGAATCAGTAGTTTCGGAGATTAGCTCGATTCGAGATCACTGACGGACTGACTGACAGACTATTATTTATTTTGTATTTGTTGACGTTTCAAAAGCACCAAACTATGGTTTAATTGAAATAAATGCTTTGACTTTGACTTTGACTTTGACTTAGCGCGTTCAAACAAACCAACAAAGAAACAAACTCTTCAGCTTTATAATATTGTAAGTATAGATTTCATTTAAAGAGTTGTATTTGAAGCAATATATCCGATTATTCATACGATGAAGAGTTTCACATTTCCTGTCAAAGAATCGTAGTCATATTGGAAATTTTAAAATTCTATAATGCATGGACTTTTTAATATCGAAAGTGGGCAAGAGATGAAACTTTGTGTCAGCTCCGATAGCGGATATTACAAGTATTTTTGTGTCTGATTCTTACATGGTTCAGTGACTTCCAGTACGACGACTGAATGGGAGAAACTTAGTCCTTCAGGTATTTACTGGATGAGACTTTTAGTAACTGCCTCGTTGACCAAGTGGTCGCAATTTCGTAAGGTAAGGGGTCTCGATTCCCGGGTCGGACAATGTATTACTGGGCTTAAAAAAAATCTCAGTAGTAACATAGAGTCTGGAATAGAGTCCGGTATATTGCAATAGGCTCACACTATTACATGGAACTCATAACATAAATAGGTGTTACATTGTACAGTGGCATTAGGTGCTGTAATGTGCACCTCTGTCTACCCCTTCGTGGATAAAAGGCGTGATATTATTTACTAAAATCGTGATATTATTCACTGATGTGAGCTGCGCGACGTCGCCGCGACCGTGCAAGCTGCTCATGTGTAAAAACCCCTGTGTGGTTCGAAACTAGTAGAGCTTTTCTCAGTATATTCACGTGAGTAACCCGCGATTTTAGTAAATTTAGTATGTCTTACGATAGTTTATTTATTTATTTATTCATGTACACCACATAGACAATACACAGAAGAAAAAATATATATATAACAAAGTAGTTATTATAAAAATATAGCAAACCGGTACGGGACGGTAGGGCTAGAAAAAGTTAAAGAGTTTACGTGATGTTATGTTACTTTTACTGACAATTATCATGTATGTGGCGTACGTGGCAACCGTGGCGGGCGCGGGGGAAGATCGCGCCATAAGTCCTTAGCTTCACAGGCACAAACGCCAAATTCCCCCAAACAATTAACACCTACATACCAGTCATTTTCATTCACAAAAGCGAACCATCACCATTGACAACATAAACAATAGCTATTGTAGTTTTTATATTGAAATGTCTTAATCAGTAGTCTGTGGAATTATCTGTATTATCACACATAGTTTGGGAGGGATTTTGGACAAAAGGGAGTACAAAGACAAGGATTTCGGAGGGTCAAGGTTGACGGACCCTAAGACTTGTTTTATCTCATAATACTTGATTAACTTTCCGTTAAACTAAACTTATTTGTTTGGGTTATAACGTTAGAAGTTTTTTTAATAAGGGGTTTTTTGCCCCACAACAGGATTTTCTTCTGTGTCGTGGGTGCGTTTACAAACATATCTACAAGTTCACATACACATGACACCCAGACCCGGAACAACAATTTGTGGATTACACAAAGAACTGTTCCGTGCGGGAATCGAAATCGCAACACGTTACACGGCAGCCAGTTGCCCAGCTGCTCCACCAACCGTGCAGTCAAAGGTTCAGGTTTCCAAAATATGCATTTAGTTTGGTTATTTGATAATGGGATAAGTCGGTAAATTAGCAGACGGATCACCTGATGGTAAGCAATCGGCGTCGCCCATGGACACCTGTAACACCAGAGGCGTTACAAGTGCGTTACCGACCTCCTTCTTTTCCGATCTTAGGGAACCTTACTCTCTGTTCCCTAAACTGTAAAATGGTCACCTAACTATGGCATTTATAGTTGAAATTCACAATAAGAGTACATTGCATACAATTGAAGTAATCGATTTAACTTTCATTTTTAAAAAACAAAATAACAGAAAATGAAACAAACTGGTTCTTTTACTTTTTTTTAACCAACCTTATTTTAAGAACTTACATAACACAACATCACGCCTTTTATCCCCGAAGAGATAGGCAGAGGTGCACACAGAAGTAACACCCACTTTTCACTTTTTATGTTATGAGTCCTATGTAATAGGGGGTGAGCCTCTTGCCATATACCGGGCACATTTCCAGACTTCGTGCTACTACTGAGATTTTTTGAAAAAGCCCTGTAATACTTTGCCCGACCCGGGAATCGAAACCGAGACCCCTTGCCCGGCGGTCGCAATTGCAACCACTCGGCCAACGAGGCAGTCATTTTAATAATTAAATATTATAAACTAAACTGCTGTAGTGGTTGTTGATATTGATTTTGATACTCTCTACTACATATCCCTCTATCTGCCTACCTCTTTAGTGTAATAAAAGCTTGATGTAATTCTATTTGAAAGTGCAATTAATTTTTATCTACAAAGAGAGCTGACAGTGACAGGCGCAGATATATATCTTAGGGTTTGTTCACATTGAGATATTATAATACAAAATGTTCTACTAAATATCTTGGGCATGGGGTTAAGCCATGTGATGACTACACAGTAGAATAATTTGTGACTTTTTTTAAGGGGGAAAATTATCGAATGACTGCTCCCGCCTGGGTGAGGCGGACGGGAGTGTCAGACTCTTATTGACTAAAACCACCCCATTTCTTCTTCTGCACTTCGAGCCGGAGCCCCGGTAACCCGTTAGGTTCTCCGCAACTCCGAATCGGCATCAGCCCTATTGAGCCCCATCTGTGGTGGTCTGATGGCTCTTTGAGGCGCACGCGGAACGCGTCGCGCCGTACGCACGGATCTGGTTCTGGTCGGGCGGCGAGCTACCCCTGCTCACCGTCCGCAGACCCGCACCTACGGTGGATTATGATGATGACCTAAGGTCTCCAGTGTGATGATAACTACAAAAACAACATTACGCCTCACTCAGGCGGGAGAAGGCATTCGATGATTTTCTCTCCTTAAAAAAAACCATAAATATAACCAGACCTTTACAAGGATAAAACTGGAAAATGTATCTCTGATCTCATCCAATGCTTTTCATGATAATGTTTTTGTAGGCAATCAATCTTTGCCTACAGTGCCTACGTCGAGAATTTATTTGCTAAGTGTTCGTACTTAGCGTAAGAGGTATCTATTCGATATTGAGATGGATGATTTTACCGTTCATCTATCGTGGATCGAGTGGTTGTAAATGTGACCTGCAGTGCAAGGAGTGTCGGGTTTGGATTTAACGTTGGAGAAAATGTAATTGGGTTTAATTTAATCTCTCAAAAAGGTAGATAAAGGTGGATATTTTCAATGTAACACCCATTTTGCACCAGTTGCACCATGAGTGGCATGTAAGGCTTTTTTTTAAGGGGGAAAATCATCGAATGACTGCTCCCGCCTGGGTGAGGCGGGAGGGAGTATCAGACTCTTACTGACTAAAAACCACCCCGTTCCTCCTCATGCACGTCGAGCCGGAGCCCCGGTTACCCGTTAGGTTCTCCGCGACAGCATGTAAGGCTAAGAACTCATGAAGGGATTTATCCCTCTCTCGCCGCGGTTGCGGGCCTGCAGCTTTTGTGGAATACAGATATGTATGTAACAAATGAAACCTTCACGACGCGTTTTACGACCGCAGCGGTTTCGATTTTTTGCGGCTCCGGTACAGGCGGTCGCTGCTGCGGCCATCGGTTGGCGGGCGATTATAATAGGAGGGCTGGTGTAGAACTCAATTGAATGTTTAACCGCCCATCTTACGATAAATAACCGCCAAATTTGCGGGCGATAATCGTAACCACCACAGACCATAGAAAACTGCAGTCTCGTGCGTTTTGAAAATAAATCTCTATTCCACCACCGCGGTGGGCACGGGTGAAAATCGCGTTATAATGTGTGAGCCAATTATCATACACTAGACAACGACAAACCAAAGAGACTTAAGACCTTTTTTAAAAACCACCCCTAAAGCACAATTCTCAATAGTAACTAAGAGTGATTTAGCTTGGTGGAGCTGTTAAACTACCTCCTAACCCCTTTAGGAGTTACTTAAATGTAGGTCGAGGAAAGAAAAAAAAGAAGAAAGAACAAAACAAGCACCAGGCAGTATAAATACAATATAAAAAATGACACTAAAAGGTAGTTGTGTGGAAACCAGAATGGTAATAAGTGTCGCCTATGTTAGCTTAGGGGTTCCCTAATTAAAAAGAGGTTGATGGAAACCAGCCTAAACTAATGATATTCAATCTCAAATTTGAACTCCAAATCCCTAGATCAGCTGTCACACTCGCAACCACTTTACCAAAAATGTAGTAGGTACAAAATAAACAACTTCTTCTTCATAACTTCACGCCTTTTATTCCCGAAGATCTAGGCAGAGATGCACAAATGTGCCTGCCTCATTGGCCGAGTGGACGCAAGTTCGACTGCTGGGCAATGGGTCTCGGGTTTAATTACCGGGTCGGGCAAGTACTACTGTTGCACAGTCGTACAGTCTCTTTTTGTGCCTTTAGGCTTAATTCACTCTGTCTCCTGCAGTAATTCACCGAGGGAAGTGGAAACTATCGTTTTTTTTTACTCTCCTCTTATAATATCTTCTGATTCACTTCGTTGCGGGAACCAAGACAGTTATTCATGTCCCTGGGACGCGCCGGACTTCAGTGTCCCGGTTTTTTCATGGTTATATCTACTGTAGATCCTGGTTTACAGGAGTTGCAGCGGTTTTGGGAGGTTGTGGCGGGCTTGTCCCATCTATCAAGTACTACTGAGTTTTTAAAAGAATCACAGTAGTAGCACGGAGTCTGGAAATGTGCCAGGTATATGGCAATAGGCTTACAAAATAAATATAAATGTAAATTCAATTATCTATACATCTGTGTACACAGGTAGTGTTAGGACCAGTTGCTTCAAAACGGAATAGAATGTTGGCATTCTGCCTAAAAATACCAAATACAATTGTGAATATCAATTTCAATGTTGCTTGTGTAATTTTGGTTTACTGCACCGGTTTTAGATGTGTAAAGTTTAAAATTTCAGGTAGTTGCAAAAGCCTCGACCAGGGGGCTTACTCTTGAATTCAATTCCGATCGAACGACATTGGTATTGTGAACATACTCTTGAGTTGCAACACTAGCGCCCATTGCATCCGTACTGCGTAGATATTGAATGAACTAAATGGTATTGAGCTTGGCTTTATTTTCCGTACTCTGAATGCTATTTTAACAGTTACGATAGGGGTATAGTTTTGCCATTGAATAATGTTTGAGATTTTATTGGATTGAAATTGCATTGACATTGAGATTGGTTTTAAGAGTAAGCACCCAGGTGTGGAGTACTCTTAATAGGCGATCTTGTATGACCAGGTGCACGATAGTGATAAGAACCAAATGAGAAGGGGCAAACGAGGAAACGGCGGTACTGATAATATGTGATCAGTGTCAATCATGGACACCAGTGACAAGCCTTGATTGATTTACACTTAGGTACTTTTAAGTTTATTGTCTATTGTTACTTCGATATGCAAAGTGAACAGCATCATCAGCCACCATGTCACCTTGAAATTGACCAAAATAAGTCGAGCTTCTTAATTTGTGACATAGATAACATACCTGGCTGAAGTACATACAGCACACTAATATTATTAATGTAAAAGTTTCTTTATTTTGTTGTTTGGATGTTTGTCCGTCAATAACGCTGAAAATACTAAACGGTAAACCAAATTACATAAAAATGATGAAAGTTGTTTTTAAAGAAACTTCACATGAAAATAAAAACGTTTAGGAATACATCTGTACCACGTAGCGGTGACATGCATAAAATAAAAGTTATAGTCCTCTTTTTTTAGACTGCCTCGTTGGCCGAGTGGTCGCAAGTGCGACTGCCGGGAAAAAGGTCTCGGGTTCTATTCCCGGGTCGGGCAAAGTATTACTGGGTTTTAAAAAAAACTCAGTAGTAGTACGGAGTCTGGAATTGTACCCGGTATATGGCAATAGGCTCACCCCCTATTACATGGGACTCATAACATAAATAGTGAAAAGTGGGTGTTACATTGTACAGTGGCATAATGTGCACCTCTACCTACCCCTTCGGGGATAAAAGGCGTGATGTTATGTATCTTATGTCCTCTTTTTTTAGAAAGTCGGTTAAAAAGATGTCGACAAATAATAAATAACCAAATTTTTATAGACGTTTTTACGTGAAATACTGAAATTTTCAGGCTTTGGTCTCATGCGCATTAGGAATGTATGGAATAAGATAGGCTTGCGCGCTTCCATACATTATACAGGACTGTAAATTTTTCATGATTTCGTACTATCGCGTGGGACTGAAAATATTACTGAAATAATCTTGAAACCTTCGACATATGACTGAATAATAACTGAAAGGTGACTGGTTCATTTTGTTTTTTATTGACGTAGTTTTTATTTCATAGGTTCTGCAATCATAAATGTAGGACAAGATATTAAGTTTGATTACCATGTCGGGTAAAATTTATGTTTTTTTTTTAATAATTCATAAGGTATATTTATTTATTTATTTATTTAAATAGGTATAACAAGAGCTTCTGTATACATAGTATTAAGTTATAATGAAAGTATCAATAGGTAATTAGGCTTATACAGTCGCCAATTATAAGGTAACCAACATTTAATTACTTAAGTGATAATTAAAAGGTATGAGTAGTTATTATGGTTTATCATGATCAGTTAGTAAGATGCTGTATTTTTATGGAATAAGCCGGTAAACGAGCGGACGGATCACCTGATGGTAAGCAATCGGCGCCGCCTATAGACACTTAAAACACCAGAGGAGTTACAAGTGCGTTATCGGGCTATTGGGGATTAGGTATTTGAATTTTGTAAGGGATTCGTGGATCGGGGAGATTGGGGAGGGTAATTAGGCCGCCAGTAACCTCACTCACACAACGAAACAAAACGCAAGCGTTGTTTCACATCGGTGTTCTGCGTTCACGGTATCACTCCGGTCGAGCCGGCCCATTTGTGCCGAAGCATGGCTCTCCCACACTTATGTTACATTAAACAAAAATAAAAATAAACACTTCAAACATTTATTTTATGCCTAGACAGTAAAGTAACACACAAATAAAAGATAACAATAAAACACGAGTAAAACGGCTTTGCTATTGGATTCTGATAAAATAACTTACGAACAATATCTAATAATATTATTCAAATATTTTATTTTCGGATTTCGTTCGTAATTTTTCGCTCCTTACCAAAATCTTTCGGTAAACATTGAGTATGAAAACATCATCGTAAATATTATTACTTGATGGAAGACACAGATGTTTGTGTACATACAAATAGTCTGTCAATTACATTATCTTATTAGTTCCTAAGGCTGGCTTTATAGTCGCGCTGACCGTACGCTGACTGTCGGCGCTGACTTTTTTATCAGTTAAGCCGGTAAACGAGCGGACAGATCACCTGATGGTAAACAATCGGCGTCGCTATGGATACATGTAACACCAGAAGTGTTACAAGTGCGTTACCGGTCTATTGGGCATTAGGAATTTGAGGATTGTTGGGGATTCGGGGTTTTGGGGAAATTAGGAAGAGGGGAGAATAATTGGGCCTCCGGTAACCTTACTCACAAGACGAAACACAACGCAAGCATTGTTTCACGTTGGTTTTCTGTTCCGCCGTGGTATCACTCCGGTCGAGCCAGCCCATTCGTGCCAAAGCATGGTTTCATTGCCAAGATATTTGAACTTCTAAAAACCGTCAATCAAAAACGCTTCCTAGAGGTTTATACCTCTATATCTCGTCTGATTAAAATCAGCCTTAGTTTTGTAGTGGCGACATTTATCACCATTTCTACCCTGCATCTTAAAAACGTACCAAAGGACTACAAGTACATCCTAAAACTAATATTATAAGAATGAAAGTTTGTTTGTTACTTCTTCACATCAAAATGCCTGAAGGGATCAGGATGAAATTTCGAATAGGTTATGGTCTGGAATGGCACATAGGTCATTTTTATCCCACTACTAGCTGACCTGGCAAATTTCGTACCGCCTAAAATTTTTTTTCACCTTTCAAACCTTCCCTGGACTTCCATGAACATTTCAAGACCAAAATTAGCCAAATCGTTTCAGCCGTTCTCGAGTTTTAGCGAGACTAACGAACAGCGATTCATTTTTATATATAAGATAATCTTTTGATCAGCGTATTTGATAGCGATCAGAAAATTGAAGCCAATCAGACTTATTCAGCTGGCGATGTGGCGTTTCATAGTCTCTGCCTACATCCATGGGAGACAAACATAAGGTTCTATATGTAATTTGAACATATTCACGACTGAATGACTACATTCTTAACTAAAGCCTATGTTAATTCTAATTCATAGCCTACACTTCACTAATTTATAAGCGCTGACTAACCGCTTCTAGATTTACACACGAGATTCGGCTGAATGTCAGTATTTTACTCTGAACGACTGACATCTGTCCTCTACAAAGCGCTAAGTGTGTGATACCATATTCTTGGCTAAATTTGCTCTGAATATTTTAGGCTTCGGACTAGCTTTAATGACTGTTATAGATAGAATATCACAGATAGAATATCATAGATAGAATATCATAGACAGAATATCATAGACAGAATATCACAGATACAATATCATAGACAGATTATAATAGATAGATTATCACATATAGAATATGATAGATATAATAATAATAAGCCGTTTAATTCGGATAACAAAAACAAAAATACTTTCTTACATTACGTGAACCTAACTAGAACTTATTCTTATTTAATTAAAATTTTTCGCGTATTTGGTACTTTTTCACTTTTTGTAACTCCTCCAACCTACCTACCTAGAATAGCCAAAGAGAGATCAGAATGGAGTAAGTTGGAGGAGAATATCATAGACAGAATATCAAATATAGAATATCATAGACAGAATATCACAGATAGAATATCATAGACAGAATATCACAGATAAAATATCATAGACTAGCTACTGCAACGTGATTTCGCCCGCTGCTCGGTTTCTGTTGATCATAGTGTAATGAAAGATAATTTTATAACCTTTCTCGATAAATGCAATATCCAACAGAAAAATAATCTTCCAAATCGGAACAGTATTTCTGGAGATTCAAGCGTTGAAACAAATAAATCAATTCTTCAGCACTACCTCTATGGTGACGATGAAGTAGAATACATACCCCTATTCTTACCGTAGGTCACGGGAAAACTGATTGAGACTACACGTTTGACAATCATTCGTTATCAATATATTCCATATTTGTGGTTTTGCTCGAAAACAACTGGACTATCATTAACATCAATTAATAAAAAAAATATATAAGCAAGCTCTGTTATGTAGAGGACGCCCTTAGTTCTATAGCGGACTGTAACGCGTTGTTTGATGTCAACATCAGACACTAAAATACAAGGTGTTGTTTTAAAGCCGCGTCATTTTCTAGGAGGTAACTCGGCTATCGATTCTGAGTCCGAATCAATAAAAACATTGTTGGTAAATATTTTTCATTTTTCTGTAAATTACGGAAATCCGTAAGTGCGAACTACACGCCGCCATCTTGTAACTAGTTTTATAACGCGGCTTAACACATACAAACTCAAACACGTAATTGATATTATTTCTAATTCCATAAAAGTCCAATAAGAAACATTTCAGTCGCTTATTCTGAAATACTGTCGAACATAAACGTTTTTTTATAGCCGTATTTTTAACTATTGGCCCGAAACTTTCTCTTACATTGAACCTTCATGACTTCTGTGACATGCCCCCGAGAAATGCCTCGGTTTTAAAACTACACCTTGTATAGTGGCTTATGAAAATGTGCATACTCGACACATTAAGAAGAAACGTACTTCAGTAACAATGTCAACCATCACTCCCAGAGATCATCAATCACTCAATAGTCACTTCACTACTGACTGACTGACAACGCATGGCTAAAACTACTCACTGCACAAACCTACCATATATAGCTTCCTTGGGGAGTGTATACGGCGCGCAATGAGAGGATTTACTGATCTCTTTACGAAAATAGGAAAAGTGAAGATTGTTTTGCGTGTTGCTAGCAAACACACTGTAAACTCAGGTACCAATATAACATCACGACTTTTATCCCCGAAGGGGTAGGCAGAGGTGCACATTACGGCACTTAATGCCACTGTACAATGTAAGTTTTCACTTTTAACTGCCTGATCTTCCTCCATCAAAAAAAAGTCAAACCCTCTTATTTATTAAATCTATTACGTTTTCGTTTGCCGCTAAACAACTTGCAATATGAAGTGCTTTCAATGTATAAATTAAAAACAAAAAGAATAAAGATGTCATATTTTTAGTTTAAAAAAATTGTCATAGAAATACGCACATATTATACATATACGCACATATTATACGTACTACATATTATAAAACAAAGTCGCTATCCGCCGTCTATCTGTCCCTATGTATGCTTAGATCTTTAAAACTACGCAACGGATTTTGATGTGGTTTTTTTAATAGATAGACTGATTCTTAAGGAAGGTTTATATGTATAAAACATGCATATTGCACACGTGCGAAACCGGGGCGGACTGCTAATTTATTTATAATTTACAACAATATAGACTAACAGTATTCACATCGCACGTGCCACCCGACGAAAAATATCTCTTCGAGAATTCCATGGCGTGATGTTTTGATAATGTACTATGAGTTCGTGTGTGCTTTCGAAGTTTGCATATTCCAATTGTTTTAAACATTATTTATTTCTTTGGAAAACTATTGTATTACAAAGATAGAACCATTTTACTTCGGGACGAAAACGAAACAGATTTCACAGCGTATAGAGGGGAGTCACAGTCCAGTATTGAACTGTCATGGATTATTAAGGCATGAATTCTATGACTTCCTCGTTGGCCGAATGGTCGCAAGTGTGACTGCCGGGCAAGGGGTTTCGGGTTCGATTTCCGAGTCGGGCAAAGTACTACTGGGTTTTTAAAAAATATCAGTAGTATCACGGAGTCTGGAATTGTGCCCGGTATATGGCAATAGGCTCACGCTCTATTACACGGCACTCATAACATAAATAGTGAAAAGTGGGTGTTACTTCTGTGTGCACCTCTGCCTACCCCTTCGTGGATTAAAGGCGTTCTTCTTCTATTACAAAAATTGCTCTATGTTCTAATATTTGACCCTAAAATCAATAGAAAAAGGTTCGGAAAGGCACAACCATATTTCATTTTATGCCCAAACAATTCCTTTCTGCTTACATATTTAACATTAAAAGGACCTCTAATAAAGCAGGACCTTTATAAGTCCAAGTGACATAATAAAGTTTATTTGTTTTGTTTTGTTTTACGAATGAGAGTAATAATTGGACTTGAAAACAATAGGTTTTTATTTTTATTTTATTGAATTGAGAATGTTATTTTGCTCAATAAAATAAATGAGGTTTTATTTATTTTTATTTGTTGAAATAAATAATTAATGTTGCTCAATTTTGTTTGTTTCTCTGTTTTATTTTGTTGACATTAATAAATTGTGGACCGATATACATTATTTGTTTTATGAAATTAAATGTTAGAAGTCAAGATTTTTATTGTTTTTTTGTGTTTTGTTTTGAATATTGTTATTTTATACTATTATTCCAATAAGTTACATCAACACTTCAGTACATTTTTAATACATTTAATATCATCTAATATTTATATATACAAATATTAGTTATTTCTATAAAAAACACACTGGATTGTTAACGAAATGGATAGCGTATTTACCTCTATATTATATCTTCATAATAGTGCAGATAGACTTCAAAGGGTAAAAAGATGTATGGCAAATTAACATCTTGATTTTTTTTCTAACATACATATCATTACTGTCTCGTTGGCCGAGTGGTCGCAAGTGCGACTGTTCGATTCCCGGGTCGGGCAAAGTATTACTGGGTTTTTAAAAATCTCAGTAGTAGCACGGAGTCTGGAAATGTGCCCGGTATATGGCAATAGGCTCATCCCCTATTACATGGGACTCATAACATAAATAGTGAAAAGTGGTTGTTATATTGTACAGTGGCATTAAGTGCCGAAATGTGCACCTCTGTCTACCCCTTGGGGGATAAAAAGTCGTGATGTTATGTTATGTTATGTTACATATCATTAAAATCATAGTTTAATAACTTTGTTATCATTATCATCGTCACTTATCAAATTCAAATTTATTTACGCATATTATTAGTTTATATGTATGTCAAAAATCGAGTAATACTAATAATTAATGAACTATAGAATTTTTGCAATTTAATGCTTTATAAAAGTATGAACAAAGTTCAATTTTGTTTAGCAAATAGATTGTGAGAGATATCCCAATGTAAATGACGACACCATTGGGAATAAAACGCTGAAAACAATTTCATAACTGACACAATTTTCACGAATTGCTCTCAAATTACGCCAATTAATAAAACAAAATAATTATGTCACATAATAAAAACAATAATGGATTATTGTTTGTTCGCAAAACGATTATTTCATAAAATACAATCCTTTAACCGCACACTTATTAATTTATGACATAACATCGTATCAGAACTCTGAAACAAGTTAAAAAATCCCTGTAATTTCATTAATGAAAAACAGACGACCAAAAATTTAAAGCTCGCACCTAAATATTTAATCAAACAAAGTACTTTTAGGGTTAAATTCGACCGTACGAAAAATTAACTCGAAATTTCTATATATCACACAAAAAATGAGTTATTCCGACATATTTTCGTACATAAACAAAAACTTATATACTTACTTATTACATAACAAATGTTGGCACGAAGAGTTTTTCAGTTGAAAATATAAAAAAAAAATCACAAACAACACTGTGTACAGGATGATAATATTTTGCTTCAAGACGATTAGAGAAAGACTTTTTTTTCACAAGAAAGAGTTTGGAAAGCGAGAGAGAAAATGCGAACACCCTGTCGCTACGACGTTCGGAGTGTGACTAACGTGTAGATGCGCGTAGCTGGATGCTACGGACGCTACGAACGCTACGAAATTTCGTAGCAGTCGCTACGTCAATTCCAATATGATATCGGAGAGTGATATTTTAGATAGTGAACCGGTGTAGTATTGTGTTGTCTGTGAGGTTTTTTTGTAAGAGTATGTTATATTGGTTGTGTGTGTATGTGTAAGTGAATAGTAGACGAAAAAGTATTATAAAATATTCTTATGTAAATAAAAACATATTTGAATGATGTAGTTTTTATGCAGCTTTTTGTAGCAGGAGAAAAGATATGTTATCTTAAATACTTCTATGTTAATTCTGGTGCTTATTCTTATAGTAGTCAGATAGGTAATACAAGTCTAATCCTGTTTAGTTTTTAGAATATTAAAGGGTAGAACCATCATCGTGTAGATTTTTTTACTGAAATCATCTAAATCATGTCGTGGTGGTCCGGAGGTTTAAGGTGCCCGCTTCTCATAAATGAAGGTTTTTTCAAAACCCACCAACGGCTAGTACCAATGTGACTTTTTCCGAGTTATATGTACTTTCTAAGATTATTCAGACATCACTGACAAACGGTGAAGGAAAACTTCGCGAGGAAACCTAGACTTATATTTCTAATTATAAGTTTAAAATCGGCAACTCGCATTGAGCTAGCGTGGTGACAAATGCTCAAACCTTCTCCGTGTGAGAAGAGGCTTTGCTCAGTAGTGGGCATTTATAGGCTGTTGACGATGATGATGATGATCAAAATCATTATTTTCATTTAATTTAGTAACGGAATTAAAATAGACTTTGCTTTGAAATTTTAATTTTTGAACAAGAAACACATAACCAAGCTCCGTACTACCTATTCACAAATCACAATACACAGTGAACATCTATCTACCCGAGAATCAAATTCTATTCAACTCCAACAAATAACATACACAAAAATGTCATATTTCCAAAAATAGAACACGTAAACCAATAATAATTTGAAAAAGTACAATCGTAGGCATAATAAATAAAACAAAAAACCAAACAATTGTGTTACAAAAAACAATTTTGCCATTGAAAACAATAACTCGATACTTTTGATATTTCACAGAGGGATTAATTTTTATAAGGGGCTTATTAAAATTGGGGATATCATTGTGTTTCAGGACATTTTCAGGATGTTTTTAACTGACTTCCAAACGAAAAAAAGTGGTTTACAGTTTGACTTGTATCTATACATACATACATACATACATACATAACATCACGCTTTTTATCCCCGAAGGGGTTGGCAGAGATGCACATTACGGCAATTAATACCACTGTTAAATGGAACACAAATTTAAAACACAAATTTGGAACACAAGTTTAAAAAAAATTGTTCAGCAATGTGCTTAAAAATATATAATAGGTTACAATCAACAATCCAAGATCTTCCTGTACCAAAGTTCAAGAAAGTGCTATAAGAGTTACTTCTTAAGAAAATGATTTACTCTATAAATGAATGGTTTCAAAAATAGTTTTAATGTAAAAACGGCTATTGGCTTGTATGTTAAAAGGGACATTGTTTAATATGATAAATTTTTAACTTATTTTATTTAACTGTAAATAGTATTTGATGACAGAGTTTAAAATTGACATTGTTTAGCAAAATAAAATATTTTACTTCATACTTGTATTGGACTCCGACTCTAATTTAATTGAATTATATTGTGAATGTTATTGAATTGGATTATTATTGAATATAATTATGTACTACCATTACTTTCCTTTATTAAATGTACTTAACTTCACATGCCCTAAGCAGGCTAAATAGACTATAAGAACAAAGTATGTAACATAAAAACCATCAAATGTAATAACTCTATTTAAATGTGAATAAATGAATTTTGATTTTGAATTTTGATTTGATTTTGAACACCCATTTTCCACTATTTATGTTATGAGTCCCATGTAATAGGAGGTGAACCTATTGCCATATACCGGGCACAACTCGACTCCGTGCTACTACTGAGTATTTTTTAAAACCTAGCAATACTCTGTCCGACCCGGGAATCGAACCCGAGACCCCTTGCCGCGCAGTCACACTTGCGACCACTTAGCCAATGAGGCAGTCTTGTATCTATGTATGTAAGTATGTATGTGCGCGTTTATCTCACGATTGGCTGAACTGATTTTGATGCGGTTTTAAAAAAGTGTTTGTTACACTTGGGAGAAGGTTTTAGATTGATTAAGTGACTTCAAAAAACGAAGGGTGAAGGTTTAAATGTAGTTTATTTACCGCATTAAAATATTTATCGTTTTATGGAATAGGTTGGTAAACGAACGGACAAATCACCTGATGGTAAGCAATCACCGTTCATGTACACCCACAAGACTAGAGGAGATACAAGTGCGTTGTCAGTTTTGTGGACATCGTCGTCTTTATTACTAAATTAATTAAAAATCGCGGATTACTCACGTGCATATACTGAGAAAGGCTCTACTAGTAGTTTCGAACCACATAGGGGTTCTTCCTCATGAGCAGCATGCGCGGTCGCGGCGATGTCGCACAGCCTACTGATTATTATAAAGTTATTATATAAAATTATTATAAAAACCGTCTTCTTTGTTTAATTCTTTTTAAAAAATGTTGCCCCACCCTGAAGGACACTCCGGGAGTCGGGGATCGCGGGACGATCTCCGGCCACCCTAAGCATGGGCCTGCGGACGGCAAGCATGGGTAGCTCGCCGTCCGATCAGAACCAGACGCGAGTTTGAGGCACGTCGTGTTCCGCGCGCGACTCAAAGAGCCATCAGACCACCACGGATAGGGCCCAATAGAGCTGATACGGAGACGCGGAGAACATAAAAGGTTACCGCGGCTCCGGCTCGAAGTGCAGGAGTAGGAACGGGGTGGTTTTTAGTCAGTAAGAGTCTGACACTTCCCTCCGGCCTCACCCAAGCGGGAGAAGTAATTCGATGATTTTCGCCGCCTAAAAAAAGTTGTATCTATAAGTTTATCTACTGCTAATCGACAACCTCATACGATTTTCTGTTTTATTGTCAATTTATTACACATAAAAATTTACAATTTTGTGGTCGTTACGGTTTTATTTCAGCCATAAATGCATCTTGCTTTGAACGTACGCTTCTACTGGAATTATTTTGCAAATAAATGCTTTATTGTCCTGAGTTACAGTTGTATTTTGTTTGACTATTTTCTGTATTATTGCAACGAAATAAGATTGCAAATATAAGCTTTATTGTATGGCGATAAAGTTGTATTTTGTTTAATATTACTGATCAATGAAATCTGCGCGAAATTATTTCTATTTGTCATTTATGTCATATCGTCACGTCTTGTAAGTTGATAAGGGGGGTTGACAGTTAGGCTAAAAAATTACAATTATCTTTTTGCCAACCTTGTTGTCATGGCGGGCGACCTGATTGACATGACTGAACTCATAAACATATATAAAGGTCACGCTTTTGAATTTCTAAAGAGGTTGCCAAAAATTTACATATTATATAATGTAATCCACCATGCACCACCTATTTTGCCAGCCCCGTGTTATTGGAGATGACATTTCGACTATTACTAATACTATAACTACTATGAAAAATACTCTTAAAACTAAAAAATCCACAATACTAACAGACTAACCTAGAAATCGACTCCAAAACTCTATACTAGGCCACGGGCCAGCGGACGGTGAGAATGGGTGACTTGCCGCCTAACTAGAACCAGGCCCGAGCGCACGGCGCGTCGCGTTCCACGCGCGCCTCAAGGAGCTATCAGACCACAACAGATGAGGCCCAACAGGGCTGATGCTGATTCGGAGCCGTGGAGAACATAAAAGGTTACCGAGGCTCCGGCTCGAAGTGCTGGAGTAGGAACGGGGTGGTTTTTGTCAGTAAAAAACTGACACTCCCTCTCGCCTCACCCAGGCGGGAGAAGTCATTGGATGATTTTCTCCCCTCAAAATAAGGTTGTCATATTATTTACGATTACTGAACCTAAGAAACCATAATGAATTACAAAAATAAAAGTAATACAATCCGGAAAGAACAGCTGTTTTCTCAATGTATTTTCATAATAAATGTCCACTCTTTAAATAGACGATAAATTTCAGTATTTTCACTGTCTATATTAATATTAGAATTGTACAAGTCTGGATGTTTGTTTGTCTTTTATTAACATCTACGTGGCTGAATGGATATAAATCAAATTTGCCATAATGATAGGTTATAATCAGGTCTGAAATATAAGTCACTTTTAATTTGACAGCACGGTTGGTGGTTCGATTTCCGGTCGGAGCAACTCTTTGTGTGATCCACAGATTATTGTGTCATGTGTATATAAACTTGTATGTTTGTAAACGCACCCACGACACAGGAGTAAATCCTAGTGTGGGGCAACGTTTAGAAGAAAAAAAATTGTAAAATGTATGATATCTAAACGGTATTTATACCACATAGGATTACCTAGTTAAAGTACTTGTAACATATAACATAACATCACGCCTTTTATCCCCGAAAGGGTAGGTAGAGGTGCACATTTTGGCACTCAATGCCACTAGACAATGTAACACCCACTTTTCACTATTTATGTTATAGCATAATTCCAGACTATGTGCTACTACTGCGAAATTTGTAATAAACCCAGTAATACTTTGCCTGACCCGGGTATCGAACCCAAGATCCCTTGCTCGGTAGTCGCACTTGCGACCACTCGGCCAACGGAGCAGTCTTTAAGAGATCTCCGGCAACCTCACTCACATGGCTACAGATAACGCAAGCGTTGTTTCACGTCAATTTTTGGTGAGGCCGTGGTATCACTCCCGTTAAGTTGACCTAGCATTGTCAAAGCCTGGCTCTTTCACGATATAGTAAAGAAAAAGGAGTTTATACGTATTTTAACACAGATGAAGTCGCAAGTGAAGCTGGTATAAAACATTTTTTTCCTTATTTCATTCTGAGCTTATGAATATTAAGTGGGGAATATTTATAGTAAGTTTTTTTTTGCGAAAATATTATATTAAAGACATTTTGTCTTAACTTTGCGAATAATTTTATAAAAGGTTATATTTTGGAAAGGTTAAGTATTTATCAAATAGACTATATCTGAGGATATTCGTGGCTAAGTAAAAGTCTAAGGCTGCCTGTCCATTGACGCGAAGAGGAGCGGAGATACGAAGAAATATTAACCAATAGGATTGCATGAAATCTCCGCTCCCCTTTAGTGGAAAGGGACTTGCGAGCTGGTTTAAAAATTCATACATTTTCGGAAGCGGTACGTGGTAGCAGTGCCAGGTAGCGGTGCGAGACGGTGGAGCGAGGCAGCTGAGTGAGCCGGCGGCGGGGAAGCGATCTCGGGAGCGGAGCGGATGTATGGGATATTGGGATAGTATAGTATACCGCTGAAGTTTGACAGTCCATTACTCCGCTCAGAAATATTCGCCAGCTCTGCTCCGCTGCCCCTCTCTGTGTCAATGGACAGGCAGCCGACCGCCCGCCGAGACGCCCGAATATACCAAAAAATATTAATACATAAAGTCTATCGCTTATACCACGGAGAGTGCTCTGAGGAATTGTTTGACCTGATACCTGCCGCATCTTTTTGCCATCGACCCTTACGACAGCATATGCATCCCCACCATATAGATGATTGGCAGGCCACAACTGTGCGCTTTTCACGTAGGTTTCTACGGCGGCGGTATTTCTGAACCGATACGACCTTCAAACCTTCAAGAGCGTTTTCCTTTTTAAAAGGCCGGCGACGCACCTGTGACTCCTCTGGAGTTGCGGGTGTCTATGGGTAGCGCTGATTGCTTACGGTGATCCGTCTGCTGAAATAAAAATACTGAAAGGTTACCCAATTTTATGTTGTACTTAAATATCGTACCATCCGTGTCATTTTACATAGAATTTGTAGTGACAGAACTATTACATAAACGCGACTTAACATCGTCACATTCCACTGTTGGACTATAGGCCTCATCTACAGATAAGGAGATTTTCCATAGTCCCCACGATCGGCATTTGTGTTGGAGATCGCTGTTTAAAAAGTTCTGGTTTATCAGAGAATATCGATAATTGAACGCGAAACCCCATGCCCGGCAGACACACTGGCGAGCGATAAGTGACCACTACGAACCAAAGGCCTTTTCTCAAACGGAGAAGATTTGAGCATTAATCACCACGCTTCCTCAATGCGGGTTGACGATTTCAAACTTATAATTAGACATTATAAGCCCAGGTTTCCTCACGATGACTTCCTTGCACCGTTTGTCAGTGGTGTCTAAATAATCTTAGAAAGTACATGTAACTCGGAAAAAGTCACATTGGTATTTGCTGTTGGTAGGTTTCAAACCCGCATGCATGAGAAGCGGGCGTCTTAGGCCTTCGAGCTACCACGACATTATTTTACTGTAATCACTACATAGTATAAAAAGTCGCTATCTGCCGTCAGTCTGTCCCTATATTTGCTTAAATCTTTAAAACTACGCAACGGATTTTGATGCGGTTTTATTTAGTAAATAGAGTGATTCTTAAGGAAGGATTATATGTTTAATACATGAATATTGAATCCGTGCGAAGCCGGGGCGGGTCGCTAGTATAATATAATGTAAATGTTCCATAAAATTCTTCATACAATACCACGTTAGAAGACGCTGACATATAAAGCGTGTGACATAAGGAATGGTTTCCGCCATTTTGAGATAAGGTGACACGAACGTAGGTACATAGTTTGGGGAACATTATGTGGTACAGGTTTGGTCTTCGGTTTTTCTTAGATTATGTGGGAAAACTTTAGAGCGACACATAGGTACTAGAGTCGTTATGTAAATGATAATGTGTTATTTAGCTTACATTGATGCAGGAGACTGCCTCGTTGGCCGAGTGGTCGCAAGTGCGACTGCCAGGCAAGGGGTCTCGGGTTCGATTCCCGGGTCGGGCAAAGTATTACTGGGTTTTTAAAAAATCTCAGTAGTAGCACGGAGTCTGGAATTGTGCCCGGTATATGGCAATAGGCTCACCCCCTATTACATGGGACTCATAACATAAATAGTGAAAAGTGGGTGTTACATTATACAGTGGTATAATGTGCCCCTCTGCCTACCCCTTCGGGGATAAAAGGCGTGATGTTATGTTATGTGTGATGCAGGAGAAGGAACGGGGTGGTTTTTAGTCAGTAAGAATCTGACACTCCCTTCTGCCTCTCCCAGGCGGGAGAAGTCATTCGATGATTTTCCCCCCTTAAAAAAAGCTTATATTGATAGATCATATAAATAATATTTCCATTTAATTTTGTAGGGAATTACGTTAGACACATTGGTCCCTGTGTTTATTTTCATACTTGATTTATTTATTAATTTCATATAAAAAAAAATTTCATCATCATCACGCCTTTTAGGGGTCTCGGGTTCGATTCCCGAGTCGGGCAAAGTATTACTGGGATTTAAAAAAAAACTCAGTAGTAGCACAGAGTTTGGAAATGTGCCCGGTATATGGCAATAGGCTCACCCTCTTTAAAATGGTACTCATAACATAAATAGTGAAAAGTGGGTGTTACATTGTACAGTAGCATAATGTGCACCTCGGCCTACCCCTTCGGGAACAAAAGGCTTGATGTTATGTTATGTTAGAACTATACTTACGCGCAACTTAAAACTGAATTTGGGCATTAGTTTTACAGTCGAAAAGTTCATTAAAGCCATCAAATTGGAAGTAAACCTGCTACATTACCGACACTAGTAGCTCTTACTGCCACACGACCAAATAGACAGTTAAGGAAAGTCATCTAAAGTAAATTATACTAAGAAGAAAAATGAGTTAAGACAGGATAAAATTAAATTAAGCCATTTTAATCATACTGTTGGCTTTCCTCAAAGTAGATTAGATTTTTTCTGACATTATACAGACTTCTCTGTAAGTCTAGTGGTCGTAAAGGCAAGTTTGTTAGCGTCATGGTGTTAAATACAATTCCTAGTACTAGAAGAAAAACATAACATAACATCACGCCGTACATCCTCGAAGGGATAGGCAGAGGTGCACATTACGGCACTTAATGCCACTGTGAAATGTAACACCCATGTATGATTACCATGCAATAGAGGGTGAGCCTATATCGGGCACATTTCCAGACTCCGTGCTACTACTGAGATTTTTTTTTTAAACCCAGTAATACTTTGCCCGACTCGGGAATCGAACCCGACATCCCTTGTACGGCAGTCGCACTTGCGAGCACTCGGCCGTCGAAGCAGTATATGTACCTCTATGTTACCTACAGGTAAAACTGAAAACCTCTTATTTTAAAGTCGGTTAAAAAACTGGCAAAAATTTATGCGATTAAAGTATATTTCTGCCTAACCCTTTTTTAACCCTTTGAGTACCGTCATTATAGACACAATTAAAGAACAATAGGTTGCGGTCGCCGGTGTCCTCGCGATGTTTGACAGTTTAATACTAGCAACACCATTTTGTAAATGACAAATAAAAAAATAAATACCAATAAAAAATACGTCACAATACTCAATAGGGTTGCCATTTAAGAAAATCCTTCAAATAATCCTTATCCTTTTACCGGGCGAGACTCAATTGTAACACAATTTAAGGGGCAGAATCCTTCCAATTTTCAGGGGTCACATTTGGACCCTAAAGCGTTAGAGGGTCAATCTGGGACCTTCGAGCTCCCAATAGATCTTTTGATTGCTTAAATTCCGTTTACATTTTTTCTTTTATTGCATTATTTTTGGTTGAATAAAAATATTGGTTCATGATAGTTAAACTGTCAAACACCGCGATGACACCGGTGACCGCAACCTATTGTTCTTTAATTGTGTCTATAATGACGGTACTCAAAGAGTTAGGTGTGCTGCAGTTGCAGACAACCTTCCGGTGAACCGTAGTACCAGGGTTTCAGCTCAAAGCAGAAGTAGGAAGAGGGTGATGTTTAGTCAGTAAGAGTCTGACACTCCCTCCCGCCTCACCCAAGGCGATAGAAGTCGCCTGCCGACAGCGAGCACGAGTGACTCGCCTCCCGACCAGAACCAGGCCCGAACGTAAGGCGCGTCGAGCGAGAAACTCCATTCGTTACTCTTTTCTCGGGTTCGATTCCTGGGTGGAGCAAAATATTACAGGGTTTATTTTTTAAAATTCTCAGTTGTAGCACGGAGTCTGTAATTGTAGCCGGTATATGACAATTGACTCACCCCCTATTACATGGGACTCATAACATAAATAGTGAAAAGTGAGTGTTACATTGTACAGTGGCATTTAAGTGCCGTAATATGCACCACTGCATACTTTTACCTTTCTGCCGTAACCATATGTTAAATATAGAGATGGCAAGATTAGAAAAATTATGACTCAATATCTTAATTCTTTTCCAATCTGAGATTAATTAAAAGCGACAGGTATGCATTGAGAGTAAATCACACTGAATTGAAGTTATGAAAGTCGATACCACGATAATATCAATTTGCAGAAGTTCAGCAAAACATATAAAAAATATTTGGCCTTTTAAGCCACGAAGAGGTTAGGCATATTCACACTTGCAAAAGTAAAAAAAAATATTTTTCTTACGCTATATTATGAGTCTCATTTATGTTGTGGTTATCCCGTAAGGGCAACCCGCGTGGCGGAACAGCAGTGGAGGAACACCGCGGTGGTTTTAGCCAGAAAGAGTCCAGTACGCTCCTCCCCCTGTCATCCCCACGAAGTGGGAAGCTCATGGGCATGTCCATCGCGATAGACAAAAAAAATAAGTCTCATGTGTGGGCGTAAGCTTACTGTCATATACCGATCACATTTACGTTTACTGAGAGATTTTTGAAAAATTAAACCGTAATAACACTTCATAAAACTCGAGATTCAAACTTAAGATACCTTGCTTAACAGTCGCAGTTCAAACCACTTAACCAACAAGGTAATTAACTAAAATTGCCGGTTACTCACGTGAAAGTACTGATAAAAGCTCTACTAGTTTCGAACCACAGAGGGGTTCTTCGTCATATAGCATGCGCGGTCGCGTCGATATCGCACAGTCTACTGATACTTTCAGATACAATAACCGGATTATTAGTTAATTGAGTATGTCTCTCGCTAGTTATTATAGAAACAACAAGGTAATCTTTCTAAACACAAAACATCAAAACCATATCTCCATCTCAAAATAAACCGCTAAAAAATTCCAATTCACGACAAAATTAGCTTCAAACATGTATATTGTAACGCATAACAAGCCGCCATCTCGGATTACATTATACATGGAAGATTACGATGTCACGCAGAGTTGATCTACTGAATTTTTCATGCCCTGTGCCTTGGGCTGAAATTAAGGGCAGGCCTCAACCGTGAATGGCTGAAAAGAGGCAGTAATTATGGCCTGAAATATTCAACCGGAATAAACTGAGACACTGGCGTGTGACGTCATCGGGTACGGTTAGTAAAAACGATGGTAGAAATAGGTAAAAGTTTTATTGTATTTTTTTTTTGTATTCCTGTTATTGGTGTTTTTAATATGATGTTGTGTCTGTATTTTTGTTGAAAGGGGTCTGGAGACAAGTGACGTTATTATATGTATTATATAATTATTTAAGTTTTAATCTGAAAAAGGATAGACGAGGTTAAGTGTGGGAGAGCCATGCTTCGGCACAAATGGGCCGGCTCGACCGGAGTGATATCACGGCCGAGCAGAAAACCAACGTGAAACAACTTGCGTTGTGTTTTGTCGTGTGAGTGAGGTTACCGGAGGCCCAATTGCTATTCATCATAATTAAAATTTCAAATGCCTCTTTTTTGAAGTACTTAATGTTATACTAAAGCCTTCTCCTAAGTGTAACAAACACTTTTCTGAACACCACATCAAAATCGGTTCAGCTAATTGATAGATAATCTCGCACAAACATACTCACAGGTCAAATTGAGAACCTTCTATTTTTCGAAGTCGGTTAAAAATAGGAGAATATTCTAGTGTTGGATTACTTTTTTAACCCCTCGAGCGTCCTTATGAGCACCCGGTGGATCATAAGAAAAAGTGTTTCAAATGTCACGTATCCGTTGGATCATAAGGAACGCAGACGCTCGACGGGTCAATACGAAATGATGCAAGAATCATTCCTAACAACACTATGCAAACTGGTCAACGAACCCAGATACTCCAAATTCAGTAGTAACTCTCAACTCGACGAACAAAAACAATATTCTTTCAGTTCCTGAAATCTCGTTCATAAAGTAGTTTTATGTGTCTAATAAATCCGCCATTTTGTATTTATGTACCATCGTATAGAGCGGTCATTGAACTTATATAAAAATAAAACCGATTCAAATGCATCTTTAGTCGAATCGAGGCTTTATGTATCTATTGTGGTTATCTCTGTTTAAACTCCTGGGACTAGAAAAATAGGGATAAATTAAGTGAATACTGAAAATAAACTACGTTTCAAAAACTGACTTCACCCCCTCTTTTTTGAAGTCGTTTAAACCTTTTCCTAGGTGTAACTATCCGCACGCGCCTCAAGGAGCCATCAGACCACCACGGATGGGGCCCAACAGGGCTAATGTCTGGGCTTCTCCCGCCTTGGGTTGGCGAGGAATGTCAGACTCTTACTGACTAAAAACCACCCCATTCCTACTCCTGTTCGTCAAACCGAAGCCCCGGCAACCCATTAGGCCTTCCGCGGCTCCGTATCAGCCATCAGCCCTACTGGGCCCCATCTATGGTGGTCTGATGGCTCTTTGAGGCGCGCGCGGAACGCGACGCACCGTACGTAAGGGGTCCGGTTCTGGTCGGGCGGCAAGCTACCCTTACTCACCGTCCGCAGACCCGCATCTACGGTGGCCGGAGATCGTCCCGCGATCCCCGACGCAACATCTCCTGCCTAGTAGGCTAGTCTACTTAGACTTGTTACCATGATCCAAACCGATAGGGAGATTTTATTTCTTTACCTATACACCAAATAATAAGTCTCTCTATACATCTCTGCTTACCTCTTTCATGAAAAAAAGCCGAAACACTACATTATGTTTACAACTGTACCCCAAGAATTTGAGCAAAGCCACTAAGATCCAATAACGACTAGCCAATAATCCAGTAAAGACCTATTCGTCTTGACTATAAAAAGAGGTCTTATGTGGAAATAGATCGACTTTAGTTTACGAGGGGTGACTAACCTATGTACTCAAAACAACATGACGCCTGTGTTTTTTTATGGAGTAAACCGGGAAACGAGCAGACGCATCACCTAATGATAAGCAATCGGCGCCGTCCATGGACACCTGAAATACCAGAGGCGTTACAAGTGCATTACCGGCCTTTTGAGAATTTGAAATTTGAGGATTGTGGGGGATTCGGAGATTGAAGAGACTAGGGAGGGGGGTAATTGGGCCTCCGGGAACCTTACTTATACGACAAAATATAAATACGCAACGCAAGCGTCGTTTCACTATAGTTTTCTGCTCCGCCGTGGTATCACTCCCTTTCGTGCCGAACCATTGCTTACACAGTATCAGTAGGATAGGTCACCTAATGGTGATTCATCTGCTCGTTTACCAGCTTATCTCATAATAAAAAAAATATAAAGGAAATGGTATGTTCTACAATTTATCTGATGGTAAGCAATTACCGCGTACCGTAGGCTAAGTACAGCTGTAATATCAAAGAATTTTTTTAACGGGGAATGTCATCGAATGACTGCTCCCGTCTGGGTGAGGCGGGATAGTGTCAGACTCTTACTGACTAAAAACCACCCCGTTCCTACTCCTGCACTTCGAGCCTGAGCCCCGGTAACCCGTTAAGTTCTCCGTGACAAAGAAATGGGCTTTGAAGATCATACAGGGAACTGTTTATTGGCGCTATTATTTTCGAGGATCAGAAAGGAAAATATTTAAAAATAATGGTGAAGTCAAAGAGCGTATTAGGCATCTAGAACTCGCACATATCAGAAGAAAGGCAAACAAACATTACTCTTTTAAATTACTAAATATCATTTCCAAGATATCAAAGTCTGAACTATATCAATTCACAAAAATTTTTAAACAATATATGTATTTAAAAATTCATTGCAATAAATAATATAAAAGCATTTTTTACGTAATTTTTATGACCACATCTGCCGACCCTCCCTCTAGTGCTAAGTTCTGCATTCATATCGCGATGGTCACGTACGCCTAGGTCTTTGTCTAAGTCTAGATATTTACATATAGACCTAAACAATGCATTCTTATATAATACCTATATTTATGCACTAGATTTTAAGGTCAGCTGGGCGTTTGAGAATTTTAGAAAGGCTAGATTAAGATTTTGTGGCTACTGGTGTGTGAGGCTGATAATGGAACTGCTGGCTGAGTATGGGGTTTTTCATGTATATATATTAATGGGTTTACGTACAGCCACTATCTCTATTGAGCTCTTCTGTCTATAAGCAATCTGTTTTTAGTTCAGTCTCTGCGTTGGGTGAAATATGATTGAGATTTTTGATCTTTTCAAAGAGACTGGGCCTCACGACACAGGGAATCCTAGTGTGGGGTCCAGAGCTATATAAATATTTAATGTGAAGCTTTTTGTCAATAAAAATATATTTTTTTTTGTGATCTCCTAACTTAGCTAAGAATTAAAAAGTCTCACTTGTCTTTGTTTGGTTTCCTACCTCATAAAAGGAACTGTCAGATCATCTCATGGTAATCGGACAGGATTGCCCATAGACACTCACTCACAATGTTTATCGCAACGTCAGCGTTGATTCACGCCGGTTTTCTGTGAGACCGTAGTATCACTCCGGTCGAAATGATTCAATCATTTCGAAGTGGGGCTCCCTTACATGAAAAACCGTCGTACAGATAAACCTGTTAAAATAGCTTTGAATCATAAGATCCGGATCAATATTTTCAATCTCACTCCCAAACACACTAAATACAACCTTAAATACATACTTAACGATGTTATCCCACCGCTAATCGCGTACACATGTAACAAAACTTATCTATCTGTGAACCAAACTATTTAATCACGGTAATCTGTCGGGCATTAGTTTGGGATACTAATGTTAATCCCCAAAGACCAGTCCAGGCCATTAAATAAAACGAATTCTGTGTGTTGAAAGTACTTGCGTACAGTTTTATGAGATTTTCTGGTTATTTAAGGGCCGGCTCGACCGGAGTGATACCACGGCCTCACAGAAGACCAACGTGAAACAACGTTGTGTTTTGTTTCATCGTGTGAGTGAGGTTACCGGAGGCCCAATTACAATTACAATTACTCAACAGTCGTACTGGCGACCACTAAACCGACAAGCTAATTTTTGTGCCTCTTTCGCATAAACACTGACGTACTAACACTGACAAATCAAAAAAGAATCCAATACTTGTTATTCAACTCAAGACTAAGTACATGGAGAAAAAAACGTAGACGTATGTAATGTCATTTAGAAATATCTTAAGCACCAAAATGTCAGTGGTGTCATTTAAATGTGCGTGTACTTGCAACACCGTAATGTATGCAGTGTAATGACGGGCTATGCCATGCGACAGATGTCCTTCGTGTCAATGTGTGTATGTTCTGCGTGTAAGTGTATAGTAGCCAGGTGCCACAGTCGTTGTTTCAACACACTGTGTCCACCTTTTTTAACCCTTGTTGTTGTACGACTTAAGACTATTTATTCAATAATCACATTTCCAAACCTCTTTATTTTTTTTATGGGATAAGTCGGTAAACGTGCATACGGATCACCTGATGGTAAGCAATCGGCATCGCCCATGTACACACGCAACACCAGAGGCGTTACCGGCCTTCTGGATTAGAAAATTGAGGATTGTTGGGGATCGTCGCGGCGATGTCGCGCAGCCTACTAGTAGAGCTTTTCTCAGTATATTCACGTGAGTAACCCGCGACTTTTAGTTTATTTTATATGTCTCACGATAGTTATTATAAACACTTTTAAAAAAAGAGGTATGTAAGAACCGTAGCAATTGGCGTTCCATAGTCTTTGCTTACCCCCTGGGAGATAGGCGTGAGATCAACTATGTGTGTATGGCTAAAAGTAGGTGTAACATTTTATAATTATGCATCTCTGCTTATCCCTCTAGAGATTTAAAAGTGTAATAATATTAGTCAGATTGCAAACATGTCAAAACTTATCTGTAGTTCAAATATTTTTGTATTTTAAAAGTGTAACCTTCAAAGCACATCAGACTCTATTTCTCATTAAAATAAAACTCAAATTATCATAAATACTAAATTAGTAAGCTCAGGACTATATTTCAAATAGTAATTTTCTTATTATTAACTAAGACTCAGGTCTAAGAAATGAATCGTAAAATTTCAACTGACGAAAGTACAAAAAGATATTTATTATCTTATGTTTAATTCTAAATCTTTTGGTCAATTTATCATTTAGTATGTTCATCAGAATGAATAGTAGAAACAGATTTCTACTTAGTAATAATATCGCGCCTATTATCCCCGGAGGGGAGGCAGAGGTAACCATTACGGCCCTTAATGCCGCTGCACCTACTTTTCACTATTTATGTTATGAGTCCCACGTAATAGGGGGTGAGCCTATTGCCATATACCGGCACAATTATAGACTCCGCGCTACTACTGAGTTTTTTTAAGAACCCATGTTTTTACTTAATCAATTATTATTATCATCATCATCAACAGCCTATTAAGTGGCCACTGCTAACCAAGAGCCTCTTCTCACACGGAGAAGGTGTGAGCATTAATCACCACGCTTGCTCAATGCGGGTTGGCTTTCAAATCTTAATTACACTCAAATCGACGAAGGGAAATTAAATCATCACTCCTTTTCTTCCCGCGGGTATCGTAAACCCGTGAAACAATGCTAGCATTGTGTTTCGCTGGGAAATTACCAGAGACACAACTCCCTCAAAAGATTAGCAACGCATTTGTAACTCCTCTAGTGTTATGGGTATCCACAGACGGCGTTGTAACTAACCATTACATAATTCATCTACTCGTTTACCTCCTATCCCAGAAAAAATCTAATAATATTTTTGCCTGACTCAGGGGTCGAACCCAGTACTCTATTAACTGCGATTGACAGGTCATTTTTGTAACAATGTTCAATTATTTTCTAATTCGTCTGCGAGCGATTGGACCAATCAATAATCTTGTTTTGACAACCGTCTTAGACTGCTGACGTCATCAAAATAAAAATGGCCGCCTTGAGACTTGGTGACGGTTAAAAGAAAGGACTATTTATTACCGACAATACGGTTAGTGCGGTGGTTGGGCAACTGGCTGCCATGCAACGTGTCGCGGGTTCGATTTCCGCACGGAGCAACTCTTTGTGTGATCCACGAATCGTTGTTTCGGGTCTGGGTGGCATGTGTATGTGAACTTGAATGTTTGTAAACGCACCCACGACACAGGAGACAATCCTAGTGTAGGGCAATGTTTTTTTTAACAAAACAAAAACAAAACGAAGCAAAAAAAACTATGATTGTTCTCCAATGGAGTGGATAAAGATTTACTGTATTGTTAGAACTTATTCTTGTTCATACTTACACATTGGAGCCCAAATAGTTCCGTACAGTTCAGTTTCAGAAGAATTTCCACCAGAATTTCCCTCAGATTGTGGAACTACAATATGGGATTTCTCAAAAACGTAGTAGGTAGGAATTTTAAGGTTATGACTTCCAATAGAAAACTGTTGAAGACAAATCCTCGACTAACATCGGTCATCATCATCATCATCCGTTGAAATTCATCCCCTAAATTTGTTCATACAAAAGTAGTCTCTAAACATTAGAAATAAGGTCTATAATATAGTTTGTGGAGAGCGGTCACCAGTGACCGCTTAGGTATATGTGGGTTAAATGTGTAGTCCCTTATTCAGCTCTTACGATATCCAAGGCAAGAAAAGGGATTGTGACAATCCTAAATTAAGTAAAAACGCGGGTTACTCACGTGAATATACTGAGAAAAGCTCTACTAGTTTCGAACCACAGAGGGATTCTTCCTCATGAGCAGCGTGCGCGGTCGCGGCGACGTCGCGCAGCTCACTGGCTGGCGTCGGCGCTCGCCTCGGTATTGCCACCTGCGCTGCGAGCCCAACGCGCCCTCTGACGGACACTACGAGCGTTTGCTTCCAACTCCGGCGGCGCGTTGGACGATGTTAAAGCGCACGGTACGTTCACCAGCGGCGCGGGTCGTGGGTTCGATTCCGGGTTCGGCACAAAGTCAGTGTTGCATATAACGCTTACTGTGTTACACTCCAGACTGGAGACGCTGTGTATCGACGAAGACTCCAAACTCGGCTTCCACGCGGGTGGCAGTGCCCAGCCACCATCCCTGTTGAAGCACGGACGTCGGCTAATCTCGATGGCCTCTCGCACTTTACGCGGAACGAAGTATTTTTCTCTCGCTAGTACGGAGACCTTATCAAAACGTATGAAGTGAGCCGCGTCCATACCACAAATATGTTCAGCCACTGCCGATGCCTGATAAAATTCTCATGAGGAAGAACCCCTCTGTGGTTCGAAACTAGTAGAGCTTTTCTCAGTATATTCACGTGAGTAACCCGCGTTTTTACTTAATTTAGTATGTCTCACGATAGTTATTATAAAAACATGTGACAATCCTCTACATAATATAGGGTTTGCCATATCCAGCTGGCCAACAGCATTTTCTGATAGAACTTTTAATAACGATGTCTAACAAGGCTATGGCAAACCCTTAATTATTCGTTTTTTTATTGGACAAGGGCATCACAATCTCCATAAACCGCTGCAATTCTTGTAAGCCAGTACAAACATGAAAACACGGGACACGCCAGTACCAGGGACATGAATGCTTGTCTTGGATCCCGCAAAAGAAATGAAATAGTAGATATTAGTAGAGGATTAGAAAAAGACGATAGTAGCAAACACGTTTGTGTAAAAAAGACTAACTTATTTTTGTTAAGTGTGGAAAATCATCGAATGACTGCACCCGCCTGGGTGAGGCGGGAGGAAGTGTCAGATACTTACTGACTAAATACCACCCCGTTCCTTCTCCTGCACGTCGAGCCGGAACCCCGGTAACCCGTTAGGTTCTCCGCGACAAGAGTAACCTAGTTTCTTGGTCGTTGTTTTCCATAGAAACATACACTTTGGAATAAGCAAATAGCTTCACTAGAGGTCTGACAGACCGACAGATTTTTTTTTTAATATTTCTATATATTTTATTGATTTTGACTTTGACTTTGACTTTAAAAGAAAGTTTATAAACAAGCACTTAACTGTATCGTGGTGGCCCGGAGGTTTAAGACGTCCACTTCTCATGTATGAATGATGCGGATGCGAAACCTACCAACGGCAAGTACCAATGTGACTTTTTCCGAGCTATATGTACTTTCTAAGATTATTCAGACACCACTGACAAATGGTATTAAAAGAAAAACATCGTGAGAAAACCTAGGCTTATAATTTTTAATTATAAGTTTCAAATCACCAACCGGCATTGAGCAAGTGTGGTGATTAATGTTCAAAGCTTCTCCGTGTAAGAAGAGGCTTTGTTCAGCGGTGTGTATTCATGGGCTGTTATTGATGATGATGACTTAACAGTCTAAAGCAGTGTAGTTGATTATAATGATGATGATTCAACCCAAGTACTCACCGTCGGCAACTACACTTGCAACCACTCAACATAGAGAATCACAGTTACAATATTTCTTTGAAGAAAATATAAATGTCACCCAATTTGTTTCCTAGCGCGCTCCTAAGAGGATTAGAGCAAGGAGATTAAGAATTGAGATGGGATCCTGCGGTAGCTACATAAATATTGTAGAGGATACCTACGCCTATATCTAAATTTTATGTATACATTATATTTTTTTTTGTTTCACGGCGAACATCTTTAAAATGTAAAAGAATTAGAATATATTTTTTGTAATTGATTTACGACATGACATGACATTAATTATGGACAGCTGTTTGAACGACCTGAAAGTAGGAGAGTCTGGATTAAGGATGAATGACACAGTGATTAAAACATTGTTGTATGCCGACGACCAGGTGCTTGTTGCCTCGTCGGCCCAAGAATTACAACAAATGGTCACTGCTATGAGTGATGCATTTGAAAGGAAAGGTATGAAAATAAATGTGAACAAGACGAAAGTGTTGGTGATAGAAAGAAATGAGGTGATAACAGAATGTCAGGTAATGATAGGTGATGAAAAATTGGAACAAGTGAATGAATTTGTGTATCTGGGATCACTATTTACGAGAGATGGAAAGTGTGACGGGGATATTGAAAGGAGAGTGAAAGCGGGAAATAGTGTTAATGGTTGTTTACACTCTGTAATGTCGAGTAAAATAATATCCAGCAAAGCTCGACTTGCTGTAATGCAGTGCGTATTGACACCAACGCTTATGTATGGTAGTGAATCATGGGTGTGGCAGAAGAAGCATGAAAGCAGGATTAATGCGGTAGAAATGAGAGCCCTGAGAAGTATGTGTGGACTAAAATTGAGTGATCGAGTGAAAAATAGTGTTATTAGAGAGAGGTGTGGATTGAAAGACGATGTAGTGACAAGGATTGAAAAGGGAATGTTACGCTGGTTTGGACATGTAGAAAGGATGGATGAAAGTAGAGTAACGAAAGAAGTATACAGAGCGGATATGAATGGAGCCGTCGGTAGAGGGCGTCCTAGACGGACATATAGTGACCAGATTGGCGATATATTAAAGAAGGGCCAAATTAAAAGTACCCTTAACCGACGAGCATGCATGAAAATATTGATGACTGTTAATGAAGCGAAAGAGGTATGTAAGAATCGTAGTAATTGGCGTTCCTTAGTCTCTGCCTACCCCCATGGGAGACAGGCGTGAAGTTATGCATGACATTAATAACCATACTTGTCTCGTTGGCCGAGTGGTCGCAAGTGCGACTACCGGGCAAAGGGTCTCAGGTTCGATTCCCGGGTCGTGCAAAGTATTACTGGGTTTTTAAAAATTCTCAGTAGAAACACAAAGCCTAAAATCGTGCCCGGTATATGGCAATAAGCTCACCCCCTATTACATGGGACTCGTAACATAAACAGTGAAAAGTGAGTGTTACATTGTACAGTGGTATTACGTGCCGTAATATGCACCTCTGCCTACACCTTCGGGGATAAAAGGTGTGATGTTTTGTTATGTTATGTTAAAAAGTCGCTGTTACGTCTTTGACTGCTGATAGAAAACTGTTGAAGGACAATCCTTCACTAACGTAGGTCGCCGATGACCTACGCAGCGGTTAACGTATTAAAATGGAACTATAAATAATTGAATCTAAATAGTCATCATTATCGTCAACGACTTATAAGTAGCCACTTCTGACCACAGGCCTATTCACACTGAGAAGGTTTGAGCATTAATCACCACACGGATGAATAGCCTTCAGGGGATAAGATTGTATGTTCATCAACAGCCTATAAATGCCCACTGCTGAGCAAAGCCTCTTCTCACACGGAGAAGGTTAGAGCATTAATCACCGCGCTTGCTCAATGCGGGTTGGCGATTACAAACTTATAATTAGAAATTATAAGACCAGGTTTCCTCACGATGTTTTTCCTTCACCGTTTGTCAGTGGTGTCTAAATAATCTTAGAAAGTACATATAACTCGGAAAAAGTCACATTGGTACTTGCCGTTGGTAGGTTTCGAACCCGCACTCTCATGCATGAGAAGCAGGCGTCTTAAACCTCCGACCCACTACGACATTGTACATACAATGTAATGTAAACCACTAGGACATTGTACATACAATGTAAATTAACTGGATTTTTACTATAATAACATTATTATAGTAAAAATCCAGTTAGCTCTTCTAGTTGAAATTATTTCATTACTACGAGTTCAATATTAAGTTTAGGAGTTAGACATCTGTTTAAAATGTCAACGTTTGAGATAACTAAGATAAATAGCTCGAGATGATGGGACATACGGATGAATAGTTTGAAACTAGATTGAAGGTAAAGCAGTTTTATTAAGATTGCTTTAACATCAACATGCACCGCTCTGCTCAACTCCTATGAATCGTAGCGTGTTGTTTTATAGCCTATAGTCTTCCTTGATAAATGATCTATCTAATACAAAAAGACTTTTTCAAATCAGAGCAGTAGTTTCTGAGATAAGCGCGTTTAGATAAACAGACAGACAAACAAACAAACAGGCGGACTCTTCATTTTACATATCTAATAGTAATAATAAACTAATAGACATTTCTTTAAATCATTGAAATTGTTTTCATTCTGATTTAATTGAGATTTCTTTGAAATCTTGACGATAATTTGACATTGTATTAAATTATTATTATTAGCCTTAATATGACATAGATACTAATTAATTTTTGTTGTTAATTTGTTTTGTTTTAATCAGACATATGATAATTATATTGAAAATTGAACTTATTAAATTCTCATATTAATGTGTGTATAGTGTGAATTATTGTTGTTATTTTCTTTTCCATAATTCTCAAATTGGATTTTATTTTAAAGCCATTGTTAAGCCTATGAATTGCCAATGCTATGTACGCCATTATTGTCGCATGCATCAGACCTTTATTTTGTTACTTTTGTGTATTTTAAATGTTATATGTTTGTGATGTGGTAGTACTCCTACGAATAAAAAAAAACTATAAGACGTACGCCTCTATCTACCCCTTTGTCAATTAAAGGTCGTGATACTGTATTCTTAATGGATTCCAATCACAACAATGAAGTAGCAAAATGCAGAACCAATCAGAACAACAGTATTTCACAAGTATGCTGAGTCACGAATCAAATTATAACAATTTCAACTTTAACCCAATTACGTAAGATTCGAATTTGCATGAATTCAATCTGTTAGTTTGGAAATTAAATTTTGGTTGAGATGTGAATTATGGTCTTGGTCTTAACACTATTTGTTAAGGGAGTAGGCAGGAGTCGTGGTGGTTTAATCTTTAATGTATTTATTACTTGAGGTGTTTCCATAACTTAGTATTATGTTATATATATATTACTAGCGGACCCAACAGACGTTGTCCTGCATATCCACTTGAATGTATAAACAAAAGTTGATTCATATTAGTTCAGCTGTTTAGAATAAAATAACCTAAACATCGACTGCAGTGACATCTGCCGGGCTGATTTGTGAGTCTAAACCATTCTTAGATCCCCTTGAACACACACAAAAAAATCATCAAAATCGGTCCAGTCGGTTAGGAGAAGTTCAGTGACATACACACTCACAGAAGAATTATATATATAAAGAGGATTACATTGATCCTCGAAAATCGGCCAAGTTAAAATTCACTAATTGTAACAAATAAAATTGTCGTGTCTTTTTGAAAATTTATCTTATTGCTCTATTTTTGTTATTTTTGTAAATATTTATTGTCATAATTACATCGGACACAAATACAATTCATACATACATAATATCACGCCTTTTATTCCCATAGGGGTAGGCAGAGGTGCACATTAGGGGACTTGACGTAACACCCACTTTTCACTATTTATGTTATGCGTCCCATATAATAGGCAGTGAGCCTATTGCCATATACCGGGAACAATTCCAGACTCCGTGCAACCACTGAGAATTTTTTTAATAACCCAGTAGTACTTTGCCTGACCCGGGAGTTCAACCCGAGATCCCTTGCCCGGCAGTCTCACCTGCGACCACTCGGCCAATGAAGCAGTCAAAGATAAGATTATTCTTTCATGTGTATGTGAACTTGTATGTTTGTAAACGCACCCACGACACAGGAGAAAACCCTAATATGGGGCAACGTTTAAAAAAAAAACAAAAAACAATTAAACACAAAAACTAGTACTCAATTATTAGATCGATAAGCCCTGGACCCACTACTAGGTCCTCCTAGGTAACAAGTAATGACAAAACTGTATTTAGTCTAATTAAAAAGGTTTAATCAAGAGCCTAGACTGAAACGGCTTTGTTCATTTCAATTTAAGCCTTTTACAGATAATTGCTAATTATAAATATTTCGGTGCTTAAAGTAGAAAATAAATTGGATTGTGTACTTTGTGTTGTTAGTATTTAGGTATATACATAACTTGCTTTTCCCAGCGGCTTCGCCCGGGAACACGGACGGATAAAAATCAGGAGGTGGGCTGAAAGAAGTGACTTATGTGTTAGGTACTCTCTAGACTATAATCTACAATTGTTCCAAATTTTATCTCGATCGCTTCAGCCATTTTGAGGTGAACACATACACACACACACACGTACATACATTCTCACAAACTTTCACATTTATAATATGTATTATAGAATGGGAAGGATAGGATAAGATTATAGGATTTATATAGGATATGCAAGTTGGATAGTAAAAAAAGAAGGAAAGATTATTTCACTCTAAAAAACAAGCGACATACACAAACATGATATTCTATTTGTGCCGAAGCATGGCTCTCCCATACTTAAACCTTAGCCTTAATAGAAAGACCTATCTAACAATACGAAATCTTTAACTCGTTTCTTCAAATCCATATAGCACAGATTACAAAGTCATTTCTTGTTAAATAATTCATTGGCAACATTGCTCCAATGCGGTAACACCGCCATCTGTTGATGAAGGAAGCGCAACGCTTGACCTACATGAATTTAATGTTAAATTCATTGGGTTAGGTTATTGAGAAAGTTAAAGGATTCTGGATGAGGAAGCTAAACTATATTTTATTCTTTGAGAGGGGGTGAGCAGAGATGTTTTTATAGTACACAAACATTTTACCAACACTTTTTTTTTATTTTTTTTTAAGGGGGGAAAATCATCGAATGACTGCTCCCGCCTGGGTGAGGCGGAAGGGAGTGTCAGACTCTTACTGACTAAAAACCACCCCGTTCCTTCTCTTGCACGTCGAGCCGGAGCCCCGGTTACCCGTTAGGTTCTCCGCGACATTTTACCAACACTAGAACTATCTCTTAATTGAGAGTTACATAGCGTGAGGGAGCACTTAAATGAACCTCATACGTATCTTAACTGTCAGTTATAGGATATCAAAATAAACTATCCTTAAGTGCTACCTATGTTAGCTTAAGGGTTGCTTTATTTTAAGAAAGTCGCTTTAAATAGGAGTCGAGCCTATTTCCATAATTATGTTGGGCACAATATCAATACTCAATACTCAATACTTTATTGCCTTTGACATGTATTACTTAGGTGGTAAACATAATTAGGACACAATGTGAACCCTGTCGGGCACAACAACATAAGTTTTGGAGGGAGCACACTTGACATGTTATTCGGACAATTAAAAAAAAATATAATTAACATACAATAGAATTAATATCAAATGGAATACAAGCTAAAGGTATAATTTAAATTGTAGTATTTAGGATTCAAATTATTTTTTAAATCCCAAACAATCAAAATTAAATACTAAGTCATAATCATAATAAAATAAAAAAAATCATAATCAAAATTAAATACAAAGTCAGAATCATAATAAAATAAAAAGTCATATTCAAAATTAAAATTAAAAATTAAAAACAGTCAAAATACCACCAAAAGAACAGTCAAATTAAAAACAGTCAAAATTCAAAGTTTAAATAAAGTCAAAATTTAAATGTTATAGTTAAATAAAACTCGGTGCTGCCACGAAAATTTTTGGAAAACCGAGAAATCTTCGATTATACTTTGCATAACCTATTTTTTTATGGGTTAAGCCGGTAAACAAGCAGACGGATCACCTGACGTTAAGACATCGGCGTCGCCCATAGACACCTGGAACATCAGAGGCGTTACAATTGCGTTGCCTTTTAGCAAGTGGGACTTTGAAGATTGTGGGGGATTTGGGGATTTGGAAGACTGGGGAAGGGGGATAATTGAGCGTCCGGTAACCTCACACATATGACGAAACAAAACACATGCTTTGTTTCGCTATAATTTTTATTGAGACCGTATATGGCAATAGGCTCACCCCCTATTACATGGGACTCATAACATAATAGTGAAAAGTGGGTGTTACATTGTACAGTGGCATAATGTGTACTTTTGCCTACCCCTTCGGGGATAAAAAGGCGTCATGTTATATTATGTTATGAGACCGTAGTATCACTCCGGTGGAGCCGGCCCATTCGTGCCGAAGCATGGCTCTCCCACCCATGACTCAATCTCAAAACTCCTAGTTCCGTAGTCTCGCTCATAACCACTTAACCGACCTAGTAGTTTTTGAGACAAAACAAGTAAAAACGAATCCTATTAAAATTCAGCACCCATCCTTTAGAAAGTCCATTTTAATATTACAAGGTGGTACCTTTAGCCGCCGTGAAACCCGTACTTGGCCTTTTTCCAACTACAAAGGAAATCTAGTATATTTTCTTAGGTCTAGCTGTAAAAATATCTCCTAGTTTGAGAGTCTAAGATCTGTTATTTTTGTGGAACGATGTTTTCATAGTTACCTGAAGAATCTGTTAGAAATGTAGTGTTGAAATGGTTATTCTGAATGTTTGTGTTTGAAAAAGGACTTTTTTTATGACATAAGCCGGTAAACAAGCAGACGGATCACCTGATGGAAAGCAATCGGCGTCGCCCTGGACACCTGGAATACCAGAGGCGTTACTGCATTACCGGTCATTTGGGGATTAGGAGTTTGAGGATCGTTGGGGATTCAGGAATTGGGGAGATTGGGAAAGGGGAGGGTAATTGGGCCTCCGGTAACCTCACTCAAACGATGAAACAAAACGCAAGCGTTGCTTCACGTCGGTTTTCTGTGAGGCCGTGGTATCACTCCGGTCGAGCCGGCCCATTCGTGCCGAAGCATGGCTCACCCACGCTTGGATGATGTGTTTACTCGCCTTAGGGAACCGAGAGTGTCTCAATTAGTTTTAGGCTCAGCATTGCGATTTAGTTGATCTCGGTATTCACTATTTTGTTAGGTTTTACAAGCTTCTGTCTACATTTTTTACATCTTCAATAAACACCGTTATAACCAGACCCGACCGTACGGCGCGTCACGTTTAAAGAGCCATCAGACCATCACAAATGGGACTCAATAAGGCTGACGCCAAAACGAAGCCGCGGAAGACTTGACGGGTTACCGGGGAACCAGCTCGAAGTGCAGGAGAAGGAACGGGGTGGTTTTTAGTCAGTAAAAGTCTGACACTGCCTCTCACCTCACCCGGGCGGGAGAAGTCATTAAATGATTTTCGCCCGTCAAAAATAGACTATAGAAATAAAATTCTAAACCTCTTGTTATGTTGTTCAGTTAAATGACAATATTTCTATACCAAAACTCGAAAATGTATGTATGTATGTACCGGAGATGTAGGTATATCTACATTGTCAATTCGTAGTTAGATAAAATGCTTTCCCAATTCTTGTGTAACATGGGTACCCTAAATCCATTTTCAATGTCGTATTAAACCTAAGTAGACTAGAATTTATTGTCTGCCGCTACCAAAGAGGTTAGTATCTTCGGTTACTGACTAGTCACATTTTTGACTAGTCAACCAATGAGGAATCTCTTTCATATTCAAAACTTCAAGAAAAATATGTATTCCTTTTTAAAAAGCCGGCAACGCACCCGTGACTCCTCTGGCGTTGCGGGCGTCCATGGGCGGTACTGATCGCTTACCATCAGGTGATAGTCTGCTCGTTTGCCTCCTATTTTATAAAAAAATAATACAGATTCAAAATACAAAACCTTTTAATTTTAAGTGTGGGAGAGCCATGCTTCAGCACTAATGGGTCGGCTCGACTGGAGTGATACCACGGCCCCACAGAAAACTGATATGAAACAACGCTTGCGTTGTATGTCGTCGTGTGAGTGAGGTTACAGAAGGCCCTATTACCCCCTTCCCGGTAACACACTTGTATATAACGCCTATGGTGTTCCAAGTGTTCATGTAATGTGAACGCCGATGGGCATACCATCAGGTGATCTGTCTGCTCGTTTACTGGCTTATCCCATAAAAATAGATTTTTTAGTTTTAATGAGAAAATTAGCTAAGAAGAGTACAAAAAATAAGGCCCAATAGGGCTGGTCAATGGCGATATGGTGCCGCTGAAGACTTAACGGGTTACCGGGGCTCCGGCTCGAAGTGGTTTTTAGTCACTAAGAGTCTGACACTAGCTCTCGCTTCACGGAGAAGACATTGGGTGATTTTCGCCCTTAAAAAAAGCGTGATGATAATGCTCAAAGCTCAAACCTCTCCTTATGAGCAAAGGCCTTTGTTCAGCAATGACCATATATAGGCAGTGATATGAAAATTCTGCAAAACTTTTAAATGTACAAAAGCGTGTATGTATGTCTCGGAACAGTCATTAGTACGGGATTTCGATTTACTACAAAACGAAGAAATAACAACAAAATTAATAAAGATGGTGCACTTCAACAGTTAATTGTGACATCATGTCCGTCTGAAAGTGGGGCAAATTAAGTGACTTTCAACATCGCACGACAGCAGGCATTCTTAGCTTAGACTCCGAACAAACAACGACGCACTAAGAATAATGTCGGCCGATTAGTGATTGCAATCATTAGAATCAGTGCTCTGAAATTGTCATTGAGATTATATTGTTTGAGATTATAACAGTGAATATTATTACAATGAAAGTGGACTAAACTATGATGTATTTCAACCATTTTTGAACTTTGATAATGACTGAGACCTCTGAGTTTGTTTAGGCGTTTCCTCTCAGAAGAGACCGTAAGAAATGCCGGCTTATGCCGGAATACTCAAACGCTATTCAATTTTAAGTCGCGCTTAAGTATAGTTTTGTCACCACTAATTCTTTGTAAAACAACAGAGACGGCACGATATTTAAGCACGACTTAAAATTGAGTAACGTTTCAGTATTCCGGCATTAGTTAATTAAAATGTGAACAAGTAAAGGTGCACTGTCGAATGTACATTCTTTTATTTACGAAGATTTAATTGTTTTATTGCTGCCTATACATACCTCTATCGATATGCATTCAGTCAAAAAGTATCGGGAATGGATGATTTGTTTATGGTTCCAAATTCAAAATTTCGTTTTTTTTTTTTGTAGTTGTTAGATTGGCACAACTGTTTTCCATTTTGTCGCTGAGGACATGCTAGAACGAGTCAGTTCGGATTCATGAAACGCATTGTTACTGGTATCGAGACGTGGGTTTATGACTTTGTCATTCAAACTAGTCAAATTACAACTTTATGGCGACCGTTTTCAACCGATAGAAGACATAAAGAAGAATTCGCGGCAAGAACTGAACTCAATTCCGGAAGCAGCGTTTAAAAAATGTTTTGGTGACCATTCACCATACACTTGCGCCAACGAATAATCCATATTATTCGTTTCTAAAGGAGCATACTTTGAAGGTGATAAAATAAATTTGGATGAATAACAGGCATTTTGTGTATTATTGATCTTTTCCCGGTACTTTCTTGACAGAGTAACTAGTATGTGATGAAGAGGGCTCTCGCTCAACATCGCCCGCACCATCCTCCGACATATGCTGTACAAAAGGGTGCACTATAATCACATCCATATCTACTTTTCATGTCAAAAAACAAGCGTAATATCATATATTCAAGATATATGTCCCATGATAAAAGCAAAGAGAAAATATAAAGATTTCTTTCCGCGATCATATTACAAATCTGGAAAAGAAATAGAATCATTTTGCGTCATCCTTGTCAATCATGGAATACATTTGGGGTTGATGTAAATTTCGCGGTTTTTGTGGCCTTCAGATTAGGGTGCGGTTGCAGTGCATAAGCTGAAGCGATTATAAAAAAAATGACAAAAGTTATGCTGAACCCAGTACAAGTACATCATTGATTCGTAAACACTGCCTTGTTTGTCAAATAAATATCAATACAAGTGCGATTGCTGAACAAAGGGCTTTATAAATTATTATGTTTTCGGCTTACTCACGTAGTAATTCGACGAGGAACTCGACTAGTTTCAAGCCATGCTACAGGCTCATATTCATGAGCAGCATTTCGCGACCCGCGATGCGGCGACTGTCGCGCTCCTACTGGCTACTCGAGTCTGCGGGCCCAGTGCGCCCTCTGCCGTGATTCACGCGCACTTTCTTCCGAAATGCTGCTCATGAATATGAGCCTCTAGCATGGCTTGAAACGAGTCGAGTTCCTCGTCGAAATACTACGTGAGTAAGCCGATAACATAATAATTTATTTGGTATGTCTCACGAAAGTTACAATACAAAGGGCTTTGTGTTCGAATTTTCGCTTCTGGAGATTGATATTACTACCATGCAATAATATCAGACAAAAAACATTACTACGCGCAGCTAAGACCACTTTCATAAATTGATATACTGCAATTACACTAGAAGATTATCTAGGAACCCTATTCACTACTGCAGTCACTCGACCAACAAGGCGTGAGGCATAAAAAATGTTCTTTTCTATATATTTACAAATAAATCGCTAAACGCTGCCTCTTATCAACCTAACCACTACCATATTTACTGAGCTGTACGCCGTCTTACTCCGCGCTCCCATGTCGCCATACCTCTCACATATTCCGAAAGACTTCGTATACAGGCTGTTATAAAAATGAGTAGGTATTAGTGTTTTTTTATGTTATCGGTGCAAAAATAATATTTTTTGGGTTTAATTATGTTGGTAGTGGTTAAGAAAGGTTTTTTAATGATCAACAGTAGACAAGCGGTTTAATAAGTTTTTAGATGATATTTGGTCGCTGAAAATTGATGTTTTCCTTGCTTTTTAATACAATTAAATAGCCACATTAATGTAATTTTTTTTGTGATCTTTTTTTGGAAGGTTTTTTTTCAACAGTAGACGTCTTTGGGCATCAGCCGATCATCATCATTATGTTTTTGTACAATATGTTACCAGATTAAAACAAAAATAGAAAATACAGAGATTTAAACTGACTGCCGCGCAACGTGTGGTGGGTTTGATTCCCGCACGGAGCAACTCTTCGTGTGATTCACAAATTGTTGTTCCGTGTCTGGATGTCATGTGTATGTGAACTTGTATGTTTGTAAAACTTACCCACGACACAGGAGAAAATCGTAGTGAGGAGAAACGTTTTTAAAAAAATAAAAGACAAGTCTGTCACGTCGACCGAGTGGTCGCAAGTGTGACTGCCGGGCAAGAGGTCTCGGGTTCGATTCCCAAGTCGGGGAAAGTATTACTGGGTTTTTAAAAAAAATCTAAATAGTAGCACGGAGTATGGAATTGTGCCCGGTATATGGCAATAGGCTCACCCCCTATTACATGGAACTCATAACATAAATAGTGAAGAGTGGGTGTTACATTGTACAGTGGCATAATGTGCACCTCTGCTTACCACTTCGGGGATAAAAGGCGTAATGTTATGTTATATGAAATGAAATTAGTGACATTATTTTTATTCTTTGATTCAAAAACACCACCGTCCTGTATATAACTGTTGACGGAGCTCATTGGACTGAGAAAATGCTGCAAATTGCCAGCGAGCCACCTTCATGATCCTGAGCTGACTGAAATTCAGTTGTATGATACTCAGTTACCTGAACATCGAGCCAAACGAACGCCTTATTTACATGAGCACACGTACATTGCCTTCTTGACGCTTTCTTTCGAGGGCAAAAAGTAAATTGTATATTTACTTTTTGGTAGTATATAAAAGCTCCGACAAGAAAAGAAGAATTGGCTTACTGAAAATATTAAATCTACTGCCTAAAATACTAACTTTCCGACTACTTTACATGACTGTTTATTGCTACAATACTAACCTAACCTAAAACGTCTGTTGTCGGTAACTTAGTAATTTTGTCGGAGGTTCAATATTCTATTCGGAAGTTTAGTTTTGTTATTCGAAGATCCATTTTTATAGTCGGCCACAGATCGCTGGAGATTATTTTATTTATCGGAACCATTATTATTTTCCTTTACTTTTTGGTAGTATTTTTCTAGACTAGCCTCTGCCAACGGCTTTACTCGCGTTTCCAGGGTTAAAATGTAGCCTATGTATTGCTTTAGACCATTATCTACCTCTGTTCCAATTTTCATCCCGGTCCGTTCAGCCGTGTTGATGTGACACGAGAGGGAGTGTCAGACTCTTACTGACTAAAAACCACCCCGTTCCTACTCCTGCACTTCGAGCCGGAGCCCCGGTTACCCGTTAAGTACTCCGCGGCTCCGTATCGGCATCAGCCCTATTGGGCCCCATCTGTGGTGGTCTGATGGTTACTCTCTGTCTTGTTTGAGAAGCCTTCACATTGTAGTGAAATACTGATGATGATCATGATATGTCCAATATAAAACATAAACCTTGTAGTTCATGAAATCATAACGACAAATTAATAACACGATAAACAAATAAATAAATAAACACTTTACCATATTTTGGCCGTTGGCCGAGTGGTCGCACGGTCGGTGTGACTGCACGACAAGGGGTCTCGGGTTCGATCCCCGGTTCGGGCAAAGTACTACTGGGTTTTAAAAAAAACTTTCTCAGAATTAGCACGTAGTCTGTAATTGTCTCCGGTATATGGCAACAGGCTCACCCCCTATTACATGTGACTCATAGTCATAACATAAATAGTGAAAAGTGGGTGTTACATTGTATACAGTGGCATTAAATGTCATACTGTGCACGTCTGCCTACCCCTTCGGGGATAAAAGGCATGAAATTATAAAATGTTTTGTCATATTTATACTTGTGTATGTATAGATAATAACATATAATCGGAGCCGACGGTCTGACAGCTGATATATGCGCAGAGGCAATCCATTGTGGGCGGGAGGTGTTTCTTGCTATAGCGAATTCATGCTTGGAGTGGGCATACTTCCCGAGGCAGTGGAAGTCTGCGCATGTTATAATTCTTCGGAAACCAGGCAAAGAAGACTATACCCATCCAAAGTCCTACAGACCAATTGGACTTCTGTCTGTTTTTGGGAAAATAGTCGAGAAATTGATGATAGGCAGAATCCAATGGCACATCCTTCCAACTCTTCACAAGAACCAGTATGGATTCCTACCTCAACGTGGAACGGAGGACGCACTCTATGATCTGGTTGACCGCATAAAAACTGAAATGAACGAAAAAAAGACCGTCGTCCTGGTGTCACTGGACATAGAGGGTGCCTTTGACAATGCCTGGTGGCCAGCCCTGAAACATCAGCTCATAGCCAGAAAGTGTCCGAGAAACCTGTACGCTATGGTGAACTCCTACCTCAATGAACGGAAAGTGAAAGTAAATTTTGCCGGAGCTAGCAGCGAAAAGAGGACTAATAAGGGTTGCGTTCAAGGGTCCGTAGGTGGACCTACTTTTTGGAACCTTGTCCTCGATCCGTTGCTACACAGACTCACAGGAGAGGGAGTTTACTGCCAGGCTTTTGCGGACGACGTGGTTCTCTTGTTCTCGAACTATAAAGTGAGTGCATTGGAGCAATCGGTAAATGGTGCCTTGGAACTAGTAGCAGCCTGGGGGGTCAGCAACAAGCTCAGATTCGGGGCAAGTAAAACGAACGCTATGCTGCTGACAAGAAGGCGTGTTTTTGAGCCCCCAGACCTGTTTATGGCAGGCACCAGAATAAATCTCGTAGAAGAGGTAAAGCTCTTAGGCCTCACTATAGACAGAAAACTCACCTTCAGGTCACATATATCTGCCATATGCAAGAAAGCTGCAGACATTTACAAACAGCTAGCACGCGCAGCCAAGGTGACGTGGGGTCTCAACGGGGAAATAACGAGAACAATATACGTCGCGGTCATTGAGCCGATTGTACTTTACGCCGCAAACGTGTGGGCCCCAGTGACGGAGCTACAGGTGATCAAAAAACAGTTAAATGCTCTTCAAAGGGGATTCACACAAAAAATCTGTAGAGCTTATCGTACAGTGTCGCTCACGTCAGCAACAATCTTGTCCGGAACTCTCCCACTCGATCTGAGAGTCCAGGAATCTGCCAGTTTGTATCGAATTAAAAGAGGATTCTCTCTGGACTACTTACCACCTCAAAAGGAGCTTGAAAAGCGGGTCCATTACCTGGACCAGCCACATCCCTCAAAATTAATGTCTATCAACTATGAGCTCCTGGAGAACGATGACTCTGGATCTCCTCTCGTCCAAAATATTGCCGGCCCTCAATTATACACAGATGGCAGCAGAATTAACGGAGGCGTTGGTTCTGCCTTGACTTGGTGGGAGGGCGGTCGTGAGTACATGTTTTCCACTTTTAGTTTAGACCCTTCCTGCACGGTTTTCCAATCTGAACTATACGCTTTGAACAGAGCGGCTAAAATGGTTCTCGACAATGAAGCGACTAGAGTAAACATATTTAGTGACTCTAGGTCCTCCCTCGATGTTTTGAAGAATCCCAGGATTACCCACTGTTTGGCCAAGGAGATAAAGCAGTGTTTGGAGACCATAACGGAACAGGGAAGAGAGATTCGATTCTACTGGCTGAGGGCCCATGTTGGAACGGCTGGAAATGAGAGGGCAGACGAATTAGCTAAAACCGCTGCCAAACAGAAAAATAACACCACGGCAGACTACTGTAGAATACCCATGTCCTATGTCAAAAAGAAAATTAGGGACGAAACTATCCGTAAGTGGCAGGACAGGTATACCACCTCAACTACTGGGCAGGTGACTAAAACGTTTCTCCCAGATGTCCATGAGGCATATCGAATAGTGAGATCAACAAAGTTGACACCTGCCCAAGTTCAGGCGCTGACTGGACATGGAGGGATCGCTGAATATCTGCATCGATTTAAACTAAAAGAAAGTGCAGGTTGCGAATGCGATCCAACTATCAGTGAGTCTGTATGGCACATTATTCTAGAGTGTCCTCGTTTTCTAGCCGCCAGAACCAACTTAGAAAATGTAATAGATGCAAATCTGGATTCCTCAAATCTGAGTGCCATTCTGGCTGATAAAACCAAAAGACCGCATTTTCTGAGCTACATTGAAACCATCTTCAACAGGGCGGCTGAAAGAAACAGCACATTAAATAATACAAATCGAATAGCCAACTTGGAGAATCAACCAAATACTTCCATGGCAGTATCCGAGATCGCCCGTACCACTGAACCGCTCACCATCAATGAGAGGCAAATACTCTTGCATGGAGAATGCGGCTCCAAAGGAATACGGCTACGAAGTGTAGCTCTGTTCATGAACACCAGTAGCGAAAGGCTAGGGATAGCCTTCTGCGAAAGCAAGAACAGCAAATGGCTTACTATTTCACCCGGCTTAGCCTCCCTAATGAATGGCAGCACATCCAAGACAAGTATGCGGCGCAAAACATACGATGCGCTGCCAGAAATGCAACTGTTGGGTCGGAGCTGTCGACTACTGCGAACACGCAATAAAACAATTGCAATGTTCTCCAGCGTCGACTCAATGACTTGTTTTGAACAAGCTTGCGGTGTGCTGTCGGACATGGGTGGGCGGGGAGAGGTCGAGGGTATGAGTCCCAGAATAATTAGTGTGGACGCTGCCGTGGTAGCTTATGAGGGGGAGAACGGCAGACCTTATAGGATGCGTCAGGGCTTCAGAACATCATGAAGTCATCGTGTACGAGAACAGGGGTGAGGACTTGAGTTTCCTCAAAAAGCCAGTTCCATACGCGCTAAGGGTGGATTCTCCAAGCGGCTCAGAGCGTCTACAACAAAGATATAGGCAACAAAGCGCTCTGCAACAACACCAACAAAACACCGAGAGGGAAAATAAAAAATTAGAATCACGAGGTAGAGTGTGGGCAATAACAGCGGCCATATGCTCAGTAACCGGACTGATTTCGTCACCCTTCAGAAAAAATGTGGTTAAATCTGCTCAAGGATCAGGAGGCGCACAAATACAGTCTCCTCCCCCCAGGTCATCACCAACAAGAGCAGCTATGGGTCACGTTTGTCCGCCGAGGCTTCGACAAGCGTCCACTACCAGAGACCATGTCGTAAATGCTTTTCTCGAGTTTACCGCAGTGGTGGAGGCAACCAGGCAGGTCAACATGCGGAAATGCGAATCCATTCTGCAGACTTACCTGCAAGGAAACGAGCTAATACTGAACGATAGACTCGAAGCAGCAGAAGCAGTCATATACGACAACAACACCTCGAGGGTACTGAGAGGAACCTCTATAACTCGAAGTATGGCTGCTTATAACGCAACTGCCGGATTTGTGTCTCTGGACGAGAGGGAATCCGATCGATGCGGAGTGTTAAAGTTTAAAATCCTCCAGGGGATTCCCTAGTAGTGGTTGCCAAATGCACCAGAATTATGCTGGACGATAGAATATTAGAGATGGCAAGATCCATTTCTGATTCTGGATCAGACGGCGAAGTTTTTGGAGACTGGCATACTCCGACGTTTCGCTGGACAAATGGCGTCCCTGGTTGCGGAAAAACGACATGGATAGTAGATCAATTTGAAGCGGGCAAAGATCTAATTGTCACCACGACAACCGAAGCAGCAAATGACCTCAGAGGCAAACTATCCTGCCGAATCGGAGGACTCGTCAAATCTAGGGTTCGAACAATGGCGTCCATCCTAGTAAACGGCTTGGGGGAGCGAGAGAGCTGCCATCGACTAATGGTAGATGAGGCTCTCATGAACCACTTTGGAGCCGTTGTGATGGCCGCCCGAATAACTCGAGCCAAGGAAGTCCTTCTAATTGGTGACATAAATCAGCTTCCGTTTATAGATCGTGATAACCTCTTCCCTCTACTCTACAGCCGCCCTACATATATCACGCCCATAAGCCAGGAATTGATGTGTACCCACAGAAATCCAATGGATGTGGCGTATGCCCTCAGCACAGTTTACAGTGGTATATATTCGTCCAGGTCGTTCGTGAGATCCCTCGAGATAAAAAGGTTCTCGGGGGCGATGATTCCAAAGTCACTCCCCGACACTTTATACCTGGTACACACTCAGGCAGAGAAGGAATCCTTAAGAACCAGGGATACGGGTCGACGTGGGATCACGCGTGCTCACGATACACGAGGCACAGGGACTTTCGTGTGCGAATGTGATTGTTGTCAACACAGCAACAAAGAAACATCAAATACATGACAGCGTACCACACGCGGTAGTAGCAATATCGCGTCACACGCATGGTTGCATCTATTACACAGACAACAGTGAAGACGCGATAAGCAAACTAATCAGGAAGGCGGCTGATGAGGGTGAGCAAGGTATTAAGGACTACAACCTGAAAATGGCCATCAAACACAGGGACGCGGCAGTCATGGGTGCTCTCTTGGGCGGGGAGTGTTGCTTGTGATGGACGAATGCAACATGAGGAAATGTGTGTGCAGAAACATGTAGAAATAGAATATGACCAATTGACTTTGGACTATGGCTTTATTGGAATCGGCCCATGTGGCAGGGTTGAGGCGTCATGCACACATAAATGTCCTACAGTCGGTGGCGCTGTGTGTTGGGTTGTTCCGTTCCCAATAAAAAGGTTGACCGGACCAATTGCTGACACACACGTCATACTCGTGAACGGGTGCCTTCTGCTGGGTCAGGTCGGCTCTCCCATCTTGTTGGTGGGCTGGTTTCATAAAGCCTTTGAAATAGAAATAAATAAATAGTGCCTAATTATTATGTAACCTATACTTTTGCTAATAATTATAGATGTAGTTAATTGTAGTATGTAACTAGGTTCCCTCTTTACTTTATAAAAATTGACTAGATGTATTATAATTAAAAAACTGTATGACAAGGGCACGGACCTAGAGTCCGTGGAGAAATAATCTATAATATTAAAAAAAAAAAAAAAAAAAACATATAATCCGAATTGTACCTTTTATATTACAAACTGGTCAAATGAAATCAGTTTTGTAATAAAATTGTGTAATAAGTATCCAATTCTCATTTTATGAGGTCCGGGACCGGTTTCGGGGAAAAGGATTTCAAGGGTTATATCCTTTAATAATTATTTTATATAAATAACATATAGAACGGTATAGAAACTATTGGCTCTTGATATTATTTGTCTGACTTTAGCAAAGGTACTGTTACATAACATAACATCACGCCTTTTTATCCCCGATGGGGTAGGAGGTGCACTTTACGGCAATTAATGCCACTGTCCAATGTAACACTTTTCTCTATTTATATTATCAGTCCCATGTAATAGGGGGTGAGCCTATTGCCATATACCGGGCACATTTCCAGACTGCGTGCTACTACTGAGACTTTTTTTTTAAACCCAGTAATACGTTGCCCCCTTATGAGACCCCTTGAGCGGCAGTTGCACTTGCGACCACTCGGCCATCGAGGCCAAAGAGCAGAGCAGAGACCAATAAGTAAACAATTATTGTTCGATATCATTTATCAAAGTTATAATGAGTTAGGAACAAATCGAAGCAAATAGTCATTACCTATAATAATCTACCTACTTTAGCAAACAGTCACTCGTAGAAAACAAATGCAAAACAATTATGTAAACAAAACCTTAAACAATCCACGTAGAGTATATTTTCGAAAGAAATTGTATTCTAGTTAAGTCCTTTTCATATTTATTTCACAAATTCCATTCATACAAGGCGTCTATTACGTAACTTTGGCAGTTACGGTCATAAAAACGAGCTAAAATGGTCCCAAAACGCGTTTATATTTCAGCACTGAATGTCCAATATTAGTTTTTCTAACTTCATGTTTATTACATTATTTCGGCTCTCCGATTTGTTATAATATAATGTTCATTTTTATATCCAAACGCCCAACATTTTCAGCTGAAAGCGTGTCGAAGTATTTTTAGGTTAACGCCATCTATGGACGACAGTGGTAAAATAAGGAAAGGTAGAGTTAGAGTAGTCGTTTTGATTTTCATTACTAGATGGCGCAATTCTTTAAAGTTGTTTTACTATTTATTTTTAACAAAATTGTTAATGAATTTATGAATAAAAATTAAACGTTGTAAGAGTTCTTCGGGGAGCCTCTCGCCTGTGGAGGATTAAAGGGACTACGATCAAATTTAGTTCGATGAAATAATAAAACGTTAAAAATGTTTAAATATTACAAATATTTAGAACTAAACTTACCCCAGTGTCTTTGTGCTGATCAGCGGTGTCTTCAGATTCAGGAAACCATTTAATCTGTTTGTACTCTTCTCTCTGCCTCCATCGGAGGAAGACTGATCCGCCCTGAGGACAATAGAAAAACCAACTTAAGTTATTTAAATAAATACTCTTGTTTATCATTATTTTGCAATATTAAGTCATACTTATGTAATTTTGACACAGTGCCATCTATATCCTGATAGTGGTACTAATATGCATGTGTACGGGGAGTATGAGAGACAATCTGATGCTTTCTAGAATGGTTCCACTTTTATTTAACAGATGGCGCTATATTAAATTCCTATCTTCAAATGTGGAGGACATATTTATGGGACAGATAGAAAACTCACAGTACACAGTAGACTATCACACATTGTTGATAGTGATATTAGTTCTACATTTTATTTCTCTTATAATTTGAAAATAAACATGAAAACTACCTATAATATACTTTATATTGACTGTATATTTTCCCCGAAGCAGCTTTGACATGTCAAGTATTAATCACACTTTAATGGCGCCCTAGAAGGGATCGTCAACCTTTTTTATTTAGAACTTGTTTGTAAAGAATATTATTGTTTTAAATTTTCCTAGTTTGCAATAGGGTCGGGCAAAGTATTATTGCGTTTCAAACAAATCTCAGTAGTAGTATGGAGTTTGGAATTGTGCCCATATATGGTATATGGCATTAGGGTCACCCCCTATTACATGGGACGCATAACATAAATAGTGAAAAGTGGGTGTTACATTGTAGTGGAATGCCGTACTGTGCCCCTCTGCCTCCTCTTCGGTGATAAAAGACGTGATGTTATGTTATGTTTACTTATTTCTTTAGTAATTTAATTTTAAACACAGTGTGTTGCCTGCCGTATGGTAAAATGTGTTGGGTCAATTAACTACATTCTAACATAAATATATACCTACATTATAGGCAAATAAATCTTTCTTTCAACATACATACATAAACATAACATCACGCCTTTTATACCCGAAGGTGTAGGCAGAGGTGCACATTATGCCCCTGTACAATGTAACACCCACTTTTCACTATTTATGTTATGAGTCCCATGCAATAGGGAAATTTCATTTGAAAGAAATCTTTCTTTCGAATGAATTTTCCCTATTAAAATATATTAAAATATAAACGAATTATTTACACTCCATCTCTCCAAATGTTGTCAACCTCAACCTAACATACCTGTCTACCCCCTAGCTTTATACCAGCCATTAAATACCAAGGCCAGGCCACTTTGTCATGGTATTTACGCAACGCCTATACCCAGCAGTTTCTTTCAAACGAAATATATTAGACTCCAAATGGTTCCTTCACGATTTTTTGTAAATAATGATGAAAGTGCATTTTTCAGTGAATGGAAATGGATGGGAAACGTGTTTTGGGTTACGGGGATTAGGACTACGGTCGAATATCATAGAGTGCGGTCATTTTGTTTATCTCTGAAAGGGTAGGCAGAGGTGTATATCATACGATGCAATGAAGGTTTTTTAGCAAAAAAATGGGTTACCTATATACATAATAGCCTCATGGTTGTCTCCCATGCGGGTAGGCAGAGACTATGAAACGATAATTGCTACAATTCTTACATACCTCTAATAACGGTTTACTCACGTGAATATACTGAGAAAAGCTCTACTAGTTTCGAGTCACAGAGGGACTTTTCTTCATGAGTAGCGTGAGCATATAGTTTCGTAAGTGAACCGCTGTTTTTAGTATGTCTCACGATAGTTATTATAAAAACCACTTTTATAGGATGTCATTCCATTATCGTGCACTGGAAATGAGTAACAGACAAACATAGAAACTTAGGATCAAATTTCCAATATTTATTAATACCAAGAAAGTCTACTATAGTAAAACAGCTCGGAAAACTTCAGAAACCATATTAGGTATTTAGAAGCCAATATTTGTATCTCCCGCTACCATTATGTACATTGTACTGTTCAGTGTTTCAGTCTCCAATCATGCCTGAGTGAAGAACCTTGTCCAGGCAATATGCCTAGATACTTGTGACACTTGAAGTATTAATATTACAAAGCATAGTTGTCATAAAATGCCTTGTAATGTTTATAATGATTTCGCCGAGAGGTTTATCCTGTGAACTGTGTGTTGTGTGCTGTGATCCTGTGAAAAGTGACTGCCTCGATGGCCGAGTGATCGCAAGTGCGACTCGAAAGGGGTCTCGGGTTCGATTCCTGGGTCGGGCAAAGTATTACTGGGTTTTAAAAAAAAAAATCTTAGTAGTAGCACGGACTCTGAAAATGTGCCCGTTATACGGCAATAGGCTCACCCCCTATTACATGGGACTCATAACATAAATATTTAAAAGTGGGTGTTACTTCTGTGTGCACCTCTGCCTACCCCTTCGGGGATAAAAGGCGTAATGTTATGTTGTATATTTATCCTGTGTGAAAATGGTAGGCTAGAACATATTTGTCACTACAGCATGAGATATACAATCCATCAAGGTTTAACCGCGAGTGTTTTATGAGCTGACAAAAACATTACGTATTTGACAGATACATTGCTGTTATCCGGTTTATCAATATAGATTGTTTTATGTAACTGGGTTTTTTTTATGGGATAAGCCGGTAAACTAACGGACGGATCATCTGATGGTAAGCAATCGGCGTTGCCCATGGACACCTGGAACACCAGAGGCGTTACAAGTACGTTACTGGCCTTTTGGGGATTAGGAGTTTGAGGATTGGGGAGACTGGGAGGGGGGTGATTGGTTCTCCGGTAACCTCACTCACACGACGAAACACAACGCAAGCGGTGTTACACGTCGATTTTCTGTGAGGCCGTGGTATCACTCCGGTCGAGCCGGCCCATTCGTGCCGAAGCATGGCTCTCCCACACTTAAAAATCTGCTAGGTTGACTCATCTGCCAAGCGTCGGAACAACGGCGAATATTTTCCTAATTAGGCAAAACCTGTAGTTCAGCCATGGATATCACATAGCACTTCATAACAGCCCTTACTGTTACCTCAGTTATCAAATAGTTATAAGTACGGTTATCAAGCATGGCTTTTATATTCGATCCGATGGGGTATTCCAAATAATATCAACTTTTATGACGTTTTAACACTAGAAAGACCGGAATTTCGAACTACCTATAAAGACCAAGTGGGGTCAAATGACACCTTCATGGGTTGTAATGTTTTATTCGTGTATTATGGTTTTAAGTTTTATTGATTAGCATCCAATAATGAATAAAATAACTTAATAGTAATTAAACATCTATTTATTGATAAAAAAATAAAAAAATTAGGCACATTTTTGACATTTTAGCTCCTTGTTTACATTACAAGAGCCACACAAAGGCTTTTTACAACTAACACAAGATTTATTGGTTTTGTTTTTGCATTTTTGTACGTAACACCGTTTCCTCTTTCCACTACGTTCTTCTAGAGGCTCTGGGGGTATGCTATTATCAGGCTGTAAAGTAGAGGGTGTTATCAGGGAGTGGGTATCTTGGCCGACTAACTCCCTTGCCAAGTCAAGAATGTACTTTTTTCTACTGATTTTTTTCTGGGATAGTTTTTTGTACAAAATCCAAGAATTAATTGCTGCCAAATCCAAAATATTATAAAACACTTGCACTGGCCAACGACGAGAAGGTGCTTTGACACTATATTTTTTGGCCATTTGATCAATAACGTCTACTCCAAATTTCGTAGCATTGTAAAACTTCACCGTGTTCGGTTTCTTTTTTGCTTCTTCTGGATCAACAAATACATTAGAGTGAAGTGAACTTAGAATCATAACTGATTTTGAAGGTTTTCCTTGATAAACTGTAAGTGTGCAGGTTTCAGAGTTATAAATATGTGTTTCATATAAACTAAGGAACGCATTTTTTATAGTAGCTGGAATATCTCTCCGTGTTTTGTTTACCGTACCAACTATTGATGTACGTTTTTCAATTAGCTTTTTAGCCAAACTTACACTGGTGAAAAAATTATCAGTTGTTATATTACGACCAGTATTCAAGTATGGATCCATTAGTCGCAATACAACCCACTCGCCTAAACTTTGATTTTGTGGGCGGCTTTCATCTCTTCCTAAATATGGGAAACCATTACATAAGTACTTTGAATCAACATCAACGCAAAGCCAAAACTTGATTCCAAACTTGTCTGGTTTGTTACCCATGAACTGCAGAAATCTACACCGAACTTTTGTGGAAAAAAGCTGTTCGTCAGCAGTAAGGTTTTCACCAGGCTTGTAACATGAAATACTGTTATGGATGAACTTATTCCATACTTCCGATATCATTGCAAATTTATCTGTTTGCAGACGTTCAGCCCTTTCAGTCCGCACATCGAATCGCAGGAAACGCATTATTTCTTTGAAACGATTCCGAGCCATGTTCTGTGAACAAAACTGAATACCCCAATTTTTGTCCCAAAGATCATTCACAGCAATATTTTTAGCCCCACAGGCTCCTCGAGCGTAAATAATTGCAATAAAAGTATCTAATTCATTCAATGGGAGTGACCAAGTATTATCTTCAAGTTGGCGACGAGCTTCGGTTTCAGTACATTTCTGAATATGTCGCAGCATGGAGTCATCAATGATAAGTTTCCATGCAGATAAAATACCTCCTTTATAACACCTTTTTGCAAAAGAAGTTGGTCCAGCTTCCTCTGTTAGAATATTCTGTCGTGGACGACGACCCGGCTGATTCAAAACTGATAAGTTTCCAGGAGTCCAACTTATACCGGTAGAAGATACCTCGACATCAGTGTTGTGGTGAATAATTTCAGTATGTATTCTGGTACCTCAGCCACGATGCCCTCGACCCCGACCGCGACCTCGACCTCGACCTCTTCCTCTTCTTAGGTTTGCACTACGTAAAGTCGAGAGAGGTACTGAATCTGAAACAGTGGAGTAAACGCTAATATAATAAAAGATTGCCTTTTCTCTCAATATGAAAATTCTTATTTTATTTACATCAATACATAAAATAATATACACCTACCATCAGAATCGCTATGAGTGTGGTCATCATCGCTGGAAGAATCACTATTTTGTGTAATATTGTAATCGCTTTCTTCACTTCCTGAGTCTAAATGCAAAATATGCCTCTCTTCTTCAGTCGCTTCACAATCGGATTGGTCGTCCGGTAAATTTTGCAGCACTTCCAATATTTTAGAAGGCGAAAGGGAACGATAATTAGGCATTATATTTATATTATGGCGAGCCGTGATATATACGTCTTTACTTTGACAAGAATAAAACAATAAAGAAATGAAATATTTTATTTCAAGTACCCACTACAAGAGGATATTCAACGAAATAATACAAAACACGCATACATTGGTGTCAAATGACCACTTCGGTCTTTCTAGGTAGGTGATAATTTTTAATTTGTATTTATCTAGCTATCGATATACACATATCAGAATAATGTAAACAATGACGAAATATTAAAAGTCATAAAACGACACTGACTTCATTGTTATGGTTTTGTTATTATGATTGATCAAAGACTTCATTGGGGTCATTTGACCACTCTGGTCTTTCTAGTGTTAAAGTTTTACCACCACGACAGTGCCAAAAAATGCGCACGATCCACTTGATGGTAAGCGGTTACCATGGCCTATGTACGCTTGCAATGTTTGGGGCTTTAAACGCCTTTTTTTTTTACGCCGAGCTTACGGCGCGTAGCGTTCCGCGCGCGCCTCAAAGAGCCATCAGACCACCACAGATGGGGCCCAATAGGGCCGATGCCGATTCAGAGTCGCGGAGAACCTAACGGGTAACCGGGGCTCCGGCTCGACGTGCAGGAGAAGGAACGGGGTGGTTTTTAGTCAGTAAGAGTCTGACACTCCCTTCCGCCTCACCCAGGCGGGAGCAGTCATTCGATGATTTTCCACCCTTAAAAAAAAAAAAAAAAAATGCGCCTTACCGACCGTCAAGAAAACTATTCACTCTCCTCTTGAAGAACCCCATGTTGTAACCCAGTGGGAAAACCACGGCAGAGTTCCATTTGTCGTTATTATTTATTTTACTCGCACATAAGTCAGTAGAAATTATTACTTTATGTATTGCCAGAGTGTCAGTTGTTTCTGACGCGTTCCACATCTAATTCATACTCAGAGATGGTGCGGCCTGTATCTGTCACTTGCAAATCTTGTTATATGTTGATGGAGATGTGACACAGATATGGGAATATCTACCTTATGGACTTGTTTATAAGTTGTTTATTCAACGTTAAAATAAATAATCAGACGATAAATGTAAAATTGGGGAAACACAATTTCATATTTAATTTTTTTTTTGGGATTCTGTTGATGATTTGAAAAAGGAATAAATTGTGGTCTGGAATAACATATAACTTTTATCTCACAACAAAATGGGCGAAGCCGCTGGCAGAACATAGTGCATAATGTTCTTTTACAGTAACTCATTAGCATATAGACTTTCTTTTCAAATTCACCGTAAATTATCAAAATACAGTTTTTTATGGGATAACCCGGTAAACGAGCATACGGATCACCTGATGGTAAGCAATCGGCGTCGCCCATGGACACCTGAACACCAGAGGCGTTACAAGTGTGTTACTGGCCTTTTGGGGATTAGGTATTTGAGGATTATTGGGGCTTCAGGAATTGGGGAGATTGGGGGAAGAGGGGGGAGATGATTAGGTCTCCATTAACCTCACTCACACGACGAAACACAACGCAAGCGTTGCTTCACGTCGGTTTTCTGTGAGGCTGTGGTATGACTCCGGTCGAGCCGGCCCATTCGTGCCGAAGCATGGCTTTTCGACACTTTTATTTTGCTTCGCTCTTGAGTGTAGTATTTCGATAAAAGGCCACTTAATGTAGAACGAAAAAACCCATATTTTTATAAACAAACAAATAACAATGATATCATACAACATACTAAATACCAAACCCGAACATCAAACCTACGTTCAACACAAATAGCTCATCACGCTCATCTAAATGGCTGGAGAATAGTCTGAAATGTAATAATGGCGGCATTGTGACACGTCTTTGAGTACGCGATGGAATGATAATAGTCTTTTAGTAGTATGTGGGTAGTTATTGAATTGTACCAGTATGTAAGTAGACTTATAACAATGTAAAATGAGTTTCGAATAATCCAATTGGTCTGTAAATTCTTGATATGTGTCGTAATGTAAGTTGAATACTTAAGTTATTTAAATTTAACCTATTTTTTAAAGGTGGACAATCATCTAATAACTTTTCTCTTGGGAGGGAGGGAGGGAGTGTCAGACATTTCATAAACCGAAAGATCTTTCATAAATTAAGTTCAAAAAAACTGACTTGAATCCTATCTTGTTTTGAAGTCGGTTTATACATATCATCAACAGCCTATAAATGCCCACTGCTGAGCAAAGCCTCTTCTCACACGGAGAAGGTTTTGAGCATTAATCACCACGCTTGCTCAATGTGGGTTGGCGATTACAAACTTATAACTAGAAATTATAAGCCCAGGTTTCTTCACGATTTTTCCTTCACCGTTTGTCAGTGATGGTCAAACTGAAAACCACCTTAATTTGAAATCAGTAAACAAGGTTGATAATCAATTATTATGTTTTCGGCTTACTCACGTAATAATTTGACGAGGAACTCGACTAATTTCAAGCCATGCTAGAGGCTCATATTCATGAGTAGCAGCGTGACAGTCGCCGCGTCGCGGGTCGCGAAATGCATCTGCTCTAGCATGGCTTGAAACTAGTCGAGTTCCTCGTCAAATTACTACGTGAGTAAGCCGAAAACATAATAATTTATTTAGTATGTCTCACGAAAGTTACAATACAAAAAAAGGTTGATAATCGTTTACCGAACGCAATAGCTCTTGCTAAGCAGCCATAGCCCTAACCACTCAATCTACGGCCCAGTTTAGAGCTATAATAAAACAACCTAAGTCTACTTCTTAAACTCATATTTCACAGGGAGCAAAGTCAGGTTATTTGTTAGTTAAGTACGTCACCAACAGATGGCGATGGCGCTTAACAGCGCCTATATTAGCTTTCTGAGGGTGGTACAAGTTTAAAGCTCTATTGAAAGTCTTTATCATTTTTTTTTTACTTGCAAACGGTCCACCAGATGATGATCCCGTCGCGGAGAACTTAACGGGTTACCGGGGCTCCGGCTCGAAGTGCAGGAGTAGGAACGGGGTGGATTTAGTCAGTAAGAGTCTGACACTTCCCTCCCGCCTCACCGGGGCGGGAGAAGTCATTTGATGATTTTCCACTCTTAAAAAAAAAGATGGTGATCCCGAGAGAGAACTGTCATCATCCTCAAAAGCCTATAAATGCCCACTGCTGGCCAAAGCCTCTTCTCACACAGAAAAGGTTTGAGCATTAATCACCACGCTTGCTCATTGGGGGTTGGCGATTTCAAACTTATAATTAGTAATTATAAGTCCAGGTTTCCTCACGATGTTTTCCTTCACCGTTTGTCAGTGGTGTCTAAATAATCTTAGAAAGTACATATAACTCGGAAAAAGTAACATTGGTACTTGCCGTTGGTAGGTTTCGAACCCGCACCCTTATGCATAAGAAGCGGGCGTCTTAACCTACGGGCCACCACGACCATCATGAATCGAGAGAACTGTCATAACCCTAATAATGCTTCTTACATCAATAGCCTGCATACCAAATTGCCTGTATCTTAGAACTGCATTGATTTACGTCAATCACAATATTCTACATCAGCAATTATTTGCTATAAATAATCATTATTTTCCCAAATTCAGTGCAGTTTTAGTTTAGACTCAAGTGCTGTTATAATCGTCATCTTCGGATCTAGCCTAACTAGTTGGTTTTCAGCCCAAATTCCTGATCTTGACCGGGTCGACATAGCCTTTTACTAGGGCCACCGCGCGACTGTGAGTGTATTTTAGGACGTTAAAGTGTGTATAAATTTTAACTTTTTTATAAAAATAAACTCTTGCAACACAAACGTGGTTTTTTAGGTGGCGAATAGCGACATACATTAATATAATGGCAATAAAGCAAAAATTGCCGTGCATATGGTCGTAATAACAAAAATACCTCTTCCGTATGTTTGAGGCTGCTTGAGCCTTGAGAAACCTTCGGGATGCTTCGGCAACGATTATATTTATCTTCTTCAGCATGAGCTGCTATGAGCACTAGATCCCAGTCCTCCATATTAGATACACCTCCGACAATTAGCTTGTACCAACTCTGAGACCGTAATGATGAGAAATACAATAGGTATCGAGACAGAGACGCCTCGTCATCCTTAAGAACGTTCCACGATGCTAAAGCATATTTTCCGACAGTGTGAGCTTGCTTGTCAGATGCCAAAGGATCCCTTTCCTTGCCGATGCCGACAGTGGGCACCGAGTCTAAGGGCCTCCTCTACATAAAAGGGTTGGTCGATGAACCTAGGCTTGGCCGATTCTGTCCAATGTTTGGCAAATGTATAGTCAGCTCTAACCTCACCCACATGACAATTGGTCACAAATGTATTCTATTCCGACGTCAGTTTCTCATAACTTGTACCAAACGTTGTGAATTATATTTAAGCGTAGATATTTGTAGCGACACATGCCGCTTATTACTTTCAACTCAATTTACGTGAATTCAACAATTTTGCCGTAGATATTGTTGTACTGCTGATCCACTGATGGAATACCGATTATGATAATAACTTCACGCCTTTTAATTTATGAAGGAGTAAGCAGTACATGATAATTAAAATGTAACACCCACTTTTCAGCAATTATGTTATTCGAGTCTCATGTAATAAGGGGCGAGCCTATTATCATGCACCGAACATATTTTAAGATTATAATCCTCAGTTTGCTGATCTCCAAAAAGCCGGTAACGCACTTGTAACGCCTCTGATGTTTTGGGTATTCATAGGCGGTGCCGATTGCTTACCATCACCGGCTTATCTCATAAAAAAACTGCAAAAATGTTATAAGTTACAAGTGCGCTGTCTACCTCGTTGGTCGAGTGGTCGCAAGGGGTCTCAGGTTCGATTCCCGGGTAGGGCAAAATATAACTGGGTTTAAAAAAAAATCAGTAGTAGCGCGGAACCTGGAATTGTGCCCGGTATATGGCAATAGGCTCACCCCCTATTACATGGGACTCATATCATAAATAGTAAAAAGTGGGTGTTACATTGTACAGTGGCATAATGTGCACCTCTGCCTACGCCTTCGAGGATAAAAGGCGTGATGTTATACGCTGTCTACCTTCTAGAGGTTAAAGATTTGAGAATAGGGAAAATACAAAAATACCCTAATAACTCTTGGTTCTACCTACAAACCAAACTCGTTACCTCATCCCTACCAGGCACCCCAACAACCACTAGACTATTAAAGCGGTCTACACATATCAGGCACACATAATTAGATTACTATTCATAGTCATACTACCTCTATGTACCCACTACCGAGCAGGCGACGGAAATTGGAACATCGCCCAATTTACTATAATAGGCCTAGTGGGATGTAAAATTGAGTGCTACCACGGTGCTGGGGTTTAAATAGTGTGTGTTGAGTATGTGGGTTCTAGTCTTGGGATGTGTAAAGTTTTTTTAATATATTCAATTCTTTTTGTTTTTTTTTCAATGAGTTGGTAGTAAAAGATGTTATCCAATGTTAAATTAAATCTTTTTCATCTTAAAAGGCAAGATGAAACTGCTAAAAAGGGGTCTTTAATTTAATGCCCAGGTCAAGTAATAGTAATAAGTGTGGGAAAGCCATGCTTCGGAACGAATGGGCCGGTTCAACCAGTTGAACTGCTCGGCCGTGGTATCACTCCAGAGTGATACCACGGCCGAGCAGAAAACCGACGTCTAACAACGCTTGCATTGTGTTTCGTTGTGTGAGTGAGGTTACCGGAGGCCCAATTACCCCACCGCCCTTCCCCAATTCCTGAATCGCCAAAAATCCTCAAAAGACTGGTAATGCACTCGTAACGCCTCTGGTGTTTCAAATGTCTATGGGCGACGCCGATTGCTACTACCACCGGCTTATACCGTAAAAAATTTAGTCTTGGTTTTCTTTTTAAATTTTTTAATAAAATGAAGTTTTGTAATTGATTGATATAATTATAGCAATAATTGACAGTTACTTAAATTGATTAGCTCATTTATTTTTGTATTCAATCTTACTAATATTATAAAAGCGAATGTTTGCAAATTTGTGCATTATGTTTGTTAATCTTATTATGTCAAAACAGATGAAAAGATCGACTTAAAATTTGGAACGGGGATAGACTATTGTCTGGAATAACACATAGGTATACTACTTATTATTAAACGGTAACGCGAGCAAAGCCGAGGCAGAAGCTAGTAAATAAATAAATAGATGCCTATGTTAAATTATTACACTTTTCTATCACTATTTTTAACCGACTTCCAAAAAAGCAGGAGGTTATCAATTCGGCAGTATGTTTTATATATTTATAAACACAAACGCAATCAAACACACGGGCAATATCAACCTCTTTTAAATCAACGCCTGTTACCTTACTATCAAAGGTATATCCAGGTAAATAAACGAACCGATTTTGACAGTCACGGGGGAGGAGCAATCGAGTGGAACTGTTCGCAACATAGATACATACATACATACATATATATATATATAGGTAGATATGTCATATTACTTTGTGCGTTTAACGAACTGAAAACGTAGATTCCGGTCATTTCACGAACATCAAAATGATAGATGTTACAGGTTTACAGTGTGTTCAGTAAATGTTTTGACATTGGATACTGATCTCAACATAGAAAGAAAGAAAGATAAAGCTTTATTTCACGCTAAAAAAACAAGTGGCATGTACAGATTTGTTATTCTATTAGAGTCTGGCAAACGAAAGTAGAGACTGAAAAAGCCCGGTAAATTTAAAAAATATCAGTACAGCAACCCAAAAATTAGTATGTCATACCTGGAGTAACCTAATTTGATACTTTATAATAATTTGTTTGTTTGTTACGTCTTCACGTCTGGTTACTCCAGGTATGACATACTAATTTTTGGGTTGCTGTACTGATATTTTTTAAATTTGCCGGGCTTTTACAGTCTCTACTTTCGTTGGCCAGACTCTAGTAGGTACTGATGGATACATGTTCATGTCACAAGTCTGTGGTGAATACGATCTCCGGCCACCGCAAGCGCGGACCTGCGGACGGCGAGCATGGGTGGCTCCCCGTTCGACCAGAAACAGGCCCGAGCGTACGGCGCCGAGCGTTCCGCGCGCGCCTTAAAGAGCCATCAGACCACCACAGATGGGGTCCAATAGTCAATGTCAATGGGAGTCGCGGAGAACCTAACGGGCAACCGGGGCTCCGGCTAGACGTGCAGGAGAAACGGGGTGGTTTTTAATCAGTAAGACTCTGACACAAAGGCGGGAGCCGATTCGATGATTTTCACCCATTAAAACAAAAAAAAAGTCTGTGGTGAATTAGACATCAGCAAGTTAAATTAATTAATTAAACAAACATAATAATGTAACAAAATAAATGAAGATATAAAAAAGCACAACCTACATTTTTTACGATCAAATTCTCCTATGGGATAAAACAGAAATCATATTCTACAGGAAACTGACGGGATAAAACGCTTGCGTTGTGTTTCACCGTGTGAATAAGGTTACCGGAGGCTTAACTCTCCCCTTTCCCCAAACACTGAATATCCGAAAATCCTCAAACTCCTAATCCCCAAAACACACTTATAACGCCATTGGTATTCCAGGTGGCCATGGGCGACGCCGATTGCTTACCATCAGGTGATCCGTCTGCTCGTTTACCGACTAAGGAATCCCATAAAAATAAAATCCGCAGTATTAACATTTTAAAACCACCAAACGTAGGTATAAATGCTTCATGTGTTGTGTTCATTCGTTTGCATATAAAATGCAACGCTTTTGCCTTTTGATATCTCTGGGGATTTAAACTGGGAGCCAATTCGTTCAACATTTGTAATGAATGTATTTCAAGCCTATTTTATAAAAAGGGGTAGACAGAATTGTTTATTATTATAGTAATAGTATACTACAGAACATCACGCCTTTTATCCCCGAAGAGGTAGCCAGAGGTGCACAATGTAACAACCACTTTTCATTATTTATGTTATGGGTCCCATGTAATAGGGCTATCTAGCTAGAGCCTATTGCCATATACCGGGCGAAATTCCAGACTATGTGCTACTACTAAGATTTTTTTTAAAACCCAGTAATACTTTGTCCGACTCGGAATCGAGCCCGAGACCCCTTGCCCGGCAGTCGCACTTGCGACTACGCGGCAAACGAGGTATTAATATACAAAATCAGATATACACTGAAAATACTACAAAACGGTTCCACTACTCCGCTTGGCACCATTAAAAGATTGTATCTACATTTAAAACATTATATTTTGTATATCTAGATGTTGTAGTGCCAATTTTTGGCCTTATCTATTCCAATTGTGTATTTTGACTTAATATCGCGCCTTGTCTAAAAGGGTGTAAGCAGACATTAATCAATATGTACTATGGTACCCATATAGCAATTTTTATGTTAAAGTCCATCTGGTAGATTATTTTAAAACATTAGACACGTATTTTTTATTTTCTCATGGAAACAAAAGTACTTTCGACGATATATTGATTTGAAATGTCGCGTGACGTCACTTCTATGTAGTACGTTTTATACGTAGATAGAAATGACGTAGCAAGCTTCCACTCCTAAACTTTGATTCGTTTTCTCTAAGTACTAGCTACTTCCGCGCAGTTTCACACGCTCTGCTCAGCTCCTATTGGTCGTAGCATAATGTTTTATTGCCTATAGCCATCCTTGATAAATGCGCTATCCAACACAAAAAAGAATTATTCAAATCAGACTTGTAGTTACGGAGATTAGCGCATTCAAACAAACAAACAAACAAATAAATTCTTGCTTTATTTAATAGTATAAGATAAATGCATATTGTAGTAGTAATTGGCGTTTCATATTCTCCCTTACCCCATGGGAGAAAGGCGTGAAGTTATGTATGTATGTATGTGAATGTATATTGTACTCGAGCGATGCCGGGGCGAGTCGCTAGTGCATAATAAGCTAACAATAACTAGCTTAGTTTAATGATTGTTCCGTATAATTACTGCGCTAACTCTGAAGTAATGTGATTAAACAGTTCATTACTGTAATAGCTTATATATGTTAGCTCTGTTGTTTAATGTGAAAGGTTAACATAGTATAGGGTAACGGTAAAGGGATAGGGGTAAACGTGTTCTAGAGTGGAGACCGCGTCTAGGCAAACGTAGTGTAGGGCGCCCTAGCTGGAGCTAGGTGGAGTGACGACATCCGCGAGGTGGCTAGCAGTGGTTCGATGAGAAGAGCTGAAGACCGAGCTTTATGGTGCGCCTTTGGAGAGGCCTATATCCAGCAGTATACCTCTGCTTTACGCCTTTTAAAAGATAAAAGGCTACATTAAAAAACATAGATAAATCCTCATAGTTAACTAACTTGAATTGAAATCTAACTAAATAGTGCACCACTTATTTTTATTACATCCTCAATTTTATTTTCAGTGCAGAAAATGTAATTTTCAAAAATGTCTAAAATCTCATCTCTGTATGTCGTCCTGAATGGCCAAGGCTGAAGCTTTCAAGGAAATATTCAGCAATTTCATGAAATTATGTGCACTGAAATTCAGTGGAATGGTTCAAGAATATACAGTTTTGGAAAGTAGTTACGTATGTATATAGAGGTATGTATGTATGTATGTATTTGGGTTAAGATTTATATAAAACTAGCTTTTGTCACCGGCGTCGTTTTGACGCGAAAGAGTGAAGTAAAATATTAACCGGAGTATCTACATTTTTTTATGGCGTAAGCCGGTAAACGAGCAGATGGATCACCTGATGGTAAGCAATCGGCGTCGCCCATGGACACTCGAAACACCAAGGCGTTACAAGTGCGTTACCAACCTTTTGGGAATTGGGAATTTGAGGATTGTGGAGGATTCGGGGATTAGGGAGATGGGGACTAGGGAGGCCTCCAGTAACCTCACTCACACGACGAAACACAACGCAAGCGTTGTTTCACGTCGGTTTTCTGTGAGGCCGTGGTATCATTCCGGTCGAGCCGGCCCATTCGTGCCGAAGCATGGCTCTCTCACACTCCCACAATTACGTATATTTTGTACCCATAAAATTTTCGAGATACTTTGAACAGTAATACCATACATTGGTCACAATTCCAGACTCCATGCCATTTCTGAGACAGTTACAAAAATCCTCAAACCATTTTTGTCTGACCCCGGAATCAAATCTGCAATCCCTTGCTTGACAGTAGCACTTACAACTTCTAGACTAACAAGACAGTTTTTAACTCAGGTTCACTCACAATTACCTCATGTTTGCCCTTCAAGAGACGTCGCGAACCAAAGCTAGTTCAATGTAGCATTTCTAAGTAGACCTTTGTCAAAATAAATTAGACATCGGATTGACAATATCGCGGGATAAGATTCAAGTTCGGAGGTACGACCCTTTTCAAAGAAGCGCGAAAAACAAGTGCTATCGATTAAGAAGTTCTTTGGTTTTAATCCTATTGGCAGTTCTCTAGTTTTTCACGGGCGACGCTAATTGCTAACCATCGGGTGATCCGTCTGCTCGTTTACCAGCTTATTCCATAAAAAGTAAGTATTGCTGGGTTTTGAAAAAAAATCTCACTAGTAGCACGGAGTCTAGAAATGTGCCCGGTATATGACAATAAGTTCACCCTCTATTACATGGGACTCACAACATAAATAGGGAAAAGTGGGTGTTACATTGTACAGTGGCATTAAGTGCCGTGAATGTATACTTTTGCCTGTGTTAGCTTAATAAAGTATGAGTATAAAAAACGTCAAAGCATTTCCTTCCTTCCTAGTCGTCTTCTTCATTACTGAAGGTCGTGTCTAGTCTGGTGCACGCGTCACTTGATGCACAACACTCCTCCAAACGCCCCTGTCCTCTGCGGTCTTTATGGCTTGTGGAACTGTCAGGCCGGTTAGGTTTTTTACAGCATCCAACCACCGGGAAGGTGAGCGACCGCGAGGTCTTTTCCCGTTAACCCGACCAACAACCACAAGCTTCTCCAGATTGTTGGGGTCTCTACGCGCAATGTGGCCAAAATAAGTTAATATTCGCTGAACAGCGACCGCTGGTTCCTAGATGTTCTCCCACCTTCACCAGTAGCATTACTCCTCAAAGCATTACCCTTACTCCTCAAAGCATTTATTTCAATTAAACCATAATTTGGTACTTTTGAAACGTCAACAAATACAAAATAATTAATAGTCTGTCAGTCAGTTAGTCAGTTAAGCAAAGTGAAGCTAGGTGCTTATTCCAAAATGTAGATTCGAATGGAGAAGAACGAGCGAGAAACTCCATTCGTTACTCTTTTTAATAAAGTATGTTCTACAATGTCTCTGATACATATTCCAATACTGTACGCATATGTGAGAACAATGTAAAGACACGTTTGACACATTATACTAATTACACAACTTACTTACTTTAAAATAAATAAAAAATATTGTCTAACATGGTGCTCACATATGCATACTGACAATCCATAAAAATAGTGCTTCTATACAAGAAACAAAGGGCTACATGTAACTTGGAAGTCAGACGCTATTAATACGTACTAACAATAATCAACATTCGCAATCCCACAACTTCTCAACCAACAAAGCGAGTCAATAAAATACCAATATATCTTATTAATGTTCTAGGCACGTTGAAAGGCTTAGAAAGAGGCCATTAATTGCCGACTTGACCGCTAGATGTCGTTAATGGGCAGTTTATGTACGGAATTTTGTCGGTAGACGTGCGAAATTGAGTTTCTAGTTCGGTTTTCAGGGGTGGCAGAAGTTTTATTGAAGAAAAGGAGGTAATATTACTGTTTTATATTACTGTATTATAACTTGTGTGATCCTTACTAATATTATAAATCGGAAAGTGAGTCTGTTTGTTTGTTTGTTCCACTTTCACACCGTAACTACTAAACCGACTGCTTTGAATTTTTGCAGACGTGAAGTTAGAAGTCTGGATTAAATAATAGGGTATATATATATATAGATATTATAAATCGGAAAGTGAGTTTGTTTGTTTGTTTGTTCCACTTTCACGCCGTAACTACTAAACGGATTGCTTTGAATTTTTGCAGACGTGAAGTTAGAAGTCGGGATTAAATAATAGGTACTTTTTATCCCGGAAAAATTTGATATTCTCGAGAGATAACGAAATTATTGGTATAGATGGCGCTGTATGTATTGGTATATGTCACATAGGCTACTTTTTATCCTTTTGTGACGCGAGTGAAGCCGCGGGTAAAAGCTAGTTCTTAAATAAAAACTGCTTCTAAACTCAACCTGAACCTCCCAAATAATGATAAAAAAAAGAAATTACACTATAGGTAAACACAAACTGAAAAAAATCAAAGTAACGATATTTAAACCTGAAATCGTATGAAACTTGTTTAGCAGCTTGCCCATAAATTTTCAGCCTGAAATTGGTACTTAAGGCAGGGCCGACACCCCATTCTACTTGAAGAATTTAGTTTCTGTAATAACTGAAATTTGTCTAAAGTTTTGGGAAGTAAATTACGAACGCTTTCGATTTATTTGCTGTGAACGATAGATTTCCTAAAGTGATAAATATAATTAGAGTGTCTTTTTGAATATACATACGATACACGTCATATCAAAATAACCACTGCACGGACTTTAGACTACACGGTTGGTGCGGTGTGGCTGGGCAACCGGCTGGAAAGTGAGTTTGTTTGTTTGTTTGTTTGTTCCGCTTTCACGCCGTAACTAATAAACCGATTGCTTTGAATTTTTGCAGACGTAAAGTTAGAAGTCTGGATTAAATAATAGGGTACTTTTTATCCCGGAAAAATTTGATGTTCCCGAGGGAAAACAAAAGTATTGGTATAGATGGCGCTGTGTGTATTGGTATATGTCACATAGGCTACTTTTTATCCTTTTAGAGCGAAGCCGCGGGTAAAAGCTAGTATCATATAAATATGATTTAAAGTTCATATTTAAATGATCACATTTTAATTGCTGGGTTGGACTGCCGGAGCCGTGCTTGTTAGGTACACGATGACCTTTAATGTGAATCCCACATTCCATATTTTAATATACATGTATATGGAATGTAGGATGATATATTTATCATATTAAAATTCGACAAATAACATAACATTACTAAACGTAAAACAAAATTACCTTTGTTATACTCTTCCGAGAAACAAAACAAGGCCACATTACGTTATTATGAAAGCAAAATGAACTTTATCTGGTTCCCATACAACATGTTCTTGACTGTTTCCCATAAATGCTAATTAGATGATACTTGTATTAAGCTCAAGCATGCAAAACTCAATATTATAATTCACTTTTCTATGAGAAGAGGCCACTTGATCTATTTACTGGCTAATAAAGTAGTGTAGAGATTATCGAGTCAACAAGGATGTAGCGAGGTTGACTGTCCAGGCGACACACGGACTTAGGTATCGTCATGAGCTAATGTTCACATGTAAACAGCAGCTCCTGTAGTGTAGATGTCCAGTCAACAAGGATATAGCGAGGTTGACTGTCCAGGCGACACACGTACTTAGGTATCGTCATGAGCTAATGTTCACATGGGAACAGCAGCTGCACATCATCCACAAAAAGAGCAGGGGTGATGGTTTTTGCGATCACACATATTTCCGTGTACAAAACAAATCTATATAATAATATTTTCACCAATTTACCTTTTCGTAAAGAAATAAAATATTTCCGAAGTGTCGTTAGACTTTTATTTCTTTAGCAAAGATATTGGGAGTAAGTTCGGGTCATAACTCACTAGTTTACCCCCATTTTACCATCCTCCCATACTCCCACCCTCCCAAGCTCCCCCTCTAAAACTTTTCTGTCTATCTGTATAACTCCTAAACTTGTATGTGAAGTGGTGATTGGCTGATAGTACCTAAAAAGTATATTTTTCTTCTTATTCATACGAACGTCAATAATATTATAATACTAACTGATTCAGTAAATTAGGTACCATTTCGTAACAAGCAGAATTCATTAGTGTTATTCGATTTGCGCCCTTATTACCTCTATATTACTAAGGATTTTGATAACTTTTTGAGAATATTATTTAGTTTTATGATTTCATGAAATATATACATATAATATATAATCTAATATAGTCTCGAAACTAGGACGTTAAATACTAATAACATAACATCATCACGCCTTTTACACCCGAAGGAGTAGACAGAGGTGCATATTACGGCACTTATTGCCACTGAACAAAATAACACCGACTTTTTACTATTTATGTTACGAGTCCCATGTAATAGGGGGTGAGCCTATTGCTATATACCGGGCACAATTCCAGACTCCGTGCTACCACTGAGAATTTCTAAAAAACCCAGTAATTCTTTGCGTTGGGAATCTAAACCGAGATCCCTTGCACAGCAATCGCACTTGCGACCACTTTTTTTTTAACCCCAAAGTGGGATGTGTGGGATTGATGAGGTGTTGGTCTTCTCCGTGCAACGTCTCGGAGGCGCGCGTGAACACAACGCGCGCCACCGTCTTGGGTCCTTTAAAGCGGGGTGACGGGGATTTCCCCAAATCCACCGTCCCCGGACCCATTTAGGGGGGTCGAAAGAGAGTGATTTTCGCTCTCCTTCGACTCCTGGTGCGCCTACTGCGGGAGAGTAGAGAAATTGTAATTTCCCTTTCCCTCCTTCCGCGACATTACATCTTCGCAGAAGGACACCACTGCATCCCACGACTCTGCACTGCCGACCATTTTTTGGACAACAGTCGACAATGACAGATCGTCACCGATCTCTAATATGAGGGCACGACGCGGCTCATCCCAAGCCACGCACTCCATAAGGGTGTGCTGCGCCGTATCCTCCTTAACTTGCGATCACTCAAAAGTCAAAAGTCAAAATCATTTATTTCAATTAGACCAGTAAGGCACTTTTGAACGTCAAAACAAAATATTTAAATATTAAATAATAAGAAAAAATTTCAGTCTGTAGGTCAGTCCTCTAGTGAAGGTATTTGCTCGTTCCAAGGTGTAGATTCCTATGGAGAAGAACGAGCAAGAAACTTCATAGGTTACTCTTTTTCAATCATGTTCACAATACAATTTTTGGTTACATTCTTCCGTTGAGTTCAATAATGTGAGAACAATGTAATACCAATATTTGGTCAAGGAGACGGAAAAAGAAAATAACCTTGAGGACAACAAATTTAATACAGTCTGGAGCTGACCAGTCCCATTTGACAGCGCCCGTTCACGAACATGACACGTACACCAGCACCGCCCAACTCGACCATGTTATAGGGAATCGAGCGATCCACTGCACGTGCCACTCAGCCAATGAGGCAGTCAAAAGCTTGTAAAGTAGGTAAAAATAAAGAAAATATTCACACAAAACATATAATTCAAATTGAAGTACTGTTTCTACGACCCTTGCAGGATAAAGGTCAAATTTGTTTACTTATTTCGGCGACAAAAGGTCTGAACAATAGTGTTCAATGGAAGTATACTTGTCGCACACAAAAGAGGACTCTGTGTCAAGGGTATAAAGTATGCTATTGGTTGTGTTTGTTTATCAGGGTATAAATCAGGCACTATAATGTTGTTATGGTTGTCCTCTGAAGGGGTATATGAAGATAGGTATTCATTTCTCTATAGTACATTTGCTTTAAGAATGCAGTAAGTCATCATTGACTGCACGGTTGACACCGTGGCTGGGCAACTGGCTGCTGCGCAACGTTTACCGGGTTCGATTCCCGCACGGAGCAGCTCTTTGTGTAATCCACAAATTGTTGTTCCGAGTCTGGGTGTCAGTGTGTATGTGAACTTGTATGTTTGTAAACGCACCCATGACACAGGAGAAAACCCGAGTGTGGGGCAAAGTTTTAAAGAAAAAAATTGTATCATGATTATTTCGAGATCATGCGCAAAAAAGGCATCAGTGGTGCACAGATTGAGGGAAAGTAACGACGGTGTTCTGAAGGTGATTACAGAAATGCTAGAAGGGCCTATAATAGATAGATTTATTAAACTGCATGTCAGACATAGGACTTAATAAAACTTCTAATTATCTGTCCTGTATTTGTGTATGTATTATTTTACTAGCTACTTAGGCGCGGTTTCACACGCTCTGCTCAGCTCCTATTGATCGTAGCGTGATGTTTTATAGCCTAAAGCCATCCATCGATAAATGCGCTATCCAACACAAAAATAATTATTCAAATCAGACTTGTAGTTACGGAGATTAGCGCGTTCAAACAAACAAAAAAAAACAAACTCTTCCGATTTATATAATACCTCTAGTATTTTAGTTTTATACTCGTGTGTTACGACTAACATGGTTATTCAGTTTGTACTGTTTACTATGAGCCGTCTAGGCCAGTAAATAAACGTATTTTTTTATTTATTCATTTTTACAAATATACTTCGTTTCAATTTTCCAAAATTAAAAAGTAGCCTATCTAGGTTACTCCTTAGTACATCAGCTACTTGCTGATAAAAGTCTTGCAAAATCGATCCAGCCATTCCAGAGATTAGCCAGTACAAACAGACAAAAATTGTAAGAAATGTTATTTTGCTATGACGTGTATCGTATGTATATTCATGGGCATATAGTGAAAAGCGGTTATTTTAATATTATAAACAGACACTCCAATTTTATTGATCTGTATATGTAGATAGGTTTATAAATTAATAAATTAATTAATTACGGAATTAATAATTAATTAATTAATAATTTACGTTCCCCTATGATAGTGATGTGGAAAAATACTTTGACGCCTAAATTTAGGGTATAATTTTCGTTGTTTTCTTTTTTTTACTTCCGTTTTATTTAATAGTTTAGTTGTAGTTAATTTTAAGTTGTAAATATTTATATAGTTATATATGTTTTTCCTTACTTCTTTCATATTTGTGAATTATGTCGAATAAACCCATTACGGAATAAAAAAATATTTGTTATAACCTAGTTTATGCTGCAAAATGTATGCGTGTTTAAAACTAATGAATTTAGTTTACAATGGCGTGCATTTTGCAACTATAAGCCTTTATAAGTATTGATTACAACCTACAAGGAAAGCCGTTTAGCTAAAATCACTACAGGGTGCCATCTGAAAATCAGCGTTGGGCATGTACGCTCAACTTAATGCTGAGATGGAGACCCTTTTGGCAAGGGCATGCGCTATTAAATGTTATTTAAATATATCTGATTTATTAATTATAATTATAAAATGTACTTATAATATAATTATACAGATTTATGATTAACATAATACTACTTTGCGACTATTAATATATACAACTTAAAATATAAACAAATAATTTAAAACTAAAATATTTACACCTTAAAAAAGTAATAAAAATAAATCATAAGACATCAAAGAAAACATTTTCCTCATCGCTACCGTGAGGTACGGTGCCCAAAAGACTGGCAGCATTGCCACGTTGAATGGCAATGCTTAACCTTTGCCCAAGGTATAATTATTAATTACTAGTTATTATTGTATTGTCACTGTTTTGTGTCGTATGTATAGGTACACTGTCGTTTCTTTGTTTTTTGGCTTTCATTATTATTCTGTATTTCCTATGTATATAAGTATCTGTATTTATTTCCTCTTTTCTTTTTAATGTTGTATCATTTTTGTATCTGTGTGCGTGTAATAAATGTTTTTTCTTTCTTTCTAAAACTCTGTATCTCTCTACAAATAACAAGAATATTTTTATATGAGATCATTTAAGTACTTACTTAATAAAATATTAATATAAAATATTGCAGGCAATGACGACTAAGGTAATAGAATTCCACGAAAGTTTAGTCCCAGCCGTCTCGTGAGAGATATTCCGCACGTAGGGAATCGCGAGACGATATCCGGCCACCGTAAGTACGGGCCTACGGACGGCAAGCCTGGGCAACTTGCCGTCCGACAAGAACCAGACTCGGGCATGCAACGCGTCATGCTCATCACTAACCTAGATATAATATAACCTCGGTACTGAATCGATTCTGTCGACATTTTTTACCATAAAGTATCTCTTGGTAAAAACTAAGCTTTATAAGTGTGGGAGTACCTCGACCGTAGTGATACCACGGCCGAGCAGAAAACCGACGTGATGCAACGCTTGCGTTGTGTTTCGTCGTGTGAGTGAGGTTACCGGAGGCCCAATTACCTTCCCCTTCCCCAATCTCCTCAATCCCTAAATCCCCAACGATCCTCAAACTCCTAATCCCCAAAAAGCCGGTGACGCACTTGTAACGCCTCTGGTGTTCCAGGTGTCCATGGGCGACGCCGATTGCTTACCATCAGGTGATCCATCTGCTCGTTTACCGGCTTATGCCATAAAAAAAAGACTAATTCAAAAGGTCAAATTATTCTACACAGACGAAGACGCGGGCAACAGCTAGTTATAAATATCAAAGTTTATGAGTTTGTGTGTCTGTGTGTTTGTTATTCAATTATGTCAAAACTGCTGAAGGGATTGAAATGTTTGGGACAGGGATAGATTCTGATCTGGTCTAGCACATAGGCTACTTTTTTTCTCAAGAACGCGGGCGAAGCCACAAGCACAGTCGCGGAGAACCTATCGGGTAACCGGGGCTCCGGCTCGACGTGCAGGAGAAGGAACGGGGTGGTTTTTAGTCAGTAAGAGTCTGACACTCCCTTCCGCCTCACCCAGGCGGGAGCAGTCATTCGATGATTTTCCCCCCTTATAAAAAAAAGCCACAAGCATAAGCATGGTAGTTACATCTTATACTATTACTAGCGGACCCAACAGACGTTGTCCTGCATATCCACTTGAATGTATAAACAAAAATTCATTCGAATTACTTCAGCTGTTTAGGATAAATAACCTAAACATCGACTGCAGCGCCATCTGCCGGGCTGGTTTGTGAATCTAAACCATTCCCAGATCCCCTTGAACATACACAAAAAAATTCATCAAAATCGGTCCAGTCGTTTGAGAGAAGTTCAGTGACATACACACTCACAGAAGAATTATATATATAAAGACGATATAAAGCGTAGAATGCCTATTATACCTCTATAAAGGAAAAGTTTGTTTTTATGTTTGCTTGTTTGAACGCGCTAATCTCCGTAACTACAAGTCTGATTTGAATAATTCTTTTTGTGTTGGATAGGTCATTTATCGAGGATGGCTATAGGCTATAAAACATCACGCTACGAGCAATAGGAGCTGAGCAGAGCGTGTGAAACAGCGCGGAAGTAGCTAGTGAATAAATAAGAAAGAAAAAATGTCCCTTTTTTGTCAAGGTATTACAGATAAAACACGCTATTTCTTCACAAAGATAATCGTAATCGAAAAGCCTTCAGTTTCGCCTCACGATAATTCCCTCGAAGCTAAGTCACCAAATAAAATAATTCTATTTGCTTAGCTTTTATACAAATAACGAATTTTCCATACAAATATTAGCTCAGATAGTAAAATTGACGATTATTTGATCTGTTACAACCGCATGTAAAGGTACACTCTACCAGTATAAGTTGACCTCTAATTGCATAGACAAACTATGTAAGCTTAGACTGGTTATGTACAGCTTAATATGCGTTCACATCGATCGGTTGCGTGCCTCGAAAATATAAGGTAGGTAAATGCCACAATAATCGTCCGTTCAGGAAATTATTATTGCTTTTTCGGTAATTTCATGTGACTTTATATTTGTTGAGAGATAGGTATGTAAGTTAATAGGTTTTTTGTTATTAAATATGTATTGATAGATAAAGCAAACGTTTGGTAATTTCCATTTTTGTTATGTATTGACTTTTTTGTTGTAATAGCACTTTCGTTTATTGTGTGGCGACGCATGCCACATGTCAACGGATGACGTCACAAGAATCCTACATCGCACATGGAAAGTTTACATTCGATTTAACACGGATAGAAAATCCCATCGAGCAACTGTTGGGCAGAAAGCCCGCCAGGCACGATCACCTCGCCTGGTCGGAGGATCCTCCTTTTCCGATCTTAGGGAACTATACTCTCTGTTCCCTACAATTGTTTTGTAATTTTATTTGTATGAGTGAACAAACAAATGTTTCCTTTTTATGGGATAAGACGGTAAATAAGCTGGCGGTAGTCCGCGTAGTCTGCTCGTTGGTAAGTGTCCTGATGGTAAGCAATCGACGTCGTCCATGGTCACCTAGAACACTAGAAGCGTTACAAGGGCGTTACCGGCCTTCTGGGGATTAGGAATTTGAGGATTGTTGGGGATTCAGAGACTGAAGAGATTGGGGAAGAGGGGGCAGAGATGATCGGGCCTCCGGTAATCTCACTTACACGACGAAACACATCTATTATGGTATCACTCCATTCGAGCAGGACCATTCGTGCCGAAGAATGGCTCTCCCACACTTAAAATTAAGTTGTTTGTTTTATTAGGTTGATAATAAGTAACTTATTAAGTAGAAACTTGAAAACACCCAGGTAAAGTTAGGTAATGACTCTGGCAAGCAATTCCACGCCTAGCGTAGCGTAGCGATTCTTATATTACTGTTTTAGATTTTCACTCGACCAACGAGGCAGTTAAGAATTTAGTTAGCTCAATAAATCTACTGCAGTCGAAAGTAAGAAGTTAAATAATCTTTCTAGCGAAGTCATCTAATGACAAGCCAAAATAAACTTATCTCCGTAAATGAGACCTTTCCGAAAATTTATCACCTGCAAGCCCTTTTAATTAATTATTCGTTCGAACAGTTTATAAATTTACAACAACGTTCGTATACTTTAAGTAAGTTTCGTAAACGTCTTAAATTCCTTTCCAAACTTTAATTATTTAGGTACCTTAAATAATTATTTCAACCTTCATTTTAGATTTGAAATTTTCGGTAAATTGACGGAATAACGGCGGTGTATAGGTTTGACTGTAATTAGGGGCCTTCACCCTACTATTTTTGGGTATAAAAATAGAAAAGTTTATAAAAAGAATTTCGTTTGTATTTTGAATATAGAATTTTATATTTCTTTTTTTATACAGTTCGATGGTATATTTTTCAATACGGCATAGCCTTTCTTTTTTTAATCAATAGACTTAAATTATGTCACTACTGTTTTTTTTAATTTCTCTATTGTGTAGACGCCATGTTTGAGAAATTCTTCATTAAATTATTATTATTATTTAAGTTTGACGATGTATTGTCGTTACGTTGTTCTCACATAATGTAGGTACATATATACAATAGGTAAGGATCATAATGTATTTGTGAGATTGTAAAATACATATTTTGTAAAGAGTATTGATGTAGTTTCTTGCTCGTTATTAATACTATTCAAACCTACAATTTAGAACGAGCATCTAACTTCACTAACAATTCAATTTGACGTTTCAAAAGTGCCTAATCGAAGAATAATAGAAATAAATGCGTTGACTTTGACTCTCAATTCACGTTATAACAGGAATCGATGCTTTACAGCTTACAATAACAAATTTTTATAGGATCCATTGACTGCTCCTGCCCAGGTGAGGCGGGAGGGAGTGTCAGACTCTTACTGACTAAAAACCACCCCGTTTCTTCTCCTGCACGTCGAGCCGGAGCCCCGGTAACCCGTTAGGTTCTCCGCGACATGTATAATATAGATAGATTGTTTTCTTAGGATAAATAAAAAATACGTGTCTAATATTTTTCATAACCTAACTGACGGACTAATTACATTTTTAATTCTTATAATTTATCATCATGCCTATTAAACTTGCAACGGCTACACAAACGCTACCTGTAACACATTTCCCATTGTGTACCTAAAATTAATGATACAGCAACATCCTTGTGTGAGCTATCTACGATCTATTGTTACAACCTTTTGTTGTGTAACATGGTACGCAACACAATCGTGTGAAGTTACAATAAGTGAAGAAAATAATGATGTGTGACGAAAAGTATAAGTTACATATATGGAGAAAATGAAATGTATGTTGAATAAATAATGTCGTGGTGGCCCGGAGGTTTAAGACGCCCGCTTCTCATGTATGAGGGTGCGGGTTCGAAACCTACCAACGGCAAGTACCAATGTGACTTTTTCCGAGTTATATGTATTTTCTAATATTATTTAGACACCACTATGACTAATGACAAAAAATCGTGAGGAAACCTGGACTTATAATTTCTAATTATAAGTTTGAAATCGCCAACCTGCATTGAGCAAGCGTGGTGATTAATGCTCAAATCTTCTCCGTGTGAGAAGAGGCTTTGCTCAGCAGTGGGCATTTATAGGCTGTTGATGTATGTATGTAAATAATGGCCGACATTTTAGCCAGATCTGCTGTCTTGTTGGAGCAAAGCGTCTTGAGTTCGATTGTCAGATTGGATATAGTATTATGTTGGTTTACCTCATCATAACGTCACGCCTTTTATCCCAGACAACGTAGGCAGAGGTGCACATTACAGCACTTAATGCCACTGTACAATGTAACACCCATTTTTCAACATATGTTATGAGTGCCATGTAATAAGGGGTATGTATGTATGTATGTATGTATGTATGTATGTATGTATGTATGTATGTATGTATGTATGTATGTATGTATGTATGTGTGTATGTAAGTATGTATGTATGTATGTATTTGGGTTAAGATTTATACAAAACTAGCTTTTACCCGCGACTTCGTACGCGCAATCCCGTTTCCTCCCGTTTCCGTAGGATTTTCAAGGGTTTATTTTGGCATAAAAACCTTCTCCTGACAATAACAAACACAACAAAAAACAAAACAGCCAAATCGGTCTAGCCGTTCTCAAGCCGTGGATTGACAACGGGAAACGGGTTTCATTTTTATATACAGAGTGACTTGTAACTCGACGTATTCCTCTTGGGAAGTGCTAATACAACTAACATAACATAACATCACGCCTTTATCCTCAAAGGGGTAGGCAGAGGTGCACATTATACCACTGTACAATGTAACACCCACTTTTCACTATTATGTTATGAGTCCCATGTAATAGGGGGTGAGCCTATTGCCATATATCGGGCACAATTCCTATCGCCGTGCTCCTACTGAGAATTTTTCAAAAAAACCCAGTAATACTTTGTCCGACCCGGGAATCGAACCCGACCACACCAAGGCAGTCCATTGTTGTAGCCAATATGTTGGTTTTATTCGGTGAATAACGTAATTATTATTTTTAATTGGTTTTTTAAATCGGTCTAGGGAAATTAGTTCACTCCTTATTTGATACATAGTTTAATAGAATTGGAATTAAAATCAATATAAAACATTGCTTACATAAGTGGCCACTGCTGACCAAAGCCTTCTTCTCACACGGAGAAGGTTTGGGCATCAATTGATCAATGGTTGACGACTTAACACTTATAATTAAAAATTATAAAGCTCAGGATTCCGTACGATGATGTTTTCCTTCACCGTTTGTTAGTAGTGTCTATATATATTCTTAGAAAGTAAATAATATTTCGAACAGTCATATTGGTACTTGCTGTTGGTCGGTTTCGAACCCGCATCCTCATTATCACTCTAAAGGTAACACTAAATTCTTAATCAAATTATCTTTTTCTATTTTAAAAAGGCATACTGACCCTAACATAAATATTTTTTTCAATACTAACCCACGACAAAAGTATTCTACAGTATACAGAAATTATAGCACATTCATCCCCCCCCCCCCCCCAAAAAAACACATCCTACGTAGGTACCTAAAGAAAATACCAGACAGAGAGTTACATACAAGTAACATAAAGCTAATTTTATGATAATTTACTTGTTTATCTGATACTGAAGACGTCTCCATGCCATCTCTTGTTTGTTAGATCCTAAACAAATAAATGTAATGGTAACGTCTCTACGCCCTTGACGACACAGCTACTGTAAGGATACGACATCAAAGTAATCCTTAACTAATAGTGGTGGGATGCATTTGTTAAGTGTATATCGATGAAATTATAGTTTAGATTTTGCATCGCTTTTTTTTCTTCTGATCTTTTGGATCAAAATGAATCATTCTTTTAGTGATATAAATTAATTACATTTGACTGCACTGTTGGTGTGGTGGCTGGGCAACCGGCAGCCGTGCAACGTGTAGCGGGTTCGATTCCCGCACGGAATAACTCTTTGTGTGATCCACTAATTGGTGTTTCTGGTCTGGGTGTCATGTGTATGTGAACTTGTATGTTAGTAAACCCACACAGGACACAGGAAGAAATCTTAGAGTAGGGCAACGTTTTTTTTTAAAGAAAAGAAAAAAATATGTTTTTATAATAACTATCGTGAAACATACTAAATTATTAAAATCGCGGGTAACTCATATGAACCACAAAGGGGTTCTTCCTCATGAGCAGCGTGCGCGGTCGCGGCGTCGGTGACGGCGACGTCGCCGCGAAACTAGTAGAGCCTTTCTCAGTATATTCACGTGAGTAACCCGCGATTTTAGTGAAATAAAGTAAATGTATCTATTAGACTTTGTCGAAAAAAAATAAAACCTTTTAGTGAAAAAAAATATATGCGTCTTATAACTGGCATAAAGTTGGTGTTACATTATTTTTTTGAGAATTAGAAAATTGCGATGTTGTGATTGTTATCTTATATCTCATTATATCAAAATTATTGGAATGTTAATAACGTCTTAAATCTATGTAAGGTACTATGTAGGTGTACAGGAAAACACGCGGAAAAACCTCTAATGATTATCATTATTCTTTTTAATATTTTTGCTTGTTATTTCGAGTGTCTTTGGAGAAATCTTTGCAATTATTGAGAGATATAATTTTCAAATATATTTTTTTATAAGATAATCCGGTAAACGAGCACACGGATCATCTGTTGGTAAACAATCGGCGCCGCCCATGGACGCCTGGAACACCAGAGGCATTACAAGTGCGTTAACGGACTTTTTGGGATTAGGAATTTGAGGATTTTTGGGATTCCAGGATTGGAGGGATTTGGGCCTCCGGTCACTAACACGATGAAAAATAACGCAAGCGTTGTTTCACGATGGTTTTCTGTGAGGCCGTGGTATCACTCCAGTCAAGCCGGCCCATTTGTGCCAAAGTATGGCTCTCCCAATACTTGGATGATTGAATCTTAATGATTATAATATTGAAAAAAAAAACAATCTCTGGGTTTGCTTGACGATTGCCATAACAATATTTAAAAAATTCGACAATACCACTTAGATAATGACAAAATTCGATTACTGTGATTTTTTTCATAGGCAGAAAGTAAGGTTTTAAACCTTTTAATTTTCTGTTTCATTCAATAGAAAACTAAAAAGGATTTTTTGGCTTAGCAACCGGTGTCTGTCATAAACATTATGGAATTGGTTAGTTTAGGAGAAGAAAACACTATACATAATATTGAATGTATTAACAGTTTAATATCGATACTATTCATACTATCGACGCTAAAACTATCGATACATTCCCGCCCCTAGTAACAAATTCAAAGCACTATCGTAAATAGTGTCGTATGTGTGCGAGATATGACGCCTTTGTATGTCATATACACGAAACGAAATGAATAATAATCATGTAATGGGAGCGTTATTTGTTTCATAAATGTCATTTCTGACATTCCTAGAAATGAATGATATTATTTTGGACTATTTATCACCAGCCCAATTCTTCCGGTGGGTATCAAAAAACCAAACTAAAACACTACTCGTTTCTTACTCTCTCTGGTAATGGGACAAGCCCGCCACTACCTCCCAAAACCGCTGCAACTCCTGTAAGCCAGGATCTACAGTAGATACAACCATGAAAACACCGGAACACTGAAGTCCGGCGCGTCCCAGGGACACGAGTAACTGTCTTGGTTCCCGCAACGAAATCAATCAGATGACATTAATAGAGGAGAAGAAAAATATCGATACTATCTGATAAATCTTTTAAACAGCGATCTCTAATCCGTTTGACAAGTATGGAGATTATAGTAATTTCGTTGGTGTACTTATTGCAGAGGTCTAGTTCTACAGTGGACTGTTGCGGGCTGTTTTTATGTCAAAGTCAAAGTCAAAGTCAAAATCATTTATTTCAATTAGACCAGAAAGGCACTTTTGAACGTCAACAATAAAATTAGAAGTGAAGCTATTTGCTCATTCCAAAGTGTAGATTCCTATGGAGAAGAACGAGCAAGAAACTCCATAGGTTACTCTTTTTCAATCAGGTTCACAATACAATTGTCCAGTTACATAGTTTGCTGTTTGGATTGTGCGAGAACAATGTAACACTAAAATCTAGTCAAAGTGATTGAAATTGAATTTTATGGCAAAAGCCGGTAAACTAGCAAACGGATCACCTGATGGTAAGCAATCGGCGCCCCCCATGGACACTCGGAATACCAGAGGTGTTACAAGAGTGTTACCGACATTTTGGGGATTATAAATTAAAAATTGTTGGGGATTAGGGAGATTGGGGAAGGGGTAATTGGACCTCCACAAATCTCTCTCACGCGACAACGCAAGCGTTGTTTCACGTCGGCTTTCTGCTCGGTCGAGGTATCACTCCGGTCGAGCCGGCCCATTTCTGACCCACTTAAGATGTTGTTGAGAACCCTATGGACATTTGACACCCACAACCCCAGAAATGTTCCAACTGCCTTGACCGTGTTTGAGACGGAATGGGCCTCCGATAACCTCACACGGAGAAAACAACTCAAGCGTTGTTTCACGCCAGTCTTGTCTTAACCTTCTAATTACTTAGTATCACTCCGGTCGAACCTGCTTATTGGAATCCAGAACATGACGGTCTAATCATTTCTTGGTTAGCAAGTCAATGTGAATATCAAACTGAACCTCAGGAATAAAATAAACAAAACCATACCCTAAGTCTCAGCAATAAATTACAAAATCCCATAAATTATTCAGCGTCCTCTTAAATTAATTTTGAACGTCAATATTTTTTTTAAGTTCTCAGAAAATTGCGGTTAAAACAACGTTAAAATGTCGGTCTATATTTTTAGTTAAAACCTAAGTTTAAGTTCAAGCGAAGTTTTTATATAATTACCTTAAAGATCTTCTTTCGACCTTAAAGTCATTGTCTTAAATTAGTTCTTTAGTTATTTTTGCAGTAATTTAATTAATTAAGTTAAATTTTGCGTGGAGGATTTTATCAATTTTTAACCGACTGTGTGTGTGATTTTCACGCTCAAATTCCTTATCCCCAAAAGTCCGGTAACGCACTTCTAACGCCTCTGGCGTTCCATGTGTCCATAGGCGACGCCAATTGCTTACCATCAGGTCATCAGTCTGCTCGTTTACCGGCTTATCCCATAATAAAAAATCATGTTACACTTGTCTATTACAATACATTTTTAACTTTATCGTATTGTAACAGGATTGAAAATCAAATAATAATACTTTACAGTTTAGTATTGCATAATCTGCAGCTGTCTACACGGAGTTATAGTATTTTAATCCCAGGATTATAGTGATATAATTGGACGAGGCCTTAGATAAGCTAGTCTCTGGAATGTAATTGTGGAATATCACGCCTATTACAGTGTAAGTTAGGCAGAGATAGGGGATCGTAACATTTTAGGTATCAAAATATTGTAAAGGTACCTACGTATTAGATATTTAAGTAACGAAAAATTTTTATTGATATTTGAAGCACAGAAAATACGCTTTAATAAATGGTTTTATGTTCTTAAATAAGAATTAGAAATTTCCAGAGGAATAAGTAGTGCCTATGTATTCGAATTTTGTATATTTACCCATGTGTTATCCTCTGTGCTGTTTATGTGTACATGAATGATTAAATAAATGAATGAATGAATGAGTAAATCAAATTATTATCTACATAGATAATGCAGAGTTTTACGAGAATACCTATTCAACTCTCTAAATAATTTTCCCAATGTTTTTTTTTTATTTTTGCGAAAAAAGGCATTAACAACATAACATAACATAACATCACGCCTTTTATCCTCGAAGGGGTAGGCAGAGGTGCACATTATGCCACTACAATGTACCACCCACTTTTCACTATTTATGTTATATAGTCCCATGTAATAGGGGGTGAGCCTATTGCCATATACCGGGCACAATTCCAGGCTCCGTGCTACTACTAAGATTTTTTTTAAAAACCCAGTTATACTTTGCCCGACCCGGGAATCGAACCCGAGACCCCTCGCCCGGCAGTCGCACTTGCGACCACTCGGCCAACGAGGCAGGCAGAAAAAAGGCATTATTGGAATAAATACTCAACATATAGTTATTAAAAATAACATTAATTATACTTCATCACATAATAAGCTTACCTGCATTAATTCCACATCTTACATCTACACTTTAAAGCCGTATACACTAGGCGAAGAATGTCCCACGACATGTATCGGCGACATATCGGCCGGACAAGTCGGCCGACTTCGCCTGACGTATATGGCGACAACCCGCAAGGAGGAGGTGTGAGCTGTGTCGCGTTGTTTCTAGACATGTCGACCAAAGGGCTCGTACACAACACTGCGATGCGAAGTCTCATTGCAACAATGTGCGAGCTCCCTCTACACATCGCAAGAACTTGCGAATTGATTCGCATCACGCATCAAAATCTTATCTTCTCAAAGTGTTCTTTGTTTCTTTTTCCTGTTTCTCCTAAGCAATAACTGACTGACTTCTTTTTACGAACCATGTCATGACCAAGGTTTCAATTTAAAATACGTTTAGTACGGTTGACGGTCGTCGAAGGAATGGTCACCCTGGGAGACGCCTTGTCACACAAAATCGCATCGCAGCAATTCGCATCCTAATTTTCATAGTCCTACAACGTCGCGCTTCTTCACCCTACGTCGCTGGGGACACGTGTCGTCATTTACGTAGGATATGTAGGACATTTGTCTCCTGGTGTATCCTTGGCTTTAGTATTTTAAACCGTTTATGTAGTAAACACGTTTAATAACATAACATAACATCACGCCTTTTATCCCCGAAGGGGTAAGCAAGGGTACACATTATACCACTATACAATGTAACACCCACTTTTCACTATTTATGTTATGAGGCCCATGTAATAGGCTCATCCTATTGCCATATACCGGGCACAATTCCAGACTCCGTGTTACAACTGAGATTTCTTTTTAAATCCAGAAATACTTTGCCCGACCCGGGTATCGAACCCGAGACCCCTTGCCCGGCAGTCGCACTTGCGACCACTTGGCAAACGAGGCTTTTAACAACACAAAATATATAATTGAAAAACCAAAAACCAATTATTTTCCTCATACCATTTCAACTACAAAACAAACAAAGCATTATATACAACTAAAACTTACCTCCTCAAACTCATTTTCTCACTCTCTATTCTCACACCACAATATTACACTTGGTTAACCGTAATATCACTTTGAACACACCACAGACAGTTCAACAGTAACGATAATTAGCTGAAATGTCAGTTTTCATTTATCTGAACTCATTACTGCAACACTGGGAAGCTTTTAACTCTTTAGAGGTTATTTCTTGATGTTATCTAGGTTGAAGAAATAAATGTAATGAAAATATATTTTACTAGTTTCAGTAAGCGTTCCCAGGGATTAAAGTATCCAGTCTTGTGCGTAGGATATTCAAGTATAATCATACCAAGTTTCATCGTAATCGGACCGGTAGTTTTTGCGTGATGCATGAACATAGAGACAGACAGACAGACAGGCAGACAAAAAATTTACTTATTGCGTTTTTGATATCAGTATCGATCCCTAATAACCTATACTTATTTTAAAAATATATTTTGATATACATTACATACAATTATACAGAATTGACCTCTCAATAGTTTTATTATATTAAGTAACAGACACTTTTGTATTAGTTTCATTAGATCATTTGTAAGGCTGGTTCAGTTTGACGCTGACTGCACGCTGACTGTTAGCGCTGATGACCGAGTATGAAATTTTAGGAAATGTTTTTTTAATGAAACGTATCTATATGCGCGCTCGGTTCCTAGAAGTTCGTATATATTTCGGCTGTCAGCGCCGACGGTCAGCGTGCGGTATGAGCGGGTTTAAAACCGGCCTAACGTTACTTACGGTCAAAATTAAGAACTGAACCTCAATTGAAAATATTTGGACCAATAAATCAATTAATTTGGGCCTTAACACAATATTTTTTTATATACTTAGTATTAAATATGTAAAAATTTAGAACATTTTCAAATCAATTTAGGAAAGTGTAATAATTTTATAATATTGAAAAGTCAAATTTTGTTATTTACTTTGATCGACGTACTCTATTCGAGGACGCTCAACTAGTTTCATGGTACACCGGGATTCTAAATTATGCCGAACCAAATAGAATCGAGCACTCCCGAATATGACACGAAAATAAGCTCTGAATATTATTTATATAAACAGAACACGAAAATCTTTAGCTCCTTTCTCTACCTAGGCCTTAACCAAAGGTCTATTTTAATATAAATTACTTTAAGGTCTAATACATCTTCAATCGTGTACAGGCCAATAAACAATATCTATTTGACCTTAATAGGGCACGAAAGAATCTTAACAAAGGCCTTTTTGGATATGTTTATCTTACCTTTTGGGTTGCTATACAACCTTAATTCTGTGAAAGTAGGCAGGGTTGTGTTCCAGATATAGGTACTTTAACAATTTTAAGTCTAAGTTATGAGCTATAGCCCGGAGTTGTAGGCAACCTAACGAGTTACTGTGACTCCGGTTCATAGCAGGAGTAGGAACGAGGTGATTTATAGTCACTAAAAGTCTGATACTCTTTCTCGCCTTGAGTGAGGCGAGAGAGCGTGTCAGACTCTTACTGAGGTAATTGGATGATTTTTACAGCTGCTTACAAATGATCTGACTTTGACTTTGACTTTGACCTGTATCGAAACCTGAGACCTTGTGTTTAGTTGTCTAACCCAAGAGACTATATTTGAAAACCGTTTCTATTTTCATATTCAACTTTGCCCTATTTTGAGATTTTATAACCCGTTTACGTTTCAATATATTATTTACATAACACTACATAACATCACGCCTTTTATTCCCAACGGGGTAGGCAGAGGTGCACAATACGGCATTTAATGCCACTATACAATGTAATACCTACTTTTCACTATTTATGTTACGAGTCCCATGTAATAGGGGGTGAGCCTATTGCCATATTACAACGGGCACATTTCCAGACTCCGTGCTACTACTGAGATTTTTAAAAACCCAGTAATACTTTGCCCGAACCGGGAATCGAACCCGAGACCTTGCCCGGCAGTCACACTTGCAACCACTCACCTAATCAGGCAGTCCAAGTCTCAATATTTTATTTCTGCTTTAAAATATGCCTTGTAATTCAATACCATCTGATGTTATTTTGACGAAATATCATAACGAATCTTTGTTCAAACCGTGAATCGAACCTGAAACCACAACTTCAGCTGTCACACTGGAAACATTTCATTGTAAAATCATTTCAGCTAAATATTCAAAAAATGTTAAATTACATACTATCTACAAAGAATCGAATCACTATATCACATTTTATCTCCAACAAATAAATATTCTGTATTCTATGAATCTATAATATTGTGATGGTGGCCTGGTGGCCCGGAGGTTTAAGACGCTGGCTTCTCATGCATGAGAATGCAGATTCGGAACCTACCAACGGCAAGAACCAATGTGACTTTTTACCGACTTCAAAAAAAGGAGGAGGTACTATGTTCGGCTGATTGTTTTTTTTTTTTTTTTTTTTTTTTTTTTTTTTTGTTTGTTCGCGCAGTACTCCGCCGTTTGTGGACCGATTTCAAAAATTTTTGTTTTGTTTGAAAGGGTGTACTCCCGAGATGGTCCCATTTCCATGAAGTCAGGATCTGATGATGGGATCCTAGGGAAACCGAGGGGAACTTTCGAAAATTCTATGGGGGAGTAATGCGTCTATTATGTTTTCCAATTAAGAATTTTAAACACTACAATTAGATAAGGGTCTGGAGTCGACCTGATGATGGAGTCGACAGACAGTCGAGGGAACTCCTCAGCGGTTCATATTAACTACCTTGTGTTTGGGCTTGATTAATTTGTATTGATGAGGACTTTACACCTATATAGAGTGGGGCTGTCATTGAGGGTCTGATGATGAAGAAGTGTAATTGTTAAGGGAACTCCTCAACAGTATACAGTAACTACCTTGAGTTTGGGCTTGATTAATATGTATTGATGAGGACTTTACAGCTAGATAGAGTGGGGCTGTCATTAAGGGTCTGATGATGAAGAAGTGTAATTGTTAAGGGAACTCCTCAACGGTATACAGGAACTACCTTGAGTTTGGGCTTGATTAATTTGTATTAATGAGGACTTTACACCTAAATAGAGTGGGGCTGTCATTAAGGGTCTGATGATAAAGAAGTGTAATTGTTAAGGGAACTCCTCAACGGTATACTGTAACTACCTTGTGTTTGAGCTTGTACAATTTGTATTGATTAGAACTTTGCACCTATGTATATTATAAGTAACAAGACGGGTATATGTAGCTTTACACTGAAAATGGTAAAATAATAAAATAAAAACTGCGTTTAAAAAACCGACTTCAAAAACCAAAAACTAATAACAAACAAAAAGTCAAAACCAAAAAGCAAAAAATAACTATTAATAGTACTGATAGGTTACCCACCCACTGATAGGTTAGAAGTCGGTGCCATAAGCTCATATCATAATGATATAACTTTATGTCCACAAAATTGTAAATTAGGTACCTATTAAGGTTTTAATGAATAATTTTGTATGGAACTTATGGCACCGACTTCTTACCTATCAGTGGGTGGGTAACCTATCAGTACTATTAATAGTTATTTTTTGCTTTTTGGTTTTGACTTTTTGTTTGTTATTAGTTTTTGGTTTTTGAAGTCGGTTTTTTTCCGTGCTTTATGTACTTTCTAAGATTATTTAGACACCACTGACAAGCGGTGAAGGAAAACATTGTGAGGAAACCTGGGCTTATAATTTCTAATTAGAAGTTTGTAATCGCCAACCCGCATTGAGCAAGCGTGGTGATCAATGCTCAAACCTTCTCCGTGTGAGAAGAGGCTTTGCTCAGCAGTGGGCATTTATAGTCTGTTGATGTATTCTAGGAATCAACAATTTCCTAGGTATCTGCGGTATTGGCTAGAAATAGGTTACCTACAGAATGCCTGAATTAGCTCAAATATTCAGGTATTTATATAAAACCTAGGTATCTATTTTAAAATACTAGGCTGTGGGAATTTATTTGTTGTAATACATAATTATAGTTATAATGCTGCCTTGCTGGTTATTTGGTATCGGGTTCGATTCTCGCGTCGGGTGAGTGTTATTTATTTATTGACTGTTTCATATATTTTTATTTATATCACTGTTACTAATATTTTATTATTATTATTGGTAAAGGTATTTGTGTTCTGTATGGCAGTATTTTTTTTATTATTTTTAGACTTATATCCCTATTGACGGACAAATTAACAATCAGTTAATGGTTTGATTTACTTTTTTCTTTGAATTTTAAATATTTTAGATTGAATTATATTAATAATGAAACTTCTACATAATATTCATCCAGGGAATTACTTAAATCAAGACATATTTTTTTATTTTATAGAAAAACATATTTGAAATCACAGAATCACTTGTTTTTCACAAGTTGGTAAAGGTTAGATTTTATCACTTCGTTTATTGGATAGCATTGGACCAAGTTATAGGTAATGGTAGCTATCAAATACTTGGATCTCTGCCCACCCCTCGAATACGTAAACAAGATCGTAAAACTATTGGAAAGATAGCAAGTACTATAAAATTGAATTTTATATCGATTTCAACTTTTTACTATTATTATTATTTTGTAACATAAATAATAAATTATTAATATTTTATTTTATGTAAAATAAATATGTTTTATGAAATATAAATTAATTACTGTGTTAAATGAAAACTAAACTAAAATTGTGCATAAAATAAAATAAAATAATAATTGCAAAACACGCAATAAATAACACTATTTTTGCTCCATAAATAAAATCACCATGTATAGTTAAAATTGTAACTGGCAATAAACACAAACACACTGTATCAAGTCGGTTCGTAAAATTTGTTCCCGAAATTATCACCGAAACAACTTAAGCGCCTGAAATACACCGTCGGACTGAAACCCGGTACAATTTCGCAGCAACCCCCTGAAAAGTAGTCCAAACAAAACTAAGCCTTATGCTCTTTGACATAAGCCCGAAGCAACCTCCTGAAACTTTATTCAAACAAAACTCAGCTTTATTCGTTTTGACATAGAACCTAATATTCATTGCTATTTACATCTCACAAGACACCCTTATACGTTCCGATAAATTGGATTGTTGAAATGTAAGCTTTATTTTTGTTGCGATATGGTTAGTTTTCGAGTGGTAAGAACGATTGCAGTACAATACAAAATTAGCTGTTAGCTAGACTAGTGTTCAATTGTGGTTTCTCTTGTTATTTTATTTCATTACAATGAGAGGTAGGCAGAGGACTAAGTGTATTTATATTACACTATTACTTAAGTTTATTTATTTAAGGTATTGGCTGCCAATAAAAAACTGTTAAAGGCAAATCCTCCGCTAATGTCGGTCACCGGTGACTACCATGGAGTTTAACGTGTTAATGACCGTTTTTACAAACATTCCCTAAAGTACCTCCTAATTAAGAACTACTTACCGTGACGTAGTACCTAAAGAAAGCCCTTACTTGTACCGTGAGATGTCACGTCTTATAAGTTCATCATCAACAGCTCACATGCCCACTGGTGAGCAAAGCCTCTTCTCCCACGAAGGTTTGAGCATTAATCACCACGCTTGCTCAATGAGGGTTGGCGATTTCAAACTTATAATTAGAAATTATAGGCACAGGTTTCCTCACGATGTTTTCCTTCACCGTTGGTCAGTGGTGTCTAAATAATCTTAGAAAGTACATATAACTCGGAAAAAGTCACAGTGATACTTGCCGGTGGTAGATTTCGAACCTGCACGCTCATGCATAAGAGGCCCGTCTTAAACCTCCGGGCCACCATGAACGTCTTATAAGTTGATAAGAACGAATATGTCGTTGATATTACCTGGATTAGCTTAGGGGTCCTTAAAATTTTGAAAATTTTCGGTAAAAACGGCTATAATTATTGTTAGCATTACAAAATAGATACTTTATTATTATTTTGTTTTTTTTTATAATTTTTCTCTTTTTGTCGCATAACTTCTTTTTAGTAATTTAAATATGTTTTATTTATATTTCCGCTGAGTAGATTAAGACTCACTGTCAAATTGGGAAAATCCAGTAATGAAAGTGTATTGAATGCCTCGTTGGCCGAGTGGTCGCAAGTGCGACTGCCGGGCAAGGGGTCTCGGGTTCGATTCCCGGGTCGGGAAAGTACTACTGGGTTTTTATAAATTCTCAGTAGTATCACGAAGTCTGGAATTGTGCCCGGTATTTGACAATAGACTCACCCCCTATTATATGGGACTCGTAACATAAATAGTGAAAAGTGGGTGTTACATTGTACAATGACATAATGTACACCTCTGCCTATCCCTTCGGGGATAAAAGGTGTGATGATGTTATGTTGAAAGTGTCGGTAGATTTTTAATAATAAATAAATAAATAAAATAATATTTTTCCAAACAGCCTGTACCTCAAACTTTTTTAAACCCATATACAGGGTGTGTACAGTCATTACTTTTCTCGTAGTTCGCTGTGGACCCTTAGTAGAGGTTTGAAGTGACCAATTACAATTATTATCTCGACCTACGACAGAGGCGGATTAAACTTTAAGAGTGCCCTGGCGCCCTCGTCACTCTGTTCATTTTTTTATGGAATAAGCCGGTAAACGAGCAGACGGATCACCTGATAGTAAGTAACTGGTGTCGCCCATGGACACCTGGAACACCAGAGGCGTTACAAGTGCGTTACCGGCCTTTTGGGGATTAGGAGTTTGAGGATTGTTGGTAATCTAGCGATTGCAGAGATTGGGGAAGGGAGGGGGGTAATTGGGCCTCCGGTAACCTCACTCACACGATGAAACCCAACGCAAGCGTTGCTCCACGTTGGTGTTCTGTGAGGCTGTGGTATCACTTCGGTTGAGCGGGCCCATTCGTGCCGAAGCATGGTTGTCGCTCACACACATGGTCTCTGCAGTGCAAGGTCGTCTCTCGGTGCCCTCTGTATCCTGGCGCCCTGGCCATTTGTTAAGTTTGCCTTAGGAATACCTTTAACCTTTTTTTATTTTTGATGACAGCTGAAAACCTTTAAAAGACGCCTAGCGTAGGAGAAATACTAAGGAGTATAGGATTTATAAACCGGGTTCTCTGACAGACATCAGTTAAATCCCTAGAGGGTCCCGCGTGTCGCGGAGAACCTAACGGGTTACCGGGGCTCTGGCTATTGCGGAGAATCTATCGAGTTACCGGGGCCCCAGCTCGACGTGCAGGAGAAGAAACGACGGTTTTTAGTCAGTAAGAGTCTGACACTCCCTCCCGCCTCACCCAGGCGGGAGCAGCCATGCGATGATTCTCCCCCCTTAAAAAAAAATAGTGCCCCGCGTCTCCCTTGACCCTCATTGGTCAAGGCGACGCGTGACTACCTGTGCTACCGTCTGCTCTGAAGCCACTGGGTACCTATAATCCCTCCCCACTCTATGCACATGTGGTTCGTCTGCAGTTGATGCAAACGGGATTTCAGCATATTACGTATCACGGCGGTTGCTTCCTCGATTTCTACGACCAAATACGGCCCTGACCTCGGGTAAGGCTGGCAACCCCATTATAAATTTTGAACGAGTTAATGCCGTACTTATGGATACAATGGGACGGTCAACAGCTTGGAGAGAAGGAAACATAGAACTTGTGATGTTGAGAATAAGGGTGTTGTTTGTATTTTTGGTCTAGCTGTTGCTCGCGGATCGTCTGCGTAGAATTTGATTCCTGTTTTATCCCATGGGAGCATTTAATCGGGATAATAAGTATCATATCACCGTAGTCAGCCCATACCCTGATTGTATACCAAAATCCGTTCAGTAGCTTCAGCGTGATTGACGAACACACATCCAAAGAAAGAAATTTTCACATATATAATATTAGTATTAAATTGGAGATATGCTTATTGTCAAACAATGGGTATAGTTGCAGATATTATGATTCGTATAATGTCGACTGCACGGGCAGCCGCACAACGTGTCGCAGGTTTGATTCCCGCACGGAACTTCTCTTTGTGTGGTCCACAAATTGTTGTTCCGGGTCTGGGTGTTATGTGAACTTGTATGTTTGTAATCATACCACGACACAGGAGAAAATCCTAGAGCGGGGCAACGTTTGTTTAAAAAAAAGTATTTAATTGATTTCCAACTTAGTTGCAAAACCTGTAAAATGTAAAATTAGATACGGCTATATTTTATAACTTCCGATGTCGTCTGCCTAACGTGGGGATTATGACAAAAAGTGTTAGGTCATTGTCTTGCAATGTTTTTCATAATATCTAGATAATTTATGAAGTTTCAAAATTAATTAAAAATTACAAGTTGAGCCAGCTCGATATTATTGTACTAGTATGTACACTATACATTTTTCAATCTTTTATTCAACTTGTATTGTATGCATATGTGTAAAGTGGAATCTTGCAAATGAATTTTGAAGCAGATATCTTCATTCGATTGAGCTGAAATCTATATATATGTCGAAGCGTCAACGCATATCAATTAATTTAGATGTGGCAACTATTGTTTGAGAACGTCAAGTAATTACTTGAGGATGGTTAGCGCGGAGTAATGGCAACACTGATGGAAATATCGATCCGGAAGTTTAATCAGACTTTGACATTTGACAGCGCATGACGTTGACAGACGTCACTGAGCGCGGGAAACACTTTTGGAAAGGATCGCGGCGGTGGCGGCAGCTAGAAGCGTTACTCCCTGCTAAACTTCCTGCGTTCTTACTATTATCAGTAATTTGGTATTTTGGTGTGATTCGACAATGTCGCGACCCACGGGTAGCGTATCTCCGACATCAGAAGTGGGATTGGACCACGACGACGACTCACGCGTTCGTAATGAAGCTAGTGACGAAAAATGGATGCGTCTGTTAGAACAACAGAACCGCAATTTTCTGACGCTGATTGAAGCTATGAAAACACCTACTTTGCCGTCACATGGCTTTCGTTTACCCGATTTCGATCCTGAAAAACAAGATGTGGATGCACGTGCTTGGGTGACGACTGCAGAGATGTGTTTGACGAACCAAGTCCAGCATGGCGCCCCGCTTATGGTTGCTCTAAGTCGCGCCTTGAAGGGAGGAGCTTCTACCTGGCTATCTACCGTGTCGTATCCTGGTATGACGTGGACCGATTTTAAGCGACTTTTTATTGCAAGGTACGATAATTCCGCTACTATTGCTTCGTTCATGATTGATTTGCAAAGCAGCAGGCCTAAAGAAAACGAGTGTCTTGCTTCCTACGCTGCTGGTTTAATGTCGTCGATCATGGCAAGATGGAATGGTCTTAGCACTGAACGTTTGGCTATTGCTACTATATTGGCTCACATTTCTCAATTTGATCGCCGTGTGCAACGCTTATCTTTCACGACCGATATTCAGACACGTGGCCAGCTACAACAAGAGCTACAAGCTGTTTCTTTTATGAAAAGAAAGGTACCTAGTGATGACCGGGATGCCCCTGAGAAGCGATACAGGGTGAATAACTCTGAGAAGCCTCTGAAGTGTTTCATCTGTGGTAAGCCAGGTCACAAATCCGTGCAATGCTACCATAAGGGTGTGAAACAGGATAATCAAGCTACTCCGAAGCACCACAACCACACCAGTGGCAATGGGAGAGGTTCATCAGCAACTGCGAAGCCTCGTGCATCTGGGATCACCTGCTTCCACTGCCATGCGCAAGGCCACTACGCATCAAGCTAGTCCACTCGAGCTACTGATTGGTAAGACAGCTAGACCTATCGATATTATGACGGCAAATGATGAAGAGCCTCATGTCGACATCATTGAGGTGAGAAAAATGGCTGTTGAGAACATGGAGAAAGCTTCTGCCTATGACAAGCAACGTTTCGATTCTACGAAGGCTAAAGTACAGTCATTCTCTGTAGGTGACTTTGTTTTGCTGCAAAATGAGGAGCGGAACCAGACGAAACTTGATCCCAAATACAAGGGACCGTTTAGGGTGATCGAGGTTCTGGATGGTGATCGGTACGTTTTGAAGTCTCTTTCTTCCGCCCGGACGTACAAGTATGCACATGACCGACTGCGAAAAATTACAGACGTTGACATACATGTAGGTGACGATGACGATAACACCGACATAGCTTGTTGAATGCTTTCAACGTAAAATGTACCTAGCACAGTAAGAATTTTGTTATAATCTATTGTAATATCGTATTGTAACGTGAAAAACAAAGTAACATGATGAACAAACCTACTTTAAAAATTAATTTTGATAAAGGCTCGAAATGATTATCTTGAGGGTGTTGTGTTTTGTAACCGGATGGAGGTTACATGTGGAGGTGGCCGGATAGAGGTTGCCTGTTGTGTTTTGTAACCGGATGGAGGTTACATGTGGAGGTGGCCGGATAGTGGTTGCCTGTTGTGTTTTGTAACCGGATGGAGGTTACATGTGGAGGTGGCCGGATAGTGGTTGCCTGTTGTGTTTTGTAACCGGATGGAGGTTACATGTGGAGGTGGCCGGATAGAGGTTGCCTGTTGTGTTTTGTAACCGGATGGAGGTTACATGTAAAGGTGGCCGGATAGAGGTTGCCTGTAGTGTTTTGTAACCGGATGAAGGTTACATGGTGAAGGTGACCGGATAGAGGTTGCCTGTTGTGTTAGTAACCGGATAGAGGTTACGTGTTGAAGACCGGGTGGAGGTCGATTGGTTCGATGCTTATGACCGGATGGAGGTTATAAGTGTGATGATGATGACCGGATGGAGGTCAGAGTATGAGCACTGCAATATTTAAAAGAGTGTCCTATTACTTGAAGGAATATGAGTTTGTTCAACATGTTAGTCTTGAGAGAAAGAATTTGCTATTTTCGTTATCCCCTATAATGATTACCAAAGTACCTTTTCCCTCTACTTGGGCCAGGAATGGCCGAACGACTGTTATGAGTATTCGAGAATGTTATTCCTTTCCAGGTACTCCACACGAGGACGTGTGATCATCAGGACGGCCGTGTCGAAGCGTCAACGCATATCAATTAATTTAGATGTGGCAACTATTGTTTGAGAACGTCAAGTAATTACTTGAGGATGGTTAGCGCGGAGTAATGGCAACACTGATGGAAATATCGATCCGGAAGTTTAATCAGACTTTGACATTTGACAGCGCATGACGTTGACAGACGTCACTGAGCGCGGGAAACACTTTTGGAAAGGATCGCGGCGGTGGCGGCAGCTAGAAGCGTTACTCCCTGCTAAACTTCCTGCGTTCTTACTATTATCAGTAATTTGGTATTTTGGTGTGATTCGACAATGTCGCGACCCACGGGTAGCGTATCTCCGACATATATATAATTCAAAGGTGATTGACTGACTGACTGACTGACATAGTGATCTATCAACGCACAGCCCAAACCGCTGGATAGATTGGGCTAAAATTTGGAATACAGATAGATGTTATGACGTAGGCATCCGCTAAGAAAGGATTTTGATAATTTCCACCCCCAAGGGGTAAAAAAGGGGATGAAAGTTTGTATGAAACTTTGTCAGTTTTAAACCGATCGGGTTTAAATTTGGCATGCAGATAGATGTTATGACGTAGGCATCCGCTAAGAAAGGATTTTGATAATTTCCACCCCCAAGGGGGTAAAAAAGGGGATGAAAGTTTGTATGAAACTTTGTCAGTTTTAAACCGATCGGGTTTAAATTTGGCATGCAGATAGATGTTATGACGTAGGCATCCGCTGTGAAAGGATTTTGATAATTTCCACCCCCAAGGGGGTAAAATAGGGTATGAAAGTTTGTATGGGACTTTGTCAGTTTTAAACCGATCGGGTTGAAATTGGCATGCAGATAGATGTTATGACGTAGTAATCCGCTGTGAAAGGATTTTGATAATTTCCACCCCCAAGGGGGTAAAATAGGGGATGAAAGTTTGTATGAAACTTTGTCAGTTTTAAACCGATCGGGTTGAAATTTGGCATGCAGATAGATGTTATGACGTAGCCATCCGCTGTGAAAGGATTTTGATAATTTCCACCCCCAAGGGGTAAAATAGGGGATCAAAGTTTGTATAGGACTTTGTCAGTTTTAAACCGATCGGGTTGAAATTTGGCATGCAGATAGATGTTATGCCGTAGTAATCCGCTGTGAAAGGATTTTGATAATTTCCACCCCCAAGGGGTAAAATAGGGGATGAAAGTTTGTATGAGACTTTGTCAATTTTAAATCGATCGGATTGAAATTTGACATGCAGATAGATGTTATCATATAAGCATCCGCTAAGAAAGGATTTTGATCATTTCCACCCCTAAGGGGGTTAAAAAAGGGGGTGAAAGTTTATATGAAGCTTTGTCAGTTTTACACCGATGCAGATGAAATTCGGCATGCAGGTAGATGTTATGACGTAGGCATCCCCAAGTAAGGATTTCGATTATTTCCACCTCCAATGGGGTAATGTAGGGGATGAACGTTTGTATGAAGCTATGTCAGTTTTACACCGATCGGGTTGAAATTCGGCGTGCAGATGGATATTATGACGTAAACGTCCCTTTAGAAAGGTTTTTGAACATTCTCACCCCAAAGTATGATACTTTGCCAGTTTTAAATTGATCGGGCTGAGACTTTGCATGCATAAATTTACTATGACATAGATATCTCCTTAGAAAGGATTTTGATAAATTCCACCCCTAAGGGGATAAAATAGGGAATGATAGTTTGTATAAATCTTCTTAGCCATTGAATTTAGAATCATTGAATATTTTTGAATTACATTCGGTAAAACGAAGTTTTGGGACCTGGGTAACGTTTGATAGTTTTTATCACAGATGTCCCACGGGAACGGGAACTATACGTCAATGCCCCGGGACTGTCTAACTCTTAACCACTGAACTTATTTTAGAGAGATTCGGTACAACAATAGTCGATAGAATAGTTTTTATTACTCAAACCTTACGTGATCGGGCACTGTACTGGTAAGATCCCTGCGGGATTATTTATTTATTGAAACTACGATAAATCATTTCAAAATAGGTAAATCTTACTTGGGCACTGAATTGATTCTGATTAATTCTGTCAGAAGTCATTAATCTACGCGGACGAAGTCGCGGGCAACAGCTAGTTTTGTATACAAGTGTAGTTTGTATCACAATAAATACTTAGCTGAATAAAAATTTGAATTTTTAAATACAAGGGGTCGGCGTTTGTCCTCTATCTCGCCTGGTGACGCACGATGATGCGGTCTACGATGAAGCACCCGGTCATAAGCAACCTAGTCACTCAAATCTTGAAGACACCAATTTTTTTTTTAACTCGTCGAGTACCGGTTTTATAGACACAATTAAAGAACAATAGGTCGCGGTCACCGGTGACCGCTTGGTGTTTGACAGTTTAATGTGATAAGCTGGTAAACGAGCAGTCGGATCCCCTGATGGTAAGTGCGTAACCGACGTTTTGGGCATTAGGAATTTGAAGATTGTTGGGAAATCAAGAATTGGGGAGATTGAGGAAGAGGCGTGGGATAATTGGGCCTCCGGTATCCTCACTTATACGGCGAAACACAACGCAAACGTTGTTTCACGTCGGATTTCTGTGCGGCCGTGGTATCACTCCGGTCAAGCCGGCCAATTCGGGACGAAACATGGCTCTCCCACACTTGAAACTTGTTAATCCTATTCCATTATCAAATCTAACCAACTTCCTAGTTTCAATATTCAGATTAGAGTTACAACATGTCAAAAAGATTTCATGATAGATAATCCTGAACCCCAGCTTTACAAAACAGACCTGTGAGGTAACAAATTTAATCTAGATAAGAGGAATAGTTTAAATTAACTAAACCGCAGTATAAAGTACAACTTTAGTAGAAAGCCGATGGTACTGAATTCTCTAAAACTTTGGTACTATGTATTAACTTACTGTTCTTAGCTTAGCTAGGTTTAAGGGCTTGTACTTGCCTTAATCAAAAATGAATTATTTCGACTATTCAATACAATACAATATTAACAAATAATCACAATTTTATTAATTAATTTTATGGCCGACTTAATTTTAGTGGGTTTTCCGCAAATGTTTATGATATAAGTATTCTGTTTGACGCTAAAAAACGTGACGTCACAATACACAATCTCGTAAAAAATTCATAGAAAACTGTCGTTTTTGACAAAAGTATTGAATTTGACTAGTTGGCAAAAACACAATTAATTTTTTTTTTAGGGCATAAGCCGGTAAACGAGCAGACGGGTCTCCTGATGGAAAGCAATCGGCGTCGCCCATGGACACCTGGAACACCAGAGGCGTTACAAGTGCGTTACCGGACGTTTATTTTGGGGAATAGGAGTTTGAGGATGGTTGGGGATTCAGGGATTGGGGAGATTGGGGAAGGGGAGGGTAATTGGGCCTCCGGTAACCTCACTCACACGACGAAACACAACGCAAGCGTTGCTTCACGTCGGTTATCTTTCTGTGATGTCGTGGTATCACTCCGGTCGAGCCGGCCCATTCGTGCCGAAGCATGGCTCTCCCACACTTAAAAATTTACTTAACTATTTAAAACATCTTTTACAATTTTTATTCTATGTAAAGATTGCTACAATTTAAACTGCAAAACAATTTACACCTTACCTCTCTAAGTTTAGAATAGCAAATCGCGATTATCGCTTGTAGTTCATTTCAGTGTAGTTTAAATTGAGAAGTTTTGGTAATTCTAGACTGACATTTGTCTGAATTTCAGACTAATTCAGTTTATTTTGTAAGAATGAATATATTGTTGCGATTTTACGATAAAGATTGAACGATTTTGAGCTTTATTTCTTTTGTAATAGAAGTGAAAATTACTTAATATACCTACTTAATTAGGTCTCAATTTATTATTATTTATTAGGGAATTGAACCTGGGACCCGGAAGTCCGCAGTCATACTACAACTAAGTATAGCACTTTCCAGTGACATCTGCTGCGTCAAGAAAATTTTGTGTTTTTAGTTTTACTAGGGAATCTGATCTGATCTCGTTTTGTATTATTCTCTTTAACGAATGTTAAGCAACCAGTATGAACTGACCGTTGAATAACGGTCAGTTCATACTGGTTGCTTAGCGTAATGTGTGTAGTCGTGTATTATCATTATCCAGCGTATCTTGACCTCGCTTTATATGATTCTCTTTCGTATTAGACGGTCAGTTTAAACTGGTTGATAATAGTGTGTGTGTACCACGGAAACAATCGTTTTGCGAAACGTATGATATTAAGATAAGATCATATGTCGTACTTTCCAAAAACTGCTAGAATATTATATAAATGCTAAACAGCAGCCTTGAATGTCAAAGATAGTCGAAAATGTGTAATTTCAAGCTTAAACTACCACGAAATGGTTTGTGGTACAATCGGTAAAATGTTTGTTGACCATTTATTTATTTATTTAGACTTATTACAAAAACATAATGTACAGGTGGACTTAATGCCTTGGGCATTGTCTTACAGTTCACCTTAAGGTGGTGCAGAGATGAAAGTGGCAGGTAACTAAGCAAATATTAATAATAAATAACTATATATAAATACTTACTTAGATAATTATACATACTCATGCATATATATTTACGCATTCATCCAAAACCTTTATCATATAATAGTACTATACACATACATACCCAAGTAAAAACTTAATAACATAATAAGAGACAACTTATGTTTGAATCGACCATCTTATATTTTTAGTTAGTGACTTATTTTTGGAATTGATAAAAATGTTTACGGTATGTCAGTATGTCAAAATTTGATGTTCCACTGCTTTTTTAGACTTAATATTATCATAATGGAAGATAGGTATAAATGATATTGGATTAAACAATACATTATTAATTCAACCAAATTATGAAAAAAAAAGACTATATAAATAAACATAAAACAAATAACCCGAATGGCAGTTAAGTATGAAACGTAAGAAGACATGCGTGAAGTTATGTAAGTTAGTATGTCTCAAGAAAGTTATGATATAAATATAAGTAAGTGCTATTTGTATGGCTGCCTCATTGGCCGAGTGGTTGCAAGTGTGACTGCCAGACATGGGGTTCCGGGTTCGATTCCCGGGTCGGGCAAAGAATTACAGGGTTTTTAAAAAAATTTTCAGTGGTAGCACGGAGTCTGGAATTGTGGTATATAGCAATAGGCTCACCCCCTTTTACATGGGACTCATAACATAAATAGTGAAAAGTGGGTGTTACATTGTACAGTGGCTGTACACCTCTGCCTACCCCTTCGGGGATAAAAGGCGTGATGTTATTTTATGCTATTTGAATGAAAGAAAATGTTACCTATTTTTCAAACTGATACACTATTTCTTTTTAATCAACAGCCCATAAATGGCACTGCTGAGCAAAGCCTCTTCTCACACGGAGAAGGTTTGAGCATTAATCACCACGCTTGCTCCTTGAGGGTTGGCGATTACAAACATATAATTAGAAATTATAAGCCCAGGTTTCCTCACGATGTTTCTCTTCACCGTTTGTCAGTGGTGTCGAAATAATCTTAGAAAGTACATATACTCGGAAAAGTCACATTGGTACAACTTGCCGTTTGTAGGTTTCGAACCTCCGAGCCACCACGACATTGCGTGCATAACTATTCCTTCAAACAGGCGAAAACCAAAAGTAATTTACTTATAACTGTTTAGAAATACCCAAATTTTAGCATTCACATCTATCTAACAGATTACGTTTCAATTCTAACAAAAACAAACACATAAATTCAAATTCCATTTCGATTCTGAGAAAAAAATCACCAAAACATGTACTTTGTAAACTAACATTAATCATCTTAGACAACGAGTAACTCCGTCGATTGTACTAAAATATTTCATGCACATAAAATATGGCACTACTTGAAGCCATTTACATATTATTGTGGGTTATTTGCAAAGTCAAAATGTGTATAATTTTGAGGTCAATTTGACAAAAAACATATAAATATACCCTTAACCGACGAGCATGCATGAAAAGATTTATGATTGTTGATGAAGCGAAAGAGGTATGTAGGAATCGTTGTAATTGGCGTTCCACAGTCTCTGCCTACCACCATGGGAGACAGGCGTGAAGTTATGTATGTATGTGTGCTTATAAACATAATGAGTGTTGGCGCGGTGGTGGCTGGGCAACCGGATGCCGCGCAAATTGTCGCGGTTTCGATTCCCACACGGAACAACTTTTTGTGTGATCTACAGATTGTTGTTCCGGGTCTGGGTGTGATGTGTATGTGAACTTGTATGTTTGTAAACGCACACAATATGATATTCTAAACGTTTATTTTTTTTTTATTAAAGCTGCAGACTTCTGCACTTTACTCTAAATGATGAAAACTTCTGCAGTGAATAGGAGGACTGCTGCTCAACAATCGATAGCAGGATCCATTTCCACTTAAAAAATATTCGTGGTGAACTTGTTATTTCTGATGTGGGTATTATATGAGTTTTACTAAACTGTCAAACACCAAGCGGTCACCGGTGACCGTGACCTATTGTTCTTTAATTGTGTCTATAAAATCGGTACTCGACGAGTTAAATATGCCTCGTTGGCCGAGTGCGACTACCGGGGAAGGGGTCTCGGGTTCGATTCCCGGGTCGGGCAAAGAATTACTAGGATTTTTAAATATGTATGGTATATGGCTATAGGCTCACCCCCTATTACATGAGACTCATAACATAAATATTGAAAAGTGGGTGTTATATTGTACAATAGCATTAAGTGCTGTAATGTGCACCTCTGCCTACGCCTACGGGGATAAATGGCGTGATGTTATGTTATTAAATAAATACTAGTATTACCATATTACGAAAAAAATAGAGCTATTACTGAGAAATTTTCGCGAAACAAAACCATGTTGATATTTTGTACATAAGTCCCGAAAATCTAATCTGTATACACATCTGCCAATACCTTAATAAATAAAAGACTAAAAGTTACTTAGTTAGTATTTCTTTACAACACCAAACTTAGCGTGACTAATAAAATAAAAATAACAATATTAAAACGGTTTTCATGCTTATAACTCATAATTCATAAACTAGTTAACAAAAATAACATATATATTTTATTATTCATGAAACGAAATGTTAGGCTGGTAACATTTTTACAAACGTGTTAATTTACAACACCCTGTATCGGAAGTTATCAATTACGTTGACATCCTGTATACAGTATCGGTAACAATCGCGTTGACGATTGAATTTTTTTATTGAGGTAAGTATAAATTAGTTAGTATTAGTAGAGAAGTTTTTTTTATGGATTAGGAGGCAAACGAGCAGATAGATCACCTGATGACGATAAACGATCAGCACCACCCATGGACACCCGCAATAGGTACTAAAGGAGTCACAGGTCAGTTGCCGGCCTTTTCACAAATGGGCCGGCTCGACAGGAGTGATACCACAGCCTCACAGAAAACTGACGTGAAGCATCGCTTGCGTTGTGTTTCGTCGTGTGAGTGAGGTTACCGGAGGCCCAATTACCCTCCCCTTCCCCAATCTCCCCAATTTCCCCAACGATCCTTAAACTCTTAATCCGCAAAAGGCCGGTAACGCACTTGTAATGCCTTTGGTATTCCAGGTGTCCATGGGCGACGCCGATTGCTTACCATCAGGTGATTCGTCTGCTCGTTTACCGGCTTATGCCATAAAAAAAGGAGTATACACTCTTTTCTTGAAGGTTTGAAGGTCATATCGGTTCGGACATACCGCCTACGAAGTACTTATTTTTTTTTTGTTTTTATTATTAAAGTTGACTTTTCTTACTTAACTGTTGATTGAGGGATTGTGAGCGCGATTTTTGTAGTGTTGGATTAGACTCTTGGGCAGCAAAAAGTATTAATTTTGGAATTGAAATTGAATATTGAATATTGAATATTATTATTCGGACTAACACGGGAAAAGAGTTTAAATCTTTTTATGTGATAGAGTTTTTTTTAAAGGGGGAAAATCATCGAATGACTGCTCCCGCCTGGGTTAGGCGGGAGGGAGTGTCAGACTCTTACTGACTAAAAACCACCCCGTTCCTTCTCCTGCACGTCGAGCCGGAGCCCTGGTTACCCGTTAGGTTCTCCGCGACTATGTGATAGAGTAGCAAACAAGTGAAGTAAGAAAGGTCAAGGCATCGAGGTGTGTGACACCCGCAACACCAGAGGAGTTATGAATGCTTTGCCGGCTTTTAGCGGTTTGAGAATTAGGGTTTTAGGAGATTTAGAGGAGAAAAAAGGGGCTCCGCCTCACTTACATGGAGAAACACAAGGCAAGCGTTGTTTCACGCGGGTTTCCTGTGAGGCCGTCCAGTCTCCAATCGGTCAGGCTACAATCGAGCCGGCTTATTCGTGATACAGTGGGCCCAAATAAAAACATTTCATCATCAACAGCCTATAAGTGGCCACTGTTGACCAAAAGCCTCTTCCCATACGGAGAAGGTTTGAGCATTAATCGCCACGCTTCCTCAATGCGGGTTGGCGATTATAAACTTATAATTATAAATCATAAGCCCAAGTTTCTTCACGATGTTTTCCTTCACCGTTTGTGAGTCGTGTCTAGATTATCTTAGAAAGTACATATTATAACTTGGAAAAAGTTACATTGGTACTTGCCGTTGGTAGGTTTCGACTACACACACTCAGGCATGAGAAGCGTGCGTCTTAAACCTCCGGGCCACCACGACATTTTGCTTAAAAACAGGTTGTACTTAATCCATTTTTGAGACAAAACTGCTGAATAAGTATACTCTTAACATTCGTTGTACTCGAAGACCCCTTCGAGGATCGAGGAGCAAGAGTGCACACAGAAGTAACACCCACTTTTCACTATTTATGTTATGAGTCCCATGTAATAGGGAGTGAGCCTATTGCTATATACCGAGCACATTTCCAGACTCCGTGCTACTACTGAGATTTTTTTTAAAACCCAGTAATACTTTGCCCGACACGGGAATCGAGCACGAGACCTTTTGCCCGGTAGTCGCACTTGCGACCACTCGGCCAACGAGGCAGTCAACGAGGTAACACGCACAAAGGTTGTCTGGTAGAAACACGGTAGAAATCACTATAAGTGATAACGTATAAAAATTTTTATTTATGTTTGTCATTGCCTTTTCTGTATAGGTATACTATATTATTAACTAGCTTTTACCCGCGGCATCGCTCGCGTCACAAGAGGATAAAAAGCCAATGTGACATAATAGGGTAGACGACTAATTTTTATTTTAATGTCCGTCTGGTAGATTATTTAAAAACATTAGACACGTATTTTTTATTTTCTTACGGAAATGAATAGTTTCGAAGATATATTGATTTGAAATGTCGCGTGACGTCACTTCTCAGTACATTTTATGCTAAGAAATGACGTTTTAGCCCCCACTCCTAAACTTTGATTCGTTTTATCCAAGTATTGTTTTACTATACGACAAAATAAAAAAAATACGTGTCTAATATTTTTTAATTACTTAACTTACGGACTAATTATATTTTTAATTTTCATACCCTGTCATCATCCCCATTACCAATACATACAGCGCCATCTATACCAATACTTTTGTTTTCCCTCGGGAATATCAAATTTTTCCGGGATAAAAAGTACTCTATTATTTAATCCGGATTTCTAACTATACATCTGCAAAAATTCAAAGCAATCTTTAGTAGTAACGGCGTTAAAGTGGAACAAACAAACAAACTCACTTTCCGATTTATAATATAATAAGTAAAGATGGTGTACAATAAAGTCATATTCTATTCTATTATAACACACGTTGTCTACCAAAATATTTACAAAACAATAGTCAAGTTCTAACTTCAGTTAATAACTTAAGCTACTTACCTACTAACTGACGCGGTTAAGTGTAAACTTAACAATAACAGGAAGTACACAACTTCTCTAAGTTAGGAATAAGTTAGGAAATCAATAGAGATGACTTATAGTTGGGATTTTACAGATAAATAACAGTTTTAATGTATAATGTGAGTTATTGTCTTGTTCCAAAGTATAAATTCCGGCTCAAACTGCCGGAGTAGGAACGGGGTGGTTTTTAGTCAGTAAGAGTCTGATACTCCCTCTCGCCTCACCCGGGCGGGAGAAGCCATTGGATGATTTTCCCCCCTCAAAAATAAAAAGGCCGAAGAAGTCATCGGATGATATACCCCCCTAAAAAGCCTTCCTCTGCCTACCCCTTCAAGAAATAACAAGCAAGATACTCCAATCAGAACCAATGTGTAGCCAGCCAAGAATGAAACGATTTATATCAATTACTGCATAGTACATTATGGAATGGTGTTACAAATGGTTATCGAGGTGCCAAGACTTTGCGCCTGTCAAACTATGATTTACTGATCATTAACTATCATCAATTATATAGTATTACTAGCTACTTGCACGCTGTTTCACCCGCTCTGCTCTGCTCCTATTGATCGCAGCGAGATGTTTTATAGCATATAGCCTTCCTCGATAAATGGACTTTCCAACACAGAAAGAATTATTCAATTCGAATCAGTAGTTTCGTAGATTAGCGCGTTAAAATAAACAAAAAAAAACTTCACTTTTATAATATTAAGTATAGATCTCTAGTTGAGTAGGATACCATGTGTGACCACCCTCTTTCTGTGGGTCTGATAAGAATTGACTAAAGATCTTCATATCTAATCTAATGTACGCCTCCAACCCAAAAATTAAGTCGTGTAATCTTAACAAAATCGTAAATGATTTTGTTTGTGATCCAAGAATAAGAAAATTATTGGAAACTATGCAAAGCTGCGTAATAGCCGCCTTTCGCTGCTTGAACGTCGCGGGTCACGTGCGTTTCGCGCATTCGTGTTGATTTTTCTAGAAGATTCGTAAATGAAAATCGCGTTGGCCGTGCGGAGATGCAGCGGGCACGCAGGCGCAAGCGAAGCCTAGCTCGGCTGTTCGGCCGGCCGTGCGCGTTACAGTCATCATTTAAATATGAACTTAAAATCGTATGTCGAATGGTATTTTATACCGTCAATACAAAAATCCGATTGCTGGTGGTCAGTGCGCGGTTCTGTCATACTGTAATTAAGGCGCCCGCGTGCTTGCTGTATGCCGCTAGCGAGCCAGCAGCATGACGATGGCGCGGTGGACGGCGCGGCATCGGTGCGCTGACAGCGAGTTGGCTTGCCCGCCAGACGCCAGCGAAACTTCGTTGCATCGTTGGTAGGTATTTTTCACTATACTCGAGGTGACAAAATGCTTCCGCCTAGCGGCCGAGGCGGCGTAAGCGCGCTAGGCAAATTCAAAACAACGCCGTGGCGCAGCATTTATCGAGTTTATGCTCATTACTTAGGTCTATTTCTGATAAAGGACATAAGATTAACACCGTGTTTTTATTTTTTATATACTATCAGACTGTCTACTAACCTGATAGCACAACTAGTGCCGTCCTCCTCGTCCTCCCTCTTTTTCCTCCTCCTCCGAATGTACAGGTAGGCGGCTACGGCGAACAAGATGGCCGCCGCTCCACATCCTAAGATGATCACTAATACTACCGTACGAGTCTTCATCGTGACCTGTAAAGGAAGAAATGTGAGGTTTTACACATGTTTCGAGAGCAAACATAACATAACATTACTTCTTTGCTTTTTATAGGATCATCATCAACAGCCTATAAATGCCCACTGCTGAGCAAAGCCTCTTCTTACACGGAGAAGGTTTAAGCATTACCACACTTGCTCAATGCGAGTATTACAAACTTATAATTGGAAATTATAAGCCCAGGTTTCCTTACGATGTTTTCCTTCACTGTTTGTCAGTGGTGTCTAAGTAATCTTGGAATGTATGTACATAATTTTAACTCAGAAAAAGTCACATTGGTACAGGCGTTTTAGACCTCCGGGCCACCACGACAATTTATAGGATTTTTTTTTTAAACGGGGAAAATCATCGAATGACTGCTCCCGCCTGGGTGAGGCGGGAGGGAGTGTCAGACTCTTACTAACTAAAAACCACCCCGTTCCTTCTCCTGCACGTCGAGCCGGAGCCCCGGTTACCAGTCAGGTTCTCCGCGACTGCAATTTATAGGATAGGGAGAGGATTAAAAGCAGATAGATTTTAAGGGGGGAAAATAGATGGATGCCCTACTGGTATAACAATCAGCGCTGATGTGGATACCCAGGGAAGTTAAGAGTGCGTAAACGGCCTTTTAGGGATTGAAATTGTGGTTTAAACATTGAGGATTAACATTGGAAATTGGAAATTGAGGACTGGCGATTGCGATGAAGATTGAAGATTTGGGATAAGGGATTGAGGATTTGGAATTGGGGATTGTAGTTAGGATTGGGGATAAGGGATTGGAGGTTTGAGGTTGGTGTTGGGGATTGGTGGTTGGGGTTGAGATTAGGGATGGGCAAATGGGATTTGTGGTTGGGGGTTGGGATTAGAGATTGTGGATTGGGTGTGGGATTGGGGATTGAGGGTTGGGGTTGGGGGTTGGGGGATTGCGGATTGGGGATTACGAGTGAGTAACGCGGATTAGGAACTGGTGGTTGGGATTGAAGATGAATCCTCAAGGATTCAAGGATTATGTTCACAAGTTTGACCATAAACCAATTGATGACGTAATAGTAGGTAGTTTTATAGTCGGGTTTTACAATAACAGTGAGAAGAGAATGGTGGTGATAAATAAATGTTAGTACAATAACAATCTTAATAATAAACAAATTTAAATAGAAAACTACTGTACCAACTACCTAATTGACTGCCTCATTGGCCGAGTGGTTGCAAGTGCGACTGCCGGGCAAGGGGTCTCGGGTTCGATTCCCGGGTCGGGTAAAGTAATACTGGGTTTTTAAAAAATCTCAATATTAGCACGGAGTCTGGTATTATGCCCGGTATATGGCAATAAGCTCACCCCCTATTACATGGGACTCATAACATAAATAGTGAAAAGTGGGTGTTACATTGTATAGTGGCATTAATTGCCATAATGTGCACCTCTGTCTACCCCTTCGGGAATGGAAGGCGTGATGTTATGTTATGTTACTACTGTACCAAATTTATTTAAAATGTACATACACCGTGACTTCAAAAACATAGGAAGAAATTAAATTATAATTTAACCCGCAAATCTACGCAATTAAGTTACTTTGTACTTTATCTCAAAGGAACTAAAGTTTCAATTGAACTGCCAGCAAAAATCTGTAATACTCTGTGTAAATCGTTTTGGTTGCATGCCAAATTGTATCGTCGGTGATAAAATGCAGTAAGACTAATTTCCATAATCGCTTGCATGGAGCGTTTGTAAGTTGGGCGGAATAAAAGAGAAGTTAAATTACAACTTTAAGTGTGTGAGAGCCATGCTTCGGCACGAATGGGCCGGCTCGACCGGAGTGATACCACGGCCGAGCAGAAAACCGACGTGAAACAACGCTCGCGTTGTGTTTCGACGTGTAAGTGAGGTTACTTACTCCCCAATCTCCCCAATCCCTGAATCCCTCACAATCCTCAAATTCCTAATCCCCAAGCCGGTAACGCACTTGTAACGCCTCAGGTGTTCCAGATGTCCATGGTCAACGCCATTTGCCTACCATCAGGTGATCCGTCAGCTCGTTTACAGACTTATCTCATTAAAAATGTTATCAATGCTTTAATCGAGGTACAATCTTCGTGAGGAGATAACTAATAGTAAAAATAGAGACAATAGTTAAAATCAGGGATGTTTATAAAAAAACAATTGAACTAGACTAACCAGCCTGCAGCTTTAGCCAAATGCCATTTAGCGCTTGTCTACATGTAGAATAGAAAACCCAATTATATGGAATTGACTAAATTGATTAAATTTTGACACTTGTCGGTGTCATCCCCATACATTTTGATTTCTACTCTCTCTGTAGACAAGCGCTAAAGTAAAGCGTTTGGGTAAAGTTACTGTTTACTTACCAAATCGTGATAAACACAGTAATTACTGAGTTCAACTATAGCTTGGGTTTTAGCCAAAAACTAAAGAAAACTTTAATATTAACTTCAATTTCTAAATACAAGTTTTCACTTATTAAAAAACTTTTTTTAATACCCAAACTTGCTTTAGTTTTTTTATAATTAAAGTAGTTTAACTATGAGCCTGGAATTTTTTCACAAAGCCAAAAAAAACCTTATGGTATACGCTCGGAGCATGTGCATAACTTTATTATATCGCTAGATTTTAAAAATACTTATAATACTTTTTTTTTTACTTTTACTTCAAATTCAAAGCATTTATTTCAATTTAGACTGCACGGTTGGTGCGGTGGCTGGGCAACCGGCTGCCGTGCAACGTGTCGCGGGTTCGATTCCCGCACGGAACAATACTTTGTGTGATCCACAAATTGTTGTTCCGGGTCTGGGTGTCATTGTGTATGTGAACTTGTATGTTTGTAAACGCACCCACGACACAGGAGAAAATCCTAATGTGGGGCAACGTTTTTATAAAAAAAAAGAAAAAAAAAGATTTATTTCAATTAAACCATAATTTGGTACTTTTGAAACGTCAACAAATACAAAATAAATAATAGTATGTCAATGAAGCTAGGTGAAGCTAGGTGCTCATTCCAAAATGGAGATTCGAATGGAGAAGAACGAGGAAAAAACTCCATTCGTTACTCTTTTTAAAAAAGTATGTTCTACAATGTATCTGATACATATTCCAATACTGTACGCATATCTGAGAACAATGCAAAGACACGCTTAACTCAATCCAAAAATCAAATCCTCTAGTTTGAAAATCGCACTTGTAACCACTCGATCAACGAGGCAGTTAATTTATGACTCCTGAAAAAGGGGATCAAAGTGCAAATATTTATTTTTCAGGAATATTACAGTAGAACCTTTTTTACGTCAATCTGGATTCGAACCCGACGGAAAGGTTCACGGTAAATTGGGGAAGCAAAAACAGAAATGGTTTGTAATGTGTGACTATGGAGTAAGCGATAGCGATTTTTATTTTCGAAAGAAGATTTTTGTAAAACATGCAGGTTAATAATTACTTAAACTGTCAAACACCTCGCGGAGAACCTAACGGGTAACCGGGGCTCCGGCTCGACGTGCAGGAGAAGGAACGGGGTGGTTTTTAGTTAGTTAGATTCTGACACTCCCTTCCGCCTCACCCAGGCGGGAGCAGCCATTCGATGATTTTCCCCCCTTAAAAAAAAAAAAAAAAACTGTCAAACACCAAGCGGTCACCGGTGACCGTAACCTAATGTTCTTTAATTGTGTCTATAAATACGGTACTCGACGAGTTAATCCGCAATATGGCTGGAAAAGAAACTGCTAAGGAGTGGAATTCTCTGCCAGTGTCTATGTATCCTGATGGTTAGAACCAAGATGTCTTCAAGATCCGAGTGAAGATTGTTTATATGTATAGGCATGCTTCATCGTAGGCCGCATTATCGTGCACCACTAGGCGAGATATATATTATTTAATGGGACATTTCCGCCACAACCTCCCAAAACCGCTGCCACTCCTGTAAGCCAGGATCTACAGCAGATACAACCATGAAAACACCGGAACACTGAAGTCCGGCGCGTCACAGGGACATGAGTAACTGTCTTGGTTCCCGCAACGAAGTGAATCAGAAGATATTATAAGAGGAGAAGAAAAAAAAACTACTAGGCGAGATAGTGGACAAGCATCGACCCATCAAATAATATATAAAAAGAGTTTTAATAAAATGGATTTATTTTTGAGGAGGAAAATCATCCAATGACTTCTCCCGCCTTGGGTTAGGCGAGAGGGAGTGTCAGACTCTTACTGACTAAAATCCACCCCGTTTCTACTCCTGCTCTTTGAGCCGGAGCCCCGGCAACCCTTTCCCTTCCGTGGATAAAATGGATCTAGACATGCTAACGTTTTCCATTCGAGCATCGAAATCGTATTTATTCAAATGGTATGAAACTCGACGAAAAGTTACCTGCAGTTAGTGGTGTGATGCGCGAGTTTTAGTTACTATCCTAGACTATACATAGCACATAACATCACGCCTTTTATCCCCGAAGGAGTAAGCAGAGGTGCACGTTACGGCACTTAATGCTACTGTACTGTACAATGTAACACTCAGTTTTCACTATTTCATGTTATGAGTCCCTTGTAATAGGAGGTGAGCCTATTGCCATATACCGGGCAAAATTCCAGACTCCGTGCTAACACTGAGATTTTTTTTAAAACCCAGTAATACTTTGCCCGACCCTGAGATCCCTTGCCCGGCAGTTGCACTTGCGACCACTCGGCCAACGAGGCAGTCTGGTACTAGAATATACTTAGGCTTAAAACTTTTAATCTACTTTACTGGATATGTTTAAGTTATATTTTGTTTTTTTAGAATTGTAGTTAATATTATTTATTTATTAAACTTTATTGCACATATAGTAAAATTGGCGGACTTAATGCCGTAGGCATTATCTAACTGTCGACCATTGGGTGGTGCAGAATTTTAAAGCGGTATGTGCAAAATTATAGAAATGCAAGTATAAAAGCAAGTGAAATAAACAGCATCCTCTCCTGCTCTCAGTATGGTTTTCGTTCCGGACTCTCTACAGGCCACGCAGTGCTAAACCTCACCAACTACATCATCTCTAACTTGGACAGGCATCAGAAGGTCATAGGTATCTTCCTGGACCTAGCTAAGGCGTTTGATACGATATCTGTCCCCACTCTTTTAATTAAACTTGAGCGTATAGGAATCAGAGGTATCCAGCTTGCGCTATTCGAGAGTTACCTTACTGGTAGACGCCAACGCGTTAAAATTGCTGAATGGTCTAGCATCGACCTTCCCATTACATACGGGGTCCCCCAGGGCAGTATCCTAGGTCCTACCCTATTTCTTATTTATATAAACGACTAGTGTCTTCTGAAAATACCTAATGCATCCATTTTTTCATATGCTGATGATACTGCCCTGCTATTTCATGGTGACTCGTGGGAGTCGGTTTATCTGCATGCACAGGGTGGTTTCGACCTTGTCACCAATTGGTTGACCCACAACCTGCTCACTTTAAATTCAGATAAAACGAAATATCTTACCTTTTCCCTTTCAGAGGCCGGCAAGTCCCGTTTACCCTCCCTTCCATTAATAGCACACTCTTGCAAATTACATCACAGGTCAATCTGTAACTGTCCCCGTATCTCTCGTGTCGACTGCATTAGATATCTGGGTGTACTTATTGACGATTGCCTGTCTTTTCGTGCTCACATAGACGCGCTTACCTCTCGAGTCCGGAGGCTAATTTATGTATTCAAGTCTCTCCGTCATGCTGCCGATACTAATACTATGCGGCTTGTGTATTTGGCTCTTGGTCAATTAATTATGGAATACTGCATAATTGCCTGGGGCGGATCTGCTAAAACACATCTTTTAAAACTAGAACGTGCACAACGTGCACTCCTGAAAGTGGGCTGGAAGTTACCTTTCCGTTTTCCAACCACAGATCTTTATAAAATTTGTAATGTTCTCTCTATACGAAAATTGTTCATTTCGAATATTCTTTTGACTACTCACTCCCAAATTAGTTACGATCCGACCATGTTTGACGGTAAACGGCGTAAGCATAGTGTTTGTCCTCCTTTTTCGACTAATTGTCGATCAGCATAACGCAGTTTCCCTTTTCTTAGCGGCTACATATACAACAAGGCAAACAATATACTTAACATATATCCTCTGTGTAAATCTAAATGTAAAAAAACGGTCAGGAACTGGCTTCTTGACATGGACTATGATAGCACTGAAGAATTACTGCACGTTTTATCTTAAATCTCGCATAGGTACATTGTTGGGTACTTCGTCGGTGTCGGCTTTCGGTAATGTCTACATATTCTTCACAGCACACCAACTTACATACACAAACACACAACTTCAGATACACTCACACCAAAGACATGAACACTCACACACTGTACATACATTTTCACAATTGACAAACACATTCTCATCATCCATTCTCATATAATCCACTCTGGTTTGGTGTTGGTCTACCCTCAGACCACGGAATTTGTTTCTTTTAATTGCTTGTATTCTATTGCATTATAATTACCTACTATATTAATGTGACATTGGGTGTGAACCTGGAGATCTGTCATACAGGTCTTGAACCCAGTATAGACTCCAGCTCTCACAAAGGTTGAACCTATTGTAACTTAAATAGTGATATTATGTTTCTATGTATGTACCTTTTTGAGAGAAATAAATTCCTTTATTATTTATTTAAAAGGAGATAACGAAGTTAAGGTAATAAAATATTAAAGAGGGAAGACATGATTGTTATAAACGATAATACATAACTAATGAAATAGTGACTTAAAATAAATTATATAATAAATATATGAGTCTCATATAACAGTAGGTAAGAAAACACCTCTACATATAATAATTTTTCCTACACGGAAAGCGACCAAAATAAATAGTAATTTATTCGCCATAAAAAATAAATAAATCGCTTCTGCTTTTGTTTCTTGGACCGATCCTATGCGGATTGCGATGCGGTGCTGCGGAGACGTCATCGACCCGAGTGCGTTTGAACGAGATAGTCGATTAGCGCCAGTAGTTACATCAACTGGCTCGAGATAGAAATAGGACAAAAATACTTGAGTTTTGTTTTGAATTTACTTTAGTTGTATAGAAAATTTTACTTAAAGATTAAGACAACTTTATCAAAAAATAATTTAATTCAGCAATGGTTTGTGATGCGAAGTTTGTTTTTAGTTTTGGTTCATAGATTATAAAAAAAAACTTACATACAATGTGATTCTAACTACGATATATTCCATAAACTTGAATAAGTAGATAACATTTTTTCACTAAGGTGGGAAAATCATCCAATTTCTTCTCCCGCTTTGGGTTAGGCAATAGGGAGTGATAGACTCTTACTGATTGAAGAGTACCCTGTTCCTACTTCTGCTTTTCGAGCCGGAGCCCCGGTAACCCGTTAAGGCCTCCGCGGCTCCGTATCGGCATCAGCCCTACTAGGCTCCATCTGTAGTGCACTAATGACTCTTTGAGGCGTGCGGAGAACCCGATGCACCCTACGCTTGGGTCTGGTTCTAGCCGGGCGGCCAGTTACCCGTGCTCTCCGTCCGTAGTAACACTTGGAATATAAAATCGTCCGAATTGATTATTAAGTATTATTGTTTTGACAAGACAATATACTATTAAAGGCTACTTGTATAACATAGAATTGTCATGGTCATGTATACTCGTAATTTTTAATTATTAATTAATCTATTATTATTTTAATCTTTCTCATCAAGACAGTTTATGAAAATCCTGACTTTTGTCGAAATGTAAACGATAAATCGATATTTTTCTTTAGTATAAAGCTTTCAATAAACAAATTCATCCATGAAGTTTACCAATTCATTACCTTGGTAATAATTTATTTTTTTTTACTTACCATTAGTTCAATTGCAGTTCCAGGTTACTCACATCTTACTGTGTGGTTGTTATTTTATAAGATGGAAGCTGACAAGCAAGACTGTTGCCTGATAAAAAAACTGCGTTTAAAAAAACCGACTTCAAAAACAAATGACAAACAAAAAGTAAAAACTAAAAAGGAAAAAAAAAACTATTAGTGGTCATACGTACTTATAGCTTACACACCCACTGATAGGTTAGAAGTCGGTGCCACAAGTTTTAAACCTAATTATTATATATTCATTAAAACCTTAATAGATACCTAACATTATTGAGCTGTTTACAATTTTATTATGGATTATACCAGCTGTGACTTTTGTCTACTTTATATTTTATTGTGGGTTTGTGGCACCGACTTCTAACCTATCAGTGGGTGTGTAAGCTATAAGTACGTATGACCACTAATAGTTTTTTTTTTCCTTTTTAGTTTTTACTTTTTGTTTGTCATTTGTTTTTGAAGTCGGTTTTTTTAAAAGCAGTTTTTTAATTTTATTTTATACTTTTTAGTTTAGTACTTTGATATATTATATTATACAAAACCCACATGGATGCAAAGTTTTCATCAATACAAATTATGCAAGTTCAAACACCGGGTGGGTACTCTTAACCATTGAAGAGTCCCTTAGCTATCATACTACTTCGTCATTGGACCTTTAATGACCATCACCCCCCCCCCATCTAGGTGTAAAGTCCTCATCAATACAAATTAATCAAACCCAAACACATAGTAGCTACTGTTAACCGTTGAGGAGTTCCCTCAACTATCGTACTACTTCATCATCAGACCCTTATTGACAATTACACCCCACTCAGGTGTAAAGTCCTCATCAATACAAATTAATCAAACCCAAACACAAGGTAGCTAGTGTTAACCTTTGAGGAGTTCCCTCAACTATCGTATTACTTCATCATCAGACCCTTATTGTCAATTACACCCCACTCAGGTGTAAAGTCCTCATTAATACAAATTAATCAAACCCAAACACAAGGTAGCTACTGTTAACCGTTAAGGGTTCCCTCAACTATCGTACTACTTCATCATCAGACCCTTATTGTCAATTACACCCCACTCAGGTGTAAAGTCCTCATCAATACAAATTAATCAAACCCAAACACAAAGTAGCTACTGTTAACCGTTGAGGAGTTCCCTCAACTATCGTACTACTTCATCATCAGACCCTTATTGACAATTACACCCCACTCAGGTGTAAAGTCCTCATCAATACAAATAAATCAAACCCAAACACAAGGTAGCTACTGTTAACCGTTGAGGAGTTCCCTCAACTATCGTACTACTTCATCATCAGACCCTTATTGACAATTACACCCCACTCAGATGTAAAGTCCTCATCAATACAAATTAATCAAACCCAAACACAAGGTAGCTACTGTTAACCGTTAAGGAGTTCCCTCAACTGGCTCTCGGCTCCATCATCAGATCGGCTCCAGACCTTTATCAGATTGTAGTGGTTTTTAATACTTAATGAAAAAATTAACAAATGCCCTAGTCACCCCTATAATTTTTAAAAGTTCCCCTCGGTTTCCCTGGTCTTCCATCATCAGATCCTGATTTCCTTATCATGGGACCATTCTGGAACTATCTCCTTTCTAACAAAAAAAGAATTTTCAAAATCGGTTTATAAACAACGGAGATATCGGCGAACAAACATAAAAAAAAAAAAAAGCATATATACGGTCGAATTGAGAACCTCCTCCTTTTTTTGAAGTCGGTTAAAAAATCAACGATGAAAGAGTAAATGATCAGCGTTGTTGACACTCGCAATACTGCAGCAAGTAACTACTCCAAGCAAGGGGCTTACTCTTGAATCCAATTCCGATCGATCGACATTGGTATTGTGAAACTTCGTACTCTTGAGTTGCAACTATATAATGAACTAAATTGTATTGAGTTTGGTTTTATATTCCGTACTCTGAATGCTATTTTAATACCTGCGACACGGGTTGTACAGTTTTGACATTGAATATTTATTGAGATTTTATTGGATTGATATTGCATTGACATTGAGATTGGTTTCAAGAGTAAGCACCCAAGTTCCAGCAACGAGTAAAATAGCAAGTAAACTCGCCCATTCAAACGCTCACCAAACAGATAACGGTCTCCACGAAAATAACTGTAGGATCGATTCCCTGATAATACATAATAAACCTTTCCCGACTGATTTAGTGTCATGCAACTTTGACAGTTATAGTGTTGATGTTGATGTTGTTAAGGTTGAGAATTGCTTAGCAAGGCCATAGTAATATTAAATTGGTAATAAATACAAGGGTATATCTATAGCTTGTGTTAATCGCCTCGTTGCTGGATTGATCGCAAATGCCCAGCAAGGCATCTCAAGTTCGATTCTCGAGTTCACCAAAAATATAATTATGGGATTTTTATAAAAATTCGCAGTAAAAGCATAAAGTAATATTTTTAGTAATATGGCAATTTACTTAACAATTTTATACATTGAACTCATAACATCACATTATGTGTGGACCGCTGCCTACCTCTTCCAGGAATATCAGTCGTGATGATATATTGTGAAACTTAAAATTATCATAACAAAGTAAGTTACGCTATCTCGTTCTAAGGTTCAAATGAAACCCGATAGATGTCGTTAGTATGGCCATCTTCGCAAGAAATGAATAAATTGTGAAATAGTGAGTTTTTTCTGCATGAAATAAAACCACAGAGTACTCATTTTTTATTCTAAAGTTGTAACGCTGAAATATTAGGTATGATAAATTGTAACACCTACTTTTTTATGTAGGTACACAGCGTTATTTACCCACTTTTAACTACTTACATGACGCAATAATACGATTGAAAGATAATGTAGTGACAAGGAATTAAAATGGAATATTACGCTGGTTTGGACATGTAGAAAGGATGGATGAAAGTAGAGGTACGACAGAAGTATACAGAGCGGATATGAATACGGCCCTCGGTAGAGGGCGCCCTAAACGGACATATAGTGACCAGATATATTAAAGAACGACCAAATTAAAAGTACCCTTAACCGACGAGCATGCATGAAAAGTTTGATGACTGTTGATGAAGCGAAAGAAGTATGTAGGAATCGTAGTAATTGGCGTTCCCTAGTCTCTGCCGACCCCCATGGGAGACAGACGTGAAGTTATGTATGTATGTACTACGATTGAATGACTTTAGAAAAGTATCCTAATAGTATCTTACCTGACCTGGTATTCATACCTGAAACCTCTTACTCAATGGTTATACGTGAATCCCACCAAAATGGAGACAAACATATCGTAGTTTTAAAAAAAATGTAGTCTAATGACGAACAATATTTTTTAGGCTACCTCGTTGGCCGAGTGGTCGCAAGTGCGACTGCGGGTTTGATTCCCAGGTCGGGCAAAGTATTACTAGTTTTAAAAAGAAAATATCTAAGTGTAGCACGGAGTCTGGAATTGTGGCCGGTATATGGCAATAAAGATAAGATAAAGATAAAGATAAAGATAAAGATAAAGACATTTATTTGCGTAAAAACATGGTATACAAAGATGTTATTGTTACAATATAATAGATCATCATGTTTTGCTTAATAAATAAAGCATGCAAATTTTAACTTGAAACTTATTTTAACTACTTAGCTTACACTCGTAGATTATACATTATTATTTATGTTCAAAAAATTCCTTAATACTATAAAATTTTTTTTCATTTAACCATACATATAATTTAATTTTAAAAAGTCTGAGGTTAAGTGTTTTTAATGTTATCGGCAATTTATTAAATATTCGGACACACATACTTAGGCAGCTTTTATTATATTTTGTTAACTTAGGAAACTCCTCTAGTACTAGTCTGTGATGGTCGCGTCGACTTCTAGAACATACGTCTTCTGCCGTTTTGAACAGTTCTTTATGTTTACGTACGAATATACACACTTCATATAAGTACAATGAGGGTAGGGGTAGCAAACCAAGCTTTTTGAATATTGACCGACATGATACATCAGGTGGAATCCCATATAAGGCTCGTATACATCGTTTTTGTGCGATAAATGCTCTCTCTTGATCAGTACTATTTCCCCATGCAATTAAACCATATCGTAGTGATGATTCAATATACGCACGGTAGGACATGACCGCAGTTTTCATGCAAGTGACATTTTTGATTTGTTTGAGAGGGTAGACAAATTTATTTATTTTGTTGCAGACATGGTTGACGTGTTCTTTCCAGTCTAGATGTTCATCTATAAATACGCCTAAAAACTTGGTGTTGTTTGCTTGCGAAATTTTAGGTATATCCATTTTAAAATTAAATTTACTGTTATATGATTTATTGAATTGTACGTAAACTGATTTATTAAGATTGATGGATAGGTCATTATTATCGAGCCAGTTGATTATATTATCTATTGTGTTGTTTATATGCGTTTCGTGATCTTTAACGGAGTTACGTTTTTTATCATTAGTGACAATTATGGAAATATCGTCGGCAAAAAGAAAACATTTATTGTTAGTCACATCAACAATATTGTTTATGTAAAGTAAGAATAAAATCGGGCCCAATATACTACCTTGGGGTATGCCCCGCTTTATGCATTTATATTCTGATGGGTAATTGATCATATTCTGACTCTCATCAATTCTGGTGATAATGACCCTCTGTTTTCTATCAGATAAGTATGACAATATCCAGTGTAAAGGTGGTCCTCGGATTCCGATAACCTCTAATTTCTGCAACAATCTGTCGTACGTAACTAGGTCGAATGCTTTCGATAAGTCAATAAATAAACCCGTTGTAAGCTGATTTTTGTTAACATTGGCTAATACTACTTTCAGAAGTGAAAATATAGCTAAAGTCGTGGATTTATGTTTTTGGAATCCGAATTGTTCCTTTCTTATAATGTTGTACTTCTCACAGTACGTGATTAACTTTCTATACATACATTTCTCATAGATTTTTGATATAATGGGTATTAATGTTATAGGACGATAATTGGACAAGTCATATTAAAATTTGTGCCCCTTTTTAAAAAGTGGTTTAACAATACACAGTTTTAACGCGTCAGGGAATAACCCCTGTGAAAAAGACAAATTAATTAAGAAAGTTAATATTTTGCTTATTTCATCAACGCATTTCTTTATTATTGTGGTGTTAAGTTCATCGTAACCTTCCGAGTTAGTGTTATTCAATGATAATATCTGTTCTTTTACTTCATTTTCCGATGTAGGTATTAGAAACATTGAGTTAGATGCTAGTTTTGTATTTCGACAGGTATTTGTGACGTTTTGTACTAGTGTGGTATTTATATTTATGAAGTGATCATTAAAGGCCGATGCAATTTCTGTGGGCTGTGTTAGTGTGGTAGTATCAGTTTTAATAATTTCAATATTGTGCTTGAGCTTAGCACTGTTTACCTCCTTTTGTATGACTGCCCATGTTGCCCTACACTTATTGTTATTATTGTTCATAAATTTTATATTAGCGTTCCGTTTGGCATTATAAATACATTTTTGTAATAATCTAGAATATAAGATATACATATTTTTATTGCTTAAATTTTTAAACTTGTAATATTGATGTCTTAAATAACGTTTAGTTCTAGAGCTTTGCCTAAGGCCTTTAGTTATCCATGTTTGTTTAATTTTATTGCTTATATTTATTTTAACTCTTATTTTTGGGAAACAGAGATTATAAAATAGACATATTTGTTCATGGAAATGATTAAACGCTGTATTTGCATTAGTGTCCATGTATACATCACACCAAGATAAGTTTTGTAGGCAATCTCTAAATTTACGTATATTATCTATACTATAATCCCTTTTGTAAATGAAGTATGATACAATATTTTTTGATAATTGAATCTTTAAAGGAAAGCTTAACATTTGTGCCGTTTCGTGATCAGAAAGGTTAAGTGGTAGAACACTTGCAATCGCGTCTGGTATGTTACTCAGGATGTGGTCTATACATGAATTTTTACGGGTGGGTACGTTGATATGAATTTTTATATTGTGGTTGTGAGCGATATCTTGAAAGTTTTGCGTGATTTTACCTTTTTTTAATGTGTTTATATTAAAATCCCCTAACAGAACGATATGAGTTTTAGATTTATATTTTTTGAATAGATCATGTAAAATACTATCCAACTTAGCTAGGAACTGATTAGGATCCGACTGGGGTGTTCTATATAAACAAATAATTACTAATTTTTCATTTACTAGTTCTATGCCACATATTTCGAATATTTTAGTAGTGGCGTGATTGTTTAAAAGTGATAGTTCCTTGAATTTTAGACCCCTTTTAACTAAAATACAGGTGCCACCTCGCTGGTGTTCCCTGCTGAAATTTGATGCCATTTTATACTCAGATAAGTTGAGAAAGTGTTCTTGACCTTTTTTTATAAATGTTTCTGATAGGCAAATTACATGTGGGTCATTCTGTATTTCTCGCATATCCTGTAATGTTAATTCCAATATTTCTTGTTTAGATAAAACACTCGCGATATTTTGATGAAGTATTCTGAAGTTATGCAATAAAGGTTGAGTTTTAGGGTCGAAAAAATGTGTTACCTTTAGTAGTGGAGGGAAAATAATATGGTACTATACCATATTATTTTCCCTATTTTTATGTGTTTCTCTGTTGGCATACTCATATTTTGAATAGGATTAGGATTTTGAATAGGATGTCTGCAGTTACGATTTGTGAAATAGAAGGGAATGGTCCCTATTTTAGGTTTTAACGGCTCTGTTTTATGCAAAGAGCTTGTTTTGCTGCCCGCAAGGTGTTTCCTGATTTCAATTGGATTTAGATACTTCTTGCTATAATCCTCACAATCTATAATGTAGTTTATCTTTTTGCAAATGTTAGGTAAGTTGTAATATTTACAATCAGCGAAATGACAATTTTTATAATATTTACAAATATTTCTGATGCGATAGTTTAGTTCATTGACATCTAGATGTTTACTTTTGACTACGTTTAGTACAATTATGCTACTGTTATAGAAAGTCTTCAATACAATTTTTAACTGAGATAATACGTGTTTTGTATTGTAATCATTTTCGCCTATACATAATACAATTTTGTCATTATAAGATAAGTTAGTGCTAGTACATTTATTTATTATTGTGTCGCTGAGGGCATTAGGCATTGTTTCTCCTATAATATCGTATTTTTCATACCTGGTAGCCTCTCTGGAACGAGTAAGGGCTGCGGCTAAGCCGACGCATTGTTGTGCACCAAATATTTTGATTGTATTTTGTGTGGAGTTTCCAATTTCTGCAGGGCACTGTCGTCCTATTGGTGAGGTTTTAAGGGATTTCTCTAGAATCTACATTTGAGTGTTGAGAGATTTTATTTCTTTTTCGGAGTTATTTAGTTCTCTCTGTAGGTAGGCGATTTTTTCGTACAAATGTTGATATGTTCTATTGGTACAGCAATTAACGTCCAGCGATTGTATCCCAGAGGTAGGTGTGGAGAAGATATCTTGACTGGCGATGCATTGTCTTTCCTTTTTATTATTGATGATGATAGGGCTGCTTTCTATCATTGTGGAAGAATTACATAGAGACTTTAGTATATTTATTTCTTGAGTTAATTTGTCGACTTGTATATTTAACTCATCATTTTGTAATGTTAAGCATTCCAATTCGTTTTCAGTACTTTCTAGCTTTGCGGTCAACTGGGCTATTGTGTCTTGCATCTCATAATAGTCGTCTGAGCTAGGTAATAATAATTTGTTCGGGGTGGTGGTGTTAGTTTCGCATGAGGTGTCGTAATCACTGAGTATATGTGAATCCTGGTTAGTACTCAACGGTTTTCTCTTATTTCTGTGAATCTCAGTGTGTGATGATGATTGCTTTAAAGACTGCGCGGGCTTTTTCCTCACTGTTATGTTTGATATGTTATCGTCAGAAGTAGGAACTTTATTAGCCATTTTCTTCGTGCACATACTACAGCGCCATTTAATTTTAGATTCTTCGCTCTTTAGTCGATATGTTTGTAAGGGATAGCCATCGCAATCAGGTTCCATTCGGTTTTTACAAACAGAACACATAGCAGTTTGTTTTTCGTTCACAGATTTTTTGCATCTGTAGCAAGTTACTAGTACTGGCCTCTTGTGGGTGGTTTTGGTAATGCTTGGTCTGGTTGCCATTTTTGTCCACTAGATGTCGTTAGTAAACAATTAATAGTTATTTGAATTTAGTTTTTTTTTTGAAATACTTGGTGTCGAAATTTTTAGAAAAGATATGCACAAATAATTTTTAGAATTTACGAAAAGTGAATGTCGTTGTCACTGGGGTTCGAACCGGCTGCCACATAACCAATCGATAAGCAAAATATGTAGAAGCTTCAACCACTCTGCCATGGAAACATTAGGAAACCTTGCGAAATTAGAGATCTGTTTATACTTTTTTTTTTTCAAATAACGATAATTAGGGGGTCAATGTCTTTTTTGTTTACGAAAAATTGAATTTTTGGCGGTTACTGTTTTATTCACTTTTTCACTTTTTGTTTATTGTTTGGTTTATCACATCTGTTTTTATGTTCTTTATTTTGTAGTATGGCACTTTGTGAGATGTATTTGAGTGTAGTCAAAGTATTTATTGAAATTAGTCACTAAATTTTGAATCGGGCTTCAAAGTTTTACGTCTATAATTTCACAGTTTATGTATAAAACACTTTGAAAAACACTGACACTTAGTTATTACACAGTTTTTTATTGTTTTATTCACTTTCACTAACTTTCTGGGCACTATTTCTATATTTTAAGGATATTTAACTACGAAGCGTTTGAATTACGTGCGCATCGGAACAGCGCCACCTGGCGGAATATAGGCTCAACCCCTATTATATGAGACTCATAAATAGCGAAAAGTGGGTGTTACATTGTGCAGTGGCATTAAGTGCCGTGATGTGCTACTTCCCCTTCGGGAATAAAAATAGGCGTGACGTTATGTTATGTAATTTTTTATATAAATATTTTATAGTCAAAGTCAAAGTCAAAGCATTATTTCTATTAAACCATAATTTGGTACTTTTGAAATGTCAACAAATACAAAATAAATAATAGTCTTTCAGTCAGTCCGTCAGTGCAGTGAAGCTAGATGAAGCTAGGTGCTCATTCCAAAATGTAGATTCGAATGGAAAAGAACGAGCAAGAAACTCCATTCGTTACTCTTTTTAAAATAGTATTTTCTACAATGTCTCTGATACATATTCCAATACTGTACGCATATGTGAGAACAATGCAAAGACACGCTTGACGCATTATACTAATTACAAAACTTACTAAAATAAAAAAATAAAAATATCAAGACCTACTTAACTCTTCATATAGAAAAGCCCGATCTAATCTTAGGATGTCTACAGAAGATGAATGCTATGCTGGTATCTAAATACGTAGTGCCATCAAAGGAATCGGTCGTGTGGAGTGACCCCTTAAGTGAATGGACATAAGGTCTCTTATACTAATTCATTATGTGGTTTTGCTTGGTAATATTTTGTATTTTCTATTATCATTTAGTTTAAATTTTTTATGGGATACGCGAGAAGACAGATCGGAGAAGACGGCCGCCTAAGGACACCTGAAACACCAGAGGCGTCACAAGTGCGTTACCGGACGTTTGGGCATTGGGGAGACTGATGTAGGGGGGGGGGGGATTGGACCTCCGGTAATCTCACTTATACGACGAATACCGGCCACAATCCTAGAGGTAGTTTCCGTGCGGCTACTGAGAATTTAAAAAAACTCGGTAATACTTTGTCCAGCCCGAGAATCGAACCTGAGACCCGTACCTGTAGTCGCACTAGCGACTATGCGTTCAACGAGACAATCTGTTTAGTTGGGTAGAAAAAAACATGAAGTCCAGCTGCCAACTTGTTTTATTGGGGGGAGAAACTATACAGTGACTTCTCGCGCCCTGGGTGAGGCGGGAGATGTTGGACTCTTACTGATTAAAAACCACTCCGTTTCTACTCTTGTATCGAGCTGGGATCCTGGTGCCCCATTAGGTCGTCGGCAACTCTGGGTAAACGAACCATTCTCGCTGTAATCTTAACTGAACATCGCTTAATGTGCCTTAGATTCGACCCTGACTCCCTACCTTCAGCAACCACACATTATGATTACATACGCAACCTAGTTTTGACCCCAATCCATTTCAAAGACATCAATCAAAATCAAAGACAATCCTCTTTTTCAAACTCATCAGAGTGAACGGAATGGAAACCAGATTCTAATTTCAAACATGACCGAGTCCATTCAGTTAATTTGTGGAAGCCATTCGAATTTGAACGAGTGAATGAACTGATATTTCCTTGTAGATTCGATTTAGGTGAACTGCGTTTTGTATCAAGACATCTTACTTTAGTGCCACTTCGCATTAAGACGTTAGGAGCGCAACAGAAGAAGCAGAATTACGATAACAGTCGCGCGCTAGCAGTGCCGCCGCCGTGCCGCAGTTAAGTTCAGTGTTGCGCACTTTATTTCTAAAATAGATTCCAACGTTAAAACATTGTTGCTTTCCTGCTTTTGATAGTACTAACTAGGCGCCATCGATGTCGGTTAAAAAAAGCGGGTACTTGATTAATCCTTTGTTTTGAAATCGTCATGTGCATAGTGATTATTAACAGTTTGTCGTTTCGGTCGTGTTTGGTGTTTGTCGTGTCGGTCGCATTTGTCGTGTCGGTCGTGTTTGTCGTGTCGGTCGCATTTGTCGTATTTGTCGTGTCGGTCGTATTTGTCGTATTTGTCGTGTCGGTCGTGTCGGTCGTGTTAGTCGTATTTGTCGTGTCGGTCGCACTTGTCGTATTTGTCGTGTCGGTCGTGTTAGTCGTATTTGTCGTGTCGGTCGCACTTGTCGTGTCGGTCGTGTTAGTCGTACTTGTCGTGTCGGTCGTATTTGTCGTATTTGTCGTGTCGGTCGTGTTTGTCGTGTCGGTCGTATTTGTCGTATTTGTCGTGTCGGTCGTGTCGGTCGCATTTGTCGTATTTGTCGTGTCGGTCGCATTTGTCGTATTTGTCGTGTCGGTCGTGTTAGTCGTATTTGTCGTGTCGGTCGCATTTGTCGTGTCGGTCGCATTTGTCGTATTTGTCGTGTCGGTCGTGTTAGTCGTATTTGTCGTGTCGGTCGCATTTGTCGTGTCGGTCGTATTTGTCGTAGTTGCCTTATTGTGAAAGTTGCCTAAATGTAAATCTAATTGGTTGATCAAGGTGCGAGTGTTATAAATGTAAAATAAAAAAAATTAAGTCGTATGGTCACAGTAGGGTAGAATAATCTTACCGCGAGTGTCCTAAGAGCTCATTAAGTCACATAAATGGTCGCAAGGGCGACTGCCGGGCAAGGGGGCTCGGGTTTGATTCCCGGGTCGGGCAAAGTATTATTGGATTTAAAAAAAATCTCAGTAATAGCACGGAGTCTGGAGTCTGGAATATTGCCCGGTATATGGCACTCAACCCGCATTGAGCAAGCGTGGTGATTAATGCTCTAACCTTCTCCGTGTGAGAAGAGGCTTTGCTCAGCAGTGGGCATTTATAGGCTGTTGATGATGATATGGCACTAGGCTCACCCCCTATTACATGGGACTCATAACATAAATAGTGAAAAATGGGTGTTACATTGTACAATGGCATAATGTGCACCTCTGCCTACCCCTTCGGGGCTAAAAGGTGTGATGTTAAGTATGTCATATACCATCTCACAAAAAAAAAACAGACACAATATCACATTATTATTGAATTTCAAACTCCCTTTGCTTTACATAATGGGTCTAAGTTTGACCTTGATCAACCACTAACTTCTATCACCCACAAATCCAATCCCAACCACTTTATAACCCACCCCCAGCTAGTTGTGAGCTGGGAAAGTTTTCCATTCAACTCCAGTGCAGGATTCAAGTTGGATAAGTTGGATAATAAGTTGGTAGATTTAGCTCTGTATGCTGGTAATTTATAGCTGAGAATGGATGCAGATATAGCCGGCGTAATGATGTTACATAGTTAGGTAGATTAGAATTCATTTCTCACTATCCCTCCTCCCGCGGCTGTCGTAGGAGCCCATTGAGCCACAATTATAAAGTTAATCATGCATTTCAACTATAAAATAACTAGCTTTTACCCGCGGCTTCGCTCGCGTCACAAAAGAATAAAAAGTAGCCTATGTGACATATACCAATACACACAGCGCCATCTATACCAATACCTTTGTTTTTCCTCGGGAATATCATTTTTTTCCGGGTTAAAAAGTACCCTATTATTTAATCCAGACTTCTAACTTTACGTCTGCGAAAATTCAAAGCAATCGGTTGTGTAGTTACGGCGTGAAGGTGGAACAAACAAACAAACTCACTTTCAGATTTATAATATTAATTAGTAAGGATAAGGATAAGGATGAACGTTGTAGTTTACAAGTGAACTATGACATTATTTTAGATCAAGACAAGATATAGTGCACGGTGTACTGAGAACAAGTGAGTTTTTTTTACTAGGATTATCTCCTGTATCGTGGGTGCGTTTACAAACATACAAGTTTATATACACATGACACCCAAACCCGGAACAACAATTTGTGGATCACACAAAGAGCACAAAGGGAATCGAAACCGCGACACGTTGCGTGGCAGCCGGTTGCCCAGCCACCGCACTAACCGTGTTGTTTGTAACTAAAATGTTTAGATTATTTCTAATATTTTCATTTTACTAAATATTTTATCCGATTTGATTGACTTGACTCATTGGCCGAGTGGTCGCAAGTGCGACTGCCGGGCAAGGGGTCTCGGGTTCGATTCCCGGGTCGGGCAAAGTACCTATTAGTGGTACTACAGAGTACTTTATCAAAAAATTCACAGTAGTAGCACGGAGTCTGGAATTGTGCCCGGTATATGGCAATAGACTCACTTCCCATTACATGAGACTCGTAACATAAATAGTGAAAAGTGGGTGTTACATTGTACAGTGGCATAATTTACACCTCTGTCTATCTCTTCAGGGATAAAAGGCTCGATGTTATGATATTATGTTATGTTAGAAAACATGCACTGCTGCCTACTCTTCAGAGATTGCAAGTCGTAGTCATAGTTACAACATAGTTCTGTTTCTCATTCCTTCAAGAACTAAAATGCGTGATGTTAACATGAATTATGTAAATAGACCAACTCATGTATAACACAATATTATGTACAATCGATTGCATTTATTTTTACCCCGTAAAAGGGGTCGACGAGAAAAAACCAATAAAGCACGAGTCAGATTTACTGACGAGGAGTTCCGTACTATTCGTTCATTTTATTCATTAGTGCAATATTAATGGCATTAAAATTAACATCATTTTATAACATTTGTTTTGCTTTCTAAAAAAAACGTTGTCCCACATTAGGATTTTCTCCTCTGTCGTGGGTGCGTTTACAAACATACAAGTTCACATACACAATGACACCCAGACCCGAAACAACTATTTGTGGATCACACAAAGTGTTGTTTCGTGCAGGAATCGAACCCGCGACACGTTGCACGGCAGCCGGTTGCCCAGCCACCGCACCAATCGTGCAGTCCAGTATTTATTTACTTTATTTTATTTATTTATTTACACTTTATTGTACACTATAAAAACTAAAAGAGAAAAATAATATGTACAATGGGTGGTCTTATCGCGGAATGAGTACCGTCATTAGATACAATTAAAGAACAATAGGTTGCGGTCACCGGTGTCCTCCAGAAATAAATGTTTAGCTGTGTTCTTGGACCTTAAAAAGGCGTTTGACACCGTCTCTGTTCCAATGCTTTTAAAAAAACTAGAAATTCCCGGAGTAAGAGATACATTTTTATAACTTTTTAGGGACTACCTTTCCGGACGAAAGCAGAGAGTTAAGATATCAAATACTATTGTGAGGTGAGGTAGTGAGGAAATGGAAGTGAATTACTGGGTTCCCCAGGGAAGCATACTAGGCCCAACTCTCTTCGAGAACGCAAGGATCTTTTCGTACGCCGATGACACGATCACCCAATGTCAAATCACAAATGACAATAATAAAGGATTTTTCATTTTTTTTATTAATTCTTATGTCGTATCATATATTTCAAAATGTCAATACAAAAAAGCTTTAAGCCCGCGATAATTTGTGCGATGTCTCTTAAGGCTATATTTCACCGGGAAATCATGGCAGCGCACCTGGCATCCGCGCGATGGTGTGGCGACTCTGGTGTCTGTATGGTGTCTAGCTCGGTAGCTTGCGGACACCACTTCGGCGCGACTGTTTGTGCCGCCATGGTGTCTCAGTGAAATATAGCCTTTAAGTCTTGAAAATAAGGTTCCCGTTTTTACCCTTTAAGTACGGAACCCTAGGAATGGGGTAAAAACTCCCTCACGTGCATACCAACATCAAGGTAATATGCAAATGTCGTCAATTTGTCCCACCGCCCGTATTTCAGGCTTCAAGGCTTGAATAGTGAATTACAGGGTTTTTCAGCGTTTTGTAACGGAATTTCAATGCATTTTCAGATGTCTGTGTGTCATACTAGCGACTAGTCGGCCAAGGAGACAGCCACAAATACATAAATAAATAAATATTATATTGAGCACTTCTGTCTACCCTTTCAGGGTTAAAAGGGCGTAATTATTATGTTCAAAGGTAGAAGTTGAGTTTCTTTTTAATTAAAAACAGTCTTGCTTTCCCAAAGAGGTCCTAATTGCTAATTACAAAGCATTGTTATATCAAAGCTTACACGTAAAGAAGGTTTACAGAAAACTTCAGTGGTACGCTAAATTTAAATCTTGTTTAAAGTCTATTTTTAAACATAATAATCTTATTTTATTCAGAGACTATAGCTTGTTTGGCGTGAATCTTTTATATTTGATGTCCCGACGTTTGACCACTATCTCGCCTGATGGTAAGCGAAGATGCGGTCTACGATGGAGCACGTCGTCTCATAAGCAACCTATGCACTCGGGCATCAACCCTATTGGGCCCCATCTGTGGAGTTTGTTACCACAGATGGGGCCCAATAGGGCTGATGTCGATACGGAGACGCCGAGGACTTAACGGGTTGCCGGGGCTACGGCTCGAAGTGCAGTAGGAACGGGGTGATTTTTATCCGGCAAGAGTCTGATACCCACCCAGGCGGGAGCAGTCATTCGATGATTTTACCCCGTTAAAAAAGATGGTATATGATGTAAGAATTTTACGAAAAAATGTCATATATACACACAGATCCAACTGAGAACCTTGCTGTTTACTTTTTCTTTTTGAAGTCGGTTAAAAAACACTCAAACTCGTGACCTTTAATTTTACTGTTACTGTAGCGACCACTAGCTCACTCTTATATAACGTCTTAACAAGAATATCTTCATAATCTATTCAACATAGCGGTGTCAACCATATTTTCTTGTTCCCAGTGTAATGTCATAAGAAAGTCATTATGACCCTCTTTTGATCCTCGCAGCCTCTTTGCAGATCCTCTTATAATTCATGAGGCGTCGAGTAGTGAGGGATTTTCAGGGTGGCTTTTTTTGGGTACCGTTGTATTAGTAAGTATAGGAGATGTTGCTGGTGTCTGTGCTGTGTCTTTGGTAAAATATAATATATAATTTCATCAAAATATCCAGATATATGACAAAATACCTATGTCTTTTTTCCGAGTTATTATGTACTTTCTAAGATTATTTGGATACCACAGACAAACGGCGAAGGAAAATATCGTGAGGAAACCTGGGCTTATAATTTCTAATTATAAGTTTGAAATCGCCTACTCCCATTGAGCAATCGTGGTGATTAATGCTCAAACCTACTCCGTGCAAAAAGAGGCCTTTGGTCAGCAGTGGTCACTTAATAGGCGGTTGATCCCATTTCACCGCAGACTTGGGACATTAGTAGGTAGATATGTATTTATAAACTTGTGAGTAAAATCTGTATGTGTAACCTGTTTTAGCGTGTGAAATAAAGTTTTTTTATTTATTTCTTTCTTTATTTCAGTCAGTGGTACCTAAATAATCTTAGAAAGTACATATAACTCGGAAAAAATCACATACAAATACAAATACAAATATTATTTATTTCGTCAATGTAGGTATGTTACAATAGATGATAGATAATATTATGGTAGTGCGCCACATTGTGTCTGTACAGACATACATTGGCACTAACCGTTGGTAGGTTTCGAACTCGCACCCTCATGCATGAGAAGCGCACGTCTCTAACCCACACTTAACCTGAGGCTTTTGAGCCAAGTGATCGCATTCCCTTGAATCGTGGTATTTTTACCATAAGAACTCATTGACATTTGAAGTACATTAACAAAATGATGACGTGGTTCTTTTATAACGACTGTCTTAAATCAAGTGGTTGTTGAATTCCAATCTGCAAGGTTTGCTAAAATAGAATCAAATTGTTTTTTTTTATTGTACAAAAGAGAATGTTAGCAATTCAGATTTGCGTACTTTAAAAATAAAAATATGCGTTTAAAAGAACTTAACATAACATCACGCCTTTTATCCCCGAAGGGGTAGGCAGAGGTATACATTATGGTATCTACTTAATACCACTGTACAATGTAACACCAATTTTTCAGTATTTATGTTATGAGTCCCATGTAATGGGGAGTGAGCCTATTGCCATATACCGGGCACATTTCCAGACTCCGTGCTACTACTGATATTTTTTGAAAAAACCCAGTAGTACTTTGCCCGACCCAGGAATCGAACCCGAGATCCCTTCCCCGGCAGTCGCACTTGCGACCACTCGGGGAACGAGGCAGTCAGCCTTTAAAAATACCGACTATAAAAACTAAAAATAAGCAAAAGATAATCTAAAGGCAAAAAATAACTATTATTACTCATACGTATTTATAAGTTACCCACCCACTGATAGGTTTTTTTTTTAAGGGGGGAAAATCATCGAATGACTGCTCTCGCCTGGGTGAGGCGGAAGGGAGTGTCAGACTCTTACTGACTAAAAACCACCCCGTTCCTTCTCCTGCACGTCGAGCCGGAGCCCTGGTTACCCGTTAGGTTCTCCGCGACACCCACTGATAGGTTAGAAGTCGACAAGCCCATAACAAAATATAATTTAGGTAAAAGGTCAAAAGAACTATCAAAATCCGGCCACAAACGCCAGTGTAATCGCATAACATAAAATGTGTGACAGAAAATATAGATAAACGAAATCGAGTCTCCACTATATTTTTTGATATGAGCAAGGCCTTTGATTTCGTGGATCATGAAATCTTGCTTAAAAAATGCGAGTTGTACGGAATTCGAGGCAATGCACTCGGTTGGATCAGTAATTACTTAAATAATAGATCACAGTGCGTTGAACTAAATAAACTTAACAATGAAAATGTATCTACTTTATATAAATCTTCATTTATAGTTAACAGATTTGGTGTTCCTCAGGGCAGTGTGCTGGGTCCTCTTCTGTTTCTGCTATATATAAATGATATTCCCCAAGTCACAGAGCATAATTGCATCTTATTTGCAGACGATATAATTATCATTAATAGTTACAGAAGATAAAACTGTAAATTATGAGTTATCTCTAAACCACGCAATATCGTCCATAATGACCTGGCTCACTCATAATAATCTAACTGCTAATGTCTCCAAAACCAAAATACTCCAATTCGTAAACTCAACCAATCATAGCAAATTATATAACAAACTCAGTATCCAACATAAAAATATTCCAATAGAGGAAATACACGAGACCAAATTTCTGGGCATTATGCTAGACAGAAATTGTAAATGGAAGCCACACACGGACATGCTGTGCGATAAAATAAATAAGTTTGTGTATGCACTCAAAAAATTGAAAAAAGTCTCTTGCACTAAAACAACACTGGCTGCGTATCATGGTTATATAGGGTCTATCATAAGATACGGATTAATTATCTGGGGTAACTCTTCGTTCGCAAAAAGAGTGTTTATTGCTCAAAAAATATGTGTTCGTTCTATTTGTGGCGTGGGACTTCTGGAATCATGTAGACCATTATTTAAAAAATTAGGATTATTAACATTAACCTCACTGTACATATTAGAAATAGCAATATTTGTAAAGAAACATCCCGAACTTTATAATAAGGTAATAGATCATAAGAAGATTTCGTCCAGAGATCCAACGCGACTTGCTGTAATAAGATGTAGAAGCACACTATGCCAAAAAAACTCATATATAACATCAATCAAAATATTTAACAAAATACCTAAACATATAAGAGAATTGCCTTTAAATAAATTTAAGATTACATTGAATAAACTATTAATAAACAGTTGCTTTTACACCTTAGATGAGTTTCTTACAATGAAAGTTTAATGTGTGCAATACTAAGTGTGCAATATTGTGTTGTTATTTAGTAGGTAAATCACTAATATGATAAATATGTTAGTATGTTAGGAGAAATAATTATGTTATCCTAGTTGTAAGCATTTTTGTAATTGGTTTTATTGAATGTAAGATTTTAACTTATTAAATTGTAAAACTTAACTTTGCATGCCGAAAACAGTAGGCGATGTATGTGGGACTATTTTTTACAATTATTACTACCTGTAATTACCATACTTCGTGCAAATAAACGTTCGTATTCGTACACATAAAATAAACAGGTACCTACAGGCGAATTGACAACTTCCTCCTTTTTTGGAAGTCGAGTACAAAATGGTATTAGCACCAATTTGTTTCACTAACTATGAACAATTAAACTGTCAAACACCGCGCGGTCACCGGTGACCGCAACCTATTGTTCTTTAATTGTGTCTATAATGACGGTACTCGACGAGTTAAGGTCTCTAAACCGATTATTCAGTCATTAGTTAATTTTTAACTGTAGAATGAAATTGACATTTGATAGTTTTAGTATGAAAGACTGCCTCATTAGCTCACTACCGGGCAAGGAGTCGCGGATTAGATTACAGGGTCGGGCAAAGTATTACTGGGATTTTAAAAAGTCTCAGTAGTAAGAGTCTGGAAATGTGCCCGGTATATGGCAATAGGCTCACAACCTATTACATGGGACTCATAACATAAATAGTGAAAAGTGGGTGTTACATTGTACAGTGGCATTAAGTGCCGAAATGTGCACCTCTGCCTAACCATTCGGGGATAAAAAGGCGTGATTGTATGTTTAATATTTATGAAAGAATTCTCAAATATTCAAAGTTATTCCGCAGTATATTTTTTTGTTTTTGTTAAAGTTGTCTGCCTACCCGGCAAAAAGGCGTGATGTAGCATAACGAGTCTACCATGAGATAAAGTAAAAGGCCTTACGTCCCGCGGTCACGTTAACGACCTCTTGAATAAGGCAGTTTAATTTCAGTTTGATTTATTATGCTATCAAGTGTAGAGGTACACTAATTTCAGGAAATTAATTTCAGGCCTCAACAGCCTAGAGGAAATTTCAAATTAGGTTTAATTATATATGCATAGGCTTTAGAGACATTTTGTAACGATGCAGTTGTGATGCTGTCGCACGCAGCATCGATACCGACGCCAAACGGTCGCGTGTGCCCTCGGCAACGGGACCAGAGTACCAAGCACGAATAACTATCGCATTCGCATCGTAACAGTATCGAGCGAGTTCAGCGTTTTGATTGGTTGGTTCACTTGAGCCGGCCAATCAGAGCGCCGAACGCACTCGATACTATTACGTTACGATTGCGATAGTTATTCGTGTTTGGTACTCTGATGCAGTCGCGATCCAAATGCGATTCGGTCACGATGCAGTTACAATACAAAAATATCTTGGATTAGTACAGTTGCTACATGGACTCCGTTAAGGCAACATTAGTCACGCTGTCTTTGATGCTGCTTTTACGTAAGCAGCTGAATTAAACGTAATTTAAGTGTGGGAGAGCCATGCTCCGGCACGAATGGGCCGGCTCAACCGGAGTGATACCACGGCCTCACAGAAAACCGACGTGAAGCAACGTTTGCGTTGTGTTTCGTCGTGTGAGTGAGGTTACCGGAGGCCCAATTACCTTCCCCTTACCTAATCTCCCCAATTCCTGAATCCCAACGATCCTCAAACTCCTAATCCCCAAAAGACCGGTAACGCACTTGTAATGCCTCTGGTGTTCCAGGTGTCCATGGGCGACGCCGATTGCTTACCATCAGGTGATTCGTCTGCTCGTTTACTGGCGTATGCCACAAAAAAATTCAAAATCATGTTGACCTGAATACTTCACTTCTGACATAAAGTAAAATATCTTTCAGCCCGCCATATTGGATTTATAGTGACCTCACGTACTGCCTGACAGCGTCCGCGACAATATAAAGGACACCTCATTTATTCTGCGCTGAAGGATGCAGAAAATTTCAAGATTTTCAGCTTTAGAACTGAAATGTTGTGTTGTGTATCTTGTTGTGTATGAAAAATGTAAATATTTTAATGGTTGTGGACGGAATTTTATATTATGCAACGATATTGTTACAGCATACTGGAAATATGATAAAATAATACTTTTTAGCTACACCTAGTTCTCACTTTCGCGTTCCGCGCGCGCCTCAAAGAGCCATCAAACCACCACGGATGGGGCCCAATAGGACTGATGCCGATACGGAGTCGCGGAGAACCTAACGGGTTACCGGAGCTCCGGCTCGAAGTGCGGGAAGAACGGGGTGGTTTTTAGTCAGTAAGAGTCTGACACTCCCTCCCGCCTCACCCAGACGGGAGCAGTCATTCGATAATTTTCCCCCGTTAAAAAAAGGTCCTCACTTTATACTTATTTAAATCTGCTTACACAAGTATCGTAATATATCTGATTTGTATTCCCCCGTGGTTGTAGACAATTTGTTTACTATCGATACAGAACCACAGAGTATAAATATGAGGTTATACTTTATTTAGTTTTAATAATTTCATTGGCTGAGTGGTTGCAAATGCGACTCGAGGCAAGGGGTCTCGGGTTCGATACCATGGTCGGGCAAAGTGTTAGTGGGTTTTAAAAAAATCTCATTTCTACCACGGAGTCTGGAATTGTGCCCGGTTATGGCAAAAGGTTCACACCCTATTACATGAGACTCATAAGTCATAAGATAAATAGCGAAAAGTGGGTGTTACATTGTACAGTGGCATTGAGTGCCGTAATGTGCATAAGCCCTTCGGGGATAAAAAGGCGTGATGTTATGTTATGTTATATTATGTCATAAAATTATAATATAAAATTTAATTGGTTGGTCGACATTCTGTATTTTCTCACTCTGTGACAATTTATACGGTTGACTGTTTTTCAGGATTTATCGCCGATACCTTTTCAGACTGAAAATCCAACAGAGATTTATGCTTTACCTGTCTAACATGAATAGTGAGGGAAGGAACTACGATGTTCAGTTGTTATTCACTACATTTTCCAGGTTGCTTGCTACATTTATAATCTATATATATCTTATATCTATATATATATATAAAAGAAAGTCGTGTTAGTTACACCACTTATAACTCAAGAACGGCAGAATAGATTTGGCTGAAAATTGGTAGGGAGGTAGCTTAGAACCAGGAGACGGACATAGGACTTTTTATCTAAAATTTTTTTTTTTTACTTTTACCGAAAATTACGAACGGGAACGGGGGGGAAATGGGATTGCGCGTACGAAGTCGCGGGCAGAAGCTAGTATATATATAAAAGAAAGTCGTGTTAGGTACACCACTTATAACTCAAGAACGGCAGAATAGATTTGGCTGAAAATTGGTAGGGAGGTAGCATAGAGCCAGGAGACGGACATAGGATACTTTTTAACAAACATTTTTTTTTTACTTTTTACCAAAAATTACGAACGGGAACGGGGGAAAATGGGATTGCGCGTACGAAGTCGCGGGCAGAAGTTAGTTATATATATAAAAGAAAGTCGTGTTAGTTACACCACTTATAACTCAAGAACGGCAGAATAGATTTGGCTGAAAATTGGTAGGGAGGTAGCTTAGAGCCAGGAGACCGACATAGGATACTTTTAACCAAAATTGTTTTTAACTTTTTACCGAAAATCACGAACGGGGACGGGAAAAAATAGGATTACGCGTACGAAGTCGTGGGCAGAAGCTAGTGGTTAATATTTTATCAACGATTGATTTTGACTTTTTATTTATTTTAAACATTGCCTCACCTGATTTTCTCCTGTGCCGTGTGTGCGTTTACAAACATACAAGTTCACATACACATGACACTCAGACACGGAACAACAATCTGTGGACCACACAAAGAGTTGTTCCGTGCGGGAATCGAAACCGCGACACGTTGCGCGGCAGCCAGTTGCCCAGCCACCGCACCAACCGTGCAGTCTACTGCAGATTAACTGGATAAAACTTCATTTCTAATAAACTAATATTAGGCCATTTCGTCCCTAAAGGGGTAGGCAGATAAATACAATATAACATTCATAACATAACATCATGCCTTTTATCCCCGAAGGGGTAGGCAGAGGTGCACATTACGGCACTTAATGCCACTGTAGGTACAATGTAACACCCACTTTTCGCTATGTATGTTATGAGTCCCATGTAATAGGGGGTGAGCCTATTGCCATATACCGGGCACATTTCCAAACTCCGTGCTACTACAGAGGTTTTTACAAACCCAGTAATACTTTGCCCGACCCGGGAATCGAACCCGAGACCCCTTGCTCGGCAGTCGCCTTTGCGACCACTTGGCCAATGAGGCAGTCATCATATAACATTCATCTTTCATCAAAATCAAAGCCTAGGTAGAATTTTCCGATAATTCAGATAATCAATAAAAATCCGATAATACTGTTGCTAAATTCGGGAATCAAACATGGAAAACATATTGACTAAGTCAGAGAGAAAGTAAGTCGGTCAGAGAGCAGTCAACACTATAAAATTAATATGTAATAATTTTAACTGAAAAAAATTTATTTGCCTCTCACAACAACAAATAGACAAAATAATTAATTCTTTCAATACATCGTAAATCGTAAATAACTGTGGCTATGGAAATATAAATTCAAATAGATATTTTTGTTAATGAGAATCAAAATAATGATCATTAATAATAATTTGGATAATTAAATACGTAGTACTCATATTTCAGGTTTGAATCAAATTAAGCGTATTATTTTATGGAATAGGAGGCAAACGAGCACACAGATCACCTGATGGTAAGCGATCAGCGCCGCCCAAGGACACCCGCAACACCAGAGGAGTCACAGGTGGGTTGCCGGCCTTTTAAAAAGGAATACGCTCTTTTTTTGAAGGTTTGGAGGTCGTATCGGTTCGGAAATACCGCCGACGACAGATCATTCCACAGTTTTGCTGTGCGAGGCAGGAAGCTACGTAAGAAGCGCACAGTTATGGCCTGCCAACCATCTATATGATGGGGATACATAAGCCGTCGTGAGGGTCGATCGCATTCCCCGTGGTATAAGCGATAGATATATTTTCAGAAGAACATATATTTTGTCAACTTGTACCTAAATGTAGTCATTTGTAAAATTGTCGAGTGTCTTGTGGTACGATGATGGAAAGGACTAGGAGGAATCAAGTTGTGTAGTTCCCCCGCACATACCGAAATGTATCCTCACGATGTTTCCCTTTACCGTTTGTCAATGGTGTCGAAATAATCTTAGAAAGTACATAGAACTCGGAAAAAGTCACATTGGTACTTGCCAGCTTTAGATCCCGGTCATCTTATACCACTGCGCCACCACAACATAATAAATTCACTTGAAAATATGGACAGTTACAGCATGTCCCTAGTCAGACATGTTGGAGACTCAACTTACCCCACTTCTGAACACCCTTTACGCCATATTTAACTTCTAAACATCACGAAACTGACAACATTTACACAAGATTTTGCGAACAATAGTTCTCCAGAGAATATCATTAAACCTAAAGGAAAACACTAAATTTTCTAACACAAATTCGACTCTATCACTCACGACATAAGAACTATAAAGATACCACTGACACTGACTAAAATAAACGTAGGATTTAAAGCTTTATCTCCCTAGTAATAAGGTTCCTTTATCAAAGTGTATTGTTCGTTTTATTTTGAAGAAAATTGCCTTATCTTTTGTCCTTTGTCCAAATCTTTAGAGAATTCTTACGCAACTGAGCAAAAAGGTGGGTTATGCATTTGTTTTGGAGATTGTCGACTCTATTGTGAAGTCACAAAAGGATTGTTATATTAAAAGGAGTTTTTATAACATAATATAACATCACGCTTTTTATCCCCGAAGGGGTAGGCAGAGGTGCACATTATGCCACTGTACAATGTAACACCCACTTTTCACTATTTATGTTATGAGTCCCATGTAATAGGGGGTGAGCCTATTGCCATATACCTCGTTGGCCGAGTGGTCGCAAGTGCGACTGCCGGGCAGGGGGTCGCGGGTTCGATACCTGGGTCGGTCGGTTTTCAAAAATTCTCAGTAATAGCACGGATTCTGGAATTGTGCCCGGTATATGGCAATAGGCTCACCCCCTATTACATGAGACTCATTACATAAATAGTGAAAAGTGGGTGTTACATAGTTAGGTACAGTGGCATAATATACACCTCTGCCTACCCCTTCAGGGATAAAAGGCATGATATGTTATGTTATGTAAGTATAACTTTCTATGTTACCCATATTTTTGACAAGGGAGTTTCATGCCAATGTATCATTGACAATTTATTTTTTTATTATCATTAAGGTATGCAAAGAGGCTGAATACTACCTATTTTTATTAACCACTGGACCTATTATATTGAAATTCGGTTCAACGAGAGTTTGAGATTCGGGAAATGACGCTTGATAATTTTCAACCGCTGTACCTAATTATTTGGAATTGAAATGGAGTTTTTTTTCACCGAAACCGGAATGGATACTATACGGGTAAAATCCCTGGGATTGTTTAGTTTTTGAAATCACGAAAATAAATACCATTTCACAATAAATATAACTAAAATGATTCTGATGAGATTTGTTACACAGCATTGCAATTAACCTTGGAGAAGACTAATTCAAAAATTCAAAATTTGCCAGAAGCAATTATTATACACGGATGAGAGGAAACAGCTAGTTATTTATAAATCGGAGTCTATTATCGATAAAAATACCTATGACATTCATATTCTTACCCCGATAACTTCAATCAAAACCGCATTCGCATAAAATATACTAAACGAACGATTCACAAAAGATAAATTTTCTTCAAATCAGATAAAATGTTACATAAAATCGAGAATATAATGAAAAACCCTTCTTTGTTTCGCAAATTCAATCTCAATAAATTCTTATAGTAAGCATCAATTTTGAATGGAGTAAGGCTTTACCCACAATACGGTTTTCTTTTAACCACGAAATCGCTTGAGATGCAACCACTATGTAACCTATTTTCAACCTTAAATCTATACCCACTAAGTTCTGAATTATAAATATTGTGGCAATTTGTGCAATGTGGTTTGGGACACCAAAGTGTTTAAGTGTGGGAGAGCCATGCTTCGGCACGAATGGGCCGGCTCGACCGGAGTGATACCACGGCCTCACAGACAACCGACGTGAAGCAACGCTTGCGTTGTGTTTCGTCGTGTGAGTGAGGTTACCGGAGGCCCAATTACCCTCCCCTTCCTCAATCTCCCCAATCTCTGAATCCTCAACGATCCTCAAACTACTAATTCCCAAAAGGCCGGTAACGCACTTGTAACGACTCTGGTGTTCCAGTTCTGGTGATCCGTCTGCTCGTTTACCGGCTTATGCCATAAAAAAAGACAATTCACAAGTATGACCTTCGAAATTTCTTATTTTCTTTTATAAACTCTTGTGGTTAAAAACTATAGCAATTTATTTTTGGTCATGGTAGACAGACTAAAGAAATCACATGTGTTTTGGGGATTGAGAACGGAAAAGAATTTTGGACCTCCATTAACCTCACTCACGCGGTTAAACAGCATGCAAGCGTGATTTCGCGCCAGTTTTCTGTGAGGCCGAGGAGTGAGTTCACAATGGTCAAGTCAGTGTCAGTGTAGCCTAGGCCTTACATCGGGTAAAGATTGGGTCTTCTAAAGTGAAATCAGAAAAATATAAAAGCATGTCTGTCTGTATAACATGCTTACAAAAAGACAATGAAAGAGATGGATGTAGCAATTTGCTCCGTGTTATGAGAACGGGTCTGGCGTCTAGTGTAAGTTAGAGGACGGAAGCGAGAATGTTTTTTTACGAAAATGTAGAGTAAAGGTAATGGGATATATGGTTGTTTTCCAGGACAGGTATTTGTACAATCAAAACTTACTCTTTGTCATCAACTTGTAACTGAAAGACTGGGGATTCATAACTTCTTGTCTTGAATAAAAACTTTAATTTTTATAAGTGTGGGAGAGCCATGCTTTGGCACGAATGGGCCGGCTCGACCGGAGTGATACCACGGCCTCATAGACGACCGACGTGAAACAACGCTTGCGTTGTGTTTCTTCGTGTGAGTGAGATTACCGGAGGCCCAATTACACTCCCCTTCCCCAATCTCCCCAATCCCTGAATCCCCAACGATCTTCAAACTCCTAATCCCCTAAAAGCCGGTAACACACTTGTAACGCCTCTGGTGTTCCAGGTATTCATGGGCGACGCCGATTGCTTACCTCATGTGATATAATGTGCATCTCTGCCTACCCCTTCGCGAATAAAATGCGTGATGTTATGTTATGTTATGTCTAGACAACATAAATGTCAAAATTATACATCTAATAAGAAAAACTACATATTTTATAGATTCTTAGATATTGACACTGGTTATAAATAACTATTTTTATATTTGGTGGTCCGACGCTTAACCACTATCTCGCCTATTGGTAAGCGACGATGGAGCACGTCTGTCCAAAGCAACCTATTCACTGGGGCCTTAGAGATACTTAGGCTATACTCTTCAGGAAGCACAGACTCTTGCAAATAATTCCACTCCTTAGCAGTACGCACAAGAAAGCCTAATGCGAACTTAGAAAATAAAAAAATATGCTGGTTCTAAACAAAAATAAAACAACAAAAATCCGCTGTCTCTTACATCTCACACTACGCCCCACCAGCGAGTTTCAGTAAGATCGAGTATTTCCTCCTCGAAGGCCCTTGTCTTCTAAAGCCTCAATGAATTACTCGACCCGCCCGTTTTCTTATATATTTGCATTTTTGAACACGTAATCTCTTTCAATTGGTCCTTCTAAAAATGCGTGTAAAGAATTACGAATGAGTTTATTGAACTTAATAGAGGTATATGACAGGATGGTGTCAAGTTTTCAATGTCATTGGTAGGTTATATGTATAGTGATACTGTGGTAGAATGCATGACTGCCATGCAACGGATAAGTTTGTTTTCCGAGTAGGGGAAAACATTGCTAGATTTTTTCGGGTTGTGAAAGTTTTTTTTATAGCATAGGCCGGTAAACGAGCAGACGGATCACCTGATGATAAGCAGTCTACGCCGCCCATAGACACTCGAAACACCATAGTGTTACAAGTGCGTTACCAGCCTTTTGGGAATTGGGAATTTGAGGATTGTGGGGGATTCGGGAGACGGGCTAGGGAGGGGGGTAATTGGGCCTCCGGTAACCTCACTCACACGACGAAACACAACGCAAGTGTTGCTTCACGTCGGTTTTCTGTGTGGCCGTTTCGTCGTGAGGCCGTGGTATCACTCCGATCGAGCCGGCCCATTTGTGCCTAAGCATGGCTCTCCCGTACTTAAAACACATTAGCACAAGTTAGCACAGAGTCTGGAATCGTACTCGGTATATGGCAATAGGCTCACCCTCTAATACATGGGACCCATAAGACGTAGGTGTTACATTGTATACCTATATGCCGTGGAAGACTTAATGAGTTACTAGGACTCCGGCTCGAAGCGAGAGTAGGAACGGGTTAGTTTTTAGTCATTAAGAGTCTGACACTTACATACTCTCGCCTCACCCTTTAGAAGAAGACATTGAATGATTTTTCCCTCTTTAAAAATAGCTTTGTTCGAGACCCTTGGCTACCCTCAGAGAGCCGGACCTCTGAGTTTGTTTCGGCATTTCTTCTCAGAATTGTCAGTTAGGAAATGTCGGCTACATCGTTCGCTTGATAAAATTGACGTGTAAAAGTGCTGTCTTGTAGCCTATTTGCAGAAAAATTCACTTGTTTCACATTTTAGATTAAAGAGTGTGACGTCACAATATAGCAATGAAAAATCATAGTTTCACAATACACTGAAACATGGCTTGATCTAAATTACAATGCAGAAATACATTAGACCGCTTCGTTGGCCGAGTGGTCGGCTGGCCCGCAAGGGGTCTCGGGTTCGATTCCCGGGTCGAACAAAGCATAACAGGGTTTTTTCAAAAAAATTCAATAGTCGTCTGGAAACGGGCCCAGTATATGGCAATAGGTTCACCCCCTATTACATGGGACTCATAACATAAATAGTGAAAAGTGCGTGTTACATTGTACAGTGGCATTAAGTGCCGTAATGTGTACCTCTGCCTACCCTTTAGGGGATAAAAGGCGTGATGTTATGTTCATCATCATCATCAACAGCCTATAAATGCCTCTTCTCACACTGAGAAGGTTAGAGCATTAATCACCACGCTTGCTCAATGCGGGTTGGCGATTTCAAACTTATAATTAGAAATTATAAGCCCAGGTTTCCTGACGATGTTTTTCCTTAACCGTTTGTCAGTGGTGTCTAAATAATCTTAGAAAGTACATATAACTCAGAAAAAGTCACATTGGTAGTTGCCGTTGGTAGTCGCACCCTCATGCATGAGAAGCAGGCGTCTTATACCTCCGAGCCACTATGACTATGATGTTATGTTATGTAAATACATTTACCTAGTATGAAACTTTAAGCATATTCAGTTCAGCAATAAATTTATTGTAACTTTCAGCCTGTAAAGTTATAATATTATTGTAATGGTATTCATAATAAACTTTCAAAAAGGTTGTATTGAATACATTGTATTTGCAAAGATACACAACAAGTTATATGTAAATGTTAACAAACTTTAAAGTTATGGTAACATAATAAATGTCAGGTTTTTATTCGCCGAAGTAGTAGGCAGAACTATTTAAATTCTATGTGTATGAGATTACAAAGTAATAGTATTATTCCTCATGATGAGAACCTCGTGAAAGCTGAAAAAGATAAACAAATCAAATATCTTGATTTGGCTCACGAGGTTGTCGACATGTGGCATGTAGATTCGGCTATCATTGTGCCGATAGTCGTATCGGCCAATGGGTTAATCCCTAATAGCCTCGACAACCACCTTAGGAGGCTAGCGTTAGGCAGTTGGGTCAAGGGCCTGATACAGAAGGCAGTTCTCCTTGAAACAGCACGTATCGTGAGGAGGTTTCTGTCTCTGGAGCCCTAACCACCGGTAGCTTGGACAACAATGACAAAAATGTGTGGAATTTGAAACATAAAAAAGGAATTATTTAATCAACGTCATTTACAAAATTTATTTTAAATTGCAATATTCTAATAAAGTTTCTAATGTACGCACCTAATATATTTGTATAGACATACAAATACATGTATAGACATACAAATATATTTTATCTATTACGACAAAACGTAGTGGACCATTTCTATATGTAAGACCTTATTATGTAAACTACCTATATTTAACAAATAATTATTATTCTGATTCAATGAGGTTTCATTGTCTTTCGTCGTGTGAGTGAGGTTACCGGAGGCCCAATTACCCTCCCCTTCCCTACTCCCCCAATCCCTGAAACCCCAACAATCCTTAAATTCCTAATCCCCTAAAAGTACGCCCCTGGTGTTCCAGGTGTCCATGTGCAAAGCCGATTACTTACCATCAGGTGATCAGTCTGCTCGTTTACCGGCTTATGCCATAAAAACCTCAACTTCACACCTAAATTACAAACTTAAGACGTATTTCAAAACCTATAAAGTTCTAATTACCGAGTAACTTAACCTGCTAACTTTGCACTCTGATAGTTCAATAATGTTAATAAGCTATTCACAAAGTTTGAGACCTGATACAGGTAACTTCATGTATAGTTCCACAAACTACAATAATGTTATGTTAGAAATTTCCAAATAGGGATGATAATTTTTAACCTATTGCGCGAAAGTGGGAAGTTCTGTTTTCGTTTGTTTTGTTTAACTCTTTGAGTACCGTCATTATACACACAATTAAAGAACAATACGTTACGGTCACCGGTGTCCGCGCGGTGTTTGACAGTTTAAAGTAGAGTGTAGCTTCTGATGCATGAGAATGCAAATATTAGTATTTTATTTAAGTTATTATTATAACCTACCAACACAATGGCAAGTTCCAATGTAACTTTTACCTAGTTACACATATTTATGTACTTTCTAAGATTATTTAGACACCACTGACAAACGGTGAAAGAAAACATCGTAAGGAAACCTTTTTTTGATAGAGGAAAATCATCTAATGACTTCTCCCACCCGGGTGAGGCGAGAGGGAGTGTAAGTCTCTTACTAAAAACCACCCCGTTCCTACTCCTGTACTTCGAGCCGGAATTCTTAAGCAACCCGTTAAGTCTTCCGCGGCTCCGTAATCATAAGGAAACCTGGGGTCATAATTTCTAATTATTTATTTATTTCAATTAAACTGTCAAACACCGCGAGGACACCGGTGGCCGCAACCTATTGTTCTTTAATTGTGTCAATAATGACGGTACTCAACGAGTTAGATAAAAAGTATAATATTACAGTCATGAAACCAAGGCGTTATACATTTCAAATAATTTTAAAAAGAATTTAGCTATTATTAATAGAGTCTGTTTCACAAGCTATATCCAACTACGTAATATCAGATCAGAAAGGTGTCAAGGAAATAAAACATCCGAAAGCGATCACGGTAAATTAGCGACTGTGATACAATTACATGAAATGCGGGCGCAGCCACATCGCTGCACAGTTACACATACATAACGTAATCTTATAGGTACAAAGTACAATGTGTGCGTAGCCTACAAGAAAATAAAACAAAATAAACAAAACAGAACAAATAACTTTATAACATTATGACTTTTACATTGTCAACCCGCATTGAGCAAGCGTGGTACATTATTCTCACAAGTGTGTACAATATTGTAATATGTATCAGAGCAATGTAAAACAGACTTTTTTTAAAAGAGTAACGAATGGAGTTTCTTGCTCGTTCTTCTCCACTCGAATCGACATTTTGGAACGAGCGCCTAGCTTCACTATAATAATAATAATAATAAGCCCGCAGGGCACCTTGAGGCGAGGTGACGGGCATTAGCGATCCCGCGGGCTACCATCATCCCGAGTGCTCCAGGGAGAAGTCACCGTTCCTTCTTCTCCGGCTTGCCTTAATTGGCTGGCTGGAGTGAAAGATGACAAGGAACAGGTCTCCCACCTCTGGCTTGCCTTCATTGGCCGTCCAGAGTGGAGTCGCGAGAGCAGTGATCCTGCTCGGAGGGTAAGAAACTATTCGTAAGTCGCGAGTGGGCCAGGGATGCAGGAGGCTTCGGCTGGAGCAGATGATCTGAGTAGAAAGCGGTGGTAGTTTCTTAACCCTTCAGCCACTCACATTCTCGTTGCCCCTCTGTTGCTATATCTAGCAACCATTCCCGGGGCCCGGTCCGTGAGTTGGCGAGTCTCCGCCTGCCATTTTTACGTGTAAAAATTACATTGTTTCGGCAGGTGTCATAGTCATCCATAGTTCCCAATTTACCAGTCCACAGCAACCCATCCATAGCCCTACCTTTTTTTTTTCCATTATTCACAATAGTCCTACACTAACCGGGGACTGTCCTTGGGTGCATTTCCATAGTGCATACAGGGATAGTCGCCGGTTTGTGTGTCCATTACATTTATATTAAAGTTGTCTAAAGGGCCTCTGCGCAGTTGGCTTCGGCCCCTCGTACGCCTCCCAAATGACCGGGACCCTGTGGTCCCGTGAATGGTAAAGACATACATAATAATAAAAATGTTTATTTGGTGTAAAAAGCCAGATTACAAAATAAATCTTACTATCTAAAAAAAAAAGTCTAAAATTTATATGTAAAACCTGAACTAGGCCCAAGCCTGTGTTTCAGGTTAAAAATGTGCTGAAATATTTAAAATACAATAACATTGCTTATAAAACTAAATATTTATGTCTAAATTAAATTAAGTTGTATCTAAAATAACAGTGCGCGTGTACAGTTTCATAAACAAACGTAAGCAAAAAAACTAAGTCAACTATAAAAAAATTATTTGCTTACTTCAAGTAATTCCTCGGTTTGATCGTATGTTAAGGTGTGTACATAATTATGTAATAGGTTTTTACAGTGAAAGTGATTGAGGCTATAAATATTTAATTCTCTATTTATTCTGGTTTAAGGAATTGAGAAAGGAATCTAAATTTCTAGTGGAAGGTGGCCTGTAAATAGCTATTATTGCTGTAATTGTATCTACCTTAATGACCAAACAATGCATCCTGTGTATTAGGTTCCTCTACAGTAACTCTTAATGACTCTTTTGCATAGACAACCACACCTTCATTTTGGCTAGTATTCACGGTATTACAAAAGGAGTTATATCCCTGAATATCAGGTAGGTACACACATTTTTTAAGCCAACACTCTGTTAGAATGATTATGTCACATGAGAAGTTAAGTCTTCCTACCTAGAAAAACATGAAAATTATCTATATTTTTGTATAAGCTACGAATGTTTTGAGTGAGAACAGTTAGTGACTTTGGGAAGTTGGATACATAGCTTTTGCAATCTTCAACCTCACAAGAAGTAGATATATTTGAAAAACAATTGTCAATATCATTAATTAAGTTAATGGCCATTTAACAAGTAAACTTAGATCTAAAATTAAGAAAAAAGAGTGGCGCTCTTAGGCGCCTTCATAATTTACAGAATTCATATACCTATTTTCTGCTGCTTTTTTGGCTGGGCAGTCAATATCACCAGTTTGGTGGTTGCTCGGCTTTTTGAAGCGGGCGCAAGTAGCGCATTTCGGCGGAGCTCCTTTCTTAGGGCAGTCTTTGATAGAGTGGCCCTCATCTCCGCAGTGACCACATGTTGGAGCGGCAGCCTGGCACGACTTGGCTGCATGACCATACTGCTGGCAGTTGTAGCATCTGGTCACTATAGTGAAGTCTCTCACAGGGCAGGATGTCCAGTTGATGAACAATCTATCTTGCGTTATGAGGGCTTTACGTAGGGCGGCTGAAACTTCAATGATGAAGTTGCAGTGGTCGGCATCTCTCCTTCCTGATTTATGGCTCAGTTTTATTGAAGCCAGGAACGCATCACGGGACAAAGAGGGAAGCTTTTCGGCAATATTTTGTTCAAAAATGCATTTGAACACTTCCTGCTCAGCCATTGAGGTTGGGATTCCTAAGACAATTAGTCGCGGATTACGTTTCTTCGGCTCATCAACGGTAAGTCCAGTGGAAGAGAGCTGGACTGACTTCTTTAGCTTTTCCAAGTCCTCTTTTGTTTCAGTGCTAATAATGACACCGCCGTTACGTATCTTGCGAACGCCACGTACTTTTAAGTTGAGTTCTCCTGGGCAAATGGCTTTTTGTACAATGTTCTTAGTTTCGTCGCTAGTCTTTGATTTATCACTGGGATAAATTGCAACAGAGCTTAATGGGCTTGGTCGAACAAAGTTGTTGGCACCTTTTTTCACCATGTCGGCAAAAGAGCTATTTTGTGGCACGGATTTGGAGCAGGACTCTTTTATCGTTTCTTTAATTTGCGTTAAAGAAACAGCAAGGTCATTTTTTTCTTTGAGGTCCTGTAAGGCATAGTGTTGTATCAATGCCTTATTCTTCAGGGCTTGGTATTGCACAGTGACGTGGGTGAAACCTTGGGATACTTTTCGGCAGAGGTTACTAATTTTCAATTTCTGTTCGGAGTTCAGTTTGCCCTCGGAAGAAATATTGCAGATTTCTTGTAGGTATCTCTCAACTGATCCTGTCCATTGGTGAAGGTCTGATGTAGATACAACTTCAGGTGGGTCAATTTGGACTGGTTGTTCCCGGCACGGTGTTGTCGGCGGAGGGGTGCGGCGAGTAATCCCGCTCCGGTTGAAGGGGCTGCTGTCCATATTACTCGTCGTTGTACACACTTATTGTCATAATTTGGTTTAGTTTGTAGCACTTTACTCACATATAAAATTAAACGCAAAGTAATTACCAAACTAGGTCACTATTAATTAAATTCTTCAATTAAGCAATATTATTTTGCATCAATGTACACGTCTATACGCGTTAGAAGTCAATACTGACAGACTATTATTTATTTCATATTTGTTGACGTTTCAAAAGTACCAAAGTATGGTTTAATTGAAATAAATGCTTTTGAGTTTGAGTTTGAAACCGTAGTTTTTTTCACCAAACGAGTTCCACCAAAAAATAACGATATGCCAAAAAAAACTGTCGCGGAGAACCTAACGGGTAACCGGGGCTCCGGCTCGACGTGCAGGAGAAGGAACGGAGTGGTATTTAGTCAGTAAGAGCCTGACACTCCCTCCCGCCTCACCCAGGCGGGAGAAGTCATTCGATGATTTTCCTCCCTTTAAAAAAAAATGCCTAAAAACTAAAAAGAACCGTGGATGTACCAAATAAAAAAGTGTCCGTTTCAGTCGTAGCTGCAATAAAAAAGCTAAAAACGTACATTCCAGTATTGATTTCAGGGCTGTCAGTGTTGACAGGACACAAAAAAACGCATGGCTGTCAGTGTTGCCGTTGCATGAAGCGTAAACTCAACACGGCAGCCAATCGACGTATACCATTTCTCAAATTGCTTTAATGCATTTTCAGCCGTATACCTATTAGGTTAAAATTGAAAATTTGCTGAAGAAGTTGCAGTTTGAAGTCAATTAGACCGGAAAAATGCGACGTGATTGGATGTGATAGCCAGGGGAGTGTTGATGAATTATTTTACGATGTGGAGGAAGCATCACGCTTATTACCTAAGGGAATAGGCAGATTATAAATACAGTGCACTTGTATTTATACGTTTTTCTATTGATTAAAGTACTCGACTGCCTCGATGGCCGAGTGGTCGCAAGTGCGACTACCGGTCAAGGGGTCTCGGGTTCGATTCCCGGGTTGGGCAAAGTATAACTGAGTTCTTTAAAAAATCTCAGTAGGTAGTAGCACGGACTCTGGAATCGTACCTGGTATATGGCAATAGGCTGACCCCTATTACAGGGGACTCATAACATAAATTGTCGAAAAAGGGGTTGTTACATTGTACAGTGGCATTAAATGACATAGATAATGTGCAACTCTGACCACCCCTTCGGGGATAAAAGGCGTGATGTTATGTTATTATTAATTGAAAGTAAGTTTTTATGTAGTTTATCTCTTTGTTTATTTATCTTTAGATGCTTTTTTTCTCATGTTATATTATGAGTATTGTTACCTAACTAAAAGTAGATAGACTACTTTTTGACCACAGGCAACGTCGGGGGTAAAAAATAAACTTCCATGCCAACACAGAGGTATGAGTCATCATAAATACTCGTAAAGGTTGACTTTAATCATTTATTGTAATCTGACGCTAGATGTGGGAGCTGTGCGCTGATTGCGTTGCCATCGGGGTAGTAACTGAGATGTAGGAACTGAATTGAATTGGAGTTACGTAATAAATATGTTAAAGAATTTTTTTTTTAAAACGTTGCCCCACGTTAGGATTTTCTCCTGTGTCGTGGGTGCGTTTACAAACATACAAGTTCACATACACAATGACACCCAGACCCGAAACAACAATTTGTGGATCACACAAAGTGTTGTTCCGTGCGGGAATCGAACCCGCGACACGTTGCACGGCAGCCGGTTGCCCAGCCACCGCACCAACCGTGCAGTCTTTTATTCTTATTATTCTTGTAGTTTGTTTGATCTTGAAGCCCTATGGTAGTTATTTTTAGTAACAATTTATTACCACCGCTACTCTTCGTGTGGATAAAGTAAAAACCGACTGAGGGACAGTTGATGGACACCAAGGATGGGCACTAGTGATTTTTAATTTTTCTAATATAATATCTCTTATATGGAGAATGTTCAAATTCCTGCATGCATGAATGATGATAATGTAAACCCAAAGGTTGACTAGTAGAGAATGCCATATAACATTAAGTTCGCCTTATGTGCCATTATGTAATCAAATTATGTAGATTAACCCTTTGAGTACCGTTATTATAGACACAATTAAAGAACAATAGGTTGCGGTCACCGGTGTCCTCGCAGTGTTTGACAGTTTAAAGAATAAATAAAATAATAGACTGTTCATCCATGTTGATATTGATCTTTGTACAAAATAATATAGTCATATCACTCTCAGGTTTGACCAAAAATCGCGGGTTACTCTCGTGAATAAACTGCGAACAGCTCTACTAGTTTTGCGCCACAGAGGGGCTCTTTTTCATGAGTAGCCCGCGATTTTTAGTTAAGACTTTGACTGCCAATAAAAAGCTGTTGAAGGCAAATCCTCCGATGACCCCATGGCGTTTAACGTGTTAACTCGTCGAGTACCGTATTTATAGACACAATTAAAGAACAATAGGTTGCGGTCACCGGTGACCGCTTGGTGTTTGACAGTTTAATTTAGCATGTCTCACGATAGTTGTTATAAAAACTCTCTTTTTTAACCAATATACCAATAAGTACCAACTCTACAAACCTTTTTAAAAAACACACAGGAAATCTAAACGACATTACCATATCCGTTGATTCTTTCAGCAGGTTTTCAGATCTGTGGTCGGATCGAGCTGAAAACGAGCGAAGGATCATTTACATAAATTGTGTTAAACGTCCTATGGGGAGGCTTTGATATTTATGAGATGTTACCTAGGTAATTGCATTTCCTATGGACTTTATTTAAATGTAGGGTTGGATGAGGTTTTTGATGAAACTGTCGAAACCTTTCACTTGTATTAAAATTTGACAATTCTCTAATGTTTTTTTTTATACGTATCCGACACACTTTCTTTTTTAACGTGGGAAAGTCATCGAATGACTGCTCCCGCCTGGGTGAGGTGGGAGGGAGTCAGACTCTTACTGACTAAAAACCACTCTGTTCCTTCTCCTGCACGTCGAGCCGGAGCCCCGGTAACCCGTCAGGTTCTCCGCGACTCCGAATCGGCATCGGCCCTGCCACAGGGACCCATCTGTGGTAGGCTGATGGCTCTTTGAGGCGCGCGCGGAACGCGACGCGTCGTACGCTCTGGTCTGTTTCAGGTCAAACGGGGAGCCACATCCTATTCGCCTCACAATAGGATTATCTCCTGCGTCGTGGGTGTGTTTATAAACATACAAGATCACATACACAATAACACCCAGACCCGGAACAACAATTTGTGGATCACACTCAATTATAATTTGTACTTAAATATCGTGCCATCTCTGTCATTTTACAAAGAATTTGTAGAGACAGAACTATACTTAAGCTCGACTTGAAATTCAGTAGCCTTTTAGTATTAGGGGGAGATTCATACAGGCTACATTTCCTTTTTTCCCTACGCGAACAAAGTCACTTGTAACGCAAAGGATGACAATTTCTACCCACCCCATATACATTTATTTATTTATTTTAACGTCAGAAAATCCAATTACAGTAACTGACATATTTACAACAATAAAACTTAAACAAAAGAAAAGTAAACAGTTAGTAGTAAACACTTAGTTAAAACAAGGGTTAACACCATTCAAAAGTTTCTCTCGCAGTACTTCAAGCATTCTGATAAAATCTCCTTCCATCCGTCCGCAAACAGATCACTAGTTGGATTGGAATCCAGGACATACATACATACATAAATAACTTCACGCCTGCCTCTCATGGGTGTAGGCAGGGACTATAGAACGCCAATTACTCAATCTCAATCTTTTCATGCATGCTCGTCGGTTAAGGGTACTTTTAATTTGGCCGTTCTTTAATCTGTCAAACACCAAGCGGTCACCGGTGACCGCGACCTATTGTTCTTTAATTGTGTCTATAAAACCGGTACTCGACGAGTTAATACATACAACAACAGATTAAACATAATTTAACACGAACCCACACAGAACACAAACACAAACACCAAAAGATAATCACTTGGAAAAAATAATTAAAAAACTTTTTAAAACTTTTACAAAATTAATTTTAAACCGTAAACTTTAAACTGGCGCCATATTAAAGGCGTAATCCAAGCGTGGTTTTAACAAGGGTAGGATACAGTCCTGTCGACCCTCATCTAAACAAGAAGACTGATGATGTCATGTCAAGGGTCATAGGAGGACAAATGTATATCATTCTGGCTTCTATCTTTTACACTCTTATTAGTATGAGTGGTTCTATTTCATTATGAAATAGAATACTTGGTATCGTGTTAAACTGGGTTGAGTAATGATTTATTGCAACTTTTAATTTTGGACTGCCTCGTTGGCCGTGTGGTCGCAAGTGCGACTGCCAGGCAAGGGGTCTCGGGTTCGATTCCCGGATCGGGCAAAGTATTATCGTGTTTTTTTTTTAATTCTCAGTAGTAGCACGGAGTCTGAAATTGTGCCCGGTATATGGCAATAGGCTCACCCCTTATTATATAGGACTCGTAACATAACATCACGCCTTTTATCCCCGAAGGGGTAGGCAGAGGTGCACATTATACCACTGTACAATGTAACACCCACTTTTCACTATTTATGTTATGAGTCCCATGTAATAGGGGGTGAGCCTATTGCCATATACCGGGCACAATTCCAGACTCCGTGCTACTACTGAGAATATTTAAAAACCCAGTAATACTTTGCCCGACCCGGGAATCGAACCCGAGACCCCTTGCCCGGCAGTCGCACTTACGACCACTCGGCCAACGAGGCAGTCACATATATAGTGAAAAGTGGGTGTTACATTGTATAGTGGCATTAAGGGCCGTAATGTGTGCCTCTGCCTACCCCTTCGGGGATAAAAGGCGTGATGTTATGTTATGCTTAATTTTGGAATGTCATTGGGTCCAGACTTGGTGCTACATTCAGTTACAAAAAATTATAGTGAACTTAATAATATTTGTACTGGTGGAATGTAATTTGTTTTAATAGTACATCTACTAGGCCGTAGTCGCTATGTCGTAATAGTTACCACAAAATTGATTTGAATAAAAAAAAAACTTAAAATCACCACAATTTTTTTATGGCATATACCGAGTACAGTAAACGAGCAGACGGATCACCTGATGGTATGCAATCGCCGTCGCCCATAGACACCTGGAACGCCAAGGCGTTATAAGTGCGTTACCGGCCTTTTGGGTATTGGGAATTTGAGGATTGTGGAGGATTCGGGGATTGGGGAGAATGGAGTAATTAGAAAGGGGGGGGGGGAATTAGGCCTCCGGTAACCTTACTCACGATGCGGAGCGACCGTAACCGCGGGCCTGCGGACGGCGAGCATGGGTGGCTCCCCGTCCGACCAGAAATAGATCCGAGCGTACGGCGCGTCGCGTTTCGCGCGCGCCTCAAAGAGCCATCAGACCACCACAGATGGGGCCCAATAAGGCCGGTGCCGATTCGGAGTCGCGGAGAACCTAACGGGTTACCGGGGCTCCGGCTCGACGAGCAGGAGAAGGAACGGGGTGGTTTTTAGTCAGTAAGAGTCTGACACTCCCTCCCGCCTCACCCAGGCGGGAGCAGTAATTCGATGATTTTCCCCCATAAAAATATCCATTTACTTGCCAAATTAGGTGTCACAATCATAAGATAACACGACCATGATTTTTCTTATGACATAAGCCGGTAAACGAGCAGACGGATCACCTGATGGTAAGCAATCAGCATCGCACATGGACACCTGGAACTCCAGAGCATTACAATTGCGGTATCGGCCTTTTGGGGATTGGGTATTTGAGGATTGTGGGGGATTTGGGGATTGGAAAGACTGGGGGAAGGTAATTGGGACTCCAGTAACCACACTCAAACAACGCAAGCGTTGTTTCATGTCAGTTTTCTGCTTGGCCGTGGTATCACTCCGGTCGAGCCGGCCCATTCGTGCCGAAGCATGGCTCTCCAACACTTCATGCCTACTTTTATTCTCTTAAATGATAATACGATATATAAGTTCAAGGACATCAAATAAAAACAGGTTTACTCTTATCAGGATAAGAGTAAAAACAAACTTCATAGTGTTACATTTCAGCCTACCTTCTATTATCGAACCAAATATCATAAGATACAAACATTAATCCCACACAAGAATCAAACTGCGACCATAAAACACAAGATCGGATAACCCACATAGATAAAAAAACATTCATCCAAGCACCGAACGCCGAAATTTTCGCAAACAATTCCCCGTTCCCCGATAATTGTATTGACACACAAAACTCACACACACACATACACAGCAAGAACACAAACACACATACGAACACGCTAAACCTCTGTCAGATATCATTCCTCTTGACAGGAAAATAAAAACCATAAATCGGACAAGCGTGAGCCGGAGTCGCGTGTATAAGGGTCTGTGTTATACTACATAACATCACGCCTGTCTCCCATGGAGGTAGGCAGAGACTAGGGAACGCCAATTACGATTCCTACATACCTCTTTCGCTTCATTAACAGTCATCAATCTTTTCATGCATGCTCGTCGAAAAATAAAATAAATGACTGTGGTCGCAAGTGCGACTACCGGGCAAAGGGTCTCAGGTTCAATTCCCGGGTCAGGCAAAGTATTACTGATTTTTTTTTAATTCTCAGTACTAGCATGGAGTCTGGAATTGTGCTCGGCATATGGCAACAGGCGTTTGTTTTCAACCCAAATAAAAGAAAATATTTTGATTCATAATTGTTTTTTTTTTATATACCTGTAAGATTTTAGCGTGGATGTAGTAATAAATGAAATATTTACACAGAATACGTAGTTATTTATTTTGTACGACCGTTTACAATGTGGGATTCAAAGAGAGAGAGAGAGAGAGAGAGAGAGACACCAGTGGCTTGAAACTGAACTAAAATGGTTGCGTCCCAAAACTACATATTCTAACAATAACGCTAACATAGACACATTTTTAGTTAAGCTTTTGACTGTCATTAGAAAACTGTTGAAGGCAAATCTTCTGCTAATGGTGTTAAACGAGTTAAATATTACTACAAACTGGCCTCCACGGATTAAAAAAAAACAGCCTACTAACAGGTAAAAGATATATTTATTTTTTATTTATTTATTCATATTGCACAGTGTACATATTATAATATGAAGTATTACATACAACTAATTAAGTACATTGCCCTGTTAGGGCGCAGCAATTTAAAACGTTACAAATTTAGTATCAACCGAAATTTATAACTATTACTTAGAGCTATAACTATACCTATATATTATAAACTAATCTATAATTTTTTCCTAATCTTTATGTCACCCCGTGACTATCACTCTATAATTGTTTACATTAATATTAAAAACTAGTAATAAATAAAATTCTTGGACGAAATCAAATAACAAAACTTAACCGAATAGGAACCGTGAATACCGTGAAACCGAATAGGAATAGTGAGTACATATATAGACGGATATAATCAAGTCCTATCTTTTTTATATACTAATAGAGTAACACTTTTACCATTTGGCTAAAGAACCCCAAAAATGAGGCTCGATTAACCGGGTCGATCGTCAAAATGGCGACTAAACTAATTATGGCATCAGTAAAATGGGAGCAGAAGGCTCACAATGAATAAACGCCTTTCATTCTTTGCATGGGGTAGGCAGAGGTGTACATTTAAGGTGTAAATCAGAAGACACACCACACTGACAAAACTGCTTAATAAAAAGGAAGGATAATAAAAAGCATTTTGACAAGTCTGGAACCTGTCTACCGTGGACATAATGACAAACTGTTAAATGTATAAGAGACGTAACAACATTAATCCAGTGGCGACTATGCAATCTCCAACCTGTCTACCAATAGAAGAGATTTTTTTTAAAGGGGAAAATCATCGAGTTACTCCTCCTACCTAGGTGAGGCGGGAGGGATAATTCTTCCCATTTCGACCTCGCTCATTTCTGCGATGCGACGTCGCATCGCAGTGTTGTTTACGAGCCCTTAGGGTTACAACAAGATGTTGGCGGATTGCTCCAGCTCGGAGCAGGAGTTTGAACGAGGCGGTTTCTAGTCAGTAAGAGTCTGACACTCCCTCTCGCCTTGCCCTAGGCGGGAGAAATCATTGGATAATCATTCCCCCCTCAAAAAAAGGCTGTCTGTCTACAAAACACTCAATTAGTGTTATTTAACATTCAGCGACAATAAGTAAGTTAATCAACGTTAATTAACACGTAGCGTCGTACTTTTGAAATGCAAATATCATGTTAATTTGTAGACGGTAAGAATTTTCTGTTTAATTTCTATGTGTGTGTGTATTTTGTGATACTAGATTTTACCCTGGTTTTAGCTTGTGTAAATGAGCTCATGGCCGTATTGCAGTCTGGAGAAAAACAAAAGATTATTTATGGCAAACTGGCGTACGGTTTCTGATGGTAAGCAATCGCTGTCTATGGGCATTAGCAACACCAGAGGAATAACAAGTGCGTTTTTTTTAACGTTGCCCCACACTAGGATTTTCTCCTGTGTCGTGGGTACAAATATACAATTTCACATACACATGGCACCCAGACCCGGAACATCCGGTAAACTGGCAGACGGATCACCTGATAGTATAGTAAGTATTTAGTGACGCCCATGGACACCTGGAACACCAGAGGCAATAAAAGTGCGTTATCGGTCTTTCGGGGATTAGGAATTGTGCCCGGTATATGGCAATAAGCTCACCCCCTATTCATGTAAGACTCCTAACATAAATAGTGAAAAGTGGGTGGTGTTACATTGTACTAATGTACACCTCCGCCGCTGAAAATTGCTAGGGAGGTAGCTTAGAGCCAGGAGACCGACATAGGATACTTTTTAACCAACATTTTTTACTTTTTACCGAAAATCACGAACGGGGACGGGAAAAAATGGGATTACGCGTACGAAGTCGCGGGCAGAAGCTAGTGATGAGATAAAAAAGTATTCTACCCTGCTCTTCTTACTCGTTCTCTGTAAACCTCTCAAGAAAACAAAGACGTGATAATACAATGTAATCCTTCGAGTTCGCCTTTTATTTAAATCAGATATTCCATGGCACTTGGTAAACACTTCAGCTTAGGCGCGAGTATTTTATCTCAAGTAACATTGTTTTAGAATAAAGTGTCTGTTTTTTTATGTGATGTCAATTTGTTAATGTAAATATTGTTGTATTATTTATTAAAGATAAAATAAGATACATTTTAAGTGTGGGAGAGTCATGCTGCGGCACCAATGGGCCGACTGCACCGAAGTGATACCACGGTCTCACAGAAAATCGACGTAAAACAACGCTTGTGTTTTATTTCATCGTGTGATTGAGATTACCGGAGGCCCAATTACCCCCTCCCCCCACCCATCTCCAGTAACCTCAATCCTTGAATCCCCCACAATACTCAAATTCCCAATTCCTTCCCTAAAAGGCTGATAATGTACTTGTAACGCGGACGTCTGATGTTTAAGGTGTCCATGGGCGACGCCGATAGCTTACCATCAGGTGATCCGTCTGCTCGTTTACCGGCTTATCCCATAAAAAATACATACCTATTTATTTCTGAAATAAGCTACAAAGAAGCGCTTTTATATGTCAAAGGTAAGCTAGATGAAATTAGAACTTCTCATCTGGTTGCTTTGAAAAAAAATACTGGCTCTGATACAAACTCTGAAGTTATGTAACTTAACAAGTCGGAAAAGTACATACATACATAGCACCACGTCTTTTATCACCGAAGAGGTAGACAGAGGTGCACATTACGGCACTTAAGGCCACTGTATAATGTGTAATGCTGCCTGCCTCGTTGTCCTAGTAGTCGCAAGTGCGACTGCCGGGCAAGGAGTCTCGGGATCGATTCCCGAGTCAGGCAAAGTGTTACTGGGTTTTAAAAAAAATAATCTTATTCGTAGCACGGTGTCTGAAATTGTGCCCGGTATATGGCAATAGGCTCACTCCCTATTACATGGGCCTCATAACATAAATAGTGAAAAGTGGGTGTTACATTGTACAGTGGCATAATGTGCACTTCTGCCTACCCCTTCGGGGATAAAGGACGTGATGTTATGTTATGTTATAATGTGTAATTGTGATAAAAAAAAATATAAAAATACTACGTTTTTAAAATCAATCTCGAATTCAAGTTTTTACACTCTAACGAATCTTACTACCTACCTCATCAACAGCCTATAAATACCCACTGCTGAGCAAAGCCTCTTCTTATACGGAGAAGGTTTGAGCATTAATCACTACGCTGGCTCAATGCGGGTTGACGATTACAAACTTATAATTAGAAATTATAACCCCAGGTTTCCTCACGATATTTTCCTTCAACATTTGTCAGTGGTGTCTAAATAATCTTACTACCTACCTAAATATGAATAAAGTAACAAAACCTAATTATGTAAATTTTAAAATCCATCTTCTGTCTTCCCATTCAATCAAACTTGGCACCTAAAAACCTCATATTCATCACGACATTAGATCCTCTCCATCCAGTTCAAGGTCGAAGGTATAGAGCTGGTCATCAATCATGAGTACAATGGTTCACGACCCTTTTGAACGTAAGGTTTTCATTGAAAGGACTTTAATGGTTGGGCGTGGTCGTAGAGAAAGGATAAGGTGCTGTGAAAAAGTGTGCCGTGTATTTTTTCTCACTGATGAGGTTTGGTATTGTTCGTTGTGTAGATTCCAAAGGGAGAAAGAATATCGAATCAGTCATGTTTCTTGAGGTAAGGAAGACGAAAATACATTAAAACATGATATTATAACGTCTTTGTTTTTATTTCCCCGGCATTGTTTTTGGCCCGGAAGTTTAGGAGAAGGGTTAAGCATCAATCAGCACACTTGCTCATTGCGGGTTGCGATTTCAAATATAAAATTAGAAATTATTAGCAAACCCGGCGAACTCCGTTTCACCACCAGATGGCTTCGTTTTATGTAACATTCTTTGCTATAAACCTCACGGAGCCCGAGACCTTCCCAACGAATGCAAAACCGTGGAAATCGGTCCGGAGTTATAGCATCAGGAAGGAAAACCCGACTTATTTTTTTTAGTAGTAGATTATACCAGGTTTCCTCACGATGTTTCCCTTCACCGTTTGTCGGTGGTGTCTAAATAATCTTAAAAAGTACATATTACTCGGAAAAAGCCACATTGGTACTTGCCGTTGGTAGGCTTCGAACATGCATGAGAAGCGGGCGTCTTAATCCTTCGGGCCACCACAACATCTAGTATATTACGCACAGTAATTTCGGTTTTGTCTGACTGATTGAAAGACGAAGTGTGGAAGGCCTCCCGCTAGGTTGACCGACGACATCGCCAGGGTCACGGGGAGCCAGTGGATGCAGCTGGCGAGTTGTCGTTCGACGTGGAGGAAGGGGGAGGCCTTTGTCCAGCAGTGGACGTCTTGCAGCTGTTGATGATGATGATGATGTGGTCTGTTCATGTTTAAGTCACCAGATATTCCATTCCTTGCTTCATCATTTACATTGTAATGGAATTAAGAGTTCCATGAACTTTCTTTATCTTTCCCCAACTAGAAGAACTTGCTAAGTTACTTAATGTTTATTGCTGTGAGGAAACCATACTTAAGATAAAAGTAAGAAGGTTCAAAGTTTGTATTAAGTGATCCTAAAGCCCTATTTACTGTTAGAGTCGAAACCTTTTAAACTGAAGTCCTTAACTAGCTTGTGAAGCTTGGAGATTTTTTTTCTAATATAGTTTATTTATTTATTTATTTATTTGGACATCCAGTTGTTGCTACATTTTTATCATTAACTTAAAACTAGGAATTAACATCTTACTGCTAATGCACAACATGTGAAGGACATCACAGCATGCGTTGAGTTGAGAACACTATATCAATTAAATTCAATTTACCTAATTTCTCTGCATTACCAAATTTGCAATAAATAAGAATTATATAATTAGTAACAACTTTTGTTATTACTCACTATACAATAGTCAACCCGGAATACAAAAATATAAATACAAAACAAAAGAATAATCAAAGATCAAAATAAAAGACACAGTCATTAAAAGCTCAATAATAAAAAAAATAACATTAAAATAAATGTTGCTAACATTATACAAGGCATATCTTCAGCATAAGAGAGTTTGCCACAGTCTTCATACACATCAGGTGGGTAGGAAATCACAGTTTAAAAAGTTTAGTTTCAGACTACTGGTTAGCAACGCGATTTACACCGCGTCGTGTGTCGCGGAATGCTGCTCATTAATGCCTCTGGCATGTCTTGTAACTAGTCGAGTACCTTGTCAAACAGTTACATACCTCATGCATGAGAACCGAGTGTCTTAACCTCCACACCACCACGACATTTAACAATATCGTCTCACGATCACCAGCCACAAAATTCGTCAGCTCTCCCAACACTTACGAGAATCATATCTTCTTGTACTATCTGGCGATAGTTTTAGCGGCTTTCCACAAGATCCTATGAAATTTCTTTATTCGATAAGCCGGTAAACGAATAGTCGGATCACCTGATGGTAAGCAATCGGCGCCGCCCATGGACACCAGATGCAGACAAATACGTTACCGGCCTTTTGAAAATTAGCAATTTAAGGATTGTTGGGGATTCAGGGATTAGAGGAGATTGGCTAGGGGTGGAAATGGGCCGCCGGTAACCTCACTGCCATGACGAAACACAACGCAAGCATTTTTTCACTTCAGTTTTCTATGAGACCCTAACCCCTGAGGACTAGGCAGAGGTATACATTACGGAACTTAATACCACTGTGCAATGTAACACTTACTTTTCACTATTTATGTTTTGCGTCCCATGTAATAGTAATAGGGGGTGAGCCTATTACCATATACCAGACACAATTCCAGACTCCATGTTACTTCTGAGCATTTTAAAAACCAAGTAATACTTAGCCCGACCCGGGAATCGAACTCGAGCCCCTTTGCCCGGCAGTCGCACTTGCAACCACTCGGTCAACGAGGCAATCTCTTTAGTGAAACAACGCTTCACGTCGGTTTTCTGCTCGGCCGTAGTATCACTCCGGTCGAGCCGGCCCATTCGTGCCGAAGCATGGCTCCCCTACACTTATATAATGATATTAACAGTCCGTTTCTTCTGCAGTACATCTGCATTACCCGGACCCAACATAAATCCCTTAATACGAAGTCCAGTCACGAACTATTGACTGTAGACCCTCAATCCCTATTTTGATTTTGCGCGAAAAAGAGACAAAAAGATCCTGCGTACATATTAATTATGCAGGAGTGAAAGAGATGGTTATATTCTGATGTGTTGGTCTGCAAAACTTGACCGTTTGCTCAAGGTCATAGCGAAGTTTTTTAAAGCTTAAAGGTTTGACATTAATTTATTATGTATTCTTTTTCAGCTCAATAGAGCTTTGTCGGTTTTAGTGGGTGGTATAAATTATACCTTTTTTCCCGCAAGGGGTAAGTAGGTATAGAGCACAAAGACTTTTTGCTAGTAATGTAAAAAGAAAAAATAATTGCATACAATTTGAAAAACTATCCAAAAACTCCTTATATTATTGGTATTGTTTACACTGTGGAGTTAATGGAGAATAGACAAGTCTAGGGCGCTTACTCTTGAAGCCAATCTTAAGGTCAATTCAATTTCAATCCACTAAAATCTCAATAATTATTCAATGTCAACACTATACAACCACAATCGTAGTTGTTAAAATAGCATTCAGAGTACGGAATATCCTTACTAATATTATAAATCGGAAGCAATGGGTGTTAGTGTTGCAACTCAAGAGTACGAAATTTCACAATAACAATGTCGATCAATCGGATTCAAGAATAAGCCCCCTGTATAGAGTCTTATAGAGGACATTACGATCAACATAAAAGTCCACGTATCATATAATGTAACTAACCCAATGGATATGCCGCAGTAAGTATTTATTCATCTAAAAATTTATAATAGTAACGTCGCACCGGTACATACGTTATTAGTATCAGAATAATATCCTGGAAATTCCAGAAGAATGGGAACATCTATGCTTTAAAATGCCGAGACTAAGGTCGTTGAAAAAAGGGGTATTCTTACCCTTTAAGCTATTGAATGTGTCGCGGAGAACCTAACGGATTACCAGGGCTCCGGCTCGAAACGCGGGAGAAGGAACGGGGTGGTTTTGAGTCAGTAAGAGTCTGACACTCCCTCTCGCCTCACCCAGGTGGGAGCAGTCATTGGATGATTTTCCCCCCTTAAAAAAGCTATTGAATCTATTAAGAAGTTTCGTTGTAATTTGGTGAGAATTATTTGTTAAGTGTTGAGTACAATTGCAATCATTAAGGTTCCGTCAATGTTACTGGCTTTGGTTGGTCTAGACAAACAACGTAACAAACTGATATTTTATTGTTCTTGGTGAATATAAAACTTATGATCGGCTTTTGATCATAATTACATTAGGTATACATAATTTTCTCCGGAGTTGGTCTACTATGAGGACCCGGTGCCTCCTTCCAGTGCGGATGGTGGCCACCCGGGAAGGTTTTAGTGAGGTAAAAATCCCACACTCCCTAGTCTTTTCCCCAAAAGCTAGACGCCTTTTGAAGGTTTCCCCCCGTGAACAAAAAAAAGGTACCTATACATAATTTTAGTTCATATCAGTCTCACCTGGTGATCTTTTGGACTTGTGTATTTGCAATTTACGTATTTTTCCTAGTCAGCTAATAAATTACCTGTAAACAAAAAAATAATAAAGTGTTAATCACAAAGTTAAATTAAAATTCCAGACTCCGTGCTACAAGTGAGAATTAAAAAAAAAACCAGTAATACTTTGCCCGACCTGGGAATCGAACCCCAGACCCCTTGCCCGGCAGTCGCACTTGCGACCGACCACTCGGCCAACAAGGCAATCACCTCTTCATCACATTCTGCCTACTCCTTCAGGGAAATAAAGCAACATCCTACACAGTATTTTCTAAAGAAAATGAAGTGAATAACCGTGTTTACCCGGAAAAAACCTATCACTTGATGTCCTTAGAGACATAAAGCCGACTGCGCCTGTAATAGAAATTAGATTATCTACTAGCTTTAGCCAGCGGTTTTGCTTGCATCCCCGTGAGATGAAAAGTAGCCTATGTGTTTTAGATTATAATCCATCATTATTTTAAATTTTATCTGGAGCCGATTTAAAATGTAACTGTTGTAATGAGGTAAATTTTATATTCTTAAACATCTAAATATACAAGTAGCGCCATCTAGTTCTACCTCTTTTATATTTTTTTAACAAATTTATTCATTCAAATTTTACATAGGTGTGGCCTTAAATCTAAACTCGCCAAACTTTGACGTTTGATGGCGAGAGACGCTCATTATACAAACAATTTCAATTATATCATAACATGTAGGTAGGTGAAATGCATTTTTTTTCTTAACACAGGTACACTATAATCCAAGCAGGACATAACAAGTATTTGTTATACAACTTGCATTACTTATATTGAATACTAGCTTTTGCCCGCGACAAATTATTTCGACCAAATTAGGTACCATAAAAACGGGTTTTGTGAGTTAAACTGTCAAACACCAAGCGGTCACCGGTGACCGCGACCTATTGTTCTTTAATTGTGTCTATAAAACCGGTACTCGACGAGTTAATCTTAAAAGATAGACACATACTGTCGCGGACTTTTTCATTAAAAGAGCTATTATTCTTTAATACATAATTATGTTTTGTGTATCTTGAACCGTTTTCACAGCGCACGCAACGGAAGGCTTCAAAGATGTAATAATTTCCCCCGTTTTTTACACATTTACCACTATATCTTTGCTCCTATTGGTCGTAGCGTGATATTATATAGCCTATAGCATTCCTCAATAACTAGACTATCCAACACAAAAAGAATTATTCAATTCGAACCAGTAGTTTCGGAGATTAGCGCGTTCAAACAAACAAACTCTTCAGTATAGATAAAATTTCTGACGTGATGAAGTAATAAACATACAAATTCACTCACATTCACATTCGTAATAGGAATATAAATTTCCATCAGCAGTTACACCAAAGACGTAATATATTAGTTGAAAAATCTAATAAGACGTCCCGTTTTCAGAAGGATTATAAAATTGAGAGTTTTTTTGCGATTTAGTGGTTGTGGGTGTGATTGGAAAGATTGGGAGGTGCGATTCAGAAATAGGGTAGTTGCCAGGGTAAGAAAATTAAAATCCTAATTAGTCCGTCATTTAGATAATGAAAAAATACTAGACACGTATTTTTTATGTTCTCGTATAAAACCATATCATGAGCAGTGACGTAATCCTATAATTAACTCTTATGACACCCACGGAAGTAGGTAAAAGGGACGCGAAGAGGGGTGAATATTTGTTTTAAAATCTATTCACCACATCACATCAATAGCCTATAAGTGGCCGCTTCTGACCAAAGGCCTCTTCTCACACGGAAAAGGTTTGAGCATTAATCACCCACGCTTGCTCAATGCGGGTTGGCGATTTCAAACTTATAATTAGAAATTATAAACCCTTGTTTCCTCACGATGTTTTTCTTCACCGTTTGTCAGTGGTGTCTAAATAATCTTAAAAAGTATAGCTCGGATTTTTTTTTAAGGGGGGGAAATTATCGAATGACTGCTCCCACCTGGGTGAGGCGGGAGGGAGTGTCAGACTCTTACTGACTATAAACCACCCCGTTCCTTCTCCTGCACGTCGAGCCGGAGCCCCGGTAACCCGTTAGGTTCTCCGCAGCTCCGAATCGGCATCGACCCTATTGGGCCCCATCTGTGGTGGTCTGATGGCTCTTTGAGGCGCGCGTGGAACGTGACGCGCCGTACGCTCGGGTCTGTTTCTGGTCGGACGGGGAGCCACCCATGCTCGCCGTCCGCAGGCCCGCGCTTACGGTGGCCAGAGATCGTCCCGCGATCCCCGACGCCCGGTATGTCCTTCGCGATGGCTGGGTTGCGAGAAGGCAGCGCTTCGCTGCCTCACGCGTCCCGCCTCCTCCTTAGCTAGCATAACTGCTTCGCAAAAGGAGGAGACGGCATCCCAGTCCCCCTCGCTCCGCATCATGGCCTGCACTAGGCCGGACGCGAGAGGTCGCCATCGCCGATCACTTCCCTGAGGGCACGGCGGTGCTCAGCCCACGCAGGGCATTCCGCTACGGTGTGTTCCACCGTGTCCTCAGGACGGTACTCGCAGTGATGACACCCGGGCGTTTCCTCCCGCCCCATCAGATACAGGTACCTCCCGAAACTTCCATGTCCGGTGAGGACCTGCGTCAGGCGGTAGGTCAGGACGCCTTAGCGTCTCTCAAGCCACTCCTCAAAGAGGGGTCTTACCGCTGCAATGGCAGTGAGCCCAATATAGCTCGGATAGAGGTAGATTGGTACTTGCTGTTGGAGGTTTCGAAACCGCACCCTCATGCATGACTAGCGGGCGTCTTAGACTTCCGACCCACAACGACTTATCTATTCATCCCTTCCATTTTATTCACACCGATTTACAAGTCTACGCTACCTTAAAATATAAAACACATTATCTTATTCTCAATGATACTCCAACAGAAAACCGTCGTGAAGCAACGCTTGCGTTGTGTTTCGTCGTGTGAGTGAGGTTACCGAAAGCCCCCCTCCCTAGTCACCGTCTCCCGAATCCCCGAAGCCTTCACACACCTCAAATTTCCAATTCCCAAAAGGCCGGTAACGCACATGTAACGCCTTGGTGTTTCGGGTGTCCATGGGCGGCGCCAATTGCTTACCATCATGTGATCCGTCTTCTCGTTTACCGGCTTATGCTATAAAAAAAATACCCGACATTTGTCAGAGTTTTCATCAAATATATTCACAAAGGAAATTGACATATCTCATCTTGACAGATCTATGGCGCATCAGATGGCGTCTAACCGCCATTTTGTATTCCTTGCAATATCTTTGAAAGCGGGGTTTGGAGACAAAGGAGTATCATTTTCTTTAGAGATATGACTTTATGCGTTAATAAAAAGGCTACGTATGTGTATGTAAAATTATGATCATTAGATGAAGTCTCGTATTATATTTTTATAAGTCTTTTTCAAAAAAATGTAACTAATGAGCATGCATGGAAATATTGATGACTGTTGATGAACCGAAAGAGGTGTGTAGAGTAGATTATTTAAAAAATTATCTGTACCGAAGCAATGCACTATACTGTACTATAGAGTCAAAATTTAGACTGTATGGCTATCAAAATGTATAATAGGCTTCCAAATAACCTAAAAATAACATCATTCAGAACAAAATTTCATTGAAGTTTATGTCAAATAAGTGTTACCATTCAACGGAAGAATAACTTAATGACAAGGATTACAATCACATTTTTGTAGATACATAGTTGTACATAAAATTATAAGTAGAAAATAACTTTATTATTTGTACATCGATTCGGTAGAATGTATGAGACATTAATTAAGATAAAACACCTATTGTATGTAACTACATTCTCAGACATATTTTTTTCTTTGTTTCTTTAGTATGTTACGAATCTATGTATATTGTTTCCATAGCTATAATTAATATGTTTTAAAAATAAAAAACCCAATGCTCCATGTCGTCTGTCGAGTTCACCAAAAGGTGGGCTTAATCGTGAAGGTGAACTTATATTTCCGAACGTCGTGTATAATAGAGACCTCATCTTAACACGGATTTTAACATAACAATACCAAACACCACTTCCCCCACCCAAGAATCGAACTGCAATCATTTCAACATTCGTCCTAAACAGCAAACCCAAACATAATTTTTCACAAAACCGCCAAAAAGATAATTCTTTCCATTTGGCTCGTCCTATCTCCGGCCAAATCTTTTCCATTTGATTACGCGGCTCTCAATTAAGATTATCCAGAGTTTTAATCTTTTCAAATTACCCCAAATAACGAACTGAGGACGAAATCTTTGAATATTTCAAAACTTAATTATGAAAATATTTTTCATGACTAAATTGACAAGGGGAATTGAATTAGGGTAATTAGGGTCGTATATAATTACTGTTTTGTTAGTTTATTAGTCGTAGTAAAATTTTTTATGGTATACGTAGCACACAACTGCCGCGTTGGCCGAGTGGTCGCAAGTTTGACTGCCGGGCAAGGGGTCTCGGATTCGATTCGGTCGGGCAAAGTATTACTGAGGTTTTATCAACAAATCTCAATATATATAGTAAATTATATTAGTGGAGAACATGGATGCTTTTTTTAAGATGCTTAACGTTGTAACGCGTTGTTGATTTAGAACCATTGTGTCTACGACTAGTTACCAGAGGGTCAATCTCCTAAAGGCCAGCAACGTACTTGCAACTCCACTAGTATCACGGGAGTCCAAGAACGGCAGTGATAGCTTACCATCAAGTGACCCATCTACTTATGCGATTCACACAACATAACTTCACGCCTTTTATCCTCGAATGGGTATGCAGAGGTACACATTACGACACTTAATGCCACTGTACAATGGAACACCCACTTTTCACAATTTATTTTATGAGTCACATGCAATTGGCGGTGAGCCTATTGCCATACCTATACCGGTCACCTTTCCAGATTTTGTGCTACTACTAAGATTTAAAAAAAACATTAATTAGTACTTTGCCCGATCTGGGAATCGAACTCGAGACCCCTTTACCCGGCAGTCGCACTTACGACCACTCGGCCAACGAGGTGGTCTTATAAATAGACTTTATATCAGACGTATAATTAGAAGTTATAAGGCCAAATTTCCTCACGACATCTTCCTATACAAAAGAATCATCATTAATAATAATAAATGGACACTGTATAATCTTTCGTCCGCAATATTCTTTTAGATAATAATCCAACCTGTGACGTAATAACGTTGATTACGTCACTAACAGGGAATGTGATATTGACTCAAATATGGATGAAGGTAATATTAATATTGATAAAGAAAAGCTGCCTCGTTGGCCGAGTGGTCGCAAGTGCGACTGCCGAGCAAGGGTTCTCGGGTTCGATTCCCGGGTCGGGCAAAACATTACTGGGTTTTTAAAAATTCTCAGTAGTAGCACGGAGTCGGGAATTGTGCCCGGTATATGGCAATAGGCTCACCCCCTATTACATGGGACTCATAACAAATAGTGAAAAGTGGTTGTTACATTGTACAGTGGCATAATGTGCACCTCTGCCTACCCCTTCGGGGATAAAAAGCGTGATGTTATGATGATGATGATGATAAAGAAAAGAATATATATTTATAATTATTATTATACAGGGGCAAACACCTCCTTTCTCTAATAATAAAACCTCAGGATCGATTTAAATCGCGGTGACAAGTCTAACTAGATTATCCCACTACTCAAGTATTGTAGTGGCATGCTTCGGCACGAATGGACCGGCTCGACCAGAGTGATACCACGGCGTCACAGAAAACCGACGTGAAACAACGCTTGCGATATTTCATCATGCTCACACGATACATGTAACATCATAATACTCATATGATGATGTTACATGTATTAATAGTCCAAGATCCTAAAGCCGCCAGACGTCACTCATTTTCTGATGGACAAAATATATACGAGTGAGTAGTGGTGGGGTGTACTATGATCATATGACTAGTTGCTACCTTGGCCAGACGGCCAATTTTCAGGTAGCAATTAATCAAGGTACATAAAAACACTGCTCACCTCACTTAAATTCTGATAGCTGATTTTAACATATATTTTACACTATATCGTTAGAAATCAGTATTAATTACTTCCCGGCACATGCGGTCGGCGGTTTTACCTAACAGACGCTTGAAAATTGGCCGTCTGGCCAAGGTAGCAACTAGTCATATGATCATAGTACACCCCACCACTACTCACTCGTATATATTTTGTCCATCAGAAAATGAGTGACGTCTGGCGGCTCTGGGATCTCCCTCTATAACATCACTACTTTAGTAAGTAATATGTCCTCCTCACTTTAATAGATCAATAGACGGCACGGAGCGCGCTGTCTATTGTCTTAACTTGGTGTGCATACACATCGTGTGCTCTGTCCGTAATGTAATTAAAAAAGTCAAGTTAAACCAATCTGAGTCTAAATTATTAATCCACCAATACAAAAGAATATGTTTTGTCTAGTGCCTGTGTTTTGTCTAGTAATAAATAGTGCCTAGTTATTATGTAATTTATACTTTTGGTAATAATTATAGATGTAGTTAATTGTAGTGTGTAACTAGGTTTCCTCTTTACTTTATAGAAATTGACAAGATGTATTATAATAAAAAAATTGTATGACAAGGGCACGGACCTAGATTCCGTGGAGAATTAATATATCATGGAACATATTGTTCATAAGCAGTTGACTTCCTTCTTGTCGTCAAACTGCCTCATCTCTCCCTTTCAATCTGGATTCCGCCCTGGCCACAGCACGGTCACAGCTTTACTCAAAGTGACCGATGACATTCGCTGGGCTATGGACAACAAATCTCTCACTGTTTTTGTGTTGTTGGACTTCAGTTCTGCCTTCAACTCCGTGGACTTTGACATTCTGCTAGGGGTCCTGAAGGCCAACAATTTCTCTTCTTCCTCTCTGGCCTGGTTTGAGTCCTATCTTCGGGGTCGCCGTCAGAGGGTCCGCCTTGAAGAAAATTTTTCTGATTGGTGTGACCTTGCTGCCGGGGTACCCCAGGGTGGCGTCCTTTCTCCTGTTCTTTTCTCCATCTTTATTAATACCGTTGCCAGGGTCATTTCATCTAATTTCCATCTATATGCGGACGATTTGCAGCTATACCGCCACTTTGGCCTGTCCGAGGCCCATTCTGCTATCGATGCCATGAATCGTGACTTGGATGGCGTTGCCGAGTGGGCTAGGTCTTTTGGATTGCAAATCAATCCTATCAAGTCTCAGGCCATGATCATCGGTAGCAGATATTATCGAAACGCTCTCGACGTCCCTAGCCTTGGTCCATTACGTTTGAATGGCACACGCATTCCATTCACTGATACTGCGAAAAACTTGGGGGTGCATATCGACTCGAAGTTGTCGTGGGCTTTTCAGGTGAACGAGGTTAGTCGGAAAGTTCATTTCTCCATTCACTCGCTGAGGCGCCTCCAGACCTTGCTTCCGGTGAAGACTAAGATTCACCTCGTCCAGGCGCTGATCTTGCCTCTCATTGACTATGCAGATGCTTGCTATTTGGACGCCACAGAGGAGCTATTAAATAAACTTGAGCGTTTACAAAATGTATGTATCCGTTTGTCTTTGGTCTTAGGAAGTTCGATCATATTTCTGAATTCCGTAACAGGCTCAAGTGGCTCCCAATCCGTCTTCGCAGGAACACTCGCATACTATGTCTTCTCTATATCATCCTCTTCAACCCAGCCTATCCTACTTATCTTTGAGACCGTTTCTCCTTGGTGCGCCCTCCTGAAGTCCTTACTCGTTCTCATCTTAAATCCTATCTTAAAATTGTGCCCCATAATACCGACTTCTACTCCTACTCCTTCTCCGTTCATGCAGTGAGACTATGGAACTCGCTCCCGCCGAACATTCGGGACGCCAAGTCTATCTCTATTTTTAAGAGACAAGTGAGAGAACATTATCTTTCCTCCTGAAATATAGATTTGTTTTTCTGTATTTATTTATATATTATGTATTATAATTGTATTATATTAATTTGTTTTATTGTTTATTATTGTTAATTCTATTGGTTTCTTCGGTCTTATTACTTTTTTTTATTAATTGATTTTTATCTTGTTTGTGTAACACACTATGTGTCTCAGTATTGTTATTTCTTTTCCTGCCACAGGCCCACAGGAAGAAATTCCAGTTGGAATATGTGGGGCCTATGTACTCTGTTTTTTATTATGTATTATCCTCTGTGTTGAATGTGTGTACATAAATGAATAAATAAATAAATAATATTATATAAAAAAATATACATATAATTTTTTGTATGGTAAATGAGTAGATCATCTCGACCGTATGTAATCTAGATCTATCCTAAACTAGTCTAAAGAAGTGAAGATTCTTGATTTTCAGGTTTCAGATATCTGAGAAGGTAATACAATGAGTATTAAATACTAAACAAGAAGTCGGGAAACCTCATTCCTGAAGTTTGAACTCTATAGCAAATTGCACTACGTGTGCCTGAAACTTCAGAGCCTTAGTATGCAGCAGTTTCTAACTGCTGAAAGTTACTGAAAAACTTTTACACGAAGTTCTATAATGGTACCTGTGTCTTGAGTCTTTGGGTAGCGCTATAGTTTGACACGCTTTTTGTGCACATACAAATTTCAGGTTGGAGGGTCTGATGCGATCTGAAGCGATTTTCTCTCATGTCCGCCGTTGTAGCCCGCAGCCTTTACAGAATACAGATAATTATATATCAAAAAATTAACGTACATTTCACGATTCGTTTTATGCCCGCGGCGGTTGCAATTGTTTGTGGCTCCCGCTGCATCGGCGGGCGCGGTCGTGATCCCACAGCCACCGCGTTCCTGCAGCGGCGGCGGGTTGTACGCGTGCGCTTTGCGATCGGTTGGCGGGCGATCGTAATGAGAGGGCCGGTCTGGAACTCAATTGATTGTTTAACCGCGTCTTGCGATAATCAGCCGCCAAGTTCATCATCTGTTTGTAACGAGTTTTGAAAATAAAACTCCATTCCACCACAGCGGCCGGCGCTGATGCAAATCACGTCGTGAGTCCATAGAGTTATGTTACGATCTCCGGCCACCGTAAGCGCAGGCCTGCGGACGGCAAGCATGGGTAGCTCGCCACCCGACCAAATCCAGACCAGAGCGTATGGCGCGTCGAGTTCTGCGCGCGCGTTTTTGGTTTGGTTAGTTTTGGTTTTTTTTTAAGAGGGGAAAATCATAGAATGACTTCTCCCGCCTAGGTGAGGCGGGAGGGAGTGTCAGACTCTTACTGACTAAAAACCATCCCGTTCGTACTTATGCACTTCAAGCCAGAGCCCCAGTAACCCGTTAGGTTCTCCGTGGCCAATTAGACAGGCTAAGCAGACAATTGAATACCTGGTCAAGCTAGTTGGCTGCGACATAGATTTCAGCATCCATTACAGCAATATTACAATCATGATAAATATTGTGAGACATATTTATTTATTTATACTTTATTTCACACACAGAAAGAAAATTGTAAACATTGCAATAGTAATTTGAGTACAATGGGCGGTCTTATCACACGCGGCGATTTCTTCCAGACAACCTTTGGATGGAATTTTTGAAAAGAATCTGGGCATGGGTGGTAGATGCACAATAAAAGAAAACCAAAATAGAAGAAAAACAAAAAAACAATAATTAAACATTCAATAAAACTTACAGACATACTGAATTAACAAAAAATTATGAGTTACTCACGTATACATACTGCGTATGCATACTGCGAATAGCTCTACTAGTTTCGAGTCACAGGGGACTCTTCTTCATAAGCAACGTGCGCGATCGCAACAACGTCACGCAGCCTGAATTAAGCATTCAAAAAATAAATAAAATAAAAAGCATTTATTCATAACCTTAAATTACAATTCAAATGTTCGTATTTTCTTGGTTCGTATTTTCTTGGTTAGTATTTTGGGAGTTAATAGTTTTGATTATGTCTAGGTGTTAGTAAGGGTTATTTTAGTTATTGGGTATGGACCCCTCCTCCTCCACAATTAAGTATTTAATACCCAATCAAAAATATATCCAATAACACGTTCTTCAACAAACAAACGAAACACATAACAAACGAAAATTTTAATAAAATATTGAAATTACACAAATATTCATTACATTTATACTAATACTATCAAAAAACAAGATTTGATTGTTTGTCTGTTTGTATTGAATAGGCTTTGAAACGACTGGAACAATATCAGCGGAGGTTATTAGATTGCTTCGCTGGCCGGATGGTCGCTAGTGCGACTGCCCGGCAAGGGGGTTCGATTCCCGGGTCGACAAAGTACAACTGGATTTTTTTAAAATTATCATTAAAAGCACGTAATCTGGAGTGCTCGGTATATGGCAATAGGCTCACCCCCTATTACATGGGACTCATAACATAAATAGTGGGAAGTGGGTGTTACATTACATTGTACGGTGACATAATGTGCACCTCTGCATCAGCATGTGGCATCAGCCCTATTGGGCCCCATCTGTGGTGGTCTGATGGCTCATTGAGGCGCGCGCGGAACGCGACGCGCCGGACCATCGGGCCTGGTTCTGGTCGGGCGGCGAGTCACCCATGCTCGCCGTCCGCAGGCCCGTGCTTACGGTGGCCTGAGATCGTTTCGCGATCCCCGACGCCCGGAATGTCTCTCACGACGACTAGGGCGTGAGGAGGTTCATTCATGCTCCCCGCCTCCTCCTTAGCTAGCATGACTGCTGCAAAGAGGAGACGGCATTTCTGCCCCCCCCCCCCCCCCCCCCCCCCCCCCCCCCCCCCCCCCCCCCCCCCCCTCCGTATCCCATGGTCGACGTCTTGTGGTTGGTATGATGATGATAAATTTGTTTTTTTTTTATTTTCATGCGAGTGACGCCGCTGTCGCCAACTAGTCATATAATAATCAAAGTACACCGGTTAACAGCGGGTACAAAATAAACAAAAGCTATCGGATTTCCAGTTAAAACGGGTTAATATACAGCATGTTGTTTTATTGGAAGTGATTTATAACATGAGTGAAGTTCTGTTTGTACGTAACTTTACTGTTTCCGTATGATAATGTTTATGAACGGTTGTTTTACTTTGTTTCTAGGGGTAAGCAGAGATGTAGGGGTAAACAGAGATGTCTTCAGTGATTAATTATATCAAGATTGAAATATGTTTAGGATACATAACATAACATCACGCCTTTTATCCCCGAAGGGGTAGGCAGGGGTGCACATTATATCAACTGTACCTACAATGTAACACCCATTTTTTCACTATTTCTGTTATGAGTCCCATGTAATAGGGGGTGAGCCTATTACCATATACCGGGCACAATTCCAGACTCCGTGCTACTACTGAGAATATTAAAAAAAACCCAGTAATACTTTGCCCGGCCTGGGAATTGAACCCGAGACCCCTTGTCCAGCAGTCGCACTTACGACCACTCGGTCAACGAGGCAGTCTATGTTTAGGAGTTTTAGAAATTAAACAAATAAATTATACAAATATATTAACTAAAACTCGCGGGTTACTCACGTAAATATACCGAGACAAGCTCTACTATCGGTCACGCTGCTCATGAGGAAGAGCCCCTCTGTGGTTCGAAACTAGTAGAGTTTTTCTCAGTATATTCACGTGAGTAACCCGCGATTTGTAGTTAATTTAGTATGTCTCACGATAGTTATTATAAAAACAAAGGAATAAATAAATTCACTTTACATTAAAATTTTCATTTTAAACACTATAATTGGTCTGTCTGTATATTTTATTATGTTAACTATTATAGTTAACCTTTTATTATGTCCACAAAATAAGTATTAGTTTTTACAACACAATGAATCTGTTTTTGATTCACAAATAAAATGTTATTTACATTTATTTTAATATTTCAAATGCAAAAAGATCAAGTTCATTATACGCGCACCCTGTATAAAGAAATGTTTGTCCAAGCATTAGCTGTGTAATTTAGCGCTTCACAAAACATTTACCCCTGTATATAAGCGATTGGTAGGAACAATCAATATTTTTGTAGTGATTTTATTCACTAAGGGCCGAAACACATAACCGCGTTGCGTCGCCGCAGCGCTAATATCGGCAGTTTGCGTTGCGGCGTTGCGGCGTCGTGAAAATGAGCGTTTTATTGTCGTTCGGTAGGGTAACCAGTTCGTCGTGATTTTTTATTGTGGATAGACGTGTGTCTGCCATGGACCATCGTGAAAATCTTATTGCTTATTTGTTATTAAGAAAACATTACTCTGCTATGCTGGAACGAGCGCTGCTTTGCGGCGCCGCGCCGCTTAAATCGGCAGTGACGCTACTGTCGATTCTAGCGGCGCGGCGCCGCAACGCTGTTATGTGTTTTGGCCCTAAGTGAAGTGATATAATGTACAATCCATTACACAGACACAGTTCCTCTGAGCATCCTAAGAGCGGATTGAAAGACATACTTGATATAAATCCCCAAAAATGTTCATAAAAAACATAGCATTTTTTTTTTTAAGGGGGGAAAATCATCGAATGACTGCTCCCGCCTGGGTGAGGCGGAAGGGAGTGTCAGACTCTTACTGACTAAAAACCACCCCGTTCCTTCTCCTGCACGTCGAGCCGGAGCCCCGGTTACCCGTTAGGTTCTCCGCGACTCCGAATCGGCATCGGCCCTATTGGGCCCCATCTGTGGTGGTCTGATGGCTCTTTGAGGCGCGCGCGGAACGCGACGCGCCGTACGCTCGGGTCTGTTTCTGGTCGGACGGGGAGCCACCCATGCTCGCCGTCCGCAGGCCCGCGCTTACGGTGGCCGGAGATCGTCCCGCGATCCCCGACGCCCGGTGTGTCCTTCGCGATGGCTGGGTTGCGAGGAGGCAGCGCTTCGCTGCCTCACGCGTCCCGCCTCCTCCTTAGCTAGCATGACTGCTTCGCAAAAGGAGGAGACGGCATCCCAGTCTCCCTCGCTCCGCATCATGGCCTGCACTAGGCCCGGACGCGAGAGGTCGCCATCACCGATCACTTCCCTGAGGGCACGGCGGTGCTCAGCCCACGCAGGGTATTCCGCTACGGTGTGTTCCACCGTGTCCTCAGGGCGGTCCTCGCAGTGATGACACCCGGGCGTTTCCTCCCGCCCCATCAGACACAGGTACCTCCCGAAACTTCCATGTCCGGTGAGGACCTGCGTCAGGCGGTAGGTGAGGACGCCGTAGCGTCTCTCAAGCCACTCCTTTTATCTCCAAAGGGGTGAAACAGGTCGCGGAGAACCTAACGGGTAACCGGGGCTCCGGCTCGACGTGCAGGAGAAGGAACGGGGTGGTTTTTAGTCAGTAAGAGTCTGACACTCTCTCCCGCCTCACCCAGGCGGGAGCAGTCATTCGATGATTTTCCCCCCTTAAAAAAAGGGGGTGAACCAGAAGTGCAAATCATCCGACCACGGACCTAGGAATCGAACCCGAGACCCCTTGCCCAGCAGTTGCACTTGCGACCACACGGTCAACGAGGCAGTTCATACAAAAGTAGTCTTTAAACATCGGGAATTAGGTCTATAATAGAGTTTAGTTTTAGTAACTGGGCTTCCGGTAACCTCACTCACACGACAAAACACAACGAAAGCATTGTTTCACTTCGGTTTTCTGTGAGGCCGTGGTATTACTCCGGTCGAGCCGGCCCATTTGTGCCGAAGCATGGATCCCCCAAGCTTTCGGTTCGGAAATACCGCTGACGACAGACAGATCTCATTAATTTTCCTTTTTCCTGTTATGTCATAAGTCAAATGGAACATTAATAACTTCTACCATGATTAGGGTCTGAGTCTATTTAGTCTAACACATAGAACTTTAAATCTATATATACTTATAATAAATCTGTAGAGAGGTCAATTCTGTACATAAAATATATTTAAAAAATAACTATCAAGGGGTGGTTAGGGATCGCTACTGATGCCAAAATGCAATCAGTAAAATTTTTGTCTGTCTGTCTGTCTGTCTGTATGTTCGTTATGGAAACAAAAACTACTCGATGGATTTTAACGAAATTTGGCCCAATTATTCTTCATACTCTTGGGCAGGTTATAGTATACTTTTCATTACGCTACGATCAATAGGAGCAGAGCAGTGAAGGGAAATATTTTATTTATTTTATTTTATTGATTTGGCTCACCAACAATTGATTACACTTATACAATATAGGGTTACATTTACGAAAACTTAAATACTAGTGCATCAATCTTAAAATATTGGGAAAACGGGAGAAGTTACTCCATTTTTTAAGCTTCCGTCGCGTGTGCAGGCTTATAGGTTAAAGCTGCATAGAAATCATGTATGACGGAAATATTCTCCTTAAAATTATATAAAATTTATTCCTCGACAGCATATGTCTATCTTTTATGGTTGACTCACAATAACACGTGAAACTCCCGATAGCTTAGCAATTCGGTGATTTCTGATTGTATTTGTCTACTCTAACGTTTACAATACTCATTCATAGACTTTACGCTGTAACTGAAAGGCCAATGGTTGAAATTAGCTTGACTCGATATTATAAATGAAAATATGTGAGTTTATGTGTACACTCAGTCATATTAAAACGACTGAAGGGACCGGAATGAAATTCGGAACAGAGGTAGATTATGGTCTGAAGTGATACATAGGCATTTTACCCCTGGGACTGCGGGCGAAGCCGCTGGCAGAAGCTAGTTCTATACTATTATTACAAAAAATGTCTGTCTTTGATACGAAAGGAAAGATAATACCGTCCAGTATGACTAAACTATACATAGTCCAGTTATATCCTGAACAATATGAAGCCTAATCAATATCCTAATGATAGTAGATGCGATCATTATCTCTTAATTAACCTATCAAGCGACCTCATCTAAACCGCAGCATAAGCTGCTGTTTATATATGTATGTGAACGTTAGCTCATGACGATACCTAAGTACGTGTGTCGCCTGGACAGTCAACCTCGCTACATCCTTGTTGACTGGACATTTACACTACATGAGCTGCTGTTTACATGTAATCATTAGCTCATGACGATACCTAAGTACGTGTGTCGCCTGGACAGTCAACCTCGCTACATCCTTGTTGACTGGACATCTACACTACATGAGCTGCTGTTTACATGTGAACATTAGCTCATGACGATACCTAAGTACGTGTGTCGCCTGGATAATCAACCTCGCTACATCCTTGTTGACTGGACATTTACACTACATGAGCTGCTGTTTACATGTGAACATTAGCTCATGACGATACCTAAGTACGTGTGTCGCCTGGACAATAAACCTCGCTACATCCTTATTGACTGGACATCTACACTACATGAGCTGCTGTTTACATGTGAACATTAGCTTATGACGATACCTAAGTACGTGTGTCGCCTGGACAGTCAACCTCGGTACATCCTTGTTGACTGGACATCTACACTACATGAGCTGCGGTTTACATGTGAACATTAGCTCATGACGATACCTAAGTACGTGTGTCGCCTGGACAGTCAACTTCGCTACATGCTTGTTGACTGGACATCTACACTACATGAGCTGCAGTTTACATGTGAACATTAGCACATGACGATACCTAAGTACGTGTGTCGCCTGGACAGTCAACCTCGCTACATAATTGTTGACTGGACATCTACACTACATGAGCTGCTATTTACATGTGAACATTAGCTCATGACGATACCTAAGTACGTGTATCGTCTGGACAGTCAACCTCGCTAGATCCTTGTTGACTGGATATTTACACTACATGAGCTGCTGTTTACATGTGAACATTAGCTCATGACGATACCTAAGTACGTGTGTCGCCTGGACAGTCAACCTCAGTTCATCCTTAACTAGGCTGAATGATATTTAATTTTTATTAGTAAAATGATACCTCGAGATAAAATTATTTTCAGCGTTTTAACTTTAGGTTTCTGAACATTAATAGATTTTACATTAAGATATGCTGATTTGAGTTAAAAGTTTATGAACATTTTGTCCATACATTTTATTGTCCCTTTTTATTATTATGAATTTATGCAAAATATGCAAAAAACTTTGGAACGAAAGATATAAAATATTCCAGTGTTTTATTGACTTTGTCTCTGGGTATTTGTATTGTATAATCGCCGTCCGCCGCCAGTCAGATAACCTCAACAAATTGGTTGTTGTTGGTAAGGTGGAAGGAAAAGACCACGTGGTCGATCACCTAGCCGATGGTGTGGTCGCGGAGAACCTAACGGGTAACCGGGGCTCCGGCTCGACGTGCAGGAGAAGGAACGGGGTGGTTTTTAGTCAGTAAGAGTCTGACACTCCCTCCCGCCTCACCCAGGCGGGAGCAATCATTCGATGTTTTCCCCCCTTAAAAAGAAATCAGATGGTGTGACCAAGTTACCAATTACACTGGACTCTCTGTTACAAAAGCCCTAAGAGAAGCCAAAATAGAACAAGATGGAGGGAAATAACACAGAGAGCAATAAAAGCCTTTCAGCGGCACGACCTTCAGAACTGTTAACGGTTAACCGTTAACGATTTGTAATTTTCACCCGACTTTTTACAAAATAGTCGTACTGTTAAATTACTCGTACATAGTTTTCATACAAAGTTCATAACTACGTTCTAATCGATGAACTCGTTAGGAATCGATTATCATCGAGTACAATCGTTTACTGCAGCTCTATTCTCATTAATGAATAGGTAATTATTTCATATTTAAATACCTTTTAGTTGTAGCATACTTAAAAAAAAACTTAATACACACACATCACATAACATCACGCCTTTTATCCCCGAAGGGATAGGCAGAAGTGTACATTATGCCACTGTACAATGTAACATCCACTTTTCACTATTTATGTTATGAGTAACATGGGGGTGAGCCTATTGCCATAATTATACCGGGCACAATTCCAAACTCCGTGCTAGTACTCAGTTTAAAAAAAAATCCTAATAATACTTTGCCCGACCCGGGAATCAAACCCGAGACCCCTTGTCGCACTTGCGACTACTCGATCAACAAGGCAGTCACAAATTAACATATTATTGTGAAACTGAAATTTGTAAAATTCCATAAAATATCACTTAACCTGAAACACGACACTTCACAAAGTAATAATCCGATTCATTATTAATCACATCAACTCCCAATAAATACGAAACCAATAACTTCCATACTTTAATATGAACAAACAGAAATAAATCACATAACGGCCATCAACTGGGAAATTCCCATTCGTACCATTCTGAAATGTCCCATTCGATCCATTCTGAAATGTCCCATTCGTTGGGTAATAAATTTCCATTAAGTTAATGACAGAATCGCGTTGACAGTGTCTTTAATTATCCCATTAAAATGTTTATGGGTACCCATTAAGTTAATATGGACATTAATGATTAACCCATTGAGTTGAGAATGGTGAATTACCCCATATATGTATTTTATAAGCACTTGAAATGAAAATATTACGTAAATGGAAGGTCGCAAGTTGGACTTGCAAACATAACATAATATAACATTACACCTTTTGTCACCGAAATGGTAGGCAGAGGAGCACATTATGATACTTAATGCCACTGTACAATGTAACACCCACTTTTCATTATTTATGTTATGAGTCCCATGTTATAGGGGGTGAACCTATTGCCATATACCGGGCACATTTCCAGACTCCGTACTACTACTGAGAAATTTATTAAATACTAGCTTCTGCCCGCGACTTCGTACGCGTAATCCCATTTTTTCCCGTCCCCGTTCGTGATTTTCGGTAAAAAGTAAAAAAAAATGTATCCTATGTCGGTCTCCTGGCTCTAAGCTACCTCCCTACCAATTTTCAGCCAAATCTATTCTGCCGTTCTTGAGTTATAAGTGGTGTAACTAACACGACTTTCTTTTATATATATAGATAAGCCAGCAATACTTTGCCCAACCCAGAATCGAACCCACCGAGGAAGTCAGCTGTAATAAATTAATAGTAGAAAAGTCTTAATTGTACAAAAAATCTAATAACCTTAGGTGTAGCTCTAATGAATAGGTTGCTTATGGGACGACGTGCTCCATCGTAGACCGCATCATCGCTTACCATCAGGTGAGATAGAGGTCATACGTCGGCCCATCAGGTATAAAAAAACCTACTGAGCTTTTATTAAACATAATCACAATACTGCCTCGTTGGCTGAGTGGTCGCAATTGTGACTGCCGGGCAAGGGGTCTCGAGTTCGATTCCCGGGTTGGGCAAAGTATTACTGGATTTAAAAAAAAAATCTCAGTACTAGCATGGAGTTTGGAACTGTGCCCGATATATGGCAATAGGCTCACCCCCTATTACATGGGACTCATAACATAAATAGTGAAAAGTGGGTGTTACATTGTACAGTGATATAATGTGCTTGTGCACCTCTGCCTACTCCTTCGAGGATAAAAGGTGTGATGTTATGTTATAATGTAATCACAATACCAAAAACAGAATTTTAAATACGCCAAAAACCCTTTGTTCCCCTTTAATCAATTCGCAGTTTAACAATCCTATACAAAATCGGCTGTATCATTAAACTTAATGACTTGTAAAAGGCGTTCTCATTAATTTAATAGACTATAACAATACAATATGGAAATTAAACTTGCTATGTATAAATTCAGCCATAATAGTCATAGGCGTGTCTCGCACAAATTATTATTTGTGTTGAGGTGACCTGGTTTCGTTTATAAAAATATTATTTGTTACAGAGCCATGCTTCGGCACGAATGGACCGGCTCGACCGGAGTGATACCACGGCCGAGCAGAAATCCGACGTGAAACAACGCTTGCGTTGTGTTCGGTCGTGTGAGTGCGGTTACCAGAGACCAAAATACCTACCCCCTTCCCCTATCCCTGAATACAATCCTCAAATTCCTAATCCCCAAAAGGCCGGTAGCGCACTTGTATCGCAAAACACACCTCACGAGTAACAGCAGCGCGACAATCCCCCACTCACTTGCGAAGCTTGGAGATTTTGTTAACACCATATAAGGTAAATCTTCACCATAAGAGAGGTTGCCACTTCCTACATATCAGACGGGCTGGAGATCATAGTTAAAAAAGTTGAGTTTCAAGTTCCTGGGTGTTAACGTGATTTTCGCCGCGTCATGTGTCGCAGAATGGTGCTCATGAATATGAGCCTTTTTTTATGGCCTAAACCGGTAAACAAGCAGACGGATCACCTGATGGTAAGCAATCGGTGTCGCCCATGGACACCTGGCACACCAGAGGCGTTACAAGTGCGTTACCGGCCTTTTAGGGATTAGGAGTTTGAGGATCGTTGGGGATTCAGGAATTGGGGAGATTGGGGAAGGGGAGGGTAATTGGGCCTCCGGTAACCTCAGTCACATGACGAAACACAACGCAAGCGTTGCTTCACGTCGGTTTTCTGTAAGGCCGTGGTATCACTCCGGTCGAGCCGGCCCATTCGTGCCGAAGCATGGCTCTCCCACACTTAAATCACCTCACCCACACCTCTAGTACACCTTAAAACTAGTCGAGTACCTCACCAAAGAGTTTCGTGGGTAAGCCGTAAAACATAAACATTAAGGCTTCCCTCTTCCTACGAACTGAAGCCAAGATCCCTTGCTCAGTAGTCGCTTTAGTAACCAGTGAACCAATAACGCAGTCAACCAACTCCTTTATTTACTAACAAGCGTAATGTTACGATCAATTGGATCCCATTGTTACACGTAATTTTGAAAAGCACGACTTACAAAGAAACTTTAACAATAAAGTAAATTTGATGTGCACACAGCATGTCAAACTACCCTTATTTATTCATATTCTTTAATGTAATCTCAACCTTGTGTACAATTTGTTGTAAGGTTGAAAATCGGTTGGAGTTAGGTGGGGTAGCTTGATATGCGTTTGTGCAATGGCGCCCTTTAATTCATTAGCTTCTTTGATCAAAGTGCGTGCTTTTTGCGCAGCCCCTAATTTTTTTTTATTTTTCAATTGAGTTCATTTCTTTTACATTTAGTTTGTTCTTGCCTTTTTTTAAGGGGGAAAAATCATCGAATGACTGCTGTGTGACAGGGAGTGTCAGACTCTTACTGACTAAAAACCACCCCGTTCCTACTCCTGCCCTTCAAGCCGGAGCCCCAGCAACCCGTTAAGTCCTCGGCGGCTTTAAAATCGCTTATCACTTCTAAAATAAGTTTTAAATCACTTTATTCTGGAATATTAGACCAAGTTAATAAATATCACGATTATATCAAACTGCTATTCATAAATTAATATTATCTGAATAATTATTCTGCAGTATTATTAAAGTTATATTAACTATTATAACTTAAGTTATAAAACAACCATTAAGAAAACTTTATAAGTATCTACTGCCTCGTTGGCCGAGTGGTCGCAAGTGCGACTGTCCGGCAAGGGGTTTCGGGTTCGATTCACGGGTCGGGCAAAGAATAACTGGGTTTTAAACAAAATCTCAGTAGTATTACGAAGCCTAGAATTATGCCCGGTATATTGCAAATTTACATGGGACTCATGACATAAATAGTGAAAAGTGGAAGTAAACTATACTGTACAGTGGCTATTAAGTGCCTTTATATGCACCCCTTCGGGGAATAAAAGGCGTGATGTTATTTTATGTTATGAGTATCTACGTGATAGAAAGAGTTAAAACTATAAAATGCCATCCAGTATATAAAGATCTCGCTTCATATGACTTGCTCACACATTTAAGGGTCTGTTTATACTGGTTACTACCTTGATGCATGGAGCTATATAAAACCAATTTAAAAATATTACTATTGTGGGGCAATTAAAAAAAAACTGATGCTTTGGGTTATGTCGATAACCTTGGTTCTCTGTCGGATCACTTCGTTTCAGATCCGATCCTTCAAAGAGTCTCCGAACATAGCCCTCTATATCCCCAAGCTCGCTGCGCGCCCATAAATTGGTGGACCAGTCGCACTGGAAGGATGCACTAGTTGAAGACTTTGACTTTTGTCTTCAGGCGTGTGAAGCCGCGGGCAGAAAGCTAGTTTATATCATACAAGTACACATACATAACAATAAATTGTTTTGATCAAGCTAAACGTTTCAATTAAGCTAATGAATGTATGTAATTAAACAACATAATTATGTTTGTGTTAATTTATTAAATTAGCAAAATGGACATAGGAATTAACTTAATTGAAATATTTGCATATGAAATTATTTTGAAATTGCATTTGAAATTGTAGATTTATATTACGTTGTGTTAGCTTTTTCACATGTTTCTGTAATGGCGATAATGTAAGCTGATTACGTACTGTTAGGCTGGACCTCAGAGGAGACTTTTTAAAAAAAGAGATTTGAATTGATCTGGAAAGACTTTAATGATTTTACAGAGTTTGGGACGAGAATTAGAAAACGTATGGCTCTTAGGGCTGCCGAAATAGAACTGAGTAGAAGCCTAAGTCCGGGACCTGGCGACGGTTGGTTATCTTAATGAGTTAGTATCTGGAAATGCTGCTTATCTCTGTATTTGAAATCATGGACAGTACCGGGAAGTGCGGATGCGCACTTCTAACGTTTTATTTATGTTTAACGGACATCGCAAGGCTAAAACAGTACGTCTCTTTGTCTAACCATACAACGTTGCTACCATCCGTGCGTCACTGCATGGGTGCCCACTGAAAATTAGTGCTGGGTGACCTGTATGTCTGGCTTACAGTGAGTGGGTGACCCTTTTAGCATAGGCATGTTGTCAGCGTCTCTTTTCTAATTCTTCTGTTTCAATTTTTTAACTCTTATATTTTTATTACTTCCACTGATTGTCTTTTTTATTTTTTATTTATACTGCATCGTGCCTAGTGCTAAATAAATGTTTTTTCTTTCTTTCTTTCTTACGTTTGCTATTTTGTGTTGTGAAGCTGTTTTTGTATTCCATGGATGTAGTAGTCTGGAGCTATAGTTCAAGACCTAGCAAAATGCTAAAATAACAATTTCCAAAATTTAATACGTAATTTTAAAGTTTATTTAGACACCACTGACATACGGTGTAGTAAAACATATCGTGAGGAAACCTGGGCTTATAATTTCGCATTGAGTAAACGTGGTGATTGATGCTAAAACCTTCGTGTGAGAAGAAGCCTCTGGTCGACTATGGGCACTTATAGTATGATCCTGATGATGAAAGATTATCTTCTTGCATATGTCTATTTGCAGGTCGGCCTATTTTGCAACCGGCCTATCTGGAAGTCATTGGGGGAGGCCGATGTTCAGCAGTGGTCGTCCTGTGGCTGATATGATGATGATGATGATGATTATATGTCTGTTACGGCCACACATAAGCATTTCGCATCAAGCTTCCTTGTGCATACTGCTAAGGAGTGGAATTGTTTGCCAGAGTCTGTATTTTCTGAAGGGCATACCTGGGTGTCTTCAAGGCACAAGTGAATAGGTTGCATATGGGAAAATGTGCTCCATCGTAGGCCGGATCATCGCTTACCACCAGGCGAGATAGTGGTCAAACATAGGCCCATCAAATATAAAAAAAACATGACACAAATGACCGATGACAGAGGTCGCATATAGAAGGCACCAGTTATTTGTTGTACCACCTGGCAGAACAGTCACATAACATAACATAACATCACGCCTTTTATCCCCGAAAGGGTAGGCAGAGGTGCACATTATATATACAGAACAGTCAGTAAAGCTAAATCCCCGTTACCACGCACGATGAAACTTTTAAACCGATTCCTGGATTCAGTGCCAGAGTGTGACGTGTGTTCGAGTGAAAGAAGATTATTTTTGTCGGAATGCTTGTAGTTTTGCGAAAGAGATGAATGAACTATAGTATCTATTAATGGTATGATATTTTTCAATGATTTCATATCAACAGCCTATAAGTGCCCACTGCTGACCAAAGCCTCTTCTTACACGGAGAAGGTGTGAGCATTAATCACCACGCTTGCTCAATGCGGGTTGGCGATTTCAAACTTACAATTAGAAATCTTATAAGCCCAGGTTTCCTCACGATGTTTTCCTTCACCGTTTGTCAGTGGTGTCTAGATAATCTTAGAAAGTACATGTAACTCGGAAAAGGTCACATTGGTAGTTGCCGTTGGTAGGTTTCGAACTCGCACTCTCATGCATGAGAAGCAGGCGTCTTAAACCTCCGGGCCACCACGACATGAGTTCAATGGTTTGTTTTTTACAATTGTATATGTATGGAGTAGTGTAATTGGTTTTTTGTACTATTCTATTCTTATAAATAAATAAATAGACCATCGACGAGTGAAGCCAAGGATACACTAGGGGGCAAATGACCGACGACACGTGTCGCCAGCGACGTCGGCTGAAGTAGCGCGACGCTGCCAGACTTTGGTCGCCATGTCTGGCAACATCAACGTCGCTGTGGACATAAGTTATGCGTTGTCATCGTATAATTATGTCAGGAGACATCGGCCGGCTTCGCTCGACATTGTAGCCTTTGGCTTTCGGTAACCTCACTCACACGACGAAACATAACGCAAGCGTTGCCTCACGTCGATTTTCTCTGAGCCCGTGGTATCACTCCGTATAGTTACCTAAACTATAGAGAATAGTTCCCTAAACAATGTAGTAAAACAAAGAAGGAACAAGTGCGACTGCTGGTTAAGAGGTCTCGGGTTCGATTCCCGGGTCGGGCAAAGTATTACTGCGTTTTTAAAAATCTCAGTAGTAGCACGGAATCTGGAATATTGCCCGGTATATGGCAATAGGCTCACCCCCTATTACATGGGACTCATAACATAAATAGTGAAAAGTGGGTGTTACATTGTACAGTGGTATAATGTGCACCTCTGCCTACCCCTTCGGGGATAAAAGGCGTGATGTTATGTAGTTATGTAATATTACTGACGAAAGACCTCCTTTCTTGGAAATAAGCCAAACTTTCTTTCAACTCTCATTACTTACAGCAGCTTAAAAGCAAGTTGCAATTAGTTAAAATTAATTCCTTAAGCTGTAACTAAGAGGAAATCTTACTTAGAGTAATTTTTCCTTGTTTATTCCATGGTTTTTGTTCACCGAAAGTAGGTAGAGATAAATAGAGATGGAGTAAAATTAATTTATCACCATCTCTCGTAGATGCCATTAAAGCATTATCAACATCAACAGCCCAGAATAGTTAACAGTGGGGTTATAGGCCCATTTACATATTTTTTTTAAAAGGAACGTTGCCCCTAACTAGGATTATCTCTTGTGTCGTGGGTGTGTTTACAAACATACAAGTTCACATATACATGACACCCAGACCCGAAACAACAATTTGTGGATCACACAAAGTGTTGTTCCGTGCGGGAATCGAACCCGCTATACGTTGCACGGCATCCGGTTGCCCAGCCACCGCACCAACCGTGCAGTCGACAACATAGTTTAAGAGTTTTTTTTAATTATCTCCACACTTGATAAACAAGTTGGAAATTGCTGTTTCAAAGTTCATCTAAGAGCGCTGCTTTCTTTGTAGTCCCTTGCGATAAAATAACCAATCTGAAAGCAAAATCTGTGAATTAAATAAATTTTTGACATTTTATATTGAAATCGGTTATATTTTTTTTGGCAAACGAGCAGACGGATCGCTTGATGGTAAGCAATCGGCGTCGCCCATGGATACCTGGAACACCAGAGGCGTTACAAGTGCGTTACCGACCTTTTGGGGATTATTGAGGAGATTGGAGAGTGGGGGTAATTGGGTCTCGGGTAACCTCACTTACACGACGAGACAAAGCAAGCATTGTTTCACTTTGTCGCGAATAACCTAACGGGTAACCGGGGCTCCGGCTCGACGTGCAGAAAAAAGAACGGGGTGGTTTTTAGTCAGTAAGAGTCTGACACTCCCTCTCGCCTCACCCAGGCGGGAGCAGCCATTCGATGATTTTCCCCCCTTAAAAAAAGCGTTGTTTCACCTCGGTTTTCTGTTAGGCCGTGGTATCACTCTGGTCGAGCCAGCCCATGGCTCTCCCTCTCTTAAAAACCCCCCTCGGGGAGAGGAGAGTTGGTGACAATTGTCTTTTACTGAAGAAAATTACGACGTTTTGTTATATTATGTCTCGTGTATTATTCACAAAATATTTTCCAAACTAGGATGTAGGTCACCTTGAGTTTAGTACAGTGCAAACAAGACTAATTTATTTGAATAGTCTGTCCTTCCCCGTGTGCTATATAGTATACCACTATAATATTTTACTGGAAAACCTTCGCATTTTCTTACGAATATACACTCAAATAAAATAGCTTTGTTTTTCCTTTTGAGTTCATAACTATGTTTGTTTTTGGTTTATCAAGGTTATACGTAACACATATTTAGATCCCTGAAAGAATTTATTTATTTATTTTGGTTAACCGACAAATGTTTACACTATATACATTACTGATTAAACAGCTAAAGAAAGATTTACAAATGCAACAATTAATTATAGGTTAACACCACATGCAAGAAAAAAAGCGGTAAACAAAACAACTTCACTTGCTCGGTAATCTTATTTATTTTTTTATTATTTATTTGTTGTCTCGACCAATGGGTTAATCCCTAAAAGCGTCGACAACCACCTGAAGAGACTGGCGTTAGGCGGATGGATCAAGAGCCTGATACAGAAGGCAGTTCTTCTAGAAACGGCACGTATTGGAAAGAGGTTTCTGTCTCTGGAGCCCTAACCACCGGTAGCTTGGACCATGCACTCTATACTGGGCGGCTTCTATTTTTTTAATATTTTTAAATAATAAAAATTGGTTGTTTTTAAGTAGTAATAATAATAAAGATATCGCCCGTAGGCTAATCGACTCTACACGTGGCCAGAGGGCTGGTTATTTCTTCGGACAGAAAATAAGCCATTGCCATTCAACTTCAACGTGGCAATGCTACCAGTCTCCTGGGAACGTTCCCCTAGGATAGTTATGCGGACGAATACTTTGACGCCTAAATTGACGGTATAATTTTTATTGTTTCCTTTTTTTACCTTCGTTTTATTTAATAGTTAAGTTGTACTTAATTTTAAGTTGTAAATATTTATGTAGTTATAACAATGTAATAGATTTTCGCAATAAACGTTGAAAATGTTTATGTAGTAATAAAAATATAATTTTAGAAAAGCATAAATAAATCTATGGAAATATTTAGATTTAAGTTGTCTAAAGGGCCTCTGCGCAGTTGACTTCGGACCCTCGTACGCCGCCCAAATGACCAAGATTCTTTAGTTCCGTGATTGGTAAAGACACAACATAACGAAACTAATAAAAATTGTGTGTTACATTTAAAACACGGACACTCTGCCTACCCTTTCGGAGATTAAACGGCATCTCTTTACATATAGCTCTTTCATTACACTTCTGCCTACCCCACAAAAGAATAATAGACACGAAGCTATATGCTCTAAAACCTATGTAAACCTCCTTTCAAAATATTAACTGAAACACAAAGCCATGCATCGGGTACTGCGGTAGGAATCAATTGAGTTACCCTTGCCTATCTAGGCTTTTAGATAGAGTGCTTATGTGTATCTAGATTGTAGGTGAAAAACTAAGGCCTATAATTTATATTAGGATTTTTATTAAGGGAGGAAAATCATCAAATGACTGCTCCCTCCTGGGTAAGGCGGGAGGGAGTGTCAGACTCTTACTGACTAAAAACCACCCCGTTTTTTCTCCTGCACTTCGAGCCGGAGCCCCGGTAACCCGTTAGGTTCTCCTCGACATAATTTATATTAGGATTGCATGATTGGCACAGTGGCTGGGTGAATGGTTGGCTGCTGTGCAACGTATCCTGGACCAATAACTTTTTCTTCATACCATAACGGTGGCAAAAAAGCACACGGGCCATCTGATGGTAAGTGGTTACTGTAGCCTATGTATGCTTGCAATACTTGAGGTATTACATGCATCTTGCAAACCATTAATAAACCTATTTACTCCTTTTTTGAACCCCATATTATAGACCACCGGGAAAACCTTGTCGTGGTGGCCCGGAGGTTTAAGACGCCCACTTCTCATGCATGAGGGTGCGGGTTCGAAACCTACCAACGGCAAGTACCAATGTGACTTTTTCCGAGTTATATTATGTACTTTCTAAGATTATTTAGACACCACTGACAAACGGTGAAGGAAAAACATCGTGAGGAAACCTGGACTTATAATTTCTAATTATAAGTTTGAAATCGACAACACGCATTGAGCAAGTGTGGTGATTAATGTTCTAACCTTCTCCGTGTGAGAAGAGGCTTTGCTCAGCAGTGGGCATTTATAGGCTGTTGATGATGGTGATGATGGGAAAACCTTGGCAGGGAGTTCATTGCACAATCAATAGAGAGGAAATTTCTCTGAAACGGAACTGCACGGGACCATTTGGACTCCAATGTGTGAGCGTGTCGACGGCGAGCGGTGCGATGATAGAAAGTGGCCGTGGGCATCATATCGAACAACTCCGCGGAACAAATATCTCTCCTTCAACTTAAGTGCTTGATACCGTTCGTAAGTATAGGATCATCAACAAGTATTACAGGTGGCTTACTCTTGAATCCTCTTCAATCCAATTCCGATCGATCGACATTGGTATTGTGAAATTTCGTACTCTTGAGTTGTAACACTAGCGGCCATTGCTTCCGTATTGCGTGGATATTAAATAAACTAAATGGTATTCAGTTTGGCTTTATATCCCGTACTCTAAATGCTATATTAACAGCTACGATTGTGGTTATATAGTTTGACATTGAATAATTATTGAGATTTTATTGTATTGAAATTGCATTGACATTGAGATTGGATTCAAGAGTAAGCATCCAGATCTCCTTTGGACCGCATCAAAAGGTTTAAGTTTAAGCTTGTTACGTATCGGTGCCGACACATGTACCTACACCGTGATCAACGCCGTGCCACGAGGACCATATCTGCTGAATCTGGACATTAGTCCTACTTTGATGCAACGAAGTATTGCAACACCTAAACTGCTGAGCCGTCTCCTCATGTCACCGCCTCGTGCCCAGCTGCGAATCGCTGCATCAACAATCACCCCACTAAATTTAACCTCAATAGGTTTTATTGAAAACCTTATTTCGAAATAATTTTAAGAGAAGAAATCAGTGTTGTTCTAACATCGAACGCATTCGCACTTAGGTTAGTTAGATTTTAGGAGTTAACATGTAATTTTAATTTTAATAAATATAGTAAAATGATCATAGTTTCCATTTGCACCCTCCGTCGGTGGCAGAAACATAACTAGCTGGTATGCTGGTGCTAAGTGATAATGGCTTTTTCTGAGTCAATTAGCACTATCCCGGTGTTAGGAACATAACATAACATCACGTCTTTTATCCCCGAAGGGGTAGGCAGAGGTGCACATTACGGCACTTAATGCCACTGTACAATGTAACACCCACTTTCACTATTAATGTTATGAGTCCCATGTAATAGGGGATGAGCCTATTGCCATATACCGGGCACATTTCCAGACTCCGTGCTACTAATGAGGTTTTTGCAAACCCAGTAATACTTTGCCCGACCCGGGAATCGAACCCGAGACTCCTTGGCCGGCAGTCGCATTTGCGACCGCTCGGCCAACGAGGCAGTCGGCAGCCGGTGTTAGGAAGGTTGAAGTTAGCCCCGTGACTCGAATAGCAAAGCCGTAAAGCCATTGGTCCTACGCCCGATCTCTCACCAGTCAAATTCGTCTAAAGATTCATAGCCCAACAGAGAACTATTTTTGTGCTATCAATCATCCTGGCTGACAATATTAATGGTGATCTGTACTCTAAATGTACGTATCCCTTTGTAAAATAAGAGTCAAAATACGATATCTTTCTTTTTCTTTTACCTTTATCACTACAAATTAATAAAAAGGTCATGAGAACTGTCAACCCTAGTCATAATCACTAACAAATTCATAGCTCAATGTACTACATAGCTAGGGTTGACACATGTGATAAAATGAACGATAAAATATGAATGTCACATGAAATATTTTGAAAGAGATTTCCACAATGGAGTAAAAACATGCAACCGGTTTTGTAAGAAATACCTTTTCGCGTATGACGTGGAATTTAGAAGTTATTTCTCAAGTAAGCTTCATTCAAGATAAATCCTGTGGTGACGGAATAATAATAGTAATAATATAAGCCCGCAGGGCACCTTGAGGCGAGGTGACGGGCATTAGCGATCCCGCGGGCTACCATGATCCCGAGTACTCCAGGGAGAAGTCACCGTTCCTTCTTTTCCGGCTTGCCTTAATTGGCTGGCTGGAGTGAACGATGACAAGGAACAGGTCTCCCACCTCTGGCTTGCCTTCATTGGCCGTCCAGAGTGGAGTCGCGAGAGCAGTGATCCTGCTCGGAGGGTAAGAAACTATTCGTAAGTCGCGAGTGGGCCAGGGATGCAGGAGGCTTCGGCTGGAGCAGATGATCTGAGTAGAAAGCGGTGGTAGTTTCTTAACCCTTCAGCCACTCACATTCTCGTTGCCCCTCTGTTGCTATATCTAGCAACCATTCCGGGGCCCGGTCGGTGAGTTGGCGAGTCTCCGCCTGCCATTTTTACGTGTAAAAATTACATTGTTTCGGCAGGTGCCATAGTCATCCATAGTTCCCAATTTACCAGTCCACAGCAACCCATCCATAGCCCCACCTTCTTTTTTTCCATTATCCACAATAGTGCTACACTAACCGGGGACTGTCCTTGGGTGCATTTCCATAGTGCATACAGGGATAGTCGCCGATTTGTGTGTCCATTACATTTATATTATAGTTGTCTAAAGGGCCTCTGCGCAGTTGGCTTCGGCCCCTCGTACGCCTCCCAAATGACCGGGACCCTGTGGTCCCGTGAATGGTAAAGACATACAATAATATAATAGAGTATATTTTTCAGCACCCCTACTCTTCTCGCGAATGTGCTACATCCTACAGCTACCAGACAACATATTGATAGTTTATCATTTGCATAGTGTGTCAAGCGTTTGCATGGTTCTCACATATACGTACAATATTGGAATATGTTTCAGAGACATTGTAGAACATACTTTTTTTAAAAGAGTAACGAATGGAGTTTCTTTCTCGTTCATTCATTCGAATCTACATTTTGGAATGAGCACCTAGCTTTACTGACGGACTGACGTACAAACTATTATTTATTTTGTACTAGCTTTTACCCGCGGCTTCGCTCGCGTCACAAAAGGATAAAAAGCCAATGTGACATATACCAATACTTTTGTTTTCCCTCGGGAATATAAAATTTTTCAGTGATAAAAGTACCCTATTATTTAATCTGGACTTCTAACTTTACGTCTGAAAAATTTCAAAGCAATCGGTCTAGTAGTTACGGCGTTAAAGTAGAACAAACAAACTCACTTTCCGATTTATAATATACTAGCGGCCCGTCCCGGCTTCGCACGGCGGGACTTAAGATTTTTTACATAGTTTTACGTTTTATTTATATTTATTCTCAGTTTTTTTTTAGTGACCTGCCCTCCGTTGTCGATGTCGCGTCTTAAGGTAACCGATTGAACAATTCAAAAGTTATCTAGAGCAAACTTTTATTAGGATTGAACCATTCATTAAAACGATTGTTATGGGTAAACTATAAAAGGTAGACATATGCTCTCGCGGACTTTTTTAAAAATAATGTTAAGATAAACAATTCATCTATAGAACATTTTTGTATAACTTTAACTATATGCTCAGCGCACGCCACGGAAGGCCTCAGAAACGATACTTTTCCCCCGTTTTTAAAACATTTTTGGTTACCGCTCCACAACTATAGGACCTAGCGTGATATTATATAGCCTATGTTACTTCTGAATAATGCAGCTTTCGAATGGTGAAAAAATTATTGCAATCGGTTCAGTAGTTTTTGAGTTTATTCATTACAAACATACAAAAATACAAATCTTTCCTCTTTATAATATTAGTATAGAAGTAAGGATTTGTTGACGTTTCAAAAGTACCAAACTAAGGTTTAATTGAAATAAATGCTTTGACTTTGACAGAGACTGAAGAGCAGCATTGAATCTGCAATTTCCAGTCGGATTGCCAAGAGTGGAGATTCTGGCAACTGTTTTTAAAGGACATCTATAGGTACTCCAGCAGTGGTCGCTCACAGAGTGTTCATGAAAGGTCTTTGTAAAACACTTAAATGAAAAATTTAGACCTAACATTGCCATATTTAAAGCAAAAACAACGACCCCATCTCCACCAATTAGAAAAAAGAAACAGATTTTCCTTAACCAAAAACAAAACGTCTTAACGGCACAGCACTTAACTGAAATTTGAACTTTCACCCTCGTATTGAAGGTTCATATTTGAGTGGGGTACAATTAGGCCTACTTATTGTTAGGGGCCTCTTATTTTGCTTTGTTAAAAGTTAAGTTTTAAGTACTGTTAATTAAGTGTCCCAGTTAAATGCTTGTTAGAAAGGAATGGAGATGAAAACGGTGCTAAAGACATTTTTTGACGACACGACTGCTTTTTGGACAGAAAATTAAAGAGAAAATGTCGAATCTGTGATCTTGGGTATGGTTTTTGAGATGACTGCCTCATTGGCCGAGTGGTCACAAGTGCGAGTGCCGGGCAAGGGGTCTCGGGTTCGATTCCCGGATCGGGCAAATTATAACAGGGTTTTTCAAAAAATTCACAGTAGTAGCACGGAGTCTGGAATTGTGACCGGTATATGGCAATAGACTCATCCCCTATTACATGGGACTCGTAACATAAATAGTGAAAAGTGGGTGTCACATTGTACAGTGGTATAATGTACAACTTTGCCTACTCCTTCGGGGATAAACAATTCCAGACTCCGTGCTACTACTGAGATATTTTTTAAAACCCAATAATACTTTGCCCGACCCAGGAAACGAACCCGAGACCTTTTGCCGTTGCAGTCGCACTTGCGACCACTCGATCAACAAGGCAGTCCAATGGACATTTCGCGACCAATGAGAAACGTCCATTGCAGTAAAATAAACTGAAATGTCTTGCAGTTTAACTACCTTCGTATTTTACAGAGCGCCCATTACACACACACACATAACCAAGGCTCTTACATATGAACATTACTACAAATATTTTGAAATGTCACTCTTGACAACTTAAGGTGCCACGGAGTGCGGAGTGCAAGCACTCACGTCTGAGTGTGAGTGCAAGGAAAACATAATTTTAATGGTATGGTCACTGAAATGGTAGCTAAATGGGTAAGCAGAGGTTTGCTGAGGACAGATTCGCATAACTTCATACTGTTTACAAACATTCTCCAATTTGACGTTTCTAATAATTGCTATGACCATTTTTATTTTGACTTGACCATTTTTAAATATTTTTTTTATGGCATAAGCCGGCAAACGAGCAGACGGATCACCTGATGGTAAGCAATCGGCGTCGCCCATGGGCACCTGGAACACCAGAGGCGTTACAAGTGCGTCACCAGCCTTTTAGGGATTGTGAGTTTGAGGATCGTTGGGGATTCAGGAATTGTAGAGATTGGGGAAGGGGAGGGTAATTAGGCCTCCGGAAACCTCACTCACACGACGAAACACAACGCAAGCGTTGCTTCACGTCGAGCCGGCCCATTCGTGCCGAAGCATGGCTCTCCCACACTTAAACAAATATAAAACAAATCAATGATACAAACTCAATAATTAATGCGATATGTAAAAAATATTGGCCGTTTTGTAGATATAATGTGTTTATAAGAAAATACGGACAAAACAACAATTTCTAAAAACCAAACCTAGCTAAATTGATTTATCACCCCCGAAAGCCAATAAGTATCTACAAAATTTTAAGAAAATCGATGAAGCCGTTTCCGATATCGTTGGTATATATAATGTACATACAAGAATTGCTTGTTTAAAGGTAGGTATTATCGATATCATTCATAAATATTTAGCCAGTTAAGTATTATGTTATAAGGGCCCAGCCTATCGCCACACATCGCGTGCCTTGCTATCTTACGTATCACGGATTTCATAATATATTTACTCTACTTTTATGATCCACTGGTCCTGTCAAGAGCTTGGTACTGACGGTTGATATCCGAAGCATTATTTCGGGATTTGAACACGCTATAAAAATTGATAAGGGCGCACTTTGGTTGTGTGGTGCAATTGATAAGAGCTGTTGGTATTATTCAGTGTGTATGTTTTGTTTTAGTTTTATTATTTTTTAAGTATTTCCTGTTCCTATAATTGGGTTTAAACCGTTGTGATTGAAAAAAAATAGCAAACTAATTTGTGTTCCGCAAAGACTCACATTTTATTCTCCAAAAAGCTAACGCTTATCTGACATGACAACGATTTCACTTTGTTCTAAAGGTCTTAAAAATAACGTTAGGAATTTAAAATGTATATACAAACATATACACATTATGCCTAGGGCACAGTTTATGGTTCACAAAAAGAGTTGCAAGGAAGTCAAGACTTTAGGAGAGCCAAAAAAGTCAATTAAGAAATTTTATTTAAACTTATAATGAATAAAAATAACATTGTAGCTCATGTTAGTCAGTAACGTCGTATTCATCAGCATCATCATCAACAGCTGGAAGACGTCCACTGCTGGACAAAGGCGCTTCCTCTTTAGTCCTCCACGTCAAACGACAACTCGCCACCTGCATCCACTGTCTCCCCGCAACTTTGGTAAGGTAATGTCGTCAGTCGCATTTCTGACTCTAAATATTGTTAAACCATTCAATATACACAATACAAAACAAACATAATTCAATGACTGCACGATCCGCACGGTGGCTGGGCAACCGACTGCCGCGTAACGTCTCGTGCGATCGATTCCCGCACAGAGCAACTCTTTGTGTGATCCACAGATTGTTGTTCCGGGTCTGGGTGTCTTGTGTATGTGAATTAGTATGTTTGTAAACGCACCCACGATACAGAAAAAAATCCTAGAGCGAAGCAACGTTTTATTAAAAAAAAATGAATATAAATACAATTCTTATACTTGAATCTCCGCCATATTCCATAACTTAATCCAAACATAACCTCGAAAATAACGGCTAGCCATTGGAATACCTTTTTTCGGACCCTGTAATAGAGTTGAAGTAAAATTTATCACTGATTTACTGGTATTTGTTGGGTGCCGATTAAATTGAACCTTTACAAGTTTCAGGCTGAAAGAAATACTTTCCAATAGGATTAGATGGGGTTTAGAAAATATACACTTTGTACGGTAGTATTGTAAATCGGACAGTTTGTAAGTATGGGTGTTTTATTATTTGTGGAATGTTGAAAGTTCGTGAGTGAATAGAGCCATGTTTAAGCAACAATGGGCGTGCGTTTCGAGTGATACCACGGCGTCACAGAAAATTGATGTGAAACTACACTTGCGTTATGTTTCGTCGAGTGGGTGAGGTAATCAGAAACCCGATTACCCAATCCCCAGCAATCCTCAAATTCCTAATCCCTAAAAGGCCGGTAACGCGTCTCGGGTTCGATTCCCGGGTCAGGCAAAATATACTGGGTTTTTAAAAATCTCAGTAGTACCACGCAGTCTGGAAATGTGCCCGGTATATGGCAATAGGCTCACCCCCTATTACATGGTACTCATAACATAAATAGTGAAAAGTAGGTGTTACATTGTACAGTAGCATTAAGTGCCAAAATGTGCACCTCTGCCTACCCCTTTGAGGATAAAAAGGTGTGATGTTATGTCACGTTACGTTATGTTATGTTATGTTAAAAAAAATATACATGTTTTACAAAAAAAGTCAAAGAAACGAATACTACAAACATTTTTATGCTTTAAAATTTTCCATATGACACTTGTAATTTAAACTGTCAAACACCGCGAGGACACCGGTGGCCGCAACCTATTGTTCTTTAATTGTGTCTATAATGACGGTACTCAAAGGGTTGAAAGGGGCTAATAGTTAAATCAACAGTCAAATCGTATAAATCAATCGATTACGATTGCATAGTTATATAAAAAGATTTATTTCATAGCCTAAAGGTTAGCATACTAGCACTTAAACTAATTTCATCCATTAGCGTCGCTTCTAACTCGGAAACGTACGAGATTTTCCTTCAGACTAACTGTAGAAAGCAATATTTGGCCTAGTCCGATTTTTACTATTTATATCAGGGTTCCGTAGTCAGAAAAGATAAGCAATGGTTAAACTAATTTAAGTGTGGGAGACCCATGCCTCGACATGAATGGGACGGCTCGACCGGAGTGATACCACGGCCGAGCAGAAGACCGACGTGAAACAACGTTGTGTTGTGTTTCGCCGGTGACGCCGATTGCTTACCATCAGGTCAAAGTCAAAGTCAAAGTCAAAATCATTTATTTCAATTAGACCAGGATGGCACTTTTGAACGTCAAAGAACAAAAAATTATAAGTGAAGCTAGTTGCTCATTCCAAGGCGTAGATTCCTATGGAGAAGAACGAGCAAGAAACTCCATAGGTTACTCTTTTTCAATCAGGTTTACAATACAATTCTCTAGTTACATAGTTTTATTGGTTCGATTATGTGAGAACAATGCAACACATTAATCCAGTCAGAAAGACTGAAAAAGAAAATAACCTTGAGGATAATAAAATAAAAAGATACAGTCTGGAGCTGACCAGTTCCAATCGACGGTGCCCGTTCACGAACATTTTGCGAACCCTAGCACCGCCCAACTCAACCATTTTGTAGGGAATCGAGCGATCCAATGCACGTGCCACCGCCAACGAGATCTTTGAGTGAGCATGACAACTCCAAGCTGACATAAATGCAATCTACTAGTCTAGGTGATCCGTCTGCTCGTTTACCGGTTTATACCATAAAAAAAAACTTTTTTTTATTTCTAGTGTATTTTTCACCAATTTACCTGTCTATGGAGTCACATTCGACTCACGATGAACTTTTCGAATAAGTTCATGAGTCACATGACAGTCTTTTTGGTACAATTTTTGGGTATATTTTTTTGACATGAGCGTGGCACCAAAAAAATAAATAAAAATTACGTGGAAGTCTAGCAAATAACCTGGCCTTCAAAAAATAATGGACTTGGGGTAATTATAAATTTTATTGTATGGGGACTGTGTTTTTTTTATGGGATAAGCCGGTAAACGAGTAAACGGATCACTTGATGGTAAGGAATCGTTGCCTATGGACACCTGGAACACCAAAGGCGTTACAAGTGCGTTACCGGCCTTTTGGGAATTGGGAATTTGAGCATTATGTTAAGTTGCTATTTTGACAAATGCCGTTTAATCGAATCAATTGAAAAAAAAATTAGGTACACATTATTTAGTAAACAGTAATTTAAAAGCGAAATAATTTTAATTATGCATTAATTTATTGGTCTTTTATCGGTCTTGCTAGGACAAAACCGATGTGACGATCGCACTATCGTGTTTTGTTTTATGTTCGTTTTGTTAGCTTTACCCTTCAATACCTTGTCGCAGAGAACCTAACGGGTTGCCGGGGCTCCGGCCGTAAGTGCAGGAGAAGAAACGGGGTGGTTTTTAGTCAAATCAAATCAAATCAAAATCATTTATTTGCCCGAATAAGGTATACAGTGGTCACATTATGATTATGGTCCCTCTTATTCTGCCCACAATTCGGGCGTGCAAAACTTTTACATGGAAGTCATAATCATTAAAACTATAAAACAAGGTATGTCATATTAAGTGAGAAAACAATGTCATTAAAGGTACATGTCAAAATAAAAATTACTATATGAAAAAGGAGGTTCATTATATTCAAACATTAAAATAAAACTAACAAAACAAAAAAAATCACAATAATACTAATATTCAGCCGACAAACCACAAAATAACAATATAAAACAGTCAACAGTCGGTAAGAGTCTGACACTCCCTCCCGCCATTACACACAGACGGAAGCAGTCATTCGATGATTTTCCCACCTTAAAAAACCCTTCAATACTCACTTACCAGAATTTTCAATTCCGAATTACAAATTTTACATTTCCTTCAAGTTTTCAAAGAATGCAGTGAAAAATGTCGTCAAAATGAAATCCTTGAGCTTTCAGGGACGTTGTCGTATCCTCAACGGAAATTAAATGGTTTGAGTTATACTTTTGGTAGATAATATCTCGCTTGTTACATACCGAGGGGGTAGGTAGATAGGGGATGAATGTTCACAAAGACCACATTTTGTTATTTCCGGGTTTGTAATTGATAAGGACATTGAATGCAACTGATGCAGGTCGCTTAAAACTTATCCATTTAGGAAGTCATAGTTACGTTCAGTACATTTAAAAATAAATATTTTAAAATCTTCTATGTCGTGGGTGCGTTTACAAAAATATAAAAGTTTATATTTTTTTGAGACATACTAAATTAAATTTTATGTTTTCGACTTATTCATGTAACTTTTTGACGTGGAACTCGACTCGTTTCGAGCCATGCTAGGGGCTCAAATTCACGAGCAGCATTAAGTAACATAATATAAGTTTACAAATACATGGCACCCAGGCCCGAAACAATAATTTCAGGATATCATAAAGAGTGCGGGAATCGAACCTGCTACACGTTATGTGGCAGCGGGTTACCCAGCTAATGCACCAACGGTGCATTTAATTTAATCTGAAGGTTCAAACGAACAGACCTTGGATAGTAAGCAATCTCTTGTACTGATTTGCATCTGAAACTTTTTTTTACTGGACAAGCCCATCTCAACCTGCCAAATCCGCTGCAACTCCTGTAAGCCAGGATCTACAGTAGATACAACCATGAAAACACCGGAACACTGAAGTCCGGCGCGTCTCAGGGACATGAATAACTGTCTTGGTTCCCGCAACGAAATGAATCCGAAGATATTATAAGAGGAGAAGAAACATAGTTTCCACTTTCCTCGGTGAATTACTGCAGGAGACAGACTTAAAGTAAAACTCAACGCAACTAAAATTTTCACATTGCGTACCTATTGTTAAAGTTTTCACATTATATCTTTTTTTTAAGGGGGGAAAATCATCGAATGACTGCTCCCTCCTGAATGGAGTGTCAGACTCTTACTGACTAAAAACCACCCCGTTCCTTCTCCTGCACGTCGAGCCGGAGCCCCGGTTACCCGTTAGGTTCTCCGGGACTTCACATTATGTCTAGAGAACCCTAAAATCGGCCACCGCCATTAGTTCTGCCCCGGAGATGTAGTATTGCGTAATATTGTAACCAATGGACTGTTATAATGGCTTTTATTTCAACCTATTTGTTGGTATATTTATTTCTATAATAGTTATGCTGTAAAATATTTAAGTATTTTGTGAAACGACTGATGACTGTTGATGAAGCGAAAGAGGTTTTTTTTATATTAGATGGGACTGACGTGTGACCACTATCTCGCCTGGTGGTAAGCGATGATGCGGCATACGATGGAGCACGCATAAGCAACCTAATCACTCGGGCCTTGAAGACACCCAGATGATACCCTTCAGGAAATACAGACTCTGGCAAAGAATTCCACTTCTTAGCAGTACGCACAAGGAAGCTTGATGCGAAGCGCTTCGTGCGTATGGGTGGGACATCTATCATGAATCGGTGACCCTTCGCCGATTGTCTTGTGCTACGGACGAAAGGACTAGGGGAAATCAAGTTGTGAAATTCCCCCGCCGAACCCAGGTGTGTAAAATTGTAACGACTGGCGTTCCATACCTTTGCCTACCATGGGAGCTGATGTAAGGTTATCTATGTATTACTTATGCTATAAAATATTTAAGTATTGATAAATTTGTAACTTCACAATCCTAATTAAAATAATGCTTCTATACAAGAAAATGGAAACTCTTTGTTTCAATAAAGAAAGAAATGCTCGATGCTACAAGGAAACTAGATTGTCTATATTAGAATTAAAGTATTAAATTACCTACTATTGGAATCTAACTACTGACTTCATTTAAGTATTGTCCAGTGGAGCCGAACCAACATGCTGCCAAGCATTCTTATCTTCAAGATAATCTGTCAGTGTGTAATAAGCTTGATTACTTAATTCGCGCTTAATATGTTATAAATTTACTTTCATTAAGATCTAGTACTCCGTATTTGATTATAGCATTTAATACATAACTTCATGAAGGATTTCTAAACCTTGGACAGTCTGAATTGCGGTATAGCTAACTTATTTTTGCCTCTAGTTTGAGTGCCTACAGTGGTAGCACTGTAGCACTAGCAGTAGTGCTAACATATTTAAAAAAATCTGAAATGCGTCATATGCCTCTACAAATGAAAGGAGCCATTTTACAAATTACACAAACACACACATACATGTCGACCTTTTGTTCTATGCTGTCACGCCTACATGTATAAGATGGATTAGTACGCACAGAAAAGAAAAGAAAACATAGTTTTACTTATAGATATTGTTTCCTCAATTATAGTAATATGATATAGTTTGTGGGAGGGAACATTTTATCCCCAAAGGAATAGGCAGATATCCACGAATACATAAAATATAATATAATACCATCTGTGTCAGTAATGTGATATTTTCTAAAATACTTATGAGTGGGCCGTACAAAATATAACAAATAATAATTATTGTAACTATTTTTTATAAATTGGAAGAATATTATAATTCTATATTTATTTATATCTTGTCTAATAGAAATAGCGTGGGTACAAAATGTCAATAATAATAGTTTTTCTGTAACCGATTCTTTATACATATTTGTTTACAAAAATAATGCCTGTTAACTTACGAAAAAATAGATTTTTTTTTGTAGATTAGCATCATATGATTGATTTTTGTTTAAAATTATGACTGAACTAACGATAATGGTTGGAAAAGTTCTTTCATAAAATTTAAAAGTAATGAAATCGTTCGTTTTTCGAATTCCGGTCGTAGAAGTTTTTTTTATACTAAATAGGTTGAACTTTGGCCACCATCTCACAAATATATCCATAAAGAACATACAGAGGCAAAGTAAGAGTACAAAACTAGTTTAATAAAATAGTCTTCACCCTGACCTTTACAGGTCAAAATGTCACAGAATTTTTAGACTTTTTAATTAGAAAAATCCATTAGCACTTTATAACCGACTACAATTTACAAAAATAACAAACAAAAATGAGTCTAGAATTCTCCATTCAAAATAATATCAACTAAAAAAAAGAGCAAAAAAAAGTAAAAACTTCTCACAGAATTATTTATAATCTGCGCGTCCAATTTTAATTTCGCGCCAAAATTATACGGCGGCCATCTTGTGTAAATTTACTCCGTCGCGGAATATTTTAGTCGGTAAAAACTTGTTAATTTTACTCTCTTGCGTAGACAACTGAGCGCATTAATTACTCAGAGGGATTTTGTCATAAACATTTTCAGAGCTGAAGCAAACGACACGTTTTACAGTCACGTTGGTTCATTTGCTTTTAAATTTATATTTACGAGTGCACTGGGAAACCTTACGTTTTACGCAGTAAGCTGAACTCAAGCGAATTGATTTTCAGCTGTGTGGGAACGGTACAGTATAATATATGAAATGTATACGAAATGTATACACAAGTGTCGTAAAGAACCGACGAAAGCATTACATTATTGCACTTTATCTTAATAGGGTAGATGACTAATTTTTATGTTAATGTCTGTCTGGTAGATTATTTAAAAACATTAGACACGTATTTTTTTCTTACGGAAACGAATAGTTTTGAAGATATATTGATTTGAAATATCGCATGGCGTTACTTTTGAGTACGATTTATACTCTACTAGCTTCTGCCCGCGACTTCGTACGCGCCATCTCGATATTTCCCGTTCCCGTTCATGATTTTCGGTAAAAAGTAAAAAAAAGAATTGGGTAAAAAGTATCCTATGTCCGTCTCCTGGTTCTAAGCTACCTCCCCACCAATTTTAATCCAAATCGATTGAACCATTCTTGAGTTATAAATAGTGTAACTAACACGACTTTCTTTTATATATATAGAAAATGACGTAGCTACCTAAACTTTGATTCGTTTTATCTAAGTATTGTTTTCATATACGACAAAATAAAAAATTACGTGTCTAATATTCTTTTATTACGTAACTGACGGACTAATTAGATTTCATCATTCATATTGGTGTAGTGATTGGGTAACCGACTACAGTGCAACGTGTCGAGGGTTCGAAATACTGATTTAATGGCATTTTCTGAGAGTAAACTTATCTGGTTGAGCCAGCAAAGCCTGCCATACATATGTATAAAAACATCTTTGATGTTAAGCAATATTTTACCAAAACTCAATAACGAAATTCACCCCTTCCCTAAAACCACAGACGCAATTATAAAGAGCTCTTTAATTAATTAATTAATCAGGTAAACTTGCCTTTTTCGCTTCAATCCGTAATTATGACAATAATGGGATACGCCCAACCCAAAAGGGTAACCCCTAACAGGAATATCCCTCATTAGGGAACGCTTTACGACCCACTGGCCCAAACACCGGCCTTTTTTCTTAATTAAATTAATTTATCTGATTAAAAATACTCATCTGTTAAGGGATTAAACCATTTTTGTAGCTAAGCATTACATGCAAAAACAATTTTTATCAACATGTTATCGTTTTAAGGATTTCATCATAATCATCATCATACCAGCCACAGGACGTCCACTGCTGAACATAGGCATCAAGGGTTTGACAAAGCAAATTTGTTATATTACATGTATGCAAGTACTATCATGACCCCTTCGGTATCATGTATGGGCTTTTTTCGCTTAGATTTTTACCTTACAGAGTAAAACTGTGATGATTATAAATGGATAGATGTGATATTTTTGAACCAACGAACTTTAAACTTCAAGACAGTTTCGCAATCCTTTCTAAGAGCTCTTCCACACGAGTGGCATGTTACCAACGACAGGGACAATTCCTGTCATCGACACATGTCGGCGACAACCGTTGTCGCGTCGAAGGCAGCAGTACACTTGCAGTTGTAGCGTTCTTCAAAAGTTAACGGATGACGCCGATGCATCGACGGTTTTCGCCAACGCGCGTCGACGCTTGCAGCTACTTCTACTGTTAGCAACATGCTGCTTGTCTGTAAGAGCTCTAAAAAGTCGATAATGCAGTCATAGCTACTTTGATACGAATGCCGTCCTACATTGTTATTTTACCGTCTGTCTGCTCGTCTATAATCTAATATATCATCTTCAATTTCTAAGACTATAGTTATATATAGTTTTTTGATCGGTACAAAGTTAGTTTCACTTGACCTACGCCAATGGCAACACAATCTCTATCAACAAAATTATACACAAGTGCACCTTTGACAAAGAATTCAATGATTAGACAGGCTTCATTAGTGCCATTGGTTTGATTCTGCATCACCAAAAATTGGACTGGTAGAAAATTCCCACGGCATTGAACTTTTTCTTTTTTGAGGGGGGAAAATCATCCAATGTCTTCTCCCGCCTTGGGTTGGCGAGAGCGAGTGTCAGACTCTTACTGACTAAAAACCACCCCGTTCCTACTCCTGCTCTTCGAGCCGGAGCCCCGGCAATCCGTTAGGCCTTCCGCGGCTCCATATCGGGCATCAGCCCTACTGGGAACTAACTATAGTGGTCTGATGGCTCTTTGAGCATTAAGCCCTGCATGCACATTTTAGTGGAAGAAGATAATTAAAAAAGAATAATTTTATATGAATTTATGCATGTATGTATTAAGAATGATCTATTTATATCACCCAAAGCCATAAAGTCAACAGTACATGGCCGAAGCCGACCATGGTCAGTTAACAAAACAATTAGTCGGTAAATTGGTCACTACTCCCAAAGGAATGGAAACAAATTGCTTGTGAATTTGAGCCATATTTATCCGGCTCTTGTTTTGCACCAAAGCGACATCTATTGTTTATAGATACAATGATGTTTGGATATTTAGAATACGATTATAACGTAGATTATAAGCTGGTCAAAGTAGAACTGCCTTGTTGGATTAGTGTTCGCAAGCACCACTGCTCAGCAAGGAAACGCGGGTTCGATTCCTGGTGCGAACTCAATCCTTGAATCCCCAATAATCCTCAAATTTGCAACCTACAGAAGGCCGGCAACACACTTGTAATGCTTTCGGTGTTTTATGTGTCCATAGGTTACGCTACCTATTGCTTGCGATTAGGTGGTCCGTTTGATCGTTTACCGGCATATACAGTAAAAGAAATGGTTATAGTTTGATCATTTTAAAAAGGTCTTAATGGAATATAATTTAAGTGTGGGAGAGCCATGCTTCAGCACGAATGGGCCGGCACGACTGGAGTGATACCATGGCGTCACAGAAAACCGACGTAAAGCAACGCTTGCGTTGTGTTTCGTCGTGTGAGTGAGGTTACCGAATTTCCCTCCCCTCCCCCAATCTCCCCAATTCCTGAATCCCAAAAGGCCGGTAACACACTTGTAACGCCTCTGGTGTTCCAGGTGTCCATGGGCGACGCCGATTGCTTACCATCAGGTGATCCGTCTGCTCGTTAACCGGCTTATGCCTTAAAAAAATTGGAGAAAACGTCGAATTTAAAAGTTAACAAAATCAGAAAGGACAAAAGTGGCTTAGACAAAACCTAGTATCCATAAAATAGTACCAAGACAGCACTAATTTGGATCACAAAAGAAAATAAGACTAAAAAACGACCGTCGTACGCAAAGGTCCTATTCTCAAAGCGAGTTAAAAATTCATTGAACCAAGCAGTTTTTTACAGGTCCCGAAAGATGTATTGTGTCCTTTCTTCAGATTTCTTTTAGAGAGAAAAAGATTAAGACCAAGAAAAGTACTGGAATAGTAAAACCTTACACCCTTTATTTCCTAAGGGGATAAGGAGAGGTATGCTGACTGATAGTCTGTTTTTCAATGTAGAGATATATTTTATCAAATAAATGAGATATAACGACATAAATATTTACAACTTAGAATTAACTACAACTAAAGCAAATAACGACAAATAACGACGAAAAATACTCATAATTATTTTTCTTTTTTCTTTCTTTCTAATTAGGCGTCAAAGTCCTCGTTCGCATTACTGTCACAGGGAGATGTTCCTAGAAGGCTGGCAGCATCGCCACGTTGAATTGCCATGCTTATTTTCCGTCCGAAGAAATAACCAACCCACTGGTCTTGTAAAATTACGACCAATTCTTAATTCCATGCAGCAAAATCTACTGATAACGAAAAAAATCAGTCAATTTCTCCTATTCTATCCAAAATCTACTTCAGAACTGAAACTCGGAATTTAATGATGTAACCTAACCTAACACTTGTAGTGGCTTTTTAGATTTTGAACAACTATAATTGTGTGATCCACAAATTGTTGTTCTAGGTGTGGATGTCATATCAATGCGAGGACCGCCCGGAGGACACGGTGGAGGATACGGTGGCGGTGTGCATTGCGTGGGCTGAGCACCGCCATGTCCTCAGGAATATGATCGGTGACGGCGACCTCTCGCGTTCGGTTTTGTTTTGGACCATGGTATGGAGCAAGGGGGACTTGGATACCGCCTGTTTCTTCTGCGAAGCAGCCATGACGGAACAAACGTTCTCACGCCCCAGCCGTCGCGAGAGACACTCCGGGCGTCGGGGATCACGAGACGATCACGAGGCCACCGTAAGCACGGGCCTGTGGACGGCGAGCACGGGCGAATAGCCGACCGATCAGAACCAGACCCAAGCCGCGCGCGCATCAAGGAGGCATCAGACCACCACAGATGGGACCCAATAGGGCTGATGCCGATACGGAGTCGTTGAAGACTTAACGGGTTGCCGGGGCTCCGGCTCTAAGTGCAAGAGTAGGAACGGGGTGGTTTTTAGTCAGTAAAAGTCTGACTTTCCCTCTCGCCTCACCCGGGCGGGAGAAAATATTGGAAGTCTTTCCCCCTAAAAAAATGTGTGTGTGTCATGTCATTTTAAAAATAAACAAAAAGAAAGATATTCGCTGATCGGACAAACAATCAATCATCTACTTCCGAATTTAAGTAAAACAATAATTTCACATCTCCACAGTTCTACCTACCCCCCTACGGCAACAAAACTACAATGTTCATACACACTACAACAACAAATAACAAAAAAAAAAACAAAAATATATTGAAACAACAGCAGACATCAGGTTATATGTCTCGGTTTCGAACCCGGCACGTTTCGCGTATTGATCCGTAACGTAAATATTTACGCCGGTCTTATACCTCCGGTTTATGTCTATATTCAACCGTAAACCTGTAATTCAGGAGATTCCTGAAATAGGGGTATAATGGTATGTATGTATTTTGAACTAAGGGACGATTTTTAATCACAAGTTATTAGGGTGGTGACTAATTTTTATTTTAATGTCCGTCTGGTAGATTATTTAAAAACATTAGACACGTTTTTTCTATGAATACGAAACGAATAGTTTGAAGATATATTCATTTGAAATATCGCATGACGTCACTTTTGAGTACGATTTATACTCTAAACTAGCTGTTGCCCGCGACTTCGTCCGCGTAGATTAATGACTTCTGACAGAATTAATCAGAATCAATTCAGTGCCCAAGTAAGATTTACCTATTTTGAAATGATTTATCGTAGTTTCAATAAATAAATAATCCCGCAGGGATCTTACCAGTACAGTGCCCGATCATGTAAGGTTTGAGTAATAAAAACTATTCTATCGACTATTGTCGTACCGAATCTCTCTAAAATAAGTTCAGTGGTTAAGAGTTAGAGAGTCCTGGGGCATTGACGCATAGTTCTCGTTCCCGTGGGACATCTGTGATAGAAACTATCAAACGTTACCTAGGTCCCAAATCATCGTTCACCGAATGTAATTCAAAAAGATTCAATGAATCTAAATTCAATGGCTAAGACGATTTATACAAACTCTCATTCCCTATTTTATTCCCTTAGGGGTGGAATTTATCAAAATCCTTTCTAAAGAGATACCTATGTCATAGTAACTTTATGCATGCAAAGTTTCAGCCCGATCAATTTAAAACTGGCAAAGTATCATACAAACTTTCACCCCCTATTTTACCCACTTTGGGGTGAGAATGTTCAAAAACCTTTCTAAAGGGACGTTTACGTCATAATATCCATCTGCACGCCGAATTTCAACCCGATCGGTGTAAGAATGACAAAGCTTCATACAAACGTTCATCCCCTACATTACCTCATTGGAGGTGGAAATAATCAAAATCCTTACTTGGGGATGCCTACGTCATAACATCTACCTGCATGCCGAATTTCATCTGCATCGGTGTAAAACTGACAAAGCTTCATATAAACTTTCACCCCCTATTTTACCCCCTCAGGGTTGGAAATGATCAAAATCCTTTCTTAGCGGATGCCTATGTGATAACAACTATCTCATGTCAAATTTCAATCGATTTAAAACTGACAGTCTCATACAAACTTTCATCCCCTATTTTACCCCCTTGGGGGTGGAAATTATCAAAATCGTTTCAAAGCGGATGCTTACGTCATAACATCTATCTGTATGCCAAATTTCAACCCGATCGGTTTAAAACTGACAAAGTCTCATAAAAACTTTCATCCCCTATTTTACCCCCTTGGGGGTGGAAATTATCAAAATCCTTTCACAGTGGATGCTTACGTCATAACATCTATCTGCATGCCAAATTTCAACCCGATCGGTTAAAAACTGACAAAGTTTCATACAAACTTTCATCCCCTTTTTTACCCCCTTGGGGGTGGAAATTATCAAAATCCTTTCTTAGCGGATGTCTACGTCATAACATCTATCTGTATGCCAAATTTTAGCCCAATCTGTCCTGCGGTTTGGGCTGTGCGTTGATAGATCACTATGTCAGTCAGTCAGTCAGTCAAACCGTCAACGACGTCTGCCCTCACGCGTCTGCCCGCGTTCGGGTCGCGCACTCAGCGATGAGCCACTTCTTCTTCCCCACCGCACCTACCCCGCTCCCCCCACGCCCCGTTCGCCTGGCACCGCTATTTATCACCGAAACGGTATTTATCGCCGAAATTGCTATGACTCTGCATTTTAAATCTGTGATATCTTCGAAAATATTTATTTAATTTACATGCTGTAAAAAGCCATATTGATCTTTATTAAATGCACAATGTATTTAAGATACTTAATTGGATAAGGATTAATACTGTATTGCTTAAAATCGCTTCGTAAATAAGCCATTATTTCTCGTACAAAGTAAAGGATAAAAAATGGTTATTGTGGGTTATTCCTAATAGAGGTTATGCATAAACATATACCATCACGGACTTTTTTGTAGACCTTTTTAAGTTGTACAATACTGTAGTACATTGTTTTGATCTATCTTGTAGGATTCAGTCAGCGTTTGCAATGTAAGCGCAAAAAATGTGTTTTTTCACGACCTCACATTAGAAACCTCAAAAATTGTAGACTATGTGTTATTCTGATGTATAAGCTATATTGTGGTAAAGTTTCATTTAAATCCATTCAGTAGTTTTTACGTGAAAGAGTAACAAACATCCATACATCCATACTTACAAACTTTCGCCTTTATAACAGTAGTAGGATTAACGTAGCTACCTCCCAATCCTAAACTTTGATTCGTTTTATATGTATAAGTATGTTTTCTTATACGACAAAATAAAAAATACGTGAATAATATTTTTTCATTACCTAACTGAAGGACTAATTAGATTTTAATTTTCATACCCTGTCATCATCCCTATTCTTAAGTCTAAAATAAAAGTTTGAAGACAATAATTGACCGTCTTTAGTACGAAAGAATTGTCAAATATTCAAAGCATTTTCTTAGTAAAAATTTATTTGGTGTCGGAAAAATCATCCCTGAATTAGGTAAAAAATTATACATGTATGATAAATTGGCAAATGTCAAAATTGCATGTACTTATTTGATCTGATAGAAATAAGTGCATTAATATTTTATTTCAAGATCATTTTAATGCAAGTTCTATGGTTGTGGTAATCGCAATCAGGTTTACAAAATAAATAATTGTATTGTGAACCTATGGAGTTTCTTGCTCGTTCTTTTTCATAGGAGAATTGAAATAAATGACTTTGACTTTAGATGGTTTGAAGCATATAATTTATATGTATAAATATTTTTTTAAGGGGGGAAAATCATCGAATGACTGCTCCCGCCTGGGTGAGGCAGGAGGGAGTGTCAGACTCTTACTGACTAAAAACCACCCGTTCTTTCTCCTGCACGTTGAGCCCGAGCCCCGGTAACCCGTTAGGTTCTCCGCGACATATATAAATATTTAAATTCTTAGAATACTCTTTATAATCATACTGGCGAATATAAAAGTAACAAATGTCACAAATTTCTTTCTATTGAAAAACCCGATATTTTGAACCCAAGTACTAAATACTAGAAGTCTAAGTGACTTCTACTAACAAAGACAATTCTAAGCACTTCCAAAAACCTTACAAGGTCGAAAACACGAACCAAATTAAACATTCTGATAGACGTAGCCTTTAATGTTAAATGTATGTTCAAGAACAATTAGATACTTCAAACATAATAAAAGAAAGTGGCTCAACTTAGTTCAGAAGCAATCACTTAGCACCGCTTATTGGCGCCCACCGTGGGACCAAAGTTTGATACTTCTTCGTTTTAATTGGTTTAATATTGTAACAATTTGTATTTGACTGTCTTCAGTGAGGTTCAGTGGTTGTAAATGTGACTTATAATTGTCTTTGATTTGTGAGAATACATAAAGAGAGAATTAATATTAGTCACACCAGTGGCTAGTGGCCAACGCAAACGCCTACACAAGACCAAAAATATTATATATTAACATAATATCATGCTTTTTATCCCCGAAGCGGTAATCAGAGGTGCACATTACGGCACTTAATACCACTGTATAATGTAACACCCACATTTCAAAGGGTGCTACTTCTGTGTTCACCTCTGCCTACCCTTTCGGGGATAAAAGCGTGATTTTATGTATCATTTGGAAAAAGTGCTATTGGTACTCGTCAGGTTTCGGACCATACAACAACTCGCAACATGTGTGTTTCCAGTTATTTGAATTAACATTTCATCATTATCAACAGCTTATAAATGCCCACTGCTGAGCAAAGCCTCTTCTCACACGGAGAAGGTTAGAGCATTAATCACCACGCTTGCTCAATGCGGGTTGGCGATTTCAAACTTATAATTAGAAATTATAAGTCCAGGTTTCCTCACGATGTTTTTCCTTCACCGTTTGTCAGTGGTGTCTAAATAATCTTAGAAAGCACATATAACTCGGAAAAAGTCACATTGGTACTTGCCGTTGATAGGTTTCGAACCCGCACCCTCATGCTTGAGAAGCAGGCGTCTTAAACCTCCGAGCCACCACGACTTCATTTAGAAACTAACATTTATTCCACGTTTATTCGAAAAGTGTAAGTACATAACGTCAGTTTGTTCCATTGAAATCAATCATGCTGAATGTTTAATTTCCTTGTCGGAAATGTCGGGACCACAGAAATTATGAGTTGTTTGGAAAAAGCAATTAACTTGTTTCTAGAAATATAAAAGTCAACTACGTTACTACGAATTAATTAAAATAAAGAGTAATTTTTAATTCACTAGCTTTAATTTCTTTTTATGAGTTATTAAAATATGTCATTAGTAAAAACATTTTATATGACTGCCTCGTTGGCCGAGTTGTCGTAAGTGCGACTGCCGGGCAAGGCGTCTCGCCTTCGATTCCCGGGTCAGGCAAAGTATTACTGGGTTTTTAAATATTCTCAGTAGTAGCACGGAGTCTGAAATTGTGCCCGGTATATGGCAATAGGCTTACGGGATTACATGGGACTCATAACATAAATAGTGAAAAGTGGGTGTTACCTCTGTGTGCACCTCTGCCTATCCCTTCGGGGATAAAAGGCGTGATCTTATGTTATGTTATGTTATGTAATGTAAAAATATTTCATTTATTTTTGCTTCAGTCATTCAACGACAAGCATAAGCCAAAATTCCTGAATACTTGTGGTCGTGATTCTGGTGTTTCAGGTGTCCACTGGGGCGACGCCGATTGGTTATCATTAGGTGATCCGTCTGCTCGTTTACCGGCCTGTTCTATAAAAAAATCTATCTATCTATCATTATCATTACAATATTAGCCACAACGAGCCTCAAAGAGCCATCAGACCACCACGGATGGAGCCCAATAGGGCTGATGGCGATACAGAGCTGCGGATGACTTGACAGGTTGCTGAGGCTACAGCTCGAATTGCAGGAGAAGGAATGGGATGGTTTTTAGTCAGTAAGAGTCTGACACTCCCTCCCGCCTCACCCAGGTCGGAGAAGGCATTCAATGATTTTCGCCCTTAAGCCTTTGACTGCCAATAAAAAACTGTTAAAGGTAATTCCTTCGCTAACGTCGGTCACCGGTGACCCTTATGACGTTTAACGTGTTGAAAAAAACAGCCACAACACGACCACTGCCCATAAACCTCCATTGGTCATAAACCTCCTCCAATAATTTCCAAATCCACCAATTAAAAGCAACATTCTATCCTTCCAATTCCGCTAAAAGAAACACTCGCTCATTACCTACAATTTTAAAAGCAACATTGTCTATTCAGTGTTACAAAGAACAGCTTTCAACATATTAACTCAACTAGTATTCGTACTCGACCTAGCTAGTCTAGCTATGTAATAGTTATTGGCGCCCAACTGGGACAAACGCAAGACAGGACAGATAATTAGTGTCTGCCGTACCCCGCACTTAGGCAAATTGAAGTTAGTTGGCTTCTGTGTACTGAAATACAGACTTTGTATAAGATTGTAACCGACATTAAGGTTACATTTTCTGAATTTAGCTTATTTTGTTTCAATGTAGGTGATGTTTTAATAATAGGTAACTATCGTGAGACATACATACGTGAGACATACTAAATTAAGAGGGTTACTCACGTGAATATACTAAGAAAAACTCTACTAGTTTCGAACGACAGAGGGGTTCTTCCTCATGAGCAGCGTGCGCGATCGCGGCGATGTCGCGCAGCCTACTGTACAGCCAACTAGTAGAGCTTTTCTCAGTATATTCACGTGAGTGCCCGCGATTTTTCGTTAATGCAGATGATATATTTTATTTAAAGATAGAGCAGATAGGTGGTCTGGTCTCACAGAAAACTAACGTGAAACAACGCTTGCGTTGTGTTTCGTCGTGTAAGTAATGTTACCTGAGGCTCAATTATCCCCCTTCCTTTCCCGATCTCCCCAATCCATGAACCCCCAATAACCTTCAAATTCCTAATCCTCCAAAGGCCGGTAACGCACTTGTAACGCCTAACCTCCTGGTATTTTAGAGCTCATGTACCAGTACTTTTATATATGTATAAACCTATTAAATAGCTATTGTATTTGACAGAACCGAAACTCCAGTCTAGCCAGGTAGGCAGTAAATTACAAAAATACCTTACAAAAAATATTAAATCACCTCTAATATTGCCGTAGAATTATTTTCTTTAACCCTTGTATAAGTAAAATATTGGGAGAATTTTTGCTCCGAATTCTAGACCGCGCTATCGAGTGGCTGTGTTCCAATAATTTATTACTTAAGAAAGTAGGTTAGTTTTTGCACGATTTATCACAGAAAAGGGTACATTTAATAAAAAGTATTAGGTAGGTCTATATTTTTTGTGATTTGTATCTATAAAATACCGAAGCCAGTGTCATAAACTACTATTATTTTAAACTTGTGTAACCGGCTCCAGAGAATTTGACTGCACGGTTGGTGCGGTGGCTGGGCAACCGGCTATCGTGCAACGTGTCGCGGGTTCGATTCCCGCACGGAACAACACTTAGTGTGATCCACAAATTGTTGTTTCTGGTCTGGGTGTTATGTGTATGTGAACTTGTATATTTGTAAACGCACCCACGACACAGGAGATAATCCTAGTGTGGGGCAACGTTTTTTAAAAGAAGAAGAAGAATACATATATATAAGCTGTATATTATTATATACTTATTATAGCCCGCGATTTTTAGTTAATTTAGTATGTCTCACGATAGTTATTATAAAAACATACTGAATACTATTTAAAACTTATGAATGATAATTCTAAATACGACTGCGCTTCTTACGACCCTATTACTTACGATCTCTTGCCACTTACGACTTCTTGAACAAAGCAAGCTTCTCGAAGTAATCTTATAAATAAATTCCAGTTCAAAAAGGTGTTTCGACCAACAAACTTAAACGCTATTTTCTCTAACTTAACTTAGACAATAGCTTCTAACTTAAGAATTTAACTTATTAAACAAGGGTGCAACTTAGAATGGTTAACAAACAATTGAATTTGAACCTTGATTAACGGTTATAAGATCGTTTTTTGTTTGTGCTCACGTCTTTAGAAGCTTTCTTTTAATCGATACTAGTCAATTGTTTAAGGTAAAGTCACTTAAAGCCAAGAATAGACTAGGGGACAATAAAATATCCAACGATTTTGTTCGACATATTATACGGCGACAACCCACGCCTTATGTCCATAGCGACGCTGATGTTGCCAGACTTATCGACCAAAGTCGCGCTACTTCACCCGACGTCGCTGGCTACACGTGTCACAGGACATTTTGTCCCCGAGTGTTAGCTTAGCTTAAACGTAATTTTGTTAAAAGGAAACTTAGTATAATTAATGGTAGATTAGTATTAATCTACCATTCATTATAGTATGTTATTCATTATAGTATTGTTAGAGGAAAATCCTTCTTAGAGATAAATCCTTCTTAGAGGAAAATCCTTTTTAGCCTAGTACATTTGTGCGATGACGTCAGCTGGAAGGGATGACAGGAGTGACACGAGAACGGAGCAGTGCTATGCAGCCGTTCACTCTTTTGCGTTGGCGCTCGGACGAGACGGTTGTGTGGTTGTTCTCTCAAGGGCTATTTTGCAACATTGGTGACCGCTAGTCTGAATTATAGTTATTTGTAGTTTTGTTACTTTTAGTTCTCGTTTAGGTTATTTTGCTTATGTTAAGATTGTAATAAAAGAGAGGTTAGGACTGTCAGTGTGTTTCTTTTTAAAAAACTATATTTGATAGACGTTTCTAAGAGTATAGTAATGGTAGATTAGTATTAATCTACCATTCATTATACTAGAGAAAGTCATAGGAATAGATGAGGCAAAGAAAGGGATTCGGCATTAAGTCCGCCATTATAACATGATATCATTTACGTCAAGACGGCTGAAGGGATCGTGATGGAATTTAGAACAGACATCGATTATGGTCTAGATTACCACACAGGCTACACATAAGCTTAATTTTAAAGAAAAAAATATATACATGGCTTCCATTTTATACCTACACAGCTAAAATTTTAAAATATTTCTCTTACATATCTTAGAAACAGCAAAAGCTTCAGTTCTTCAGTATTTGCTGTAAATATTTAGTAGAACACGTACATACCTGCAAAAAAGAAAAATACAAAGTTACTTCTCGTATTTAGAAAGAAAACATTTGTGGAAATATTTTAGAAGAGACATATACTACAAGTTCTGCCAGCAGCTTTGCCCTTTCATATTCTACCTCTACTTGAATATTCTGTAACTGTCTATTCGACCGACTAAAGGACCACACATATATAAGAGACCAGGCAGCAATGCTCTCTGATAACCCTGAACCGTTAACTTGCAGACTGCCTTGTTGGCCGAGTGGTCGTAAGTGCGACTGCCGGGCAAGGGGTCTCGGGTTCGATTCCCGGGTCGGGCAAAGTATTACTGGGTTTTTAAATATTCTCAGTAGTAGCACGGAGTCTGGAATTGTGCCCGGTATATGGCAATAGGCTCACCCCCTATTACATGGGACTCATAACATAAATAGTGAAAAGTAGGTGTTACATTGTACAGTAGTATAATGTGCACCTCTGCCTACCCCTTCGGGGATAAAAGGCGTGACGTTATGTTATGTTACGTTAACTTACAAATTGTCAAAACCTCTTTTGTAGAGGTGACCCACTGTCCAATAGTTGACTTCCACAATCATCACATCAGCCTATAAGTACCTATAAGTGGCCACTACTGATCACAGGCCTCTTCTCACACGGAGAAGGTTTGAGCATTAATCACCACGCTTGCTCAATGCGGGTCGGCGATTTCAAACTTATAATTAGAAATTATAAGCCCAGGTTTCCTCACGATGTTTTCCTTCACCGTTTGTCAGTGGTGTCTAGATATTCTTAGAAAGTACATATAACTCGGCAAAAGTCACATTGGTACTTGCTGTTGGTAGGTTTCAAACTTGCATGAGAAGCGGGCGAAATAAACCTCCGGGCCACCACGACAATTTTGTCGGGCCACCACGAGTACCAACTTACATAAACAAAACTCTCGCACTACAATCATAAACTCTATACATACATAACATCACGCCTTTTATTCCCGAAGGGGTAGGCAGAGGTGCACATTATGCCACTGTACAATGTAACACCCACTTTTCACTATTTATGTTATGAGTCCCATGTAATAGGGGGTGAGCCTATTTCCATATACCGGGCACAATTCCAAACTCCGTGCTACTACTGAGATTTTTTTTAAAAACCTAGTAATACTTTGCCCGACCCGGGAATCGAACCCGAGACCCCTTGCCTGGCAGTCGCACTTGCGACCACTGGGCCAACGAGGCATAAACTCTATCTCCACTTTTATGACAACAACAGTTCTTAAAATCCTGTAACAGTCAAACTTATGGTGTATGCCATTACAATACCCACAATACGTATCTATGTAATATTTGTATGTGCGTTTGTTCGTCTGTTCTACTTTCACAGTAACATTAAGAACGATTTGTTTGTACTTAGGTAGTTAGAAGTTATCTGTCAAAAGTAAAGAAAAGTTGTGTTGAAAGTCGATGTATCTAATCCCAATATTGTGATACACAGTTATTCAACAATAATAGGGTAGATGCCTAATTTTTATTTTAATGTCCGTCTGGTAGATTATTTTAAATCATTAGACACGTATTTTTTATTTTCTTACAGAAACGAATACTTTCGATATATTGATTTGAAATGTCGTGTGACGTCACTTCTATGTAGATTTTATACGTAGAAATGGCGTTTTAGCCTCACTCCTAAACTTTGATTCGTTTTATCTATATAAGTATTATTTTATTATAGAGGTAGAGGTACAACAAAATAAAAAAATACGTGTCTAATATTTTTTCATTACCTAACTTACGGACTAATTAGATCTTTAATTTTCATACCCTGTCATCATCCCAATTATAGATGGCGTTGGAATAGTTTTAAGACATGCAATCTTTGTATCTGCAGATTTTACGTATTTCGGTACAAAGTCAAAGTCAAAGTCAAGTCAAAATCATTTATTTCAATTAGGCCAGAATGGCACTTTTGTTACATAACTAAGATACATAATTAAGATCATGTATATGCATGCATATTAAACTGCCTCGTTGGCCGAGTGGTCGCAATTGCGACTGCCGGGCAAGGGGTCTCGGGTTGCATTCCCGGGTGGGACAAAGTATTAATGGGTTTTAAAAAATATATATATTATTCTCAGTAGTAGCACGGAGTCTGGAATTGTGACCGGTATATGACAAGACAGAATGTGGGCTCACCCCTATAACATTGGACTCATAACATAAATAGTGAAAAGTGGGTGTTACATTGTACAGTGGCATTAAGAGCCGTAATTTGCACCTCTGTCTATCCCTTCGGGGATAAAAGGCGTGATGTTATGTGAAAGATCATACTAAGATCCACACAATTCCATCTACAACTGACAATTTTAATTATTGACAAACTTAGTACTTAATACTTTGTCAAGGGTCAATTTTAAGAATTTTAAACTTATTCCTATCTGATCAAAGCCACGGGCCACACCTAGTATTACCATATAACAATATGCGTAAAGTTTTATGAGTGTTCATAAAAGAAATATCAAACGACGCGATATGCTTGTAAGGTCTAACGGGATAACACTACAAAAGAGGTTAAGTTCTTGTTAACAATACTCTTTTTTGTAATCGGCTAGTAATATGTACATTGTTCATACTATTTTTTTTTTTTGAGGGGGGGAAATCATCCAATGACTTCTCCCGCCTGGGTGAGGCGGGAGGGAGTGTCAGACTCTTACTGACTAAAAACCACCCCGTTCCTACTCCTGCACTTGGAGCCGGAGCCCCGGCAACCCGTTAAGTCTTCCGCGGCTCCGTATCGGCATCAGCCCTGTTAGGCCCCATCTGTGGTGGTCTGATGGCTCCTTGAGGCGCGCGCGGAACGCGACGCGCCGTACGAACATTGTTCATACTTGCTGTGTTGATAAAGCATAGAAGAAAATACTAGTTAACGACCTTCTTCATATGTGGAAATACCCGACTAACACTTTTTGTATGGAGCTCATGTCAAAATTTTATCTCTAGTAACCAATTCTACAGATAGACAAGTTATTGAAATTGGACGTAAGAGACTGCAAATTCCGTAGAGCTAAGGCATCAGCGCTCTTTTGAATTAATAGAATAGATTTTGAACCTTAATTATTGCTTATGGGTCGACGTGCTCCATCATAGATTGCATCATCGCTTACCACCAGGCGAGATAGTGGTCAAACGTCGGCCCATCAAATATATAAAAAACCTTTTCTAATTAAATTTTAAATCATAATAGCATACATTACGCCTTTTGTCCCCAAAAGAGTGGTAGGCAGAGGTGCACATTACGGCTACTCATGAGACTGTACAATGTAACACCCACTTTTCACTATTTGTGTTATGGGGTCCCATGTAATAGAGGGTGAGCCTATTGTCATATACCGGCCACAATTCCAAATACCGTGCTACTAATGAGACGTTTTTTTTTAAATCCAGTTATACTTTGCCCGACCCGAGAATCAAACCCGAGACCCCTTGCCCGGCAGTCGGCCTCATTGGCCGACCACTCGGCCAATGAGGCAGTACGTCAGTTTTTCGACTCTTTACAAATATAATTATTGAGCAAGGGGTCGATTTTTAAGGGGGAAAAATCATCGAATGACTGTTCCCTCCTGGGTGAGGCGGGAGGGAGAGTCAGACTTTTACTGACTAAAAACCACCCGTTCCTATTCTTGCTCTTCGGGCCGAAGTCCCGGCAACCCGTTAGTCCTTCCGTGGCTCCGTATCGGGGAGTAAGGGGTATGGGGTACCTACGATTGTCGATCGGATAAAGTAGTATTGGAATTTGAAAGGAATATTGAAACTTTTTCAGTAATCGTATGAAGTTTATTAATGCTCAAACCTTATCCATGTAGGAAGCGGCCTCTGCTCAGCAGTGGCCGCCTGTAGGCCTGTCTGTCAAATGATTATGAACCACTTGGAGTTTGGAGTTGTGTTCTGACCGGTACATCGCAATAGACTCATCTTTTTCTTACATGAATCTCATTATAACTCGCAAATAGCAAGTGTTACATTATATATGGGATGTCCATGTTTGCCTACTTATCTTTATTTTTTATTTACCTAATGCCATAGGTATGGAACACGGAGTATTATTAAACAATGTTATTTTCTATACGTACCTAATCCATCCTTTACCTTTTAAAAACATCCAAATTAAATGTCATTATACTAAAATGGCTGACATTTACGCAGAGGTTAGTAAGGGTCGTCTGGATAGAAATGAGACCGGGTGTTTTTACTAAATTCCAAATTATCTGTCACCTTTTACTACTAAATGACACTTAAAACTTAAAATATTCGAGAAAAGCTCTATAGGTATCAAGCCATACCAGGGCTTTTGTTCATAAGCAGCGTTGTTGAATGTATTTTTGTAGTCGTATGTATCTTTAATATAAGAATATACACAAATATAACGACTACCGAAATACATTAGACAACGTACGCTCTTTATGAACAAGAGCCCCGGAATGGCTTGATACCGGTAGAGCTTTTCTATCAAATAGTTTAAGTTTTAAGAGTGGGAGAGCCATGCTTCGGCACGAATAAGCCGGCTCGACCGATGTGATACCATAGCCGAGCAGATAATCGACGTGAAACAAAACTTGCATTTTGTATTTCGTCGTGTGAGTGAGGTTACCGGAGGAACAATTACCCTCCCCCATTTTCTTCCCCAATCTCTCCCATCTCTTCAATACCTGAATCCCCACCAATCGTCAAATTCCTAACCCTCAAAAGGCCGGTAATGCATTTGTAACTCCTATGGTATTCCAGGTGTCCATGGGCGACGCCGATTGCTTACCATTGGGTGATTCGTCTGCTCGTTTACCGGCTTAGCACATAAAAAAGTGTAGGAGAGCCATGCTTCGGCACGAATGGGCTCGACGGGAGTGATACCACGGCTTCACGGAAAACCAACGTGAAACAACGCTTGCGTTGTGTTTCGTCGTATGAGTGAGGTTACCGGAGGCCCAATTACCCCCCTCCCTAGTCTCTTGAATCCCCAAATCCTCCACAATCCTCAAATTCCCAATGCCCAAAAGGCCGGTAACGCACTTGTAACGCTTTGGTGTTTTGGGTGTACATGGGCGACGCCGATTGGTTACCATCAGGTGATCCGTTTACTCGTTCACCGGCTTAGCACAAAAAAAAGTGAGTCAGCTATATTTTAAATCAATTTAGTACCCACATTTCATAATACTTATTACACTAAATAATTTGATATAAAAACAAATATAATACAACAAACAACATGTTCAAACAACTAGTTCAATAAAACCGAACTAAAATAAATTTGTTACAAAATAAATGTTACAAAACGAAAACATTGGGTCCCCGTAACGGTAACAAACAATACAATAAAACATTTTGTAACAAAATAAACGAGTAAAAAATTCGACTATAGGTAGTAACTACTCATGCTAAAGTAAATGGATTTAATCGTCCGATTCGATTCAATCGTCTGAAAAAGTTTTTGGGTATTTTCGACCCCGTTGGGACTTTAAGACTCCGAAGGGCGAATAGTGCTCACATGGTAGGGATGTAAATTAAGACCTTTTTGTCGAATATTGGCAGGTGTGAGTAATTGAAGGGTTGAATTATGGGGTCGAATATTTGTAGTTATATTTTTGAAAATGTACCTACATATTACCATCAAAGGGGTAAGCAAAGGCACCTAATGCTACTCTACAATGTAACACCCACTTTTCACTATTTATGTCATGAATCCCACGTAATAGGGGGTGAGTTTATTGGCATATACCAGGCACAATTTCAGACTCCGTGCTACTACTAAGATTTTTTTTAAACCCAGTAATACTTCGCCTGACCCGGGAATCGAACCCAAGATCCCTTGCCCGGCAGTCGTACGGTCAATCACTCGGCCAACGAGGCAGCTACAAATACCCAAAGCCAAATATATAGTACGATGCCGTGCCACGCCATTCGAGACGTAAGGATCACTTTGTTGCAATGAATTATGATTGCTAAGCTAGTTGAAATAAGAACTAATTTAATGTAACTTGTGCATGGAATGATACGGTATACCACGGCACGCACGCCGACGGTATGCCGCAGTCCATGCTGCCAGTGAGCGCGCCGTAAGAATCCTATATAATAAGAAATAAAAAAAATGGCATAGAAATGGCTGTAAGTATTTCAAGCAAGCAAGGGGTTCATTTACTAGGTTAAGCAAAATTCAGAAGGCCTGATTGGTTCCCAAAAATTGTCTAAAAAACTACACTACCTACACCTACTAAAATTTGAAACTGACATGAAGTGGGTGTTACATTTCACAATATCTCTGCCTACCCTTTGATGACCAAATGCCACAATACATAGCTCAACTTAGAACATTTATTGCTTCAGCAGACCAAAACAATTGAAATCAAGTCGACCATTGTGAACAGTCCAGTACAGTCAAGACCAGTTTATCTTGACCTCGCCTTGTACCATGTGTCCGCGCAATCAAAGGTCTATTTTTACTGGCTCTTCAACTTATGTCCACACAATCAAAGGTCTGTTTATACTGGTTCTGGTCAACTTGATGCGTAACCATGTATTTATCATAGTCCAGTTATCAAGTTTATCGTAGCCTCACTTTATACAAGGTGTAGTTTTGAAACCCTGGCATTTCTCGGGGGCATCACACAGAAGTCATAATGGTTCAATGTAAGAGAAAGTTTCGGGCCAATAGTTAAAAATACGGCTGTAATAAATCGTTTAAGTTCGACAGTATTTCAGAATAAGCGACAGCCATGTTTCTTATTGAAGTTTCATGGAATTAGGAATAATATCAATTACGTGTTTGAGTTTGTGTGTGTTGAGCCGCGAAATAAAGCTAGTTACAAGACGGCGGCGTATAGTTCGCACTTACGGATTTCCGTAATTTACAGAAAAATGAAATATTTACCTACAATTTTTTTTATTGATTCAGATTGAAGATTCGATACCCGTGTTACCTCCTAGAAAATGACGCGGCTTTAAAACAACACCTTGTATAATCTGTCCACATATTCAAAGGTCTGTTTATACTGGATGTCTTAGCTTGACGTGCAGTACTTGAGTCACTGAATATCATTGTTTATCTCTGGCTAATTGACCACAGACATCCGTTACAGATGAGGAATTTCGTACTAAACGTATTAACTATGGTTGTTATCGAATGAGGCATATATTGTATGAATATGTCGCAACCAAATAGTTTAATAAGCCATTCAATTAACAGCCTAGCGCCCCAGCCGTCGCGAGAGACATTCCGGGCGTCTGGGACCCCGAGACGATCTCCGGCCACCGTAAGCTCGGGCCTACGAACGGCGAGCACGGGTGACTCGCCGCCTGACCAGAACCTGGCCCGAGCGTACGGCGAGTCGGCGGCGAGCAACAGGGCTGATGCCGATACGGAGCCGCGAAAGACTTAACGGGTCGCCGGGGCTCCGGCTCGAAGTGCAGGAGTAGGAACGTGGTTGTTTTTAGTCAGTAAGAGTCTGACAAGTGGTCTCTTAGACGGCTCCGACACCCACTGGAAGAGTGGGATACTTTCTGCCTCGCACAGCAAAACTGTGGAATGATCCGTCGTCGGCGGTATTTCCGAATCGATACGACCTTCAAACCTTCAAGAAAAGAGCGTATTCCTTTTTAAAAGGCCGGCAACGCACCTGTGACTCCTCTGGTGTTTCGGGTGTCCATGGGCGGTGCTGATCGCTTATCATCAGGTGATCCGTCTGTTCGTTTGCCTCCTATTCCATAAAAAAGTATGACAAATCTATTCTACTCTGACGTCACCACTTGACAGTGATAAGCGAATATTAATTTCTACTATAATATTATTATCAAGTTATAAATGAATAGGGCTCAATATTCCATCGGTTTAGATTTCATTAAGATATCGGGGGTTCGATAAAGGGTCCATGCTTAATTGAATTTCGAAACTATAATTTAAACGTCATTGTCTGCTTCGTATAGTCTCATATACCTGCTTTTAGTTTATAAGGAGGTAAGTAGAATAGTTTTGATTGAGCCATTTTGGTTATTTTTAAGGGATAAGGCGGTAAACAGACAGAGCTGACGGATCACCTGATGGTAAGCAATCGGCGTAGCCCATGGATACTCGGAACACCGGAGGCGTTACAAGTATGTTACCAGCCTTTTCGGAATAAGAATTTGAGTATTGTCGCAGATTCCAGCATTGAGCAGATTGGGGCAGACGGGTAGGGTAAATGAGCCGATTGGGTCTCCGGTAATCTGACTCACACGACAAAACACATCATTTCTTTCTATTATTATTAAAAAAGTAATTTGAATGCTGACTGACCCGACTACAACAGGAGCATACATTTCTCACCGCTCTCCCTGTTTTTGTGGATGTCGTTAAAGCCGACTAAGCGACTACACATTTTAGTTTTAATCTCTGCCCCACGCTAGTATTTTCTCCTGTATCGTGGGTGCGTTTGTTAAATACAAATATAAACAATATTTGTATTTTATTTTTTTGTATTTGTTTAAAAATATACAATAGGGATGATGACAGGGTACGAAAATTAAAAATCTAATCAGGTAATGGAAATATATTAGATACTACTATCAGAGAGACATTAAAATAAAAATTAGTCATCTACCCTATTCCCATGCACATGACACCCAGACCCGAAACAACAATTTGTGGATCACACAAAGAGTTGCTCCCAAACTTGAACCCGCTACACGTAGCACGGTAACCGTTGGCCCAGACACCAAGCCAACCGTGCAGTCCCTATTTGACACAGACTGGGTAGCAGCGCTCTCTGATAAACCAGAGGAACAATCAACCGGAGATCTCCCACCCGCCTGCTACTCACTAATGTGGAGGAGGCACATATAATCCAAAGCGGATAGCATTGTTACTGGACTCCTTACTTGGTTTCTGACAAATATGAAGTTCCTTAATCTTTTATGGATATCGTGGTGGCCCGGAGGTTTAAGACGTCCGCTTCTCATGCATGAGGGTGCGGGTTTGAAACCTACCAACGACAAGTACCAATGTGACTTTTTTCCGAGTTATATGTACTTTCTAAGATTATCTACACTACTGATAAACGGTAAAGGAAAACATCGTGAGGAAACCTGGACTTATAATTTCTAATTATAATTTTGTTTTCGCAAACCCGTATTGAGCAAGCGTGGTGATTGATGCTTAAACCTTCTCCGTGTGAGAAGAGGCTTTGCTCAGCAGTGGGCATTTATAGGCTGTTGATGATGATGATGAATCTTTCATGTGTCTAAACGTGGATCCACGCGAGACACGAGGTATTTACTATTGCGTCTCATATTGGTGCATTCAAGCGAATCAGCTCTTACGAAAACTATAAAAAGAGGACAAATGTATATACCCTGTCATTACCACACTTAAAATTAAAGATATTACCTAAGACTGCCTCGTTGGCCGAGTGGTCGCAAGTGCGACTGTCTCGGGGTCGGGCAAAGTATTACTGGGTTTTTAAAAAATCTCAGTAGTAGCCCGGAATCTGGAAATGTGTCCGGTATATGGCAATAGGCTCACCCCCTATTACATGGGACTTATAACATAAATAGTGAAAAATGGGTGTTACATTGTACAGTGGCATTAAGTGCCGAAATGTCCACTTCTGCCTACCCCTTCGGGGATAAAAAGGTGTGATGTTATGTTATGTTATGTTATTACCTAATCCGAAACTGTAAAGTCCTAAGTTTAAAAAACGAACAAAAACAATTCCAAATCTGTAAAAGTCCTACACCCCCAAAACACGACACCAATCAAAGAAAAAGACAAAGTCAAAGCATTTATTTCAATTAAACAATAATTTGGTACTTTTGAAACGTCAGCAAATACAAAATAAATAATAGTCTGTCAGCCTGTCCATCAGTAAAGCTAGGCGCTTGTTCCAAAATGTACATTCGAATGGAGAAGAACGAGCAGAAATTCCAATCGTTACTTTAAAAAAATATGTTGCAATGGCACAGTCAACCCCTTTTCAATTACAGAGTAAATAATACCCCAGGAGACATGTTACAACATGACACATATCACACAGACTGGGTCCTTTTGACCAATCACGCTTTACAGGTTGTCACATACCTCTACAATTGGAGAGTGACAGGGTTATGCGTACTGAGTGTTTTTAAATTGTTGAATTACAATCGTTATACATAATTCCTCTGTGAGTGTATATATAATTCTTCTGTGAGTGTGTATGCCACTGAACTTCTCTCAAACGACTGGACCGATTTTGATGAAATTTTTTGAATGGTTTAGATTCACAAATCATCTTGGCAGATGGCGCTGCAGTCGGTGTTTAGGTTAGTTATCCTAAACGGCTGAACTAATTTGAAAGAATTTTTGTACTGTATATGCAAGACAACGTCTGTCGGGTCCGCTAGTAGATATGTAAAAACTTCTTTCGTAGTTGTTTATTCCATCTCTGTATGAGAATACACCATTGTCCAGCAGGGGAATAGTTATATGCTGATCTTGATAAAATTATAGCGAAAACCTTTTCATTTCATTTATTCAATAAACAATTTACATTGTATCTGAATGTTTCCATACATTATCATAAATCATAATCATAAATTACATTGCAAAAAATAAAATCAACAGAACAATTTAAATAATAATAAAACGCGAAATAATCAAATATAACATGACAAAAATCCAATTTAAAAAGAAAATACATAATTGGGTACTTTTCACGATAAGAATAGATCAATTATAAATTTTTCCGCAATTAAATGATTGAATTAAAATAAATGTCAACAAAACACTGCAGTACTACATTAAATCATTGAATTAAAACACATGTCAAGAAAACACTTCGATAACACATTAAATTATTGAATTTTAATGACAATATGATAATAGAGAGATGAGATATTATTTAGTAAAAACTACTTACTTTATACTTAAATACTTAATAATACATAGTAATAAATACTTAATAAGATTAGTCAGACAAGATTACCGATATCAGCTAAAAAAATAAATAATATCCTGCCTCGGTGGCCGAGTGCTCGCAAGTGCGACTACTGGCCAAGGGGTCTCGGGTTCGATTCCCGGATCGGGCAAAATATTACTGGGTTTTTAAAAAAAAATCTCAGTGGTAGCACGGAGTCTGGAAATGTGCCCAGTATATGGCAATAGGCTCACCCCCTATTACATGGGACTCATAACATAAATAGTGAAAAGTGGGTTTTACTTCTGCGTGCACCTCTGCCTACCCCTTCGGGGATAAAAGGCGTGATGTTATGTTATGTTAAATAAATAATATTCAAAATTATTATTAAAACAGCTGACTATAAACGGAGCACTCACCCTTTGGAAAGGCTGACTCCTATTGTGCGACGTCAAACGGTGACATTTTAACATTCAGCTAAAATGGCTAAAGGGCTAAATATTAAATGCTGATTTAGGATTATAGTACTTAAAACACTTAGGTAGTATTAACATTTATTTGAACACAAGGCTTTAGTATTCAAGTAACATTAAAATGAAACTGATACCTTGATAATTGTCTTTTTGGTCTCAGATATGTAACAGACTATAGGGTGACCTCTAATTCAGTGGATTATTAACATTACAGATCAAACTGAGAACCATTTTTTTTCTTTTTGAAGTCGATTAAAAGTATAATTAAACTTTTTATAAAATTAACTACATATCACAATTTGAGACGATTTTTTTATGGGACAAGCCCGCCACAACCTCCCAAAACCGCTGCAACTCCTGTAAGCCAGGATCTACAGTAGATATAACCATGAAAACACCGGAACATTGAAGTCCGGCGCGTCCCAGGGACATGAGTAACTGTCTTGGTTCCCGCAACGAAGTGAATCAGAAGATATTATAAGAGGAGAAGAAGAAAAAACTCGGTGAATTACTGCAGGAGACAGAATGAATTAAGCCTAAAGGCACAAAAAAGGGACTGTACAACTGGGTGAAGCCCAGTCGCCAAGCACCACGGAAATTGAATTTGAGACCTTATCTAGTTACACTTTTGACCAAGGAAGCACAAACAATATGTAACTGATTTGATACATAGCAAGACAATATACTCTGCTAACCCCAAAAGGGAATAACAGGTTTAACATTCTGTATATATAAAAATCATGTACGCAGAAAACCTTTTATCTCAGTCAAAATTAAAAACTTTACCAAACAAAATGGCATTCTATATTCAAATTTATTTACTTTATTAACATCATAAAAGCGTTAAAAAATTTATAATTCGACACACACGACCGCTCCAACACGGAGTTGTACCTACACTGCGCAAATGAGACTAAAAATATACAACTTTTTTACGACTACCCACAGAAATCTCGTGTTTTATAAAATTTTCGAGGGTCACGAAAGTTTAGGGTCGAATTTGTCCCAGTATACAAATTTAACATGGTACCTGCTTGACCGCGGAGGGTTAGAAAAAAATTGAATATGGCTAGGCCTCTCCCTAAGGTACACTACTTCAATTTCTGCGTAGATTGCATTTTTCGTATTTGCTACCTTATGATAAAATATGAATGTATTTGAGGCCAATTCTAGAATTTACAAAAGAGCGTTGATTTGGTTATTGGGGTCTCAAAATACTTCGTATAAATCAGTCAATGTTATGACTAAAGATACAAATTTTATACATTTTGTATGAAGATATGAAATTCTATCACTAGTATTTTTTTATAGCATAAGCCGGTAAACGAGCAGACGGATCACCTGATGGTAAGAAATCGGCGTCGCCCATGGACACCTGGAACACCAGAGGCGTTACAAGTGCGTTACCGGCTTTTTGGGGATTAGGAGTTTGAGGATCGTTGGGGATTCAGGGATTGGGGAGGTAAAAAAATAATAGTAGCCAAATTTATGACCAGATATTTGAGTTTAGTTGATATAATCATAAATAAATATAGAGAAACTATAAACTTTGTTAATACCTGTATATTATGTACCCATGTTTGCAAATGATTAAATGAATATGAATATGAATAAATAATGTAGTTTTTTTTATACTTAACAGCGTTTGCGTGCGATTTCGCCCGCATAAAATAATCTACGCATTTCTTCGAACTCACAACTCCAAAAGTTTCTTTCATATTTACTTAATTATGTAGATAACAATATCTCTTGAGTTATAATGATATACTTTCTAAGACTATTTAAACATTAGTGACATACGGTGAAGGAAAACATCGTGAGGAAATCTGGGCTTATAATTTCTAATCATAAGTTCGAAATCGCCAACCCGCAATGAGCAAGCGTGGTGATTAATGGTCAATACTTCTCTGTGTAAGAAGAGGTCTTTAATCAGCAGAAGTCACACATAATAATACTTAGAAAAAGACACACAATAGTAATACCAACAAATTATCACTTTAATTACAAAGGTAGGCAGATGCGCATTACGGCACTTAATGCCACTGTACAATGTAACACCCACTTTACACTACTTGTCATGAGTCCCTTGTAATAAAAGGTAAGCTAATTGTCATATACCGGGCACAATCCCAGACTCCGTGCTACTACTGAGAATTTTTAAAAAACCCAATAATACTTTGCCCGACCCGGAAATCGAAGACCCCTTGCCCAGCAATCATACTTGAGACCACTCGGCCAATGAGGCAATCAAGAAAAAGACTTACAATAATAACATACCAACAAAATAAATAACTACTTCAATAATAAAACGAATGTTCGACTAATCTTTACGCGTATAATAATACGCCAAAGACCACTTTCATTTCACAACCATCGACGCAGGAATAGGTTCAGCTATCTCATTACACTCGATTGCTTTACGTGGAATTCATACTAACACATGTGATTACAGTAATGTGAATGTCGGTTGGTCTGTTTTTCTTTCTTGCCAAAAATTGAGGTACCCTTTGATAACGTAACATAACATTACGCCTTTTATCCCCGAAGGGATAAGCAGAGGTGCACATTATGCCACTGTATAATGTAACACCCACTTTTCACTATTTATGTTTTGAGTCCCATGTAATAGGGAGTGAGCCTATTGCCATATACCGGGCACAATTCCAGACTCCGTGCTACTGGAGTATGGGTGACTCGCCGCCCGACCAGAACCAGGCCCGAACGTACGGCGCGTCGCGTTCCGCGCGCGCCTCAAGGAGCCATCAGACCACCACAGATGGGGCCTAACAAGGCTGATGCCGATACGGAGCCGTGGAAGATTTATCGGGTTGCCGGGGCTCCGGCTCGAAGTGCAGGAGTAGGAACGGGGTGGTTTTTAGTCAGTAAGAGTCTGACACTCCCTCCCGCCTCACCCAGGCGGGAGAAGTCATTGGATGATTTTCCCACCTCAAAAAAAAAAAAGACTCCGTGCTACTACTGAGGTTTTTTTTACAAACCCAGTAATACTTTGCCAGACCCCGGAATCGAGACCGAGACGCCTTGCCCGTACCATTTGATTTTTGTATTAATTGATCTTTGTTACGGTTAACTAAGACTAGTAGCGACGCCAGAGTATAATAAGGTAGTAGTAAGGTAGGGTATGACAATTTAAAATGTAATTAGTCCGTCAGTTGTGTCAATTCAAGTTGGAGGGCCATGCTTCGGTATGAATAGACCGGCTCGACCGAAATAATACCACGGCTTCACAGGAAACCGACGTGAAGCAACGCTTGCGTTGCGTATGAGTGAGGTTACCGGAGGCCCAATTACCCTCCCCTTCCTCAATCTCCCTGAATCCTCAACGATCCTCAAACTCCTAATCCCCAAAAGGCCGGTAACGCACTTGTAACGCCTCTGGTGTTCCAGGTGTCCATGGGCGACGCCGATTGCTTACCATCAGGTGATCTATCTGCTGGTTTATCGGCTTAAAAAAATATGATAAACCTTCTTATGTAGAAGAGGCATAGTTTAGCAGTGGACTGCTACGGGATACTGATAATTTTTGAAGAACAGTAAACGAGATGGTGAGCATGATAGACTACAGGTTTTAAATCCGCTTGGGTGTTGAATCTTCCATTAACGTATAAATTTTTGAGAATTCACTCATAGTTTTTTTTATCGTCAGAACCAAAGTCACGGGTACAACCTAGTATCTAATAATATCGATTCTAATACGATTTTGGATGTGTAAACATGAATTATTAATATCGGAGTTGGGCAGCCATTTTTTTTTTTCCTTTTTAAGCTGATCGCTATTTGGAAAAGGGTCTGTAACCGGCCCTGAAAATGTTGACCGTAAAAAAGATAAAAATATAGATTTTAGGGGTCCCCTAAAATAACTTTGGATGGTAACCGGTTATGAGGGGATTCAAGGTCAAATGAGAGTTGGTTAAACTTTTATTTTTTTGCTTGAGCAAAATATTTTTATATATTATTAGTTTTCCGCCCTTAAAGTATATTATCTTTATCTTTACCCGACACGGGAATCGAACTCAATCTCTCATTTTACTCATATTTATTAATCACATCATGTTAATTCATTGAAATAGTTATATGTCTTTTAGTTGGAGGTTTTTTTTTTGTGTTTCTACATTCTTGTTGTGTTTCGTAGCAAAATAAATGGTTTTTCTTTCTTTCTTTCTTTCTTTATTATGATTAAATATGAAATGGATAGGATTGTAGCTCAATAACACTTTGCCCAACTTAGAAACTGAATCAGAAGTTCAGTATCTCTTGTTCGAGAATCACATTTATGGCGATATTTTGATTTTCTTTTAAGTTTACCATGGTTTTCAAAGCACTTCTATAACTGATTCATGAACTTAAGAGTGAAATCACAACAAACAAACCAAACACACTCTAATTCAACATTACCATTAGAAATTAACACAAACAGAAGCCGTTTAGCTACCAAAATACCGTAAACAATAATTTCGATCAACATTCTCATAATACCGACAAAGACTGTCAATAAACCTTATTGGCGCTCAACATGGGACCGAGTAATTGATTTGATTATTTCTATGAAAAGGGACAAAATCTTATTACAAATTATGTCCCGAGGTTGTTGATTAAATTATCTTATTATTGTTATTATAATAATGTTAATCTCTTTTTTCTATTGAATTCTATGAAAAGAGTCTAATGGAATATAATTGATTTAATTTGTATAGATTAAATATTTATTTTTGTTATAAAAAGGATTCTTTTTCCTTCAGATTTTGCAATTTGTATCGTGCTGGTAAACATGTAAGAGTTTGTGTGAACAAAGTGATTTACAGTTTTAGTGCCTTATTTGTTCGCCAAGGCTATTTTATGGTATAATATTTGTGTCCAGAGATTTTTGGAAATCGAATAGTGTTGTGGGCTGTTTTTCTTAAGATCCAGCGGGCCAAGCCACCGGTAACATAGTATTAGCACAACATGTTAATTGCACCTATCAATGGGCATCATCATTACTATCACCATCACCATCATTACATCCACAAGACGTCCTCTGCTAAACAAAGACCTCTCTCAATGACATTCAAACCGACCGGTTGAGAGCAATCTGCATTCATTCTTCATCATCCAACTTTAATTAGGTCGTCTATCCATCTTGTCGCAATACGCAACTGGATCACGGAAAATTAAACTAAAAAAATAATAAAACCAAGCTTTGCATCGAAACTATATACATTTGCCCAGTTATCACAGAAATAACAAGCGTGATAATATAACGTAACATCTCTAGTTTCTCACGAAATTACATATACCAACCGAGCTCATTTTAAACGCGCTAAAAATGGCACTGAAAAATTAAAACCGTCAGTTACGAAGGATAATATTCTAGTACCACGTTGGGCGCCATATTTCATTTCATACCAGTGTTTAGTCCCACGTTGGGCGCCACATTTTTTTCGAAACAAAGTTTTTTCGCAAAATCGCGTAATTAGTCTAAAAACAAGTCAAGTTTCAAGTTGTTTAGCATTTTATGTGTACTTTTTTAAGTTATTTATGGGTGACGTGACAAAAAGTGTGTTTTTTTGTTGTAGAGGTAAATATGAAATGAGAAATAAATTATTATAATGTCGTCTAGTAAAGATAAGGTAAAGTAGAACGACGTGTTTAATATCACGCTTCTTATTCCCAGAAGGGGTAGCGTGTTGCAGTAGTTATTGCATGATGCTAGTTAAATTGATGTAGCTTAGCATTACGAACATTGCTTGACATTATCAGAGTTTAAGTGTGGGAGAGCTATGCTTCGGCACGAATGGGCTGGCTCGAAACAACGCTTGCGTTGTATTTCGTCGTATGATTGAGGTTACTGGAGGCCCAGTCACCCTCCCCCCACTCCCCCAATCGCTCCAATACCTGAATCCAACAAACTTCAAATTCCTAATCCGAAAAAAGCTGGTAACGCACGTGTAACGCCTCTGATGTTCCAGGTGTATGGGCGACGCCGCGCCGATTGCTTACCATCAGAAGTAAAGTAACTTTAAATCTATACTAGCAACCGTAAGCATGGGCCTGCGGACCATAACCAGACCCGAGTATACGGCGCGTCGCGTTCTTCGTGCACCTCAAAGAGCCATCAGACTACTACAAATGGGTCCAATAGGGCTGATTGGGGGTTACGGGGTTTCGGCTCGAAGTGCAGGAGTAGGAACGGGGTGGTTTTTAGCCAGTAAGAGTCTGACACTCCCTCCCGCCTCACCCAGGCGATGATTTTACCCACATAAGAAAAAAATTCAATACTAATAGTCATCATCAACAGCCTATAAATGCCCACTGCTGAGCAAAGCCTCTTCTCACACGGAGAAGGTTAGAGCATTAATCACCACGCTTGCTCAATGCGGGTTGGCGATTTCAACCTTATAATTAGAAATTATAAGTCCAGGTTTCCTCACGATGTTTTTCCTTCACCGTTTGTCAGTGGTGTCTAAATAATCTTAGAAAGTACATATAACTCGGAAAAAGTCACATTGGTACTTGCCGTTGGTAGGTTTCGAACCCGCACCCTCATGCATGAGAAGTGGGCGTCTTAAACCTCCGGGCCACCACGACACATATTATATAGATTATACTAATAGTAGCTATACATAATTATCATGGATCATAATAGTCGTAAGTGCTTCTGACAAACACAAGATTTCAACACACAGACGTTTCAGCAATCTATTAATTCTAACTATTACAAGACATCAATACTATGGTATTTCAATGCTTTGCTTTCAAACGCATAGCACATCAGGCCATACCCAATACAATTTCGGCTTAATCTCTCTTGTGATTAAGTTGAAAATCGCTTGAAGAGAGGAAGTTCAGAGCACTTCAAGCTACACCATTCCATTTAATAGAATTTCGGCTTTATACCTCCCGTGATTAAATTGAGAATCGCTTGAAGAGGGGAAGTTCAGAGCACATCAAGCTACACCATTCCATTTAATACAATTTCGGCTTTATAGCTACCGTGATTAAATTGAGAATCGCTTGAAGAGGAGAACTTCAGAGCACATCAAGCTACACCATTCCATTTAATACAATTTCGGCTTTATGGTTCTTGTGATAAAGCTGGGAGTCTATTAACAAGGATTTATTAAATGTCGATACGATTGATCTAGTCTTAGACAGGTAATGCCGGTGTTTGTAAGTGAATACTGTTGTTATATAATATCTTGGTTGTTATGTGCTAAAGGGGGTAAGTAGAGATGTGTGTTTGTGTTATGTAGATACTTACTTTGTTACATAAAATAAACTGCCCCGATCGATTTCGATCATGGTAGCGAGTCTGTCTCGTTAACTAAACTATCCCACTAGACATTAGATATTACCTAAGAGATTGCCGGGGCTCCGGCTCGACGTGCAGGAGAAGGAACGGGGTGGTTTTTAGTCAGTAAGAGTCTGACACTCCCTCCCGCCTCACCCAGGCGGGAGCAGGCATTTGATGATTTTCCCTCCTTAAAAAAAGACAGTAGATATTATAACAAAGAGTGCACAGGTGCACTCTCTGTTTCTTTACTCTCTGGACCCGATGGGACGACAGACCGACATGAACGGAGAGAGGTCAGCAGCAGGATCAACGGTTATTTCGTCCAATAAATGCCATTGTAACTTTTGCCGGTGCGGGAATCGAACCCGCGACACGTTACACGGCAGCCGGTCACCTAACCACTGCGCCAACCATTCAGTCATACATTTCGACATACAGTGCAAGCAATTGGACTGCCTCGTTGGCCGAGTGGTCGCTAGTGCGACTGCCGGGCAAGGGGTCTCGGGTTTGATTCCCGGGTCGGGCAAAGAATTACTGGGTTTTAAAAAAAACTCAGTTGTAGCACGGAGTCTGGAATTATGCCCGGTATATAATAAATAATAATAATAATAAATTTTATTCATAATTCAAAAAATGCGAAATACAAAAACAGAGCGTAAATACGTACAATTGTCCTCACAATGTTATTTGCCTGCACTAGGACATTCCTGTATCGCAGGCGAGAGGAGTTCTAAATATAATTCTTATAGTAACACATTTTATTTCTACAGACCCGTATACTTAACATTATACAACAGAAAACAATATGATTATTTTAATATACATACATACATACATATAAAACTAATCCTCATATAAAATATACTATAATATACCTAATAAATATATTAAAATAACAACTAAAGTAACATTTGTTTAAAACAGCAACATTATGTCTATCGTCGAGGAATTATCTACATCAGCAGTAATAAACTAAGTAGGCTAACACTAAAGTCCATACGGTCATTCATTTGGTTGTGTTTGAGTAAGCACAAATGCTGGATAGCAACAAAGTGATGATTAATCCAACATAATATGTAGTGTCACTGTTGTGCAATAAGGAGGCCAATCAACTCATGACGCATTACGCGCCCTCGTAATCAATCGAGTTGATATACCTGTGCTGAGCTATGTTCTTTGCCGGACATTCTGCGTCACCCGTCTTATGATTGTTGGGCTTATTAAACCGAGAACATGTTGCACATTTAGGGGATTCTCCTTTTTTCGTGCACGCCGGTGTTAAATGGCCTATTTCTCCGCAGTGTCCACATGATGAGGGGCCTCTACATTATTTAGCTGCATGTCCGTACTGTTGACAGTTATAACACCTGGTGACTAATGTAAAATCCCTTACAGGGCAAGAGTTCCAATTTATATATATTCTTTCCTGAGCTATAAGGACCTTGCAAATGTTGGCTGGAACTTCTAAGATAAGGTTACAGGTCGGCGCATCCTTCTTTCCGGATTTGTGGCTCAGTTTAATTGCTGTTAAAAAGGACTCCATGGTCATCTCTGGAAACTTCTCAGCAATGTTTTGCTCGTAGATGTACTTCAATACGTCAGTGTCAACTAAAGAAGTCGGGACGCCTACCACAGTGATTCGTGGCTGGCGCTTTTTGGGCTCACCGATGACAAGACCAGATGACGACTGATGAACTGCCTGCTTGACCTTCTCAGCATCCTGTTTGTTGTCTGTGCTAATTACTATGCCTCCGTTTTGAATTTTTCGGACTCCACGTACGTGTAGCTTCATTTGGTCAGGCCGTATGATTTGTTGTACCAGAGATTTGGTTTCGTCACTGCACTTTACTAATTTACTCACTGGGTAAATTGCAACAGAATTTTGCTTTTGGGGTTGCACAAAATCATTTGGCCCTTTCTTCACCATATCGGCAAAAGAGACGTTCTTAGTTGCGGCAGAGTCGTTGATAGCCTTTTTCAACACCATAATTTCTTCCGCTAGGTCACGTTTTTCTCTAAGGTCGTCAATTATATAGAGGGCTTGTTTCGCTTTCTGCTTCAAAGACTGATACGAGACTGCTATTTGCGATACACCTGATTCTATTTTGCGGCTCAAGTTAGTTATTCTTAATTTTTGCTCGGAGTTGAGTTTGCCTTCTGTGGCAATAATGCAGACTTCGTTTAACTGCTTCTCGATGGTTGACATCCATTTTTGGAGTTCCGACGTGGATACCACTTCTATACAGAAGCTAGGTTGCTGGCTTTTCACTTGCGAGGTACAGGCACGGATATTACTGGGACTATTATCCATTTTGTCTTCACTTGTTCACTACGTTTATGTTTCCATATTTGTAGAAAAAAAACTGAGTAATAAGTAACAATATGAAAGGAGGTCACAAATTTTGCGTATTGCTAATGCGCACGTCTGTTCACTACGAACGGCAACAATGCAAAATCTATCTATATATATAAAAATCAATGCCACTTTTCGTTGTAATTCCATAACTCAAGAACGGGCTCACCTATCCAAACCAAATGCTTAGGATTTGGTCGGCATATTTAGTAGATGGTTTATGTGAAGTTTGCACAAAATCGGTCGAGCGGTTCCTCATTTGTCACATTTTTTGTAATAAATGAATTCAATAGAAACTTTTTTCACAGATATATATAAAAATCAATGCCACTTTTCGTTGTAATTCCATAACTCAAGAACGGGCTCACCTATCCAAACCAAATGCTTAGGATTTGGTCGGCATATTTAGTAGATAGTTTATGTGAAGTTTGCACAAAATCGGTCGAGCGGTTCCTCATTTGTCACATTTTTTGTAATAAATGAATTCAATAGAAACTTTTTTCACAGAAACTTTTTTGAAGTTTTGTTGACAGGACAAGCACGTTGTTATGTCATTCATGCCGTCAGTTCATTTTGGACGTGGTTTGATTAAAGCATATTATCAGCGATAAATTTCTTTTCACATAATTGCATTTGCAGTGCATTCATACAAACGGTGAGTCCTGAATTTATGTGTACTTTTCTAAGTTGCCGTATATGATTTCACATAGCATCATATGCGACAGCTTCTTGGGAATTTGTTTTTTTTTTGTTCTAATTTTTTTTTTCGATTTTTAAGCGAAAACATATGTGCATACGGGAAAAATGCCACCAGCCAGACGAGCAAATATAGGTCGGCGAACGCGTAATGCAAATGATGTGGCATTACTAAGACGATCACAGACTGCAGATGAACGCGCACAAGCTAATGCATCGCAGCGTGAACGTAATGCACGCAATGGATTTGTTAACCCAGTACCTGTACTGAATCTTGCACGGCCATCACGAATACGTCGTGCTGTTTTGGCTGAAATGATGCGTGCTGCTTTTAATTACAACAGTCAGATTGATTATAGTATGTATGGATACATTGGAATGATGGACGCAATATGTCCACATTGTGATGCGGCTAACTTTCCAGGTGAAACGCCCGGCATGTGTTGTGCTAATGGCAAAGTGAGATTGCCAGCATTAGAAACTCCACCCGAACCATTGTATTCATTTATTTTTGGGACATCGCAAGCGTCGAAGCACTTTCTGAGTCATATTCAACAATACAATTCGGCATTTCAAATGACTTCTTTTGGTGCAACTAAAATTATTAGAGATAATTTTATGCCGACGTTTAAGGTAAATACTTCAACAGGATTATTCCATGTTTGTATCAATCTGAAGCATAAAGTATATTTAAAAAAAAACTGATATAAGATTTACCTAAAATTGTATACATGTTACAGATTCAGGGCCAGATTTATCATCAAGCTGGTTCGTTATTGCCATACCCCGACGCTGATCATCAATTTTTGCAAATTTATTTTATTGGTGATGAAAATCGTGAATTGGATCAACGTTGTGCAATTGTTTCGAATACAAGACGAGAAATTATTCGTGAGCTACAAAGGTTTTTCCATCAGCATAACGCATTAGTTCAATTGTTTAAAATTGCTCTCGATCGTATGCCAACTGATAATCACAAAATCGTAATAAGAGCTGATAGAACACCTTTTGGAGAGCATGCAAGGCGATTTAATGCACCAACAATTGATGAGGTTGCAATTGTAATTCTTGGTGATCAGTTTCAATCCCGTGATATTGTACTTCATCGTAGAAATGAGCAATTGCAACGTGTTTCGGAACTTCATCGTAGTTACGATGCATTACAGTACCCAATATTGCATTGGAAAGGTGACGATGGTTACCATATCAATATACCAATGATTGATCCACGAACAGGTAAATAATTGACCTATTTTTAGTGTGTTGACATTTCATTTCTACAACTTTCTAAAGTCACATTTTGTAATTATTTTCAGGTCTACATATACAGAAAAAAGTTAGTGCCATGAATTTTTATTCGTATCGATTGATGATTCGTCCACAAGAACAAAATTATATCTTAAAATGTGGTAAACTATATCATCAGTACATCGTTGATATGTATGCCAAAATAGAGACTGAACGTCTTAATTTTATTCGTTTCAACCAAGCAAAATTAAGATCCGAAGAATATATTCATTTGCAAGATGCGATAGCGAATGATGCTAATGTTAATGACATCGGACGTTTAACTATATTGCCATCTTCGTATATTGGTAGCCCACGGCATATGAACGAATATGCACAAGACGCAATGTCTTATGTACGAAAATACGGTCGACCGGATCTGTTCATTACATTTACATGTAATCCGCAGTGGGATGACATCAAGAACAATTTATTTGAAGGCCAGTCGACAACTGATCGTCATGACATTACAGCACGTGTTTTTCGGCGAAAATTGAAAGCACTTATGGATTTAATTGTGAAATTACGTGTATTTGGAGAGGTGCGTTGCCATATGTACTCCATCGAATGGCAAAAAAGGGGATTGCCGCACGCACATATATTAATTTGGCTGGTAAATAAAATAACTCCGGATCAAATCGATAACGTTATATCAGGTGAAATTCCTGATCAAACTGTTGATCCTGAGTTATTTGATGTTGTCGTTAAAAACATGATACATGGTCCGTGCGGTGAACTAAATATGAATTCGCCATGTATGATTGATGGAAAGTGTTCGAAACGATACCCAAGACAATTGACTTCAGACACAATAACGGGCAATGACGGATATCCGTTGTATAGACGTAGATCACCTAATGATAATGGCAAAACGGCAACCATTAGAATGCGTAACCAGGACGTTGAAGTTGATAATCGTTGGGTGGTTCCGTATTGTCCATTATTATCGAAAATATTCAAGGCTCATATAAATGTGGAGTATTGTAATTCAGTCAAATCCATTAAATATATTTGCAAGTATGTAAATAAAGGGAGCGATATGGCTGTTTTCGGTGTAGCTGGTGATAATAGAAATGATGAAATTACTCAGTATCAACTGGGGCGCTATATTAGTAGTAATGAAGCTGTCTGGAGGATTCTGTCGTTTCCAATGCACGAAAGACATCCTGTGGTTGTTCACTTAGCTGTGCATCTTGAGAATGGCCAACGTATTTATTTTAATGAAGCAAATGCATTGGAAAGAGCAGCACACCCACCAGCGACTACGTTGACAGCTTTTTTCAAATTATGCGAAACTGATACATTTGCTAGAAATTTGTTATATTCCGAAGTGCCTCAGTACTATACATGGAATGTGTCTTCAAAAAAATTTCAAAGACGTAAACAAGGAACAGCAGTCGATGGGCATTCAGGCATTTTCAAAACAGATGCAATTGGGAGAATGTATACAGTACATCCAAACAATGCTGAGTGTTTTTATTTGCGATTGCTATTAGTTAACGTCAATGGCCCAAAATCATTTCAAGAATTAAGAACAGTCGACGGTCATTTGTGTCAAACATATCGTGAAGCATGTCAACTCTTGCATTTGTTGGAGGATGATGCACATTGGGATTCAACACTTAATGATGCATCTACGTCAGCTCATCCACAACAAATACGAATGCTATTTGCCATTATATTATCGACATGTATGCCATCAAATCCACTTGAATTATGGAACAAATATAAAAATTATATGGCAGAAGATATTTTAATTCGTATGCGTCATCATGCAAGAAATCCTGATTTGTTGATTACCTTGGAAATGTGCAACGAAGCTTTGATAATAATTGAAGATATATGTCTAACGATTGCAAATAAAGCATTAGTACAATTGGGTATGACCGCACCAAATCGTCCCATGCATGATTTGTTTGATCGTGAATTGCAACGTGAGCAGGAATTCAACTGTAATGATTTGCGGTTTATTTGTACAATCGAATATAACCAAATTAAATATTCAGCAAAAACATGTATATGATACAATCATGCAAGCCGTTTCCAATAATGCAGGTGGATTATATTTTTTGGATGCACCTGGTGGCACAGGTAAAACGTTCGTTATATCATTGATTTTAGCGACTATTCGATCAGATCAGAAAATTGCACTAGCACTTGCATCTTCGGGAATTGCTGCTACATTATTAGAAGGTGGTCGGACCGCACACTCTGCATTAAAATTGCCATTGAATGTACAGGTGATTGAAACTCCAACTTGCAATATATCGAGAAATTCTGCTATGGCAAAAGTTCTGCGATTAACGTCAATTATTTTATGGGATGAGTGTACAATGGCGAATAAAAAATCACTAGAAGCATTCAATCGAACAATGCAAGATTTACGTGGTAATCAACAGCTTTTTGGTGGTGCTTTGATATTACTTTCAGGGGATTTTCGTCAAACATTGCCTGTCATTCCTCGATCAACTCCTGCTGATGAAATAAATGCCTGCTTGAAGTCATCAGTTCTTTGGAGATATCTACAAAAATTGACACTAAACATTAATATGCGTGTTCACCTACAAAATGATCCAGCTGCCCATGAGTTCTCAAAACAATTGTTAGAAATTGGTGACGGCAAAATACAAATCGACAGAACCAACGGATTGATCGCTGTACCGAACAATTTTTGTACAATTGCGCAATCGATAGATGAATTGATTGAATGTGTTTTTCCGAATATTGTTCAGAATTACAGAAATCATGATTGGTTGACAGAACGCGCCATTTTAGCACCGAAAAACATTCATGTCAATGCAATTAATTTTCAAATTCAAGCGAAACTGCCAGGCGTAGTCACGAAATATAAATCAATTGACAGTGTTATGAATCAAGATGAGGCAATGAATTATCCAATTGAATTTTTAAATTCATTGGAGCCGGCTGGTATGCCACCGCATTGCTTGAATCTGAAAGTTGGTTCTTCGATTATATTATTGCGAAATATTAATCCACCAAAACTGTGTAACGGAACCAGATTGGCAGTGAAAAAGTTATTGCCAAATTTGATTGAAGCTACGATCTTAACTGGTAAATCAAAAGGAGAAGTTGTTTTGATACCGCGTATACCTATGATTCCAACTGATATGCCTTTTGAGTTCAAACGTTTACAATATCCTGTGCGTTTATCATTTGCGATGTCCATCAACAAGGCCCAAGGTCAAACACTTCACGTTTGTGGTGTGAATTTGGAGGAACATTGTTTTTCACATGGCCAGTTATATGTTGCCTGTTCCAGAGTCGGTACCCCCAGCCGTTTGTTTATTTATGCTCAAAATGGAAAAACAAAAAATATTGTTTATCCAAATGTTTTGGATTAAGTGTGTTGTAAATAGCTAGCAATTGATTTCGATTTTAAATAAAATATTTTTTTGATTAAATAAATGAATTTGATGTTCCGATTTGTTTATTTTATTTCACTTTATACGTAGCGAAGCACGTACCGGGCCGCTAGTATAATAATAAAATATGGATATAGGGTCATCCCCTATTACATACAACTCATAACATAAATAGTGAAAAGTGGGTGTTACTTCTGTGTGCACCTTTGTCTACTCTTTTGGGGATAAAAAGCGTGATGTTATGTTTTTAGTTCAAACTGTGAACCTCCTTTCTTTCAAGTTGGTTAAATATTATATGTTATTATCTAACCAACTTGAAAAAGAAAACAATACGAAATATACAAACGTAAAAAATAAATTATAACATATTATATTTTATATTCATATTTTTATTATTATATTTTTACATATTATAACCATAATTATAATACCAATTGGATACTAAAAACTTTGTTTGTCATTGCCATGACATACAAGTAGGTACATACAAACATACATATGTGAATTTTATATTTCCTTCGGGAATTGATCCACACGCAATGTGTCAGAACTTGTGTAATATGAGTAATTAGTTTCACCATTTAAAATGAAAATTAAATTCTATTTTGTTATGTCTATTTGTCAACCATTGAATATCAGAGATATTGTAGAACATACTTTTTTTTAAAAGAGTAACGAATGTAGTTTCTTGCTCGTTCTTCTCCATTCAAATCTACATTTTGGAATGAGCACCTAGCTTCACCTAGTTTCACTTGCAGACTATTATATATTTTTGGATGTTTAAAAAGTACCAAAATATAGTTTAATTGTAATAAATGTATTGACTTTCACTTTTATCATCAACAGCCTATAAGTTGCCTCTTGCCTATTACTGCTGAGCAAAGACCTCTTCTCATACGGAGAAGATTTGAAACATTAGCACCCTTGCCTAATGCGAGTTTGCGGACTTCAAATTTATCATAAGAAATTGTAAGTCTAGATTTTCTCATAATGTTTTGCTTCATCAGTTTACATAATGATTCTCATAACAAGGAAAAATTCACATAGGTTTTTTATAAGATAAGCCAGTAGGTAAACTGGAGCACTCAAGGTGTGTGTTACAAGTGCGTTACCGGCCTTTTGAGGATTAGGAATTTGAGGATTGTCGGGGATTCAGGTTTTGGGCAGATTGGGGAAGACAGGGGACAAGCGTTAGGCGACAGGACACAGCACAAGCGTTGATTCACGTCGCTTTTAAGGCCGTGGTATCACTCCAGTCGAGCCGGCCCATTCGTGCCGAAGCATGGCTCTCACAAACCTAGTTCTTGCCAAGTACTACTACCCCTTTCAAGTCCATTCGAGTTACAACAGGTAGACACTACCACCTAACTATAATGACATTAAAAAAAGGTAAAAAACGTTTATAAATAAAGCCTTTGACTAAAAATCGCGGGTTACTCACGTGAATATACTAAGAAAAGCTCTACTAATTTCGAGCCACAAAGGGGCTCTTCCTCATGAACAGCGTGCGCGGTCTCGGCGATATAGCGCTGCCTTCTGACATCTACTACTACTAGTAGAGCTTTTCTCAGTATATTCACGTGAGTAACCCGCGATTTTTTGTTAATATAGTATGTCTCACGATAGTTATACTTAAACCATTTATTACAAAAATGTATAACTCAAGCGTAACTTCGTTTATTAAAAGTTGAAATATCGACCCAAACTAAATAAAAACAAAAAAATAAAATAAAACTGTTCGGTCTTCAACTGTACACGCTGTTTGATGACATTGCGCCAGTCGGCACGACCACGCGTCATTATTACCTAGAGGTAATTATAAAGACACGGTTGCTACACACGCGCATTTTACAACGATGACATAAACTACTTAAAAGAAAGGAATAGCCAATATATATATATGTAATAATATATTTAAGTGTGGGAGAGCCATGCTTCGGCACGAATGGGCCGGCTCGACCAGAGTGATACCACAGCCTCACAGAAAACCGACGTGAAGCAACGCTTGCGTTGTGTATCGTCGTGTGAGTGAGGTTACCGGAGGCCTAATTACCTCCTCCTCCCCCAATCTCCCCAATCCCTGAATCCCCGACGATCCTCAAACTCCTAATCCCCAAAAAGCCGGTGACGCACTTGTAGCACCTCTGGTTTTCCAGGTGTCCATGGGCGACGCCGATTGCTTACCATCAGGTGATCCGTCTGCTCGTTTGCCGGCTAATTCCATAAAAAAAAATATCGACGAACTAGTGTAACTATCAATAATACAACTTTACTTCTTTAATTACAACTTCGTATTCATTTCTCTTCACACTCCAACAATGGGGATGATGACAGGGTATGAAAATTAAAAATATAATTAGTCCGTAAGTTAGGTAAAGAAAAAATATTAGACACGTATTTTTTTTATTTTGTCGTATAATAAAACAATACTTAGATAAAACGAAACAAAGTTTAAGAGTGGGGGCTAAAACGTCATTTCTTAGTATAAAATGTACTGAGAAGTGACGTCACGCGACATTTCAAATCAATATATCTTCGAAACTATTCGTTTCTGTGAGAAAAGAAAAAATACGTGTCTAATGTTTTAAAATAATCTACCAGACGGACATTAAAATAAAAATTAGTCGTCTACCCTATTAACTACAATCTGCAAGTATACGAACTGTAAAAAATACAAAACAAACTACAATTAAAAACATTCCCAAGAATTCTAGTACAATATTAAGTTTCACACAGTATTAATTTTGTTTATGGTACCCAACAATTTGTGACACGCGATCATTTATAAACGTCACACGGCTGTCTCGCGACCTCCAATTGCCAGACGGAGTTAAAAAATGTAAAATTTGATTTAAAAATCCAGTTAATTTAAAATTCTCGCTTACGAAAATGTTAATGTTAATGAAAGAAGTTTTAAAACTATTAATTCACCGTTCTATTTCTATTGGGCTAAAGTAATCCATTTTTAATTCTTTTTATACCTAAATCAGAATTATATCGAAAAAAACGATTTAAACTGGCGTAATTTGAATAAAAGATGTTGTAATCATAATTCATAATATTTTCTTTGTGTCTTTGTCTACCCATACAACGTTGCTACCATCCGTGCGTCACTGCATGGGTACCCACTTAAAATCAGTGCTGGGTGACTTGTATGCCTGGCTTACACTGAGTGGGTGACCCTTTTAGCATAGGCATGTTGCCAGCGTCTCTCTTCTAATTCTTCTGTTTGAATTTTTCAACTCAATGTTTTTATTACTTCCACTGTCACACTTTTATTGTCGTTTTTATATTTTAATTATGCTGCATCGTGCCTGGTGCTGAATAAATGATTTTTCTTTCTAATCTTGTTTTATTAGACACTTCACTTTATAACTTTTACGGACACATTACAGCCATGACAGTTTTTACTCTATTACTTTCAATTATAGTGTTGGTAACAACTTATACTAACCAATACTAGTGATGTATCCAGTAGTATTTTATTTAAATCGTTACAATAAAAACAACATTTGGCAAAATTTAATTTGTCTAAGTGTCGTGGTGGCCCGGAGGTTTAAGACGCCCGCTTCTGATGCATGAGGGTGCGGGTTCGAAACCTACCGACGGCAAGTACCAATGTGACTTATATGTAGAAACTAGTCTGTAATAGTAGCATACCTGCCTACCTCTTTTACAATATGGTAAACAAAGTCGCGAAGAAAAGCATTTTTTCTACACTTTTAATGCAAAAATAACGCTATATATAGCCTTTGCAATTAGCAGGTCTACTATCGCATGTCAATTGCTAATTAAAAATGGGTTCAATAAATAAATAAAACCCTTTTCTTTAAGGTGCTATCACACCGGGAGCATTCGCGTGTAATGTAACGTTACAGATCTGAGCATTACATCAGTGAAGGAGGAGAACCGAGCATTACAATGCGCACCTTGTAATGATACAATGTGTAATATCTTGATACAACCTTGTAACACGGCCAACTTGACTGCCTCGTTGGCCGAGTGGTCGCAAGTGCGACTGCCGGGTAAAGTGGTCTCGGGTTCGATTCCCGGGTCGGGCAAAGCGTTACTGGGTTTTTAAAAAAAAATCTCAGTAGTAGCACGGAGTCTGGAATTGTGCCCGGTATATGGCAATTGGCTCACCCCCTATTACATGGGACTCATAACATAAATAGTGAAAAGTGGGTGTTACATTGTACAGTGGCATAATGTGCACCTCTGCCTACCCCTTCGGGAATAAAAGGCGTTATGTTATGTTATGTAACTTGTAACATCAATGCGCTCCACTTCATAATTATTCATTCAAAGTCGAATCAATATGTTACATTACACACGAATGATCGTTAGACGGAGGTATTATTGTAATGTAATGCTCAAAGTCGAATCCATAATGTTACATTATACATGAATGCTTGAATCAATGAATCGACTGCATGGTTGGCGCGGTGGTTGGGCAACTGGCTGCGGGTACGATTCCCGCACGGAACAACTCTTTGTGTAATCCACAGATTGTTGTTCCGGGTCTGGGTGTCATGTGTATGTGAACTTGTATGTTTGTAAACGCACCTACGACACAGGAGACAAACATAGTGTGGGACAAGGTTTAAAAAAATATGCTCCCGGTGAGTTTGCACCTTTATATTACTAAAGATGAATGACCTGTGTCACGATACACATTGCATTCTGTAAAAGTGAACCATTTTTCATTGTTTCATGATGTTATTTCAGCTTGTTATTATATGTTTGTTATTTGTAGCCAACTCGATCGATACCTATTTTGTTATAATACTAGCTTTATAAATACATAACATAACATCACGCCTTTTATCCCCGAAGGGGTAGGCAGAGGTGCACATAGAAGTAACACCCACTTTTCACTATTTATGTTATGAGTACTATGTAATAGGAAGTGAGCCTATTGCCATATACCGGGCACATTTCCAGACTTCGTGCTACTACTGAGATTTTTTAAAAATCCAGTAATACTTTGCCCGACCCGGGAATCGAACCTGAGACCCCTTGCCCGGCAGTCGCACTTGCGACAACTCGGCCAACGAGGCAGCTTTATAAATAATAAAAGAATAAATACATCGTGACAAAGCCTATGTGACATATACCAATACACACAGCGCCATCTATACCAATACTATTGTTTTTCCTCGGGAATATAATTTTTTTCCGGGTTAAAAGTACCCTATTATTTAATCCGGACTTCTAACTTTACGTCTGCAAAAATTTAAAGCAATCGGTTGAGTAGTTACGGCGTGAAAGTGGAACAAACAAACAAACTCACTTTCAGGTTTATAATATTAGTAAGTATTTTGGTCATTTTAATTTTAAGTTTTCTTTCAGTTATATTTCTTTGTATTCAATGCATGTAATATTATAACTGTTTTTTTACAGCATAAGCCAGTAAACGAGCAGCAGAACACCTGATGGTAAGCAATCGGCGCCGCCCAAGGACACCCAAACCCTTATTTGAGACCATTACTTAAGTACCCCTGTTCCAAATTTTTTTCTCGATCCCTTATGCCATTTTGAAGAGAAAAAGATTTTTTTCGAAAATTATCCATTAACAATACAGAAAATAGAAAAAGGTCACACCTGATTACATGGGGCTCTTTTTCCATTTGACTAGCGGACCCGACAGACGTTGTCCTGCATATCCACTTGAATGTATAAACAAAAATTCATTTTCAAATTAGTTCAGCCGTTTAGGATAACTAACCTAGTCGTAACCGGGGCTCCGGCTCGACGTGCAAGAGAAGGAACGGGGTGGTTTTTAGTCAGTAAGAGTCTGACACTCCCTTCCGCCTCACCCAGGCGGGAGCAGGCATTCGATGATTTTCGACCCTAAAAAAAAAAAAGACACCGACTGCAGCGCTATCTGCCGGGCTGATTTGTGATCTAAACCATTCCCAAATCTTCTTGAACGCACACAAAATCGTTCCAATTTCATCAAAATCGATCCAGTCGTTTGAGAGAAGTTCAGTGACATACACACTCAAAAGAAGAATTATGTATATAAAGATGGGCCGAAATTGACCACTGTCTCGCCTGGTGGTAAGCAATTATGCGGTAGACGACGGTCACGTCGTCCCATAAGCAACCTATTCACTTGGTCCTTGAAGACACCCAGGTCATAACCTCTATTTTTTTTTGTATTTGATGGACTGACATTTGACCACTATAACATAACATAACGTCACGCCTTTTATCCCCGAAAGGGTAGGCAGAGGTGCACATTATGTCACTGTACAATGTAACACCCACTTTTCAACTATTTACGTTATGAGTCCCATGTAATAGGGGGTGAGCCTATTGCCATATGCCGGGCACAATTCCAGACTCTGTGCTACTACTGAGATTTTTTTTTAAACCCAGTAATACTTTGTCCGACCCGGGACCTCGGCCAACGAGGCAGTCTTTTGACCACTATCTCGCCTGGTAATCGATGATGCGGTCTACGATGGAGCACGAAATACAGACTAATAACCTAACTAAAGGAAAATAAGTGTACATTTTATATCAACAGCTCTGCCTGTCGCTTTAAAGATCAAAAAAGCATAATCTTATGTTCATACACTTCCAAGTTCGTGAGCGAAGCGATATAAAACAAAATTATTCACAAGTCACATGTTTCCGCCATCTTGTTTTAAATTTAACGGCTGCGCTGTTCCAAGATTAATGCTGACGTTTATATAGCACTGTTCTGACGACATTTGTCAAACGATTTCTGCATTGTGAATTTTAGAAGCAGATTTTATTGTAGTACTAGCTTCTGCCCGCGACTTTGTATGCGTAATCCCATTTTTTCCGTCCCCGTTCGTGATTTTCGGTAAAAAGTAAAAAAAATTGGTTAAAAAGTATCCTATGTCGGTCTCCTGACTCTAAGCTACCTCCCTATCAATTTTCAGCCAAATCTATTCTGCCATTCTTGAGTTATAAGTGGTGTAACTAACACGACTTTCTTTTATATATATATAGAAGATTTTATTGTAGTTTTAGTCTCTGGCAGATTTGCCCTCGTTTCCGTGTTATAAAAAGCCTATGTGTTATTCCAAACCATAAACTACTCATATTTCAAATTGCATGGCCGATTTCTTAAACCGTTTTGAAGTAAGTAACAAACAAATTTCGACTGCACGGTTAGTGCGATGGCTGGGCAACCGGCTGCCGTGCAACGTGTCGCGGGTTCGATTCTCACACGGAACAACACTTACAAATTGTTATTTCGGGTCTAGGTGTCATTGTGTATGTGAACTTGTATGTTTGTAAACGCACCCACGACACAGGAGAAAATCCTATTGTAGGGCATCGTTTTGACGTGACAACGTCTTATAAATTGGTTTGCCGGGTGACACTTCAAGAAACTGCGTTACGCTCCGCTCACGTTATGCGCTCACAATGAGAGCGAGTGAGAAGCACGCGTCCCTCCCACTCGGGCATGGTTAGCCCGCCTAAGAGCGAGAGAGATAGACATAAAAAGTGAAAGGCACGCGTCCCTTCCACTCGAGCACAGTTAGCCTGCCTAAGAGCGAGAGAGACAGAGCGAGAGAGAGAAAGTGAGAGAAATACATCCTTCTTCCTAATATACGAATGAATATTCACATTAAAATTATTTTACCACTCAAAGTCGTTGTCACGTAAAACTTTTGCCCGTATACCGACTTGGTTGCCTGTACAACCAATTTTTTTTTAAATAGAATAAAAAATTGTGTCAAAGTCAAAGCATTTATTTCAATTAGCACTCGGCCAACGAGACAGGAAATATACAAACATAATAGTAAAATAGGCATGTTTTATAGCATCTCGAGTAAAAATGGGAGGTCTCCCCATAGGGTAATAACATGTTATCCTAATGTTATTATACTTTTTAATAGGGGTTATATGGGAGGGTAACGTCTTTGTAAGGCGTGTGTGACATATTGTTGAAGCGTTCTTGGCATTGAAAGTACTATATGCATTTCTTTATTGCTCTCTTTCTTCAGGGTGGAGTTGCGTTGTTATTGAGTAGCAACATTTATTTATTTATAAACTACTAGCTTTTACCCGCAGCTTCGCTCGCGTCACAAAAGGATAAAAAGCCAATGTGACATATACCAATACACACAGCGCCATCTATACCAATACTTTTGTTTTCCCTCGGGAATATCAAATTTTTCCGGGATAAAAAGTACCCTATTATTTAATCCGGACTTCTAACTGAACATCTGCAAAAATTCATAGCAATCGGTTTAGTAGTTATGGCGTGATAGTGGAACAAACAAACAAACAAACTCACTTTCCGATTTATAATATTAGTAAGGATGTACATACATACTACTATCATAACAGGAACTAATACCTAATGCAATAGTGTATGCCAATATTTATAGAATTAAATTACAAAGTCTATTTTACAATTAGGTACTACAACACGCTTGCGTTGTGTTTCGTCGTGTGAGTGAGGTTACCGGAGGCCCAATTACCCTCCCCTTCCCCAATCTCCCCAATCCCTGAATCCCCAATGATCCTCAAACTCCTAATCCCCAAAAGGCCGGTAACAGTAACGCCTCTGGTGTTCCAGGTGTCCATTGGCGACGCCGATTGCTTACCATCAGGTGATCCGTATGTTCGTTTACCGCCTTAATGATATAAAAAAAAACATTCATCATTATGGTAACAAACATATTCCTTAAGCTAAGTCATAGATGGGTACAGTAACAGGCTCTTCTGAATTCGTTCAGTGTACAATTAAATATGTCAATGTATTCCGACATCACATTGAGCGTCCGCAGCGCCCGCGTCAGGGGCGCGCGCTGTAGGAGGTTGGTGCGTGCGCGCCAGGAGCGCTGGCTTGCGCCGGCGCGCCGCGTATGCATCCGCTACACATAACTGGATCAGCTCCAGAACCCTCGGGTTATGTATTTTGCCGCGAAGCACTTTAAATAAGTAAAAATCTGTTTTCTAATCTTAAGATAATCATAACATAACATTATGCCTTTTATCGTCGAAGGTAGGCATAAGTGCATATTATGGAACTTAATGCCACTGTACAATGTAACACCCACTTTTCACTATTTATGTTATGAGTCCCATGTTATAGGGGGTGAGCCTATTGCCATATACCGAGCACAATTCCAGACTCTGTGCTATGTTACAGGTGTTATGTTATGTGTTTTATAATAAAAGTAGTTATTACATCTTACCATTCTCAAATATACCCAATTTAATATTCAAATCAATGCGGTGGAAGCCACGAGCAAAACAATAAAAACATTATATAGGTAGTTTATCCCACTGTTGATTTACAATTAAAATGCCTGAAGTTTCATAAAATGTTGATCTTTTCAGATTTGTGTCAATTTGAACTACTGACTTAATTAAAACAGCTTGTTATACCGTCTCTATGTAGTGGAGAACCTAACAGGTTACCGGAGCTCCGGCTCGACGTGCAGGAGAAGGAACGGGGTGGTTTTCAGTCAGTAAGAGTCTGACACACAATCCCGCCTCACCCAAGCGGGAACAGTTATTCGATATTTTTCCCCCCTTAAAAAAAATCCTTGACAGATCCAACCCGCAAACCTACTTCAAACTACCAACAACTACACCAAACTCCTACCGTACAAATAAAATATGTAAAAACATTAATTTAGAAATCCTTTACCTCGAACAATTCACATTTAATCAAAGGCTCTGAAACAAAAGGTCTTCTAAACAAAAGATGTAATTTGACAGAGAATAGCCGTATTTTACAAAAATCGTTGGCAATTTCAAGACAATAGAGACAATTGCTTTGAGATACGACTGTAGTGACAAATATACTCTTTACCAGCTTTTGTCTTTTACATAAAACATATTTATCGTTGGAATTTTCGGATAAATCCTTGTTTTATAATAACTATTGTGAGACATATTAAATTAACTAAAAAACGCGGGTTACTCACGTGAATAAACTGAAAAATCTCTACTAGTTTTTTGGATAAATCCTTGTTTAGTTTAGTGCTTCCCTATACTCAGGGGAGAGAGCTACATGACACACAACTTTAAGTGCGGGAGACCCATGCTTCGGCACGAATGGGCTGGCTCGAACGTAAATAATTTTTGTTTTCTTTTTTATGGCATTTACCGGCAAACGAGCAGACCGATTACCTGGTGGTAGGCAATTGGCTTCGCCCATGGACACCCGGAACACAAGAGGCCTTACACATGCGTTACTGGCCTTTTAGGGATTATATATTTGAGGATTGTTTAAATAATTTCCGACAATTTTGTCGAATACTTAACGTTTAGTGTTAATTTCAAAATGACGTCCGTGGTAAGTCTCAAATAGAAAAAAACAAAAAAGAAACGCGCTTTACCTAATGTCCGTTTTTAAATTATCTTACTTTATTAGTTTGTCAGTTAATTGCACAATGATTTTTTTATGTAATGAAAAAGGCAAACGAGCTGACGGATCACCTGATGGTAAGCGAATAGCGCCGCCCATAGACACCCGCAACACCAGAGAAGTCACAGGTGCGTTGCCTTTTAAAAGGAATACGCTCTTTTTTCTTTTTTCTTATAGGTTTGAAGTTCGTATCGGTTCGGCAATGCCGCCGATGACAATAATGATAATACTATTTTAAACACAGTGATCCCAAATTCATGTTTTGATGTTTTCTTTGTTCTGATCTCTATTCTTTTAAGTTTATTATTAGTATTTTGTTAATGTATCTGTATTTTTTTTTTTTTATAATCTTTGTTTTATGTGCTAATTGCTATAAATGATTTTTCTTTCTTTCATATTGGACATTTTCTCAAAATTGTCTCAGAAATATTCTTCTCTAATATAAAAAACCCACCCCATACGAGATTATAATCGAATAACAAGTTTATTTATTTATTTCAGTTTAACACAATTGCGTACAACAAACAAATCACCCTGTATGCCTGGCTTACACTGAGTGGGTGACCCTTTTAGCATAGGCATGTTGTCAGCGTCTCTCTTCTAATTCTTCTGTTTTAATTTTTTCAACTCTATGTTTTTATTACTTCCACTGTCACACCTTTATTGTCTTTTTTATATTTTAGTTATGCTGCATCATGCCTGGTGCTGAATAAATGTATTTTCTTTCTTTCTTTCTTTCTTACTCAACAATAATGTGACAAGAACCTCAGAAGACGTCAGAAAGATAAAGTTATGTAAAATAACAAAGAACATCGTCTACCAAGACAGCTATAGATACAGAAATAATAATGTCATTATAAAAAAAGTATTCAATTCCATTATCCTTGAACTTTGATTCGAGTGATTAAATCGATTCTCAGTACAGTCGTTGGTCACACTACCTTATTCTATTCAATTTCTATAATACATTCTATACCTTATTTATTAGGCTGTAAGATTGAAAATCTACATACCTACCTTCACAATTTTTTATTAAGGGGGAAAATCATCGAGTGACTTCTTCCACCTGGGTGAGGCGGGAGGGAGTGTCAGACTCTTACTGACTAAAAACCACCCCGTTCCTTCTTCTGCACGTCGAGCCGGAGCCCCGGTAAGGTACCCGTTAGGTTCTTCATGACTCCGAATCGGCATCGGCTCTGTTGGGCCCCATCTGTGGTGGTCTGATGGCTCTTTGAGTACGTACTACGCTCAGGTAATTTCACATAATAGTGTAATACCCCACTTTTCCCCAATAATGTTATGAATTTTACAAAATAGGTGACCTCATTCTAAACTCCATGTTACTTACTGAGAATTTTTGGAGTTATTTATTAACAAATGTCGTGGTGGTTCTCAGGTTGAGGTAGCCGCCTCTCATGCATAAGAGTGCGGATTCGAAACCCCGCAAGTACCAATAGGACTTTTTCCTAGTTATATGTACTTTCTAAGATTATTCAGACACCACTGACAGGCGGTGAAGAAAAACATCGTGAGGAAACCTGGACTTACAATTTTATATTATAAGTTGGAAATTGCTAATAATAATCCGCATTGAGCAAGCATGATGGTGAATGCCTTCTAACCTTTTTCATGTGAGAAGACACCTTTGTCCGGCAGTGGCCTCTCACAGGCTGATGATGAATGATGATCATGATGAATGACTTATTGACAAACCGCCTACCAAGCATGGTGATTTTAGCAAACCCTCTTATGAAGAGAAGGTCCATAGTCCACTTGTGGACCACAGACTGGTGATGATGGTAAAGTCCAATAAATGAAATAAAGACTAGTTCGTTTTTAGACTTTTCATGTTGATTGGCGACTGGGCTTCTCCCAGTTGTACAGTCTCTTTTTGTGCCTTTAGGCTTAATTCATTCTGTCTCCTGCAGTAATTCACCGAGGGAAGTAGAAACTATCGTTTTTTTTCTTCTCCTCTTATAATATCCTCCGATTTATTTCGTTGCGGGAACCAAGACAGTTATTCATGTCCCTGGGACGCGCCGAATTTCAGTGTTCCGGTGTTTTCATAGTTGTATTTACTGTAGATCCTGGCTTACAGGAGTTGTAGCGGTTTTGGGAGGTTGTAGCGGTTTTGGGAGGTTGTAGCGGGCTTGTCCCAAAAATAAAAAGGTAATGAAATGAAGTAAAGAGAAAGTGTTTCCAAAATTCTCGCAGGATTTCAGAAAGACAAGATTTATACGCAGATTTATTCTAATAATAATAATAAAGCGATGAACAAAATAATAATAATCTAACACAGAATTATATTAACGCAGCGCTGTCTTCGACGCGGATTATCTCTCATTCACTCTCAGACAAGAAATTATAAATTTATATAATTCAATAAAGACAGAATCCACTAATTAAGCTTCTTAATCAGAATTAACATTTGAAACTCCGTTGTGTGGAAAATCTTCGTAATCCCATGACAATGATGTAGTCAATTTTGTTGTGTTATATTCTGATGTCTCGTTTGTGTTTGAATATGAATATGAACCGACATACATACATACATACGTAGGTACATAACTTCACGCCTGTCGGCCATGGGGAGCCGAGACTATGGAACGCCAATTACTACGATTCCTACTATGAACCAACTGAGTTATAATAATAGTATTATGATTATATGCATAATAATAACTAAAATAATTACAAGTATTCCTTTGTCTTGGTTGGTTTTAATCTTACACGTATTGTATAGTTCGACACAATTGAATTTCTAATTTAATTCGCCTTAATTTTTCAACTACAATTCAAATGCCTTTTGTCTAAAGAACCAAGTCAGGTCCATCGACTTCCAGATAATTCACGGCATAAAGTCTGGAGTCGCCAACGCTCTATTAATGTACGACAATGGTTCTTTTAACTGTCCAAAACTTAGTACTCATAACACACGTCTGCCTACCCCTTCAAGGCGTACAATACATGATGTAACGCTAGCACAATGGTCCCCTATTCCAAATGTCAGGACACAACAATCGGTTGAGCGGCTCTTCATATTTACACAAGTTCGTAAAGCAGTGGTTCTCAACTTTTAGGGTTCCATTTGCGTTTGGTATGTTGGCTTAAAAAAATGTATAATGAATGGAACTAAGTAAACTAGTCAATATTTTACGCGTTCATCCTTAATTTAAATTTTAGAATGGTAAACAATATCGTGCGATACTATAATGACTGCAGAGTAGAACACATTTTTGTGGCTACCCAGAGGGGTAGCGAGTAGAGACTCGCAACTAATTTAGTGACACAGCTGACAGAGACTTTTTAAGTGTGGGAGAGCCACGCTTCGGCACGAATGGGCTCGCCCGGAGTGATACCACGGCTCACATAAAACCAACGTGAAACAACACTTGCGTTGTGATTCGTCGTGTTTGTGAGGTTACTGGAGACCCAATTACTTCTCTGCCTAATCTCTCCAATACCCGAATCCCCAATAATCCTCAAATTCCAAATCCCCAAAACATATTGGTCAGCAGTTCTTTCTGATTTACCTATACCAACCTGGCATCATGGCAATCTCTCTAACAGGAGAACGACACTTTCATTCAAATGCTTATGTTTTGTAACATAATTAATGGCAAATGGTTTATAAAAAAGTTTGTCTATCTTTCTTCTTGAACGGTTGAAAACTTTGAGAACCACTATCAAACACAATTCCATTGTCCGGGTTGTTGTTTGCCTTTGTTCTAGGTTTGGCTTACCAACATACCAATGTGGGCTGAATTTTTTAAACTTTACTTTTCAAATGACTCTTCTTTTTCATTTTTCAGGTTTGATTCCCGAGTTGAAAGAATCGTTATTGGCGTTTGCTTCAGATAATTCGGACTGGCTACAGAAACGAAATAGGGTACACATATACATATGTGAGGATCATGTCAGACTTAAGATATGTTTTCTCTTGGTTTTGTTTTTTATTTTAGTACGTTCTGTTATTTGTATGATGCGTCGGGTATGTCTTTACATTATTCTCACATGTGTGTATAATATTGGAATATGTATCAGAGCAGTGTAAAACAGACTTTTTTTAATGTTTATCTCTCTCAGTTTATGTGCCTTATATGTTATTTAAGTAATTTAATTTTCAAAATTTGAACACCAGCCATAATCCAGCTTAAAAACAAAAAGTAATATTAAAAAAACATCTTTAACTGCAAATTGCCAGCAGAAACTACCGAACAAACATTATATTACAATAGTATCATCTCAAATCGTTCTCTGGAGCATTTGACCCCATTTTGGACTTTTTTTTATGGCATAAGCCGGTAAACGAGCAAACGGATCACCTGATGGTAAGCAATCAGCGTCGCCCATGGACACCTGGAACACCAGAGGCGTTACAAGTGCGTTACCAGCTTTTTGGGCATTAGCAGTTTGAGGATCGTTGGGGATTCAGGGATTGGGGAGATTGGGGAAGGGGAGGGTAATTGGGCCTCCAGTAACCTCACTCACACGACGAAACACAACGCAAGCGTTGCTTCACGTCGGTTTTTTGTGAGGCCGTGGTATCACTCCGGTCGAGCCGGCCCATTTGTGCCAAAGCGTGGCTCTCCCACATTTAAAGAGGTCGCACAACAATACAAAGCTTGGACCCCGTTTACTTTTCATTGTGTTTTGTAAATTCATTGTTGTGTAACTTCACAAAGGCGTGTTCATTTCCTTTTTTAATTTGGCCGTACAATGTTTAATTATGTAAACAAAATATGAGTCCAAAGAGGTAGGTAGAGATATAATTATATAATTATTTATTTAACCTACTTTTTCTTAATGGCTAAGAAATAAATTACTAACCTAATCATTTACTGACGTAACGATCTCCCACTCCTAAACTTAACGCCATTATTTTTATCTAAGTATTGTAACTTTATATGAGAAAATAAAAAAATACGTGTCTAATATTGTTACATAATCTGATGGACTATTTAGATTTTTAATTTTAAGTATTTTTTATTTGCTAGTATAAAGTTACAATACTTAGATAAAATGGTGCTACGTTTAGGAGTAGAAGGTCGTTACGTCATAACGTGCTACAAAATATAGCAAGCTGTGACGTCACACGATATTTCAAATTAATAATATATCGTTGAAAGTATTTATTTTATTTATTTTATTTTATTTATTTATTTAAGGAAAAACAAACAGTAACATATTACAAAATATACATAATTCAGCTTACACATTATACTTGGCAAATATGTTACCCACTACGTTCTCCACAGATTACTTTTAATATTAGATCTAGAGTGACACAAATATAGTTACATTTTCAAATAGAATAAACTAATGTGAAACAAAGACAATAGCCTTCATAGATTTACGATGCACCACTTACACGAATAATTAAAATGGTCACCAACAAATTTTAACAATTTTTACAATTCTTGCAATTTCGCACACACACAGCGTCACAGACAGACTGTCGATCCATAAGAGATGTCCGAATTTGCCTCTTAAAAACGTTTTTACTCAAAAATAGGATGTCAATTCCGTTAAACTCACCGCTGTAAGCCTCAACCATGCGATGAAGAGGCGAACGTGAGCCAGCATTGGTTCTGCAATAGTTATTGGCAAACAAACGCCGATCGCGCACCTCCCGTATATAAGCTGTGCGAGGAACCAGGTAGTATATACTATTAATCAAGTCAGGACAATCGAACCCATTGCGACACACACTAAACAGAGTCATAATGTCCAGGAACGTTCGTCGCGACTGTAATGTTAGAAGATCATACTTTTTAAGTAATGGATAGTATGAGGATCTTCTGCGATCACATCTATAACCAACTGCACGAATGTATTTGCGTTGTACCATCTCCAAAGTATCATTATATTTCTTGTACAGCGGGTTCCATATAGGTACTGCGAACTCCAATTGAGGTCTAATTATAGATTTGTATAAATACAAAAAGGTGGAAGGTCTACGAAACTCCCTAGAGGCCCTCATAACGAAACCATACATTTGGTATGCTTTACTAACTATTCCATCTATATGAACATTTAAATGTAGCCTCGAATCCAACCGGACCCCAAGATCACGAAGACAATTAACTTTAACCAGGAAAGTATTAGCAAGGGAGTAATTAAATTCAGTTTTATTTTTCTTTTTGGTAAATGTTATAATGTGACACTTAGGAAGACTGAGAAAAAGCTTATTGGTGAAGCAATAATTTGAAAAACGATTTAGGTCATGCTGGAAATTAATACAGTCCTGCCTGTTATTTATGACTTTATATACCTTTAAATCATCTGCATAAAGTAGAAACTTAGAATGTTGAAAACAGATTTTTATATCATTAATGAATAAAATGAAGAGTAAAGGACCCAGAATGGAACCTTGAGGGACACCCGACGTGAACGAAATACAGCTGGACTCGAAGCCACTTATCACAACTTTTTGCGTTCTATTAGTTATATAAGACACAAACCATCGCAAAAGATCCCCCCTAATCCCATTGTAAGCGATTTTATTAAGTAGCAATTTGTGATCAATTTTGTCAAACGCCTTTTGGAAATCTGTGTAGACTGCATCAATTTGTTGTCTAGAATCAATATCTTTAAATAGATAAGACGTGAAAATTAGGAGATTGCTAATACAAGATCTACCCCTAACGAATCCATGCTGCTCACCAATGAGGACATTATGTATGGTCGGATAAACCACGTTATGTACTAGTCTCTCAAAGAGTTTAGAGAATGCAGACAGTATAGATATGGGCCGATAAGTCGTAACGTCATGTTTGGATCCACTCTTATGAACTGGAACAATATTTGCATGTTTCCAAGTATCAGGAAAGACGCCATACGATAAACATTTATTAAATATGATAAATAAGGGATAGCAAATTGTATCACTTGTGTTTTTTAAAAAGACTGATGGGATTCCATCTGGGCCCGGACCTTTAGATGGGTCAAGGGATTTCAATTCTTTACGTATAGCATCTACGGGAAGTTGCAGTTTACACAGGTTGATATCATTTTCGGCCTCATCATTGGGCGGCATCCATGAGTCGCAGTCGCGCATTTAATTATGTGAGAAAAGAAAAAATCGTGTCTAATGTTTTAAATTAATGTACCAGACAGCCATTAAAATAAAATTTAAGAAACTACCCTATTGCAGGTTCCAGTGTGACTTTCCGAGTTATATGTACTTTCTCAGATTACTTAGGCACCACCGACAAACGGTGAAGGAAAACATCGTGAGGAAACCTGTGCCTTTAGCCAAACGCCACTTTAGCGCTTGTCTACAGAGAGAGTAGAAATCAAAATGTATGGGAATGACACTGACAAGTGTCAAAATTTACGTCAATTCTATATAATTTAGTTTTCTACTCTACATGTAGACAAGCGCTAAATGGCATTTGGCTACAGCTGTTGGGCTTATAATTGTTATATATAAGTTTTAAATCGCCAACCCGCATTAAGGAAGCATAGTGATGATGCTCAAACCTTCTCCGTGTGAAAAGAGGTTTTGCTCAGCAGTGGGCATTTATAGGCTTTTGTTGAAAAAACATATTCCTCACTACAATCGACCCCTGTTTCAAATTTTATCTCGATCGCTTAAGATGATGTTTTTTAAACATAAAAAATACACTATAAATGACAAGTTTTACTAACCATTATGTTACGTTATATATTATGTTACTCTAAAGGTTACATAAACCAAACCATTTTGTATATGTTTTCTTAACATATATCCACGTCAAAGGTCGTCCCATTTACTTATTGTTAGCTTAGGTTCACCGTTAAATACAACATTCATTTTTTTTCCAAAATTATCATTTGTATGTTGACTTAGGACCTTACCCAACATTAAAGATGAAGGTTATGCTTTTAAATAAATATTTTTCAAAGATTACATCTCTTTCAGTTAGATGTCGTTTTATTTCGGACTAGCTTTTACCCGCGGCTTCGCTCGCGTCACAAAAGGATAAAAAATAGCCTAAGTGACACATACCAATACACACAGCGCCATCTATACCAATAATTTCGTTTTCCCTCGAGAATATCAAAATTTTCCGGGATAAAAAGTACCCTATTATTTAATCCAGACTTCTAACTTCACATCTGCAAAAATTCAAAGCAATCGGTTTAGTAGTTACGGCGTGAAAGTGGAACAAACAAACTCACTTTCCGATTTATAATATTAGTAAGGATTTTTTAGTTGCGAAGGTTTTATGTGGACAGATATACAAGTATCTAACGTCAGTATTACTAAATACTGACGTGGTATCAGACTCTGAAAAAAGAGGATTAATATATTTTTCATATTTTTCATCTACATGGACTTAATAACGAAGTGATGCTTTTTTTTATTTTATAGCTGAAACAGGGACAAGCCTTTGAAAAATCGTGCTCTAGTGTTTTGTAGTATGCTTCGACTAGTTAGTCGTCATAAATGCGGCTGTGGAGAATTGGACCCAAGACTGTATGTGGTCAGGGCTTTTAATCTCAGTTAACTCCTTGAGTACCGTCATTATAGACACAATTAAAGAACAATAGGTTGCGGTCATCGGTGTCCTCGCGGTGTTTGACAGTTTAAAGCATAATTAAAATTTTTTGTCTTTTTTTTCAAAATTTTGCCTCCGTACTACTACAAAATTTGTACTTTTACTGACCTGGGAATGAACACGAAACCATTATCAACAACTGTTTTTAAAATCGACCAACAAGACAGTTAAAAGCATTTTTTTTAATAAAATTTAATGTTAATCTACGTCACAATAAACGTTACGCACATATCAAAACAATTAAACCTTACCCAAAATTTTTCGTAAAATTCTAAGTTCATTTGAAACTCTAACTTTGTAAGTAAGCTAAATCAAGTTATGCCGAACTTAAGTAAAAGTTAGCGACAATTTAGGAACGAGTAAATAACAACGTCTTGTTTAAACTGTAAAATATTTATTAGTCTTTAAAAGGGAAATTAAGAATTCTCTGCCCGTCCCCTTCTTGGAAATAGGGTAAAGTTAATTTCGGACCTCATTTAAAGAATTACGATATTGAAATAAACGACTACGAAGTTTCGTAGCGTCGTAGCGGCGTAGCTCAGCCGCGTAGTATGACGCTACGACGTAGTCAATTTTTTTTAAATATACGGCGCTAATTTATGGCATTCTTTGCATATGCATCCCCACCATATAAATGGTTGGCAGGCCACAACTGTGCGGTTTTTACGTAGCTTTCTGCCTCGCACAGCAAAACTGTGGAATGATCTGTCATCGGCGGTATTTCCGAACCGATACGACCTTCAAACCTCCAAGAAAAGAGCGTATTCCTTTTAAAGAGGCCGGCAACGCACCTGTGATTTCTCTGGTGTTGCTGGTGTCCATGGGCGTTTGCCTTCTATTCCATGAAAAACAAGTAAAAATAATGTTGGCTTGAACTGTGTTTTTATAATAACTATCGTGAGACATACTAAATTAAGTAAAAACGCGGGTTACTCACATGAATATACGTGTATAGTGAGCTGCGCGACGTCGCCGCGACCGCGCACGCTGCTCATGAGGAAGAACCCCTCTGTGGTTCGAAACTAGTAGAGCTTTACTCAGTATATTCACGTGAGTAACCCGCGTTTTTACTTAATTTGGCTTGAACTGTAAATACTTATGACGGCTTAATTTATTTATTAAAAATAATTACCCATTTTGCTGTTTTAGGAACACCTGTAGATAGACGTTCACGTCGTTCATCTTATTTATCTTGAATATTAGAAACTTTATCTAACTATTTTCGAGAAACCCTCTTTCATGAAAATGACGTAGTTAAATGTTTGGAGGCCCACTCAAATAGGGTAAATGAATAATTTTTATTTTAATGTCCGTCTGGTAGATTATTTGAAAACATTAGACACGTATTTTTTATTTTCTTACGGAAACGAATAGTTTCAAAGATATATTGATTTCAAATATCGCATGACGTCACTTTTGAGTACGATTTATGCTCTAAAACGACGTAGCTACCTCCAACTACTAAACTTTGACTCGTTTAATCTAAGTATTGTTCTCTTATACGACAAAATAAAAAATACGTGTCTGATATTTTTCATTACCTAACTGACGGACTAATTAGATTTTTGATTTTCGTACTCTGTCATCATCCCTATTACGCATGGCAGCTCAGCACTAAAGCAAACATAATTATTGCTTAGAAATTTTACAAGTTCCTTGTCAATTTGTTATGATGAGCTTCACACTGGTCTCAATTGATTGTTCATTCTATTAGGTACGATAAGTTTCTGAAATTATGAAATAATATTCATTATATTTGTGTTTTATCTTCGCATTGGGCAAGGGTGGTGATTAATACTCAAATCTTCTCCGTTTGAAAAGAGGCTTTTGGTAAGTAGTGGCCACTTATAGGCTGATCATGTGTGAAATGTGGTGTTTCATCTTATATACATTACATATATCATTTTAGAACACACGTACGTCGATATTTGATGGACGCACAGAGAAAGATAGGAATGGCGATTGTCAACATATCATTAATATAACTGTTTGGCTGGGAAATGTGTCGACTTCAATGTCACTGGTTCCATCTCGACTGGGCGCCGCAGCTGTGCTCGGTCTCGTGCGTGCTCGATATTGCTCACTGATGCCTGTCACATCACATCACATCACAACACAATTGGTCACATTCACATGTGTTCAATGGTCGCCGGCGTATGGCGTAGTGTCGCGGTTTTGGCTGCTTGCTATCGCCATCTCAATCCCATGGCATGACTTATGCGGTCGCTGGGGTGGCGAGGGCAGTGGGATGCTCCAATTTCACTTTGTTTTTTGTTTTTCGTTTTTTTAATTTCCTTTTTTGTTGTTATATATTTGTTTTGTTTTGTGCATTTTATTTTGTGTTTTTATCTGATCGGTGTCTTGTTCGTCCGCGAGTCACTTAAGGGGCCAGTAGAATACCAGCGCGAGGCCCTGTCTTGCACATGCTGAACTGGTCCCATTTCACCGCAGACTTGGGACATTAGTAGATGTACTTATGTGTAAAATGTCTAAAATCTGTGCGTGTCACCTGTTTTAGCGTGTGAAATAAAGTTTTTCTTTCTTTCTTTCTTTTCTTTCTTTCTTTCTTTCTATATAACAGCTCTGCCTTCGAGAAGCTAGACATAAAAAACAAAGCACGAATGGGCCGGCTCGACCGGAGTGATAGCACAGCCTCACAGAAATTCGACGTTAAGCACCCCTTACGTTGTGTTTTGTCGTATGGGTGAGGTTATTGAAAGCTCAATTATTCCTTTTCCTTAAATTTCTGAATCCCCAACAATCCTCAAATTGGCTAGTGACGCACCAGTCTTTTGGGGACTAGTAACTAGACTTGTATCGCTTCTGGTGTTCCGGATGTCCATAGGCGACGCCGATTGCTTACTGTCAGGTGATATATCTGCTCATTGACCACCTTATCCAATAAAAAAGACGATTACTTCTAAGATCTCCTAAAGTATAATATTTTTTACAAACTCAAACCTACTAAACTATGTACACATTTGAAATCCCTCTGAAAAGAACAGCTGGTAAAATTAGGTTAAGTAATATCTACTTATATTATTCTAAGAATTGAATTTTCAATGAAAATAATATTCATATTCTCATAATTTGAATGAGAACTGAAAATTACAGCAAGGTATATTTAAACAGTCAGTTAAGTTGCCTGAAAACTATGCAGATTAATTCACAGCTAACTCAGTTGCATTTAAAGATGTAGATTTTAATGCAATCTTGGTATTCTGAATTGCTAAATGCGTTCTGAAATAATATCAAGTTTCACTGTATGATTTTGTGATGGTAGTATAAAATAGATTTCTTTGTTTGTAACATTCTGTGGGTGTCAGATACCCGACTAAGAGACTACACATTTATCAGACACCGGGCAGTAGCAGTCGTGTTGTCCTAGAGGTATAAGACGCACGCTTCTCATGCATGAGGGCCTGGAAACCTACCAACAGCAAGTATATTTGTGACGTTTTTCGAGTTATATGTACTTTCTAAGATTATCTAGACACCATCGACAAACGGTGAAGGAAAACATCGTGAGGAAACCTGGGCTTATAATTTCTAATGACACGCTTGAAATCGCCAACCCGCATTGAGCAAGCGTGGCGATTAATGCTCAAACCTTTCTCCATGTGAGAAGAGGCCTTTGGTTAGCAGTGGCCACTTATAGATTGTCATTGTTGTTGGGCAGCAGCGTTTTCTATATACCCGAACATTTAAACTGCATCCTTGAATCCACCTGTCAAGCTTCGAGAAAATGACAAACTATCTTATGAAGAGGAGGAGCATAGTCCAGCAATGGACACAGAGTGTTGATAATGTTAATGAAGCTCACAATAAAAACGTTACATATAATTTTATGATACACAAGCTTCTGCCCGCGGTTCCGCCCGCGTTCGTGTGTAGATAAAAGGTAGCAAAGTCAAAGTCAAAGCATTTATTTCAATTAAACCATAGTTTGGTACTTTTGAAACGTCAACAAATACAAAATAAATAATAGTCTGTCAGTCAGTCCGTCAGTAAAACTAGGTGAAGCTAGGTGCTCATTCCAAAAAGTAGATTCGAATGGAGAAGAACGAGCAAGAAACTCCATTCGTTACTCTTTTTAAAAAAGTATGTATAGCAGCCTATGTATAAAACCAGACCATAATATAACCTTGTTCCAAATTTCATCCCGATCACTACAGCTGTTTTGACTTAAAGTAACGGAGGAGTAACAAATTCAATTCGCAATTATAATATTGGTAGAATTTATCGAAAAATACATTTTTTTTAATTTATGACATAAGCCGGTAAACGAGCAGACGGATCACCTGATGGTAAGCAATCGGCGCCGTCCATGGACACTCGAAACACCAAGGCATCACTAGTGCGTTACCGGGTTTTTGGAAATTGGGAATTTGAGGATTGTGGAGGATTCGGGGATTCGGATGACGAGGACTAGGGAGGGGGGTAATTAGGCCTCCGGTAACCTTACTCACACGACGAAACACAACACAAGCGTTGTTTCACGTCGGTTTTCTGTGAGGCCGTGGTATCACTCTGTCGAGCCGGCCTATTCGTGCCAAAACATGGCTCTCCCACACTTAAACCATAGAGAAATAATTGACAAATTTCGCAAAATATCCCTATATTCACAACTAACAAAAATATAATCTGTCATTTCATCTCTACCCACCCAATTCAAGTGGATCCCACCGTGATATTACACCTCAATAAATAATTCAGGGGCTTACGTTATGCCCATTAATTTGGCACCCAACTAATTCAGCCCTTACACTGAAATTCAGCCTCTTGTACCCACTAATTTAATATGAAGCTGAAACTCGTTCAGTAATTCTCTATGTGGAGAAAGAGCATTTTATGGTACCTCTACATAATAAGCTTTATGCATTAAATTATTATTATTATGATTATGAACGTATATATATGTGTTTGTTTGTTATTTTCTATATATTATTATACTTATTGGGGATGACTTAAAATTGAGTAGCGTTTCAGTATTCCGATATTAGCCAAACAAACATTTATTCGATTTAAAACGGCCAGTGCTGCAGAGCGGCAATTTCATAGGTAAAAACCTAATATAATTACTACTACAAGATGTTTTATTACGCGCGCCTCTCGAAGAGCCATCAGACCACCACGGATAGAGACCAATAGAGCTGATGCCGATACGGAGCCGTGAAGAACCTAACGCGTTACCGGGGCTCCTGCTCGAAGTGCAGCAGTAGGAACGGGGTGGTTTTTGGTCAGTAAGAGTCTGACAATCCCTCCCGCCTCACCTAGGCGGGAGCAGTCATTCGATGATTTTCCCCCTTTAATAAAAGCCCCCACTCCTAAACTTTGACTCGTTATATCTAAGTTTCTTTTTATTATACAACAAAATAAAAAAGTACGTGTCTAATATTTTTTTATTACCTAACTGTCGGACTAATTAAATTTTTAATTTTCATACCCTGTCATCATCCCTATTACTACCATAAGACATTTTATTTACCAAAGCTTAATTTCTCTAACACAACATCATAAAATATACAAGACTTTATTTTACCTTTAATAATCCTATCTGCATATACAGTTACACACAGTTACATTGTAATACCACTTACAATGTAACACCCACTTTTCACTATTTGTGCTATCACTGATTTTATTTAAACCCAGCAATACTTTGCCCGACCCGGAAAACGAACTCGAGATCTCCCTCGATGACTTCCTAATATTTTATTAGTAAGAACTGATGGATACATGGTCATGTCCCAAGTCTGCCGTGATTCACTCATATAAAGAGGCGTGGAAAAATATTTATATATACACTAGCTTTTACCCTCAGTTGTGCCCGCGTATTCCTATTTTATCCCATGAAAGCATGTAACCGGGATAAAAATTGATTTCAGCGTGATTGACGGACAAACAAACAAACAAAGAAACTTTAATATTTATAATACTTGTGCGATTCTTCACTTTCATTACTATACGATGTAATTTAAAACTCATATATAATTTGCAAAGAGTTAAAGGTGCGTGCTCTGGGTTCCAAACTGCGACCTTTAGAGGTAGACTTTTGCCTACATCTTTTGGGAATAAAAGAATTGGTGTTATGCATATGAAAAAAGTAATCATTGAAAGTTCTTTCAAGATAGAAATATTTCATGAAAATATACTGAAAAAATGCCTGAAAGCCTCAGCTGTAAAGATTATATGAAATATTTAACAGATTTGTTATTCATAGACACATATTTTATGTTTTCATATGTACTGGTTTACTTTAAAAAAATGTGTAATATAGCTGTTGATTTTTTAAGAGCATATTTTCGAGCTCGTACCAAGAAGGCGCATTATTAATAGTCATCAACATCAGCCTGTAACAGCCCATTACTGGATTACAGACTAAGTTTCAAGTTTTTATGAGATCGTTGGTGCCTGGTCTCCGTCTAATATGTACCTGTAAATGTGTTTTTTTTATTTTAAGGGCAGAAAATCATCGAAGTACTGCTCCCGCCTGGACTGCTCCCGCCTGAAACCTGCAAATATGTAACCAGACCCGACGACGCATCGCGTTTCGCGCTTTCTCAATGAGCCATCAGACTAGCACAGATCAGGCCCAATAGGGCTGATGCCTGAAGTGGAACCGCGGAGGATTTAACAGGTTACCAGGGCTCCAGCTCGAAAGCCAAAGTCAAAGTCAAAGCATTTATTTCAATTAAACCAAAATTTGGTACTTTTGAAACGTCAACAAATACAAAATAAATAATAGAGCTAGGTGCTCATCGCAAAATGTAGATTCGAATGAAGAAGAACGAGCAAGAAACCCCATTAGTTACTCTTTTAAAAAAGTATGTTCTACAATGTCTCTCGAAGAGGTTTTAGTCAGTTAGAGTCTGACACTCCCTCTTGCCTCAACCTCAGAGAAAGTCCCTTAATCAGCTCTTACGATATCCATGAAAAGCATAGAGGTGGTAACAAATATATTCTAATCCTCGCGTACTCAATTCCGTTGTCGTCGTCGTGGACCATTCTCCCGAAAAGCCTGAAGACAAAAGTCTTCAATCAGTGTGTCCTACCAGTAAAGACATATGGATCCGAGACGTGACTACTAACAGTGTGACTGGTCCACCAATTTAAGATGGCGCAGCGAGCTATGGAGAAGGCTATGTTCGGAGTTTCTCTGAACGATAGTATCCCTAACGAGATAATTCGACCGAGAACTAAAGTTATCAACATCACCATCATCATTGATTTGGAATGTCGCGTGACGTCACTTCTATGTACATTTTATATATAGAAATGACGTTTTAGCCCCCACTCCTAAACTTTGATACGTTTTATCTAAGTATTGTTTTATTATAAGACATAAAAAAAATACGTGTCTAATATTTTTTATTACCTAACTGACGAACTAGTTATATTTTTAATTTTCATACCCTGTTATCATCCCAATTTTATGAAAAAAATAAGTATATTTTACAGCATAAGCTTATTATGAAAAGATTATTGTTCAGGTTTAGATATTTCATGAGCATTCATTCAGTATGTAAATCTTTGAGTGGTTGGATGAATTTAATCAGATTACTGAAAGATTATTCCTGTAACATTTTGATTACATAAACGTTTTCATAAGCCAGGTTTAATGAAATTGGCTTACAAGTGGAAGTTTGTTGACCGGTGAACATTACAAATATTTTGGCGAAATAGTTTTTATAATAAATTTTTATTAATGAGATTTTTTGTTCAAAAATATTTCAACCAATTTTCTATTATTTTGTAGGGAACAGAGAGTATAGTTCTGTTATAAGTAATTATAGCCCCGACATTTAAAATAAAACCGCTGACACCGCATCCCCGTTGCTCACGTTGATGCGCCACGTTTACCTAACATTACACGTTTCATTTCATATAGTAGAATGACACACTTACTTTGGACCTCGTGGCGGACACACTAAGGGTTTTGTAATTTTACTTATTATATTTCTGGACATTCTAAAAGTGTTTTTTTTTTTAAGTGAGTAAGACTTTACCCGATAACAGTGGTGTCAGAAGTGGGATACGATCGTGCATATCGTTGCTGGCTATCAACAAAACAAAATCCCGGTCCGCCACACGCGTGTTCTGTGACTCTATCGACTCAATCCGCATACTCCACAAACTCTGTGCCATTCGTTATTCTGTGACTCTATCGACTAAATTCACACCATACTCCACAAACTCTATAATTATTCTGTGGCTCGCTGTGTCGTCGTGGACGATACGTGGCAAAAGTCAACGAATCTCCAGAGCAGTCTCGTTTACATCGGGTGACTGCAACCGAAGATCTCTCTCACGCGAGGTGTGAGGTGCTGCTGAGGCTACATCTAGTCTGCCATTGGGCAGGCTTTTCACCGAAACCAATGAAGATGTGTTTCGTCCTCCAAGCTGTTGCCGTCGCCTTGCTGTGAGTAGAATATACCTATTTTGTTGCTATTGCCACATAAGTTTATCTCTGTCCTACTTATACTCTGTGTAATTCCCGCACCTAGTAAAAATGGCCAACTCAGGTGAAAAACGACAATTAGCACCAACTATTTCCGAACCTTTCCCAATTCAGGTACTATGTAATTTCATAAACCCATACCAAGGAGAACGAGAAACCTTGTCAGCATTTCTAACTAATTGCCAAAATGCTCTTGATTTAGCATCCGAGAGTCAAAAGTCCCTTCTCTTAAAGTTTATGATTTCAAAACTACAGGGAAAAGCACAGGTAGCTTGTTCCAATAAAATATTCGAAAGTTTCGAGGACCTGCGATCATTTTTAAGACAGAATTTCGGCGAACGAAAGCATTATAATCATCTACTCTTAGAACTACAGTCCTGTAAGCAATTGCCTAATGAAACCGTAGCACAATATGCCCTAAGGATTGAGACCTGCTTGACGGATCTGCAGTCCGAAATTCATAACTCAGATTCGTTGAAAAAGGAACTCCCAGGCCGTATTGCAATGACAGAAGATCTGGCATTGTACACATTTTGTCTCGGACTTCATCCAAAACTAAATAATATTGTCCGATGCCGTGACCCTCGAAATCTAAACGCAGCTATTAGTATTGCTACTGAAGAGGAGAAAATTTATAACTATTCAGTCAAATCTTTCTGTAAAGTTTGCAATAAAGTGGGTCATTCCGAGTCTGAATGTCGTTTTAAAAATAAGCAAAATAAGTCTCCGTTTCCTCCCAAATTACAACAATTTTATCACACGAATAAACCCCGTGCTAATAATAATAACCAACATTCAACTTCCCAATCAATTATATGCCGTTACTGCAAAAATATTGGACACGATATTTCACAATGTCGTAAAAGACAATATAATAATTCACGTTTCGATCGCGGAAATTTCCAGAATACGACGCTCGAACAAAAGTATGTAGAATGCGCTCAAGTTTCAACGGAGACCGATGAAAATAATGATTACGATTTAAACTAAATGGTCAGGTTACGAACCAGTGCCGGCGTAATCCTGCCGTCGTAGGCACTAATACTAATTCTATTAATAACAATGGCTCTTTCATTACTAATTCTACAAAAATTAAAGACTCTATCCTTGCTAAATCCACTACTAATTCGATAAAAAATAATGACCCTATCACTATTACTAATTCTACAAAAAATAAAGACTCTATCTTTGCTAAATCTACTACTAATTCCATGAAAAACTGTGACTCTATCGCTACTAAATCTATAACTAATTGTACAAAAAATAAGGACTCTATCTTTGCTAAATCTACTAGTAATTCTATAAAAAACTATGGCTCTATCGCTACTAAATCTATTAATAATTTTACAAAAAATAAAGACTCTATCTTTGCTAAATCCACTAGTAATCCTACAAAATCAAATGATTCTATCACCTCCAATTCTGCCGATACTCTAACAAATGATACATTATCTAAAGAGAATATACTAGATCATTTTATACAAAGCTCCGATGGTTATTCTACCATTTATGATGTTTTTCCTAATTCATGTTCCTCATTACCATATATTTTAGTTAAAACCTCACACACTAAACTGCCTATTCGACTCTTGGTTGACTCTGGCAGTTCCATATGCCTAATCAAAGAAGAATGTCTATCCGAACTACCCAAAGTCGAAACAGACATTCTGAAGTTCAAAGGCATCAATGACGTTGACACTTTCGCTCAAACTAAAGGCAAGTTCATCCTATCTATAGAATTAGAAAACACGATCAAGGTCCCTTACTATTTCCATATCGTAGATAAAATCAATTTGGAATTCGATGGTATTTTAGGCTCGAATTTCCTCGAGTGGTATAAAGGTCTCATTAGTTACGGGAACAACAAATTAATTATTCAGGAAAACCCCTTATACTATTTCAATTTAATAACGGCACCTTATGTAAAAGTTGTTCCCCCAAGAAGTGAAATGTTTATTAAATGCAGTGTAACCAACCCTGATATTAAAGAAGGGCTACAGTTAGTTACAAAGTTACCAGGATATCCACATTTATATTTTTCCAAGTGCTTAGTCCGTGTCGACTCCAATAATCAAATAACCATGTCAGTTCTTAATACGTCAGAAAAGGAAGTAATTCTTAAAGATTTCCAAGTTACATTAGAGCCTATACTCCAAATAATAGAGACGAATCAAAACACTGTTTCTCTGAACACAACTGATATATCTACCTCCTGCTCTAAACCAACATATCCATATACCTCCGACCGTAATTCTAGAGTCCAAGAGATGATAAGATGTGAACATCTTAATTCTGAAGAGGAATCCGCTTACGTCATATATGCTCTAAGTTTCAAGATGTGTTCCATTTAGAGGGCGATAAACTCACACATACAAATACTCTAGAACATGAAATACGCGTTACTTCCGAAACTCCGATTGCAGTAAAAAGCTATAGATTTCCTGAATGCCATAAAGGGGAGGTCAATAAACAAATTAAGGATATGCTGGATCAAGACATAATTAGACCTTCAATATCCCCATGGTCAGCACCAATTTGGGTCGTTCCCAAAAAACAAGATGCCTCAGGTAAACCTAAATGGCGTATCGTTATTGACTACCGTAAATTAAATGAGATCACAATTGGGGATGCATACCCAATCCCAAATATTTCCGATATCCTTGATCAGTTAGGCCATAGTAAATATTTTACCACCCTCGACCTTGTATCTTCATTTCACCAGGTGAAAGTCAAGGACACCGAAAAAACCGCTTTTAGTGTTCCGTCCGGTCATTACGAGTTCACTAGAATGCCTTTTGGACTCCGTAATGCACCTTCCACATTCCAAAGACTCATGAACATTGTTCTGAGTGGGCTGCAAGGCACTCGTTGTTTCACTTATATGGATGATATCGTACTTTTTGGACATGACCTTGAATCCCATTGTCAAAACCTAGAATCTGTTTTTGCAAAATTACGTGAACATAAGTTAAAAATTCAACCAGCGAAATGTGAGTTCTTACGAAAGGAGGTACAATACCTTGGACATATAATTTCCGATCAAGGTGTCAAACCAGACCCTAAAAAAGTATCTTGTGTTCAAAAGTTTCCAATCCCTAAATCTCCCCGTGACATAAAATCATTTCTAGGCCTAGTAGGTTACTATCGTCGGTTCATAGAAAATTTTTCCCATATTACAAAACCTCTCACAAGCCTTTTAAAGAAAAATGCTAAATTTACCTGGTCACCTGAACAACAGAAATCCTTCGATGAGTTAAAACATAAGATTACTACAGCTCCTATTCTTCAATACCCTGATTTTTCTAAGCCCTTCATATTAACCACTGACGCCTCTAATTTCGCTGTTTCTGCAATCTTATCTCAAGGTAAAGTCGGTCAGGACCTACCGGTCGCGTACGCCTCCAGAACTCTTAACAAAGCCGAAGGTAATTATTCGACTACGGAAAAGGAATGCCTAGCCATCCTTTTCGGCACTAAAGTTTTTAGACCATATTTATATGGCCACAAATTCACCGTAGTCTCAGACCACAAACCACTACAATGGTTATTCAATTGCAAAGATCCTAGTTCGAAATTAGTCCGCTGGCGTTTAAAACTAGAAGAGTTCGATTATGAAATATTATATAAAAAGGGTAAAATGAATTGCAACGCCGACTCCTTGTCCCGTAATCCGGTACTTGCCGTTGATCCCGACACTCCATCCTCCTCTGAAACTTATGAAAAATATCTACAACTTAGCCAACAAAATAATAATACCTATGATACTGTTATAAAAGAATACAATGGCTCTTTATTTAAATCAAAATGCAAATTGATGGTGTATCCATCTGCCATTGACCTAGATGACTCTATCCCATACTGTTCCGAAATCTTACAGATGTCTAAATTCGACGAAAACTTACCCGACATACGAAACTTAGAGCGAGAGCTATGTACTTTCCAAAGCACTTCTAACGAAAAACACGTATTTACACACCTCTTCCTACGCGTTCATCATTACGACGAAATGACTTACAAAGACATTTTTAACATGTTGAGAGACTACCGCGACATGATTACTACATGCTATTTAGAAGAAAAGGAGTTTGCCATATCCGATTTCCAAGACCCATTCACAAAGATATCGTTTACAAAAATATATAATATTCTAGGATTCCTATTTCATAAAACAGGTGTCACAGTCCACATTTATCATAACAACATTCTATTCCCTACTCCTGTCGAAATTCCTCGTATACTGAAAGAAAATCATGACTCTCCCTCGGCAGGCCACCCTGGTATTTCTCGCATGTATGATAGACTAAAAACCATGTATTGGTGGAAAAACATGCGCCGAGACATAGAAAACTACGTCAAAAGCTGTAAATCTTGTCAAGTAAATAAACCGCTGCGCCAAACAAATCGTGCTCCTATGATAATTACATCCACAGCTACCAAACCCATGGAAAAGGTGATTGATGTTGTAGGACCGTTACCCGAAACCCAAGATTACCATTATAAGTTTATCCTTACATTACAAGATGACCTAACAAAATATTCACAGGCATACGCAATGAAAACTTGTTCCGCGGAAGAAACTGCACATAAACTAGTTCTATTCATTTCTCACTTAGGTATACCCAGAATGGTTGTTACCGACCAAGGTACTAATTTCACGTCAGACGTTTTAAAACAATTAGAAAGATTATTCGGTATTAAACATATCTTTGCCTCTCCCTATCATCCTCAGACGTGTGGGGCTCTCGAAAGAAGTCACGCAACGTTAAAAGAGTACTTACGGTCATACGTTATAGATAACCAACATACCTGGAGCTTATACCTCAAAACCGCTATGTTAGCATACAATACTAATGTGCACTCCACTACTGGATTTCAACCGATGGAATTACTATTCGGTTTTAAACCGTATATGCCCCAAAGCACGGATACCCTAGATTTAAACACCTATACAGACTATATACGTGCTCTTAATCACAGATTGTATTACAGCCGTCAAAAGGCTTTACAAAATATACGATCGTCCAAAGAAAAGTCCAAACAACATTTTGATATACATGCCAAACCGATAACTTATAACATTGGTGATATGGTTTACTTGCGGTGCCATCATAAACAAAATAAGGCAATGTCCCCTATATGGAAAGGTCCATATAAAATCGTAAAAATCAATGGCAATCACACAGTAACGCTTTTAATTAACAGAAAACATATTCGTCATCATTATGATGAAATTAAAATCGCTATAGATGACTAGCCCAATCTTCTCTTTTCCAGGATCATATTTCAACCGTCTTCAGGCCATAAGTTCATCACACCGATCGTAGGCAGTCCTGGATTATACTTTGACCAACTACCAAACGTCAAGTTCACCAATGACCGCTGGAACGTAGTCACATACTTAGATATAAGTCATATAAAACCACACTTGGATAAAGTCGAAGACTTGATTCAAGAAATTTCTAAATTCTGCGACTCTAATTCTTCCAGTAAAGTTAAATCAGAGTGCTTTAATTCACTAACGCCTTTACAAAACCAACATCTTAACAATGTTCGCAAGTTTTCATCGATATCATACCTTGTTGGAGATCAAAAACCTAATCGTTTGAAACGTGGACTCATAGACGCAGGCGGTTCAATTCTTAAATCAATCTTTGGGACTTTGGACTCCGAAGATGCCCTAAAATTCTCAGATGCGATTACTAAAGTCCAATCTGATGAAAAGCAATTGGCAAACTTAATGAGAAATAACATCCACGTTGTTCGATCTACTATCTTAAACTTCAATAACACAATGTCAAAAGTAAATAAAAATCAAAATCAATTAAATCAAAATTTGGAAACTATCCGGAAGACATTAGAACAATTTTCAAATTCCAGTGATAAATTAGAAATCAAAACTCAATTAACGATGTTATTAAATGACTTAGAAAGCATAACGATTGCCTTGTCCTTTGACATCGACGATATAAACAATGCTATCCTATTCAGCAAACTCAACATTCTTCATCCGACCGTACTTAGTCCCTATCAGCTGTTCCATGAACTTGACCTACATAAAGACAAGCTACCTAAGCACTGCGAACTCCCTGTAACTCTATCCTTAGAAAATATACATATAATTATAGACATATCTAACTTAGTCTCTTATTACCATCTTAACAAGGTCATTATTGTCACTCGAATTCCGCTGGTCTTACCTCAGATGTATAATCTATACCACACTGTTCCACTTCCAATTCCTTACGATATTACAAAACCAGACACTTATGTACTCGTCGCACCTAGTAAACCTTATGTGGCTATAACAACAGATCGTATGTTCTATTCACTATTAGAGTCAGTGGATAAGTGTCAAGTGATACAAAATGAGTGTTATGTGTGTTCTTTAGGGAATGTGTATTCTACTATCGCGAACCCAACTTGTGAAACAAAGTTATTAACCGAAGCTATAAGCTCCCTACCAAATTCATGTAACACTAAGTTAATATATGGTTTAATCGATGTATTCTTTAAGTTAAACAATAATAATTGGTTATTTGTACAATCAGAACCTGGGAAAGTTCATGTTACCTGTGAAAATGATCCTAGTAGTTATGACAAAATCCTTTTCGGTACAGGCATGTTAACCCTACCGAAATATTGTACAGCTTACTTTAAAACTTTGAAATTTACGCCTAATGACTTCATTACATCTAATGTTACTAATCAGATATCTAATTTCAATATATTAGAAGATGATTGTTGTGATAAGCAAAAGATAAACAAGACAACGCAGCATCTCCCTTTTGTTAAATTATCAAACGTGAACGATTTCGATTCCTTATTAGAAGCGAGTGTGCATTTGAACGAGTTTGAAAAGGAACTCAATAAAATTGAACAACCATCTCACTTAGAAAGATATTCCACCCATTACCTGTCTCTAACATACGTTGTTTCCATCATTGTTCTTGTTTATCTCTTGTATAGGTTTAGGAAACTGATGTGCATGACTCAATACTGTATCCAATTTTTTAATCAGTGTAATACTAAAGGACAACAAATAGTACAATCTGTCCAGCCTGTTAAACCAACAAATGATTGTTCTGGTGAATCTTCAGATGAAGATATTCAAGGATCAAGTAAGTCCTTGCCTACTCCTATAAGGCGTAATATTATAATGTAATTTTTTATTAATGACCTAAGTATTCTAATCCTATGAAACATTCAACGTCTCGCTTATGTTATTATGTCAAAACTTTTCTTATATTTTCAGTTAGGCCTAAGCCTCAATAATCTTAATTAATAATCATAATTATTAAATATTGTCTATTCTATTTCTTATAGTTGTTAAGTTAATTTTGTAACCAAAACGAAGTCCAAAGTAGCATTTCCTTAGATTTCTCATCTCTCTTATCCGCGATGATCAATCTTATCGGGGGGGTTGTTATAAGTAATTATAGCCCCGACATTTAAAATAAAACCGCTGACACCGCATCCCCGTTGCTCACGTTGATGCGCCACGTTTACCTAACATTACACGTTTCATTTCATATAGTAGAATGACACACTTACTTTGGACCTCGTGGCGGACACACTAAGGGTTTTGTAATTTTACTTATTATATTTCTGGACATTCTAAAAGTGTTTTTTTTTTAAGTGTGTAAGACTTTACCCGATACCCTAAGATCGGAAAAGGAGGATCCTCCGACCAGGCGAGGTGATCGTGCCTGGCGGGCTTTCTGCCCAACAGTTGCTCGTTGGGATTTTCTATCCGTGTTAAATCGAATGTAAACTTCGTATGTGCGATGTAGGATTTTATGACGTCATCCGTTGACTTGTGACATGTGTCGCCACAATTTTTTTACAAAAACGTTGCTCCACACTAGGATTGTCTCCTATATCATGGGTGCGTTTAAAAACATACAAGTTCTCATACACAGCACCCAGACCCGGAACAACAATTTATGGATCATACAAAAAGTTGCTTCGTGCGGGATTGAACCCGCTACGCGTTACGCGGCAGCCAGTTACCCAGCCACCGCACTAACCGTGCAGTCTTGTAAAGACATATCCATTTAATTACAACTAACATATTGCCTAATTAATTTATTAAAAAAATATATACAAAATTAAGTGTGGGAGAGCCATGCTTCGGCACAAATGGGCCGGCTGGACTGGAGTGATACCACGGCCTTAGAGAAAACCGACGTGAAACAACGCTCGCTTTGTGTTTTGTCGAGTGAGTAAGGTTACCGGAGACTAACGCAATTGTTTAATGAAGTTTCTCGATTAGTTTCAAGCCAAACCAGGCCTAAATCATGAGCAGCAAACTTATGAAAATTTATAATTTATTAAAAAAATAATTAGTATCAAATTAGTTGTTTTCATGTTTGTGTGTCTTCCAGATCTTGCAGACCGAAGACAAGTGATAAAATAAATTAACCTTTTGACTGCCGACAGAAAACTGCTGAAGGCAAATCCTCCGCTAACGTAGGTCACCGGTGACCTACGCGGCGGTTAACGTGTTAAAAATCGCCTACACATAAGTTGTCCACATAAAACTTGACATTATAAAAACATGTGTATAAAAGGTTTACAGCAATCTGTAAAATAATTTTACAGGCTCCCTGAAACGTTCAGTCGTGAAATATTTTAGTGCCTAACTGAAGCTTTATGGGGACTTACGAGTACAAAGGTTTACTTGAGAGACCTTGACTCATTATCAACAGCCTATAAGAGGCCACTGATGACCAAAGGCCTCTTCTAACACGGAGAAGGTTTGAGCATTAATCACCACGCTTGCTCAATTCGAGTTGGCGATTTTAAACTTAGAAATTGTGGGTGTTATACAACCTAATAGCTCCGTCCCTCTTGCACTGCTCAATGATCCACCATTCTGACACAATTGTAATAGTAGATTAAGGCCCCAGGCGAGGTGTTTGTGTCTGGCGGGCTTTCTGCCCATCAGTTGTGCGTTGGGATTTTCTATCCGTGTTAATTCGCATGTAAAGGTCACATGTGCGAAGTATGTTGGTAGGTCATCAGTTGTTTTTCATCGATTGTCTATGTACGTGAGCTGTCATTCACATATGCCTACAGTATTGAAATATGTATCAGAGACATTGTAGAACATACTTTTTTTTAAAAGAGTAACGATTGGAGTTTCTTGCTCGTTCTTCTCCATTCGAATCTACTTTTTGGAATGAGCACCTAGCTTCACCTAGTTTCACTGACGGACTGACTGACAGACTATTATTTATTTTGTATTTGTTGACGTTTCAAAAGTACCAAACGATGGTTTAATTGAAATAAATGCTTTGACTTTGACTTTGACATGTGACATAATGACGTCCCACCGTAAAACTACATCAAAAATATCACAAGTGTGTTACTGGATGTAGCAATCTATTCTGTCCAGTCCTGAATTCGACCAATACACCCAAATAGATATAATATTTTTTACGCCCCAATAATTTGATACTTACTGAAATATAATTCAGCTGAAAAGATACTTTAATAATTTATGCGAAACTGTGTGTGTCTGTTTATTTGTTCGTCTTTCACGGCAAAACAGAGTGACGAATTGACGTGATTTTTAAGTGGAGATAGTTGAAGAGATGGAGAGCGACATAGACTACTTTGTGTCTTTCTCACACCCCACTTTTCCAAAATAGGGGAAAAAATACAGGGGACAAAATGCAAACAAAAGACAAGGTAGAAGTTTGTATAGAGCATTCTGCAATTTTCTGGGTTGAAAACTGAACATTGGTATTTATGACTAATAAAAAAGCATATATACGGTCGAATTTAGAACCTCCTCCATTTTTAAAGTCGGTTAAAAAATTCGGGCATCATTTTTTTTATAAATCTGACCCTAACTCCTTAGAAAAAGCGTGCAAAGCCGCGGGCAGATAGCTAGTAAAAAATTAAAGCTTACATAAGTCCTAGCTTAGTAACAGACAAGAAAACTAATCGATTATTGGATTGGATTACAGTTTTTTATCGAAGGTACAAAGTCTAGGTAGTATATCAGTTAGGTAATTTAATAAATAGATATAAAAATATAAGCAACTAGCTACTACCAATAATATTATCAGGTCTAGTCGAAAACAATGAGAAGTAACGGGTGGTTTTTAATCAGTAAGAGTCTAACATTTCGCCTCACCCAGGCGGGAGCAGACATTCGATGATTTTCCCCCCTTAAAAAAAAAGTCGAAAACAATTTTATTATGTCTATAGAATTCATAGAATAAAATGGAAAAATGGTGTTAGTTATCTACGACCAATGATAATAGACCTAATCTATAATTTTTATTAGTTACTAGTAAGCCACCCGGCTTAAGAATCACTAGTGGTGTTGCAAGTGTGTGGTGGTCTATTGCGAATTTGTATTTTATGGATTGCGGATTTTGGAAAACAAAACGCTATTAGTGTTGTCTAAGTGGTTTATTGTAAGCCGGCCCATTCGTACCAAAATATGCGTCGCTCCCACACTTAAAAACTTTATGTCAAATCTACATAGAATATAGTGGACTTGGTCAGCTGATTAGGTGTTTTTGAGGAATAAATAATTTTGTGTTAGTCCTTACTTCACTTTCATATTTACCTCAATTGGGTAGATGACTAATTTTTATTTTAATGTCCGTCTGGTAAATTATTATAACACATTAAATACGTATTTTTTATTTTATTACTGAAAAAAATACTTCCAGCGATACGGTACGGCACGTTTTATACATAGAAATGACGTATTCATTCCCACTACTTTGATTCGTTTTTTCGAAGTATTGTTTAGACACGTATTAGACACGTAATACGTGTCTGATAACCTGCCTTCATTTTGATTATTAATTATTACCGAATGTAGATGAAGTGAAAGAGGCATGCACAAACTGTACTATTAAGGGGTTAAATTGGTAGACGGTCGTGACGATATCTACATATCCATTAATTGTGTATATGTAAATATAGAATTTCGCAGTCACACGTATATAATATACATATATGTATATATTTATACATATAAAATTTGTCAAGAGCGCACGTGTGAGCCTACGTAAGCTGCTAATAGTAATATCATGTACAAAAGTGTTATCTTATAAGATTAACATTTAATACATGATTTAGTACCTAATTTTACTACTTAGTCTCATCGTACTTAGTCGTCTAAGGCATAAAAACTTACGGAGCCGTGGAGGGCTTAACGGGTTGCCGGGACTCCGGTTCGAAGTGTAGGAGTAGGAACGGGGTGGTTTTTAGTCAGTAAGAGTCTGACACTCTCTCTCGCCTCACCCAGGCGGGAGAAGTCATTGGATGATTTTTCGCTCTCAAAAACAAAATAAAATAATAATAATAAAGGTTTTTATTCGGACAACAAATAATCCACTTTTGTTAGTAACTTACATGCTAAACTTAAACACTAGGATTAGTAATAATTACAATTATATTTGGCAACTTTAAAATTAATGCGTCATGTACTTACGAGGCTCCTCAGAAGGACAATGATTCCTCATGAGATGCCTCAGTACAGGAGCTCTCGGGTCCTCGGCAATGACTTTCAGGATGCTGTTGTCACTCCCCCGGATCCTTCTCACAAGCGATGCCACCTTTGTTCTGATGATCGCATGAAAACTATCTGTATGCGATTGAGCAAACATCCACGAGGCACTACAGAAACGTGGGAGTTTCAACATCATCCTGAAAACATTATTGTATTGGACGCGCAAGGCGCTTAGCGTTCCACGCGAACAGCTGAACCACAGACTTCCCGCATACAGGCCTTGGCAGTACGCTTTAACTCGTCGAGTACCGGTTTTAAAGACACAATTAAAGAACAATAGGTCGCGGTCACCGGTGACCGCTTGGTGTTTGACAGTTTAAACAGAGTTATTTTTACCTGATCGGTACAACGAAAAAATCTGCGCGACAACATGTTCCCACGAACCACCAACGCCCTGCGCTCCCTCTCCACGTCCTCATCGTCCCTAAGGTCGTCGACAAGTATATGTCCCAGATATTTGAACTTCGCTACCTGCTTTATACTAGAGCCATTCAAAGTTATTGAAGGAAAGGAGTCAGGGCACTTGCCGGCAGCCCCAAAGACCATGAACTGTGTTTTCCTTACGTTATATATGTCGTAGGATAATTTGATACTTCGAATCTTCGCGGAAATCCTAGGGGTTTTGCGAAAACGCGGATAATTAGACATAGGCGAAAAATTATCAAATCTTACTGGACAAAGTCAGGATTTTTGCGAAAATACTCGTTACTATAGTAAGATTTGATGTGCTGAACACTGATTGGCTACAACTTTGCTTGCTGATTTCTAATTGGTTCCTAGTTTGCCGATGATTAACTTCAAGTATTGTATCATAGAGTTATGAAGGTTTAGAATAGGTGAGAAAGGAAAATCGTAGCCAATCAGTGTTCAGCACATCAAATCTTACTATAGTAGAGAGTATTTCCGCAAAAATCCTGACTTTGTCCAGTAAGATTTGATAATTTTTCGCCTATGTCTAATTATCCGCGTTTTCGCAAAACCCCTAGGATTTCCGCGAAGATTCGATGTATCAAATTATCCTACGACATATATAAGACCATGTGATGCGGCGTATTCTTCGCAAACTTTGAGCATCCCCCTAATTGACCTCGCAGTCGGGCCCAGCAGCACCATATCGTCCGCATAGCTGATGTTGTTTACACAGACACCCCCCACTCGGCATCCGACACGCATTCCACTGAGCCCGACTATGAGGTCATTTATGTACAAGTGTTACAGCTTTGGAGAAGACAACCCCCCCTGTCTCACTCCGCACTCCAACCCGTACGACTTTGAAAGACAGTTTGACCACCTGACACAGTTAGTCTGATTCGAGTACCAGTATTGAAACAGTTTCAATAGTTCCGCAGGTATACCCCCGTCCCCCAGCTTCCCCCAAAGCACTTCATATGAAACGAGATCGAAGGCCTTGGAGAGATCCAAGAAACAGGCATACACCGGGGTCTTCCGTTCAGTATAGTACTGGACAGTGTGCTTAAGTGCCAGAATTGCGCTTTCAGTTGACAGTCCAGGTCTAAACACGAACTGAGCGTCATGTATATTTATGTAGTTATCTAGACACGACTCAAGCACACTATCAGCAGTTTTGCCACTGTTGTGGCGAGAGAGATGGGGCGATAATTCTCCTTGTCTGATATGTCCCCTGTCCTGTTCTTCAAAATGGGCACCACTATAGTTTTCATTAATTCGTCCGGTAAGTATGAATGACTAATGCATAAATTGAAGAACATGGACAGGACCCTCGGCACGTGCACGCCCGCATATTTGAAGTGCTCAATACTGAGCCCATCGTGACCAGGAGATTTACCTCTACGCATAGTACTTATAACTTTTTTCAGTTGCTTCGCTGTAAATTTAAGTAAAGGCTCCTTACCCGACACGATGGACCCGTCATCTGGCATAGTGGTCGAAGGACCCAGTGGAGAACGCACTTTAAAGTGCTCCATGAATAAATTCGCTATGTCCTCCGGGTCATTCCGGCCGTCTACATTCGCAGGGAGGCCAGGCTTAATATCAAGCTTACTGGTGGACTTCCAAAATTTAGTGATATCTTTTTCAGCTCTTTGTTTTGCTAAAGCGTCCATTTTAATTTGGTCTCGATTTTATTTTTGGAAAATAAAAGGCATAAAAACTAAGTTTAAATAATAAAAACCCGGCTACAAAATAAATCGGGTAAAACCTTCAAAAAGCACCTAGCGTTTTGGGGAAAAAGACTAGGGAGTGTGGGATTTTTACCTCATTAAAACCTCCCCGGTGGCCACCACTTGAAGGAGGCACCGGGTCTTCTTAATAGACCAACCACGAAAATAAATCTATTAAAAATATATACTATTTTGACTGCATGGTTGCGCGGTGGCTGGGCAACTGACTGCCACGCAACGTGTCGCGTGTTCGATTGCCGCACGGAACAACTCTTTGTGTGATCCACAGATTGTTGTTCCGGGTCTGGGTGTCATGTGTGAACTTGTATATTTGTAACCGCACCCACGACACAGAAGAAAATCCTAGAGTGGGGCAATGTTTATTTTAAAAAAAATCTTAGTAGGTACACTTTCACCGATTTTTTAACAAAATTAAATCCATAATACGCATGTTTACACAAAAACAGTAGCTTTTTAAGACCGTCCTAAAATTTAAACTTAATTTCGAATCTCCGTAGCAACACTGGAAATGTTTATAATCACTTTAGAATATTAATTATGTATGCAAACTACCGCCGCCCAACTAAACAGGGCTGCCAAACTCTCAAAAATGGATTTAGATAATGGACTGTCGGAGAATGGAATTTTTCTGGAGTTTTCTTTGTTTTGTATAGGTTTGCAGATGAATCTCTTGTTAAGGAGATTGTACTGTCTCTACCGGCAGACTTGAATGGTACGCAAAAGTGTCGATTATTGAAATAGTGGTTTTTATTTTATTTAAACTACTAACAGGTATGAAACATCGTAGTAGCACGGAGTCTGGAATTGTGGCCGGTATATGGTAATAAGCTCACCCCCGATTACATGGGGCTCATAACATAAATAGTGAAAAGTGGGTGTTACATTGTACAGTGGCATTAAGTACCGTAATGTGCACGAGGCCTACCACTTCGGGGATAAAAGGCGTGATTTTATATGTAGGTATGAAACAAGCTTATAACAGGAAGTCTGCCTGTATTTCTTAATACCACATTTTGTAAAAATTAATCTGATGGTTGAACTTGTAGTTAGAACTACAGAAGCATAGATATATGCAACGGTTAACATTCGTGCATTGCTGGCTTATTAAAAATATGTTCACTCTTCGTTAGACTAGGTTACCAAACTATCGTGAGACATACTAAATTAAGTAAAATCGCAGGTTATTCACGTGAATATACTGAGAAAAGCCAGTGAGCTGCGTGACGTCGCCACGACCGCGCACGCTGCTCATGAGGAAGAACCCCTCTGTGGGTCGAAACTAGTAGAGCTTTTCTCAGTATATTCACGTGAGTAACCCGCGATTTTACTTAATTTAGGTTACCAAAAGAAGAAAAAAGAAGCATTCTATAAAAATTTAATAATCAAAAACTCCACTAGGTAATACTTTGGCTAAGTATGGACCAAGCATCAAACCTGTGACTTTATAAGTGTGGGAGAGCCATACTTCGGCTCGAATCGACCGGCTCGACCGGAGTGATAGCACAGCCTTACAGAAGACCAACGAGCAACACCGCTTGCGTTCTGTTACGTCGCGTGAGTGAGGTTACCGGAGGCCCAATTACCTCCCTCCGTTTCCAATCCCTGAATCCCCAACCACCCTCAAATCCTTAATCCGAAAAGGCCAGTAATGCACTTGTAAAGCCTCTGGTGTTCCAGGTGTCCATGGGCGACGCCAATTGCTTACCATCAAACCTGCGATCCGTCTGCTCGTTTACCGGCTTATCACATAAAAAATCTTAAAACTACTCATTGAACAAAGTACTTCAACATAAATAAACATCAGAAAACAAAATAAAAGTTAAAAAAAATAATGATCTAACACAAGAAACCACTTCACCGCTCAACTGTACCATATTTACGTTCACAGTTGAATTAATCACGCTTCATGAGCATTGGGGTAGGCAGAGCTGTATAAATATATGCTCTACGCCATATTTACAAGGATTTTGCATTAAAATATATATAATGTTTTTGTATTTTATCATGTGGACTAAGTAAATTATAGCTTAGGTTTTATATTTTGGGTATATTCCTATAAGAACAGTTATTTTAGTTCTCAGCATTTTCGTTACGTAAAAATATTTATAGTTAACTAGCGGCCCGGTACGTGCTTCGCTACGTATAAAGTGAAATAAAATAAACAAATCGGAACATCAAATTCATTTATTTAATCAAAAAAATATTTTATTTAAAATCGAAATCAATTGCTAGCTATTTACAACACACTTAATCCAAAACATTTGGATAAACAATATTTTTTGTTTTTCCATTTTGAGCATAAATAAACAAACGGCTGGGGGTACCGACTCTGGAACAGGCAACATATAACTGGCCATGTGAAAAACAATGTTCCTCCAAATTCACACCACAAACGTGAAGTGTTTGACCTTGGGCCTTGTTGATGGACATCTCAAATGATAAACACACAGGATATTGTAAACGTTTGAACTCAAAAGGCATATCAAGTGGAATCATAGGTATACGCGGTATCAAAACAACTTCTCCTTTTGATTTACCAGTTAAGATCGTAGCTTCAATCAAATTTGGCAATAACTTTTTCACTGCCAATCTGGTTCCGTTACACAGTTTTGGTGGATTAATATTTCGCAATAATATAATCGAAGAACCAACTTTCAGATTCAAGCAATGCGGTGGCATACCAGCCGGCTCCAATGAATTTAAAAATTCAATTGGATAATTCATTGCCTCATCTTGATTCATAACACTGTCAATTGATTTATATTTCGTGACTACGCCTGGCAGTTTCGCTTGAATTTGAAAATTAATTGCATTGACATGAATGTTTTTCGCTAGTATATGATAATTATCAGTTGGCATACGATCGAGAGCAATTTTAAACAATTGAACTAATGCGTTATGCTGATGGAAAAACCTTTGTAGCTCACGAATAATTTCTCGTCTTGTATTCGAAACAATTGCACAACGTTGATCCAATCACGATTTTCATTACCAATAAAATAAATTTGCAAAAAGATGATCAGCGTCGGGGATGGCAATAACGAACCAGCTTGATGATAAATCTGGCCCTGAATCTGTAACATGTATACAATTTTAGGTAAATCTTATATCAGTTTTTTTTAAATATACTTTATGCTTCAGATTGATACAAACATGGAATATCCTGTTGAAGTATTTACCTTAAACGTCGGCATAAAATTATCTCTAATAATTTTAGTTGCACCAAAAGAAGTCATTTGAAATGCCGAATTGTATTGTTGAATATGACTCAGAAAGTGCTTCGACGCTTGCGATGTCCCAAAAATAAATGAATACAATGGTTCGGGTGGAGTTTCTAATGCTGGCAATCTCACTTTGCCATTAGCACAACACATGCCGGGCGTTTCACCTGGAAAGTTAGCCGCATCACAATGTGGACATATTGCGTCCATCATTCCAATGTATCCATACATACTATAATCAATCTGACTGTTGTAATTAAAAGCAGCACGCATCATTTCAGCCAAAACAGCACGACGTATTCGTGATGGCCGTGCAAGATTCAGTACAGGTACTGGGTTAACAAATCCATTGCGTGCATTACGTTCACGCTGCGATGCATTAGCTTGTGCGCGTTCATCTGCAGTCTGTGATCGTCTTAGTAATGCCACATCATTTGCATTACGCGTTCGCCGACCTATATTTGCTCGTCTGGCTGGTGCATTTTTCCCGTATGCACATATGTTTTCGCTTAAAAATCGAAAAAAAAAAATTAGAACAAAAAAAAAACAAATTCCCAAGAAGCTGTCGCATATGATGCTATGTGAAATCATATACGGCAACTTAGAAAAGTACACATAAATTGAGGACTCACCGTTTGTATGAATGCACTGCAAATGCAATTATGTGAAAAGAAATTTATCGCTGATAATATGCTTTAATCAAACCACGTCCAAAATGAACTGACGGCATGAATGACATAACAACGTGCTTGTCCTGTCAACAAAACTTCAAAAAAGTTTCTGTGAAAAAAGTTTCTATTGAATTCATTTATTACAAAAAATGTGACAAATGAGGAACCGCTCGACCGATTTTGTGCAAACTTCACATAAACCATCTACTAAATATGCCGACCAAATCCTAAGCATTTGGTTTGAATAGGTGAGCCCGTTCTTGAGTTATGGAATTACAACGAAAAGTGGCATTGATTTTTATATATATAGATTTACTAGAAGGTATGTAATTATAAATCATTATCTTTTCTTATGGCATAAGCCGGTTAAACGAGCAGACGGACCACCTGATGGTAAGCAACCTTTTGGGGATTGAGAATATGAGGATTGTGAGGGATTCGTTGTTGGAGAGAGGCTTCCGGTAACCTCACATACACGACAAAAGCGTGGTTTCACGTCGGTTTTCTACTTGGCCGTGGTATCACTCCGGTTGAGCCGGCTCAGTCGTGCCGAAGCATGGCTCTCCCACACTTAAGGAGTCTTTTCTGAAGTCATGTGGTGAAGCGAATATATTCGTCCTGTCCCCTACTCTTTCCGCGGGTGTCAACTAAGGGACTATATATTTTACAGAGATCAGGCACTTTCTGATAAACCTGAACCTTTTAAATAGCGATCTCCAATCGCGTAAGAATTAATAAGATTGATTCGATATAGAGACAGTAGGTACTGTTATACTCCCGTGCATACGGCGCGTTGCGTTCCGCGCGCGCCTTAAAGAGCCATCAGACCACCACGGACGGGGTCCAATAGGGCTGATGTCGATACGGAGCCGCGGAGGACTTAACGTGTTGCCGGGGCTTCGGCTCGAAGTGCAGAAGTTAAAACGAGATAGTTTTTAGTCAGTAAGAGTCTGACATTGTCTCTGGCATAACCCGGGCGAGAGATGTCATTGGATAGTTTTCCACCCTCAAAAAAAATCCCACACGTCAAGGGCAGAGATTATGGCAATCTCTACCCTTGGTTGGTGGGTCTCTCGTCTACTCTTATATATCTATATCTCTTACATAATTATATCTCATCGCCAAACCTTTAATCTAGAGGAATAGTCGAGTAGTGAATTTTCAGCGACTAGCGATATTCAGTCCAAAGATAAAGTCTAATAAATATTTCTAATTTTAAAAATTTCTTAAAATTTTTCTATAAAGTATTTCTAATTTTAACTCGTCGAGTACCGTATTTATAGACACAATTAAAGAACAATAGATTGCGGTCACCGGTGACCGCTTGGTGTTTGACAGTTTAAAATAAAAAAAAAACGTCTTAAACAATCCATTGAGACCAATAACTTTTAGACTATCCTATTACAAAAACCAATGTTATGTTATGTTATTTTGGTACATATGTATAACAAAACACGTTCTATAACATCATTGTTTAGCTTCCTATAATTGAAAACACGGCTAAACGAACACAAACAAAAGCCGGTATCTATCCTAAAATAATATCGCGAAGACAATCATACTAACAGGCGTACACCTTTTATAATGTAACGGTTATATCTGATAGAAAAAGGGTAGGCAGAGGTATCCAACTTTTCAGTAGTTATGTCATAAGTACCGTGTAATGTGGAGCGAGAGATTCTAGATTCTGTGTTATCACTGAAAAATTAATATACTAAATCAAAAGCACCCTTAACCTACGAGCATGCATGAAAAGACTGATGACTGTTGAGTGTCTGCCTACCCCCATGGGAGACAGGCATGAAGTTATGTAAGTATGTATGAAATACTGAAAAATGTAAAAATACTGAAAAAGTCAAATTCAAAATCATTTATTTCAATTAGACCAGGAAGGCACTTTTGAACGTTGTGTCAGTCAGTCTATGGGTGAATTTATTTTCTCAATCCAAGGTGGAGATTCCTATAGAGAAGAACGAGTAAGAAACTCCCAAAAAAATAACCAATAATAGTTTATTGGGGTCGAGCTAATATACAAATTGAATACTTTCCTTAATCAAAAATAAATTATTTCGACTGTACAATACAATAAAATATTTAAAAAATAATCACACTTTCATTAATTGATTTTATGACCAACTTCATTTTATTATTTTTCCAGCAATTTTTAAGAAATAAGTATACTGTTTGACGAAAAAAAACGTGACGTCACAATACACAATCTCGTACAAAATTCATAGAAAACTGTCGTTTTTGACAGTTCGAAAAAAGTATTGAATTTGACTAATTTTCAGTTTAAAAACAACTACCCCCCTATCCCCCTATTATATGGTACTCATAGCATAACCAGTGTAAGGTCAGAGTTACATTCATAATATGTACTTCTGACCACTCCTCATGTACAATTCTGTAACATGCATTTTTTTATGGGATAAGCCGGTAGACGAGCAGACAGATCACCTGATGGTAAGCAATCGCCACCTATAGACACCCGAAACACCAAAGGCGTTACAACTACGTTACCGGCCTTTTGGGGATTAGGAATTTGAGGATTGTTGGGGATTTAGAAGGATTGGGAGATTGGGTATGATAATTGAGCCTCCGGTAACCTCACTTATACGACGAGAAACAACGCAAGCGTTGTTTCTCGTCGGACTTCTGTGAGGCTGTGCTATCACTCCGGTCGAGCCGGCCCATTCGAGCCGAAGCATGGCGAAATACAACGCAAGCGTTGTTTCACGTCAATCATTTTTCTACCTTTAAGGGATCTCGAGCAACATCCAGTTCCATAAAGTTTACCTGAAAAAAAAAGAAAGAAATGTTATTAAAAACAGAAGCATTCAGGATTCCACCGTCGTAAAAGTTACGGCGCCACTTCAGGAGTTTGAGTAAGGCTTTTTCAGTAGGTTTTTGGCTAAAACTTTGTAAGTATAACTAATATTTTGTGGTATGAAGATAATTATAAGTGATGTTAGATTTGATGTTCGAAATCTGTCTGTTTTTTTATAATGTTACAGTGTAATAGGGTAGATGCCTAATTGTCATTTTAATGTCCGTCTGGTAGATTATTTTAAATCATTACACACGTATTTATTATTTTCTTAAAGAAATTTTGAAAAGCTCTCCTTCAGCTTCTTGGTAATTTTACTGGACAAAGTGGTTTGACTGCACGGTTGGTGCGGTGGCTGGGCTGTCGTGCAACGTGTCGCGGGTTCGATTCCCGCACAGAACAATACTTTGTGTGATCCACAAATTGTTGTTTCGGGTCTGGGTGTCATGTGTATGTGAACTTGTATATTTGTAAACGCTTAAAAAATAAAAGTCTGGAATTGACCAAATTATCACATTTTCACAGAAAGACCTAAAATTGATTTCATAATATAAAATAGTAAATATCTACTAATAATATCCTCCGAAGTACTCTCACTTCAAACAATAACGAATGGCACTCCAGTGAGTGATTACTTAAACATCGCCCTCCCAAAGGTAATGACGCATGAAAACGTAGCCAGTGCGTCTCTCCTGAAACTTCTAGACCTCTGAAATATAGCGTCCTAATATTTATTTTGGTTTATTTATTTATTTACATGTGGGGCAATGCAAATAGACGTAAAAATATTATATAAACTTTAGTCATATATAACCTGAAAAAGAGTAGATTCTTATTAAGAGTTCATCTGAAAAGTATTGTCCACTCCACTGCAGATTGACCTCCAATTAGAATAAAAATGACGTCACTGTTTTATAGGCTGGGGAGGTAAGGTCGAGCCGGCCCATTTCATGCCCAACGATAGCTGTCTCATACTTATATTTACCAAGTGGTGGAAAATGTTTAATTATGAACAAGGAGTAGTCAACTATGAACTAAACTCCTGCGAGATCAAAGGAGTTGCAAGTCTGTTGCTGAGTTATGGTTGGCACATGTCAACCATAACCGTAACGTTTACAAGCAGATCACATACATGTGTGCGTGCACCCACGACACAGGAGAAAACCCAAGTGTGGGGTATAGTGTAAAAAATTACATTTCTAGTTTTCTACCTTTTAAATTCGTCACTTATCTTCTCAAACAGGTTTTATCTTCAGTTGTACAGTCTCTTCTTTGTGCCTTTAGGCTCAATTCATTCTGTCTCCTGCAGTAATTCACCGAGGGAAGTGGAAACTATAGTTTTTTCTTCTTCTCCTCTTATAATATCTTCTGATTCATTTCGTTGCGGGAACCAAGACAGTTACTCATGTCCTTGGGACGCGCCGGACTTCAATGTTCCGGTGTTTTCATGGTTGTATCTACTGTAGATCCTGGCTTACAGGAGTTGCAGCGGTTTTGGGAGGTTGTGGCGGGCGTGTCCCATAAAAAAAATTTTTATCTTCACCTTCTCAAAAATATGAACTAAAATCGTTCGATACTCGACGAAATTATGTAGATCGTTAACTTGTACCAGGAAACAGAACACGAGCGCTGAAGATTTCATGAAATATTCATTATATCATACTGAATAGTTTTCAGGCTGAAACGACGGCACACGTATGTAAAGTTGTGTGGGTTGAATTTGTAATAAGATTTACAGAGATGCTGTTGAATTCTCGTAAGTATAATGTGATATGACATTGTGCCTGAAATTCCCTGAGAGGGTAGACAGAAGTGTGTTTTTGGCTTTGAACATTGACTATTCATCATCATCAGCATCAATAGCCTATAAATAGTGCTGACCAAAGGTTTTTTGTCACACGGAGAAGGTTTGAACATTAATCACCACGCTTGTCAATCTGGGTAAGTAAGTTCTAACTTATAATTAGAAATTATATGTCCAGGTTTCCTCACGATGTTTTCCTTCCCGTATATGATAGTGGTGTCTAAATAATCGTAGGAAAAATATATAACTCGGTAATAGTCTCAGGTTTCAAACCCGCATTCTCATGCATGCGAAACGGGTGTCTTAACCTCCGGGCAAGCACGACCACTTCGGCTATTATGTGACACTATTTACAAGTATTATATGTATTTATAGTATAGTTATATTTTGTCCATAATGTCGTACGTAAAATTTGTGATGGGTAGATTATATATTTGCATTTTACACCCGAATACTGAAAGGGTACTCAATTTTAAGTTGTAGGTACTTAAATATCGTGCAATCTCTGTCGTTTTACGAAAAATTTGTAGTCCATAATGTATAGTACAGTAGGACAGAAACACTCACTTAAGCGCGTCTTAAAATTGGAGCGTGTTTGAGTACATAACATAACATCACGCCTTTTTATCCCCGAAGAGGTAGGCAGAGGTGCACATTTCGGCACTTAATGCCACTGTACAATGTAACACCCACTTTTCACTATTTATGTTATGAGTCCCATGTAATAGGGGGTGAGCCTATTGCCATATACCGGGCACATTTTTCCAGACTCCGTGCTACTACTGAGATTTATAAAAACCCAGTAATACTTTGCCCGACCCGGGAATCGAACCCGAGACCCCTTGCCCGGCAGTCGCACTTGCGACCACTCGGCCAATGAGGCAGTCGTGTTTGAGTATTTAGGCATTATATAGATGCAGAATTACAGATAGCTGTAACATTAAGAAATCTAACCTGACGCTGGGACGGAACGGACGGACTCCCCTTCCATCAATTCCACCTGCTTCATCAAAATTAAATTAACAAAAAAAAAGAAAATATAAATATACTTACATAAAAAAAACCAATAAAAAGTTATATTTTTTCTTCAAAAACAAAAAGTTATTCAATCATTTTCCTTTCTTGTGGGAGGTACTTAAGGGTATGTAACAACGCTTTGTTTACACCCCGCCGATATTAAGAGAGCGCCTAAATAAATCGATCTCATAACCGTCAAGAGACTCCCCCTTAAGTACCGGCTTTTATTTACGACGTTTGTTTGTGAATAAATATTTTATTATTGGTTTATTTATTGAAAAAAAATACGTTGATTTATCGTCAAGATTTATTTGCGAAAATCTTGGTGCAGTGTAATCTCCGGCCACCGTAAGTGCAGGTCTGCAGACGACGAGCAATGGTAGCTCGCCACCCGACCAGAACCAGGCCCGAGCGCCGAGTGGTCCCGTGGTCCGGCAGGGCTGATGGCTGATATGATACCGTAAAAGGTATAATGGGTTACCGGGGCTCCGGCTCGAAGAGCACGATTAGGAACGGGGTGGTTTTTAGTCAGTAAGAGTCTGACACTCCCTCTCGCCTCACCCGGGCGGGAGTAGACATTGAATGATTATCATAACATAACATCACGCCTTTTATCCTCGAAGGGGTAGGCAGAGGTGCACACTATACCACTGTACAATGTAACACTAACTTTTCACTATTTATGTTATGATTCCCGTGTAATAGGGGGTGAGCCTATTGCCATATACCGGGCACAGTTCCAGACTCCGTGCTACTACTGAGAATTAAAAAAAAACCAGTAATACTTTGTTCGACCCGGGAATCGAACCCGAGACCCCTTATCAGGCAGTCGCAGTTGCGACCACTCGGCCAACGAGGCAGTCTCCAGCCTCAAAAAAAGTAACTAACTCATATAACATGCACCTCTGGGCCTGGCTACCCCTTCAGGAAACAAAATTGCTTTACAATATAATAGTTTCCTCATATAGAACATAACTTCGTTATAATATTCTATTAAGTCAGCGCCTCGGTGGCGTACTGGCAAATTGTTTTAGATCCAATTGTAGTTCACGCCCGACCTAACCTAGTACAGAAACATAATGCGAAAAATGACTACACTATTGGCGCGGTGACAGGGCAACCGGCTGCCGTGTAACGTGTTGCGGGTTCGATTCCTGCACGGAACAACACTTTGTGTGAACTTTTATGTTTGTAAACGCACTCACGACACAGGAGAAAATCCTAGGTGGGGCAACGTTTATGTTAAAAGAAAATGTTATGTGATTTCAAACTTATAATTAGAAATTATAAGCCTAGGTTTCGTCTCGATTTTTTTCTTTACCGTTTGTCAGTGGTGTCTAAATAATCTCAGAATGTACATAGCTTGGAAAAAGTCACATTGGTACTTGCCGTTGGTAGGTTTCGAAGCGGGGCCTTATGCATGATAAGCGGACGTCTTAAACCAGGCTACCACGACGAGGAACCTCTTACTTCACACATACTCACGAAGTAACCAACTCAATAATAGTGTGAACTATAAAATTAGTAGCACAAGTTATTAAGAGCAATCAGTGAGAGACGCTGCGGGACCTTACTTAATTACCGACAAGGTCTATGAGAATAATGCGGCATACATATATAAAATGTGTTTCATTCCCTCAGGGGGAGCAGAGATGTTATAAAGTGTTTAAGTTTTGCAAGTAAGGTTGTTGTATGGGACTTTGTTTTTGGATTTTGTGCTGTGAATAAAAGTGTTAGAAAGCCTTATAACACTTTTTGCAATCCATGGGTTTCTTTTAATTTTTACTATAATTTTCTAAGATTCGAATCAAAATACTTTCACTTTTACACACGAAACACACACAAAACTGACACAACAATTTACTGGAACACACATTTCGAAAATCTCATATATTGGTTTGAGTGATTCACTTACGCGGTGAATTACAATGTGAGAATCATTTTGCGCCAATTTTCGGCGAAGCCGATCACTCTATCATACTTTATTAAAACAAAAACTAGATCCAAAATATTCCCATTTTGCAACCAAATTCTCAGTAGTAGCACGGAGTCTGTAATTGTGCTCGGTATATGGCAACAGGCTCACCCCCTATTACATGGGACTCATAACATAGATAATAAAAAGTGGGTGTTACATTGTACAGTAGCATTAAGTGCCGTAATGTACACCTTTAGCTACCCCTTCGGGGATAAAAAGCGTGAACTTACGATGTTATATAGTATTTAATTATTTACTTTTTAAACGCCGAAATTGAATTGTCCGTCAGTCTGTCAGTCAGGAGAGTTAGAAGTTACTTAGGAGTTAATGGGCGTGTTGTTTGGTTGAGTGCAACCAAACTAATGCCAGAAAGCTAGTCAGTCTATAACTTTGAGAGTTAGCCTCGATCCTTGTTAATCTACAAGGCATTAACAAACAAATAAACACATTAGGAGAACACGAACGAAATCCTTAACTACCAAGGAGCAAACTATGTACTTGATTATACCTAAATAACCTTCTAAGGCTAAAGGCACACTGCACGATTTTCTCGCGCCGGCGGTCGCGCGCGTTGGTTGGGCCCTCGGCCTTTGTAGAATAGAGATATGTACATGGACATAGCTCGCAAAATCTGCAGACTGAAGTGGCAATGGGCAGGCCACGTCGCTCGATGGACTGACGACAAATGGGCCAGGAAAGTCCTTGAGTGGAGACCACGGACCGGAAGACGAAGCGTGGGCAGGCCGCCCGCTAGGTGGACCGACGACATCGCCAGAGTTACGGGGAGCCAGTGGATGCAAGTGGCGAGTTGTCGATCGACGTGGAGCACTGAGGGGAAGGCCTTTGGATGATGATGATGATGATGACATGGAAAAAACCAAAGCATAGTTTACGCCTGCGCCCGTAGCGATTGTTTGCCGCTCCCGCTGCAGCGCGATAATCAATCGTTTGCCGTTGGTAGGTTTCAAAACCGCGCCCTCATCCATGAGGACGTCTGGGCTCGTACACAAAACTGCGATGTGACGTCGCAAAATTTGTGAGCTCCCTCTACGCGTCGCAAGAACTTGCGAATTGCGACCGCAAAATAAAAACATATTATGAACCTGATTGAAAAAGAGTAACCTATAGAGTATCTTGCTCGTTCTTCTCCATAGGAATCTACACCTTGGAATGAGCAAATAGCTTTACTTTTAATTTTTTTTTTTGGTGACGTTCAAAAGTGCCTTTCTGGTCTAATTGAAATAAATAAATGATTTGACTTTGACTTTGACTTTGAAAAATTTACGGTCCTGTAAGTTTTTAAAATAAATCTCCATTCTGCAACCGCGGCGGGCGCGTGTGAAGATCGCGTCGTGAATCCTTAGCCTAAGACCTCGCCATCTATTCAGTGACAAAACTGTCTCAATTACGCAAGCAAATTAATCCTGTAGTAAGCATTTGTGTACGTAACTACTAATACTCGAATCTGAAACCAGTTTGTGTGTCCTTTCGTGCTCAATCTGTAGTGAGTCTCATTACGTGTCGATGTGACCTGGAAGTAAGACGTCTAGGCGTAAGATCGCGGGTTCCAAATTACCAACAGCAAGTAGTAATATGACTTTTTCCGAGTTATAATATGTACTTTTCTTTGGGTTATGAGTCCCATGTGATTGTAGATGAGCCCATTGCCATATACCGGGCACAATTCCAGACTCCGTGCTACTACTGAGATTTCTTTTAAAAACCCAGCATTAGTTCATCCTACTTAGGAATCGAACTCGAACCCCCTTACCCGGTAGTCGCACTTGCGACCACTCAGCAAACGAGGTACAGTAAAAATGACATAATAATATTATCCATAAGTATAATTATGCATCTGACTAACAGATTGACAAACCACCCACGTATGAAGATGGAATTTGTCGTGTACTTGAGCTATGTCAGCACCACGGAGCTGGGCAGTACTTTGATTTCCCATGAGTCCTACGCGAGCAGAAAACAAATGCAACCTATATATTTATGCATGTATCAAATCGCGGACAAGGGCTGGTGAATCGCCCACTTTCTTTTACTGGATTACTATCAACGTTTTGCTGTTTTTATGAAAAAGAAGGCAAACAAGCAGACAGATCACCTGATGGTAAGCGATCAGCGCCGCCCATGAACACCAGTAACACCAGATGAGTCACAAGTGCGTTGCCAGTCTTTTAAAAAAGGAATAGGTACGCTCTTTTCTTAAATGTTTGAAGGTCGCAACGGTTCGGAAATACCACCGACGACAGATTTGCTGTGCGAGGCAGAAAACTGGAAGTAAAGCGAACAGTTATACTTTTTCATACTTTTGAATATACATATTTCTTGGTACAAATAACAATTAACCGACGTAGAACAGCTGATGGTAAGTGCCGCTCATGGATATCCGTAACCACTAGGGAAGCTAGAAGTACCCGAGCACACGGCGCGTCGCATTCCGTGCACCCCTTAAGGAGTCATCAGACAGATGAGGCAAAATAGGGCTGATGCCGATACGGAGCTGCGGAGGACTTAACGGGTAACCGGGGCTCCGGCTCGAAGTGCAGGAGAAGGAACGGGGTGGTTTTTAGTCAATAAGAGTTTGTTACTCACCCGGACGGGAGAAGTTATTAGATGATTTTCCCCCATCAAAAATAGGGAGCTATAAGCTGGACTTTTAGGGTGAAGATTTGGGCTCTTAGGCCCCTAGTAAACATAGACACACATCATGTCATAAATATTTTACGTAACTTTGGTAGGGCAGGCGAAACCGCGTGTTCAAGTTAGCAAATTTATGTAAATGTCTAGTCTAGATTAGAATTACATAAACAAGTCTAGCAAGCTAGACGGTTTTGTGTCTAAAGTACATGTTTATATGACTGAATTCAAAGACCGAATCTCCTACAAGGTGTGGTTTCATTTGAAGCGAATTAATTTGGTAAATCGGGCACACATAAGTATTATATCAGCTTCGTATGTTCATGTAAGAGTATTTCGATTAGTCGAGATATTATGTTAGATCAAGACCAATCTTGAAGGGATAGGCAGAGGTGCATACATACAATTTAACACTTACTTTTTAGTATTCAAAATGAAAGTGAGTCTGTTGTCTTAATTTTATTTTAATACTAGCGGACCCAACAGACGTTGTCCTGCATATTAGTACGATATTTCAAGATATTAAGTTTAAAATAACCTAGACATCGACTGCATCGCCATCTGCCGGGCTGATTTGTGAATCTAAACCATCCAAGGCGCCACTCAAACGCATACAGAAAAATTCATGTTTAGGAGGACTTCAATGACATAATATTACAAAGATTTGATGGGCCGATGTTTGACCACTATCTCGCCTGGTAGTAAGCGATGATGCGGTCTAAGATGGAGCACGTCGTCCCATAATCAGCCTACACTCGGGCCTCGAAGACACCCAGGTTATACTTTTCATGAAACACAGACTTTGGCAAAGAATTCCACTCCTTAGCAGTACGCACAAAGTAGCTTGCGTGCGTATAATTATACCGATTACAATTTCCTATCCGTGTTTTTATTGAGAAATTATCGAAAAACCGAAATATCTTATTTATCCACCGTTTTTCGTCATTTCTTAATGGTTCTTATTTTTTTTTATAAAGCGTAGGTAGTCATTAAATATAATTATTTGAGAAGATTGAGAAGATTGTATTTCGTGAGGAAAATACTAAGTTGCTTGTGGATGAGGTTTTCAAGGACTTTGAGAGGAATGGTAAAATAGAAATGGGGCGATAGTCAGAGAAACTTCCTGGTTTCGACTTTTTGGGAAGAGGAGTAATTTATGCTTCCTTCCACAGAGAAGAAAAAACACAAATTGACGTTCCGTAATCTCTGCCGGCCTGCCATAGGAAACAGGCGTAAGGGGAAACTGTAGTTTTTTCTTCTTCTCCTCTTATAATATCTTCTGATTCACTTCGTTGCGGGAACAAAGACAGTTAGATACTCATGTCCCTGGGACGCGCCGGACTTCAATGTTCCGGTGTTTTCATGGTTGTATCTTCTGTAGATCCTGGCTTACAGGAGTTGCAGCGGTTTTGGGAGATTGTAACGGGCTTATCACATTAAAAAAGGCGTAAGTTTATATAATATGTGTTATGTTCAACTCACATTTTGGCTTTTATATTCAATAATTTGAATAGCATTTAAAAGCTAAATATCCTCTATGATGGCTCGTTAAAATCGCTATAACCGCGACCATATGCCATTGGACAAGTTTGCGACAACTCAAACTTGTCCCATCTTGTTACGTCACGCTCAGAGATGTCCTGACTCACGCCTCACGCTCCAGAATTAGTTTTTAATTGGAAACCAATCAAGGGAACGAGAGCCATTTTGTTTCAGTCCCTTTCGGCCCTGAATTTTTCGGGATAATTCAGTTTGACGAGTGTTTGGGAGTTTTGTTGCTAATTACTTCGTTTTTGTTAGGAAATTGAGTGTTCTTGAGTATTTGTGAAGTGATTGTAATTGGACCGAAGATATGGTGTTGTTTTAAAGCCGCGTCATTTTCTATGAGGTAACTCGGCTACCGATTCTGAGTCCGAATCAATAAAAAAAATGTAGGTAAATATTTTTCATTTTTCTGTAAATTACGAAAATCCGTAAGTGCGAACTGCACGCCGCCGTCTTGTAACTAGTTTTATAACGCGGCTTAACACAAACAAACTCAAAAACGTAATTGATATTATTCCTAATTCCATTAAACTCCAATAAGAACCATTGCTGTCGCTTATTCTGAAACACAAGTTCGAACTTAACGATTTATTATAGCCGTATTTTAACTATTGGCCCCAAACTTTTACTTACATTGAACCTTTATGCCTTCTGTGATATGCCCCCGAAAAATGACACGGTTTTAAAACTACACCTTGTATAAGGTAAGTATATTACGCGCGTTATTTTTGGAATAAAAGATAGGCGAGCAAACGGATAACATGAAGATCGTTTGGTGCGGTGGCTGGGCAACCGGCTGCCGTGCAACGTGGCTCGATTCCTGCACGGAACAACACTTTGTGTGATCCATAAATTGTTGTTTCGGGTCTGGGTGTTATGTGTATGTGAACTTGTATATTTGTAAACGCACCTACAACACAGGAGAAAATCCTAGTGTCCCCACACTAGGATTTTCTCCGTTCAACGTTTTAAAAAACAAGAAAAAAAAAATTAGTTACTACCTAGTTAAAACTTTCGTGGTGGCCCAGAGGTTAAGACAACCACTTCTCACGTATGAGAATGCGGGTTCGAAATATATCAACAGCCAGTACCAATGTGACTTTTCCGAGTTATATGTACATACGTTCGAAGATTATTTAGATACCACTGACAAACGATGAAGGAAAATATCGTGAGGAAACCTGGACTTATAATTTCTAATTACAAGTTTGAAATCGCCAACCCGCAATGAGCAAGCGTGGTGATCAATACTCAAACCTTCTCCGTGTGAGAAGAGGCTTTGCTCAGCAGTGGCCACTTATAAGCTGTCGATGATGATAATGACGAAGGTACTAGCACCGTACTTATCCACAGCATCAGAGGAGTTTCAAGCGCATTGCCAGCCTGTTCGCAGGTCTCCGGTCACCTCGCTCACACAGCAATACACGGCAAAAACATAATTTTACGATGGTTTTCTGTGAGGGCGTGGAACATTCCCGTTGAGGCGACCAATTTTATCCAAGGCATCTCATAGAATAGTAAATCGTTACCTACAATTTTGAGAAACAAAAGCATTATGCTACTTTTGTTTATTTTCAAAGTCAAGTCAAAGTCAAAGCATTTATTCCAATTAAACCATATTTTGGTACTTTTGAAACGTCAACAAATACAAAATAAATAATAGTCTGTCAGTCAGTCCGTCAGTGAAACTAGGTGAAGCTAGGTGCTCATTCCAAAATGTAGATTCGAATGGAGAAGAACGAGCAAGAAACTCCATTCGTTACTCTTTTTAAAAAAGTATGTTCTACAATGTCTCTGATACATATTTCAATACTGTACGCATATGTAAGAACAGTGCAAAGACACGCTTGACGCATTATACTAATAACTTACTAAAATTAAAAAAAAATAAAAATCTTAAAGTCCAACATGGTGCTCACATATGCATACTGACAATCCTTAGAATTAGTGCTTCTATATAAGAAGAGGAAACTCTTTGTTATTTTCCAATCAATACTAAAAAACTCCAAGAATAAAATAACCAAATAATAATTTTATCTATTCCAACTCCATTTCAGAAAACCACTTCAAAATAACATACCTCAAAGATATTTTACTGGTAAACATAAAAATAATACATTCTTTGCATTTCATGAGAAGGAATGCTAAAAACTTTGCTCTTAAAATCTCAACCGCAATTCATTCCAAACTTCCGTAAAACTCAATTCTTTTCAAGTTAGGTATAAAGATAAAAGAAAATATCAAGGAAATGGAAAGAATTTCATTATTTAACTCGTCGAGTAACGTATTTATAGACACAATTAAAGAAAAATAGGTTGCGGTCACCGGTGACCACTCGGTGTTTGACAGTTTAAAACGAGACATAATAATCTAATCATCATCATTAAATTATTTCTATTAACTGCTGGATATAGGCTTCTCCTCCATAAGACGGACCTCTGATTTTGTTTCGGCATTTCTTCTCAGAGTAGTCAGTTAGGAAATGTCCACCTCATCGTTCGCTTGATAAAATTGACGTGTTAAAGTGCTGCCTTGTAGCCTATTTGCAGAAATAAATTCACTTGTTTCACTTGTTTCCAATACCACGCCTCTGATCTTCGATCTTCAGCTCTTCTCATCCAACCACTGCCAGCCACAGCGGATAATATATTGTCACTCCACCTAGCTGGAGGGAGCCCTACACTACATTTGCCTAGACGCAGTCTCTATTCCAGACCACGTCTACCCAGCCAAAAGCCTATCTTTGACAAATGTGACGGGCTCGCTGCCACTTCATCCAATTCTATGTTCGAGATATTTAGTTCCCTTATAGACATACCTTTAGTTCTCTGTAGAATCGAAGAAAGAGATTTACCTAATCATGATACCTATCTAAGAACATTTGTCCTGGACAGTCAACCTCGCTACATCCTTGTTGACTGGACATCTACACTACATGAGCTCCTGTTTACATGTGAACAATACCTCATAACGATAAGCAAGTTCATGATGAAGTATATTTTAATTACATAAACAAATTAAACTGCTATTATAACGTCAGATCGTCGTAACATGTCCCTATGGTTGACTCAGAAAACATTTTAAACAAAAACTTTATAAATTTGTGATTTAAATTGAATGCGACAGAGTTTTTAATCAAGTGACGACTAGTTAAAATAATATTAGCATACGTTGAGCCAAAATCAATACATTTTTATTAGAGGTCGTCCAATGGTTGAGTTTCGATCGATTTTTTTACTAAAAGAACTTCTTATGATTTGGCTTTATATTTTACAAAGTTCTATGTGTGTGACCGTCTCGTTGGCCGAGTGGTCGCAAATACAACTGCCAGTCAAGAAGTCTCCGGTTCGATTCCCGGGTCGGGCAAAGTCGTAGCATGGAGTCTGGAATTGTGTCTGGTTTAATATGGCAATAGGCTCACCCCCTTTTGCATGGCACTCATGACATAAATATCTAGTGCAAAAGTGGGTATTATATTGTACAGTGATATTAAGTGCATTAGTTTATGGTACTTATATGACGGTGATCAAAAAGGTGCTTAATAATATATTACAAATAAATGTAAATAACCAAGAATGCTAACAATAGCTCTAACTATGAGACCAATATTATAACGTATCCAATATTAATATGACCTATAGTGTCATGAATATTGTAACTATTCATGAATACAAATGTACATATGAATGAAGTTCATTGAATATATTAGCTGAAGTTATGACGTAATGAGTTACATACATACATATGTATGTATGTAAAGGCTAACCTACCTTAAATTAATTTTATTACGTATTTTGTATATTGTACTGGTGTTAAGCCAGAGCTAAAATAATTATCAATTTGATCCCGGAGTCAACAAAATTCCTTGAAACTTGCACTTTAAAAACTTAAAAAAAATGTTTTCCGTATGCAACAACAGGCATGAAGAGTGCAGAGGTATCATCATCAACAGCTGCAAGACGTCCACTGCTGGACAAAGGCCGTCCTCTTGGTCCTCCACGTCAAACGACAATCCGCCACCTGCATCCACTGACTTCTCGTAGAGCTGAAGATCGAGCTCAGTGGCGTGCCATTGGAGAGGCTTATGTCCAGCAGTGGACGCAATCAGGCTGTTGATGATGATAATCGGTCATTGATTGCGGGCGTTCCAATAGCTAGCGGCGGCCCTGACTGTTACCTATACCTACATAGTCGCCATCTTGAACGCGGCGGAGTCCGCCATCATGGCGGCGGCCTTGGAGCGGTGTGCGCTGCCCACCGCTGACAGGGTACAAAAGGAGCTGGGGGAGATGCGGCGGGAGTTGGCGCGCTTGGCGGCCTCCAACGCGGCTCTGGAGGCCGAGCTGCGATCGGCTAGGGCCGGGCTCGCCGCTGCCCGCGAAAATCATCCCCAGCCCCAGCCCTCAGCGGATGCCGACGTGGTCGGTCTGCTGCGCAGGGAGATGGCGGCTTTCCAGCGTCGTTTCGACGTGCTGGAGGGCCGACTCCTTCGCCCCCCGCTAGCGTCGAGTCAGGTCGCCCCACCTGCGTCTCCGCGCTCGTATGCGGCCGCTGCGGCCAAGCCCTCGACCTCCACTGGTCAGGCTGGCCGCGGTCCCCAATCGCCGGCAAAAGCGCGAGCGCCTCCTCCCGCGAGGCCCTCGGCGCCCCCGCCGGTGCAGACCCCGGCTGCGCCGACGGCGCCTGCGCCCGCGTGGTCGCAAAAAAAGGAGGAGAACTCCAGCCCGGCAAGCTGGAGTTGCAGCAGCGGCGGCGGAACCCGCCCCACGAGTGGAGGACGGCGGCGGGTGGCAAATCGCCGGCGAGACGAGGAGAGTCGCCAGGGAGGGCCGGAAGCGCCGCAAAAGGCGCAGCGGCAGCGACGGCAGCAGCAGCGCAGGGAGAAACGCGCTGCTGCCTTGCTCCTCGCCCCTAAGACCGCGGCTGTGGTTATTACACTACAGCCCGAGGCGGTCAATAGGGGCGTTACCTACGGCGACGTCCTCGCCAAGCTCAAGGGGGCGGTAACACCTGCGGAGTTCGGGGCCCCGGACGGGTTTGCGGTCAAGGTGACCGCTACCGGAGCCCGTCTACTGGAGGTCCCCGGCGCGGCCAGTGGCCCGTCGGCCGACGCCCTGGCTGAGAGGCTTAGGGCGTGCCTCGGGCAGACGAGGCCCGCGTGTCCAGGCCCACCAAATGCCTGGATGTCAGGATTTGGGCCTGGACGACTCTGTAACGCAGAGTGAGGTGGTGGCCGCTGTGGCCAGGACGGGAGGGTGCCCTGCTGACCAGGTCAAGGCGGGCACCATCCGTCCGGACAACTCGGGGCTGCGCACAGTGGTGGTGAGCTGCCCCGTCACAGCGGCCAAGAAGCTGAAGGAGGGCAAAAGGCTCTTGGTGGGATGGGTCTCGGCGCAGGTCAAGCTGCTCGAGACCCGGCCTCTGAGGTGCTATCGCTGCCACGTGGGCGAACACGTGAGCGTTAAATGCACCTCGGAGGTGGACCGCAGCGACTGTTGCTTCCGCTGCGGTCGGCCCGGTCACAAGGCCGGCTCGTGTACCGCCCCGCTGCACTGCAATGCATGTGCGGCGGCTGGCAAGCCGGCCAATCACCGGGTCGGGAGTAAGGGCTGCTCCCCTCCTGCCAAAGCCAAGGCAAAGTAGGCCCTCCGCCGCCCCCGTCGTTTCCGCCGCCGCCGCCGCCGCCACTGCCGCCGCAGTCGCCGCTGCCGCCACTGAGGAGGTCGGATGGACTGCCAATAATGGCCCCATTCCGCCTCCTCCAGGCGAACATCAACCACTGCGCCGCTGCTCAGGATCTCCTGCTCCAGAGCATGGCGCAGTGGTCGATCAATGTCGCCGTGGTCTCCGAGCCGTACTTCGTCCCGCCCAGGGATCACTGGGTGGCGGACCTGGACGGCTCGGTGACCATCATCGTCGGCCGCCGCCGGTACCCCGACTCTTGAGGCTGCTCAAAGAGGCCGGGGTTGTGTCGCAGCACGGTTCGGAGAGCTCGCTGTGGTGGGCGTGTACTTCTCTCCGAACCGAACTCTCGCCGAGTTCCACAACTCCTTGATGGAGTTGGTCACCGTCGTCGTCGGGTTCCGTTCCCTCCCCGTACTCGTCCTCGGGGACTTCAATGCCAAAAACTTGGCTTGGGGTTCCCGGTTCACCGACGTCCGGGGTAGGATGGTGGAAGACTGGGCCCTTGAGACAGGCCTAGTCGTCCTGAACCGGGGTTCTGTCCCCACGTGCGTGCGGATGCAGGGCGAGTCGGTGGTGGACATTTCGTTCGCCAGCCCTGCTCTGTCACCGCGTATCGTCGACTGGCGTGTCATGGAGGAGGTGGAGACGTACTCCGACCACCGGTATATCCGGTTCGACGTCTCCGCCGAGTCCGCAGACCCGCCGGTCAGACAGGCCCCATGTGGTCCGCGTTGGGCGCTGAAACAGCTGGACCGGGAGCTGCTCCTGGAAGCCGCCATCGTGCAGGCCTGGGTGATACCACCGGTCAGGCCTGCCGACATCGACGATGAGGCCAAGTGGCTCCAGGACGCCATGTCCAGGATTGTGACGTGGCGATGCCCCGGATCCGATCGAGGCAACAGAAGCGCCAGGTGTACTGGTGGTCGCAAGAGCTGGCGGCTCTGCGCAAGGCGTGCACTACTGCGCGACGCCAGTACACTAGGCACCGCAGGCGCCGTATCCGTCCTCCTAATGCGGAGGCGAGAGAGGCGGAGTTATACGAGGGATACAGGGCGGCGAAGGCCCTCCTCAAGGCGGAGATATTGCGGGCCAAGGAGGAGGCCCGCCGAGAGATGCTGGGGACTCTGAATAGAGACCCGTGGGGACGCCCGTACCGGATGGTACGCGACAAGCTCCGCGCCTGGGCTCCCCCGCTCACTCAGAGTCTCCGGCCAGAGTCTTGGAGGAGGTGATAAGCGCCCTGTTCCCCCGACGCGGAGGGCTTCACCCCGTATATGACTCTGCCCCCTGCGGTGCCCGACGCGGGCATAGCGACGACGACGATGACCTCGTCCCAGAGGTGACCGAGGCAGAATTGAGAGCGGCGGTGCGCCGGATGGGCGCCAAGAACACCGCCCCAGGACCCGACGGCTGCATGGCAAGCATGGGTCCTGGCCTCAGAGGCTCTCGGGCCTCGATTAATCGGTCTCTACAGCGCATGCTGGAGAGAGGCCAGTTCCCGCTTCTCTGGAAAGCGGGCAAACTGGTCCTCGTGCGGAAGACGGGGCGCCCTGCGGACTCTCCGTCCGTACCGGCCCATAGTGCTGCTCGACGAGGTGGGGAAAGTCTTCGAAAGAATCATTTCGAACCGCCTCGTCGCGCACCTGACGACATTGGGCCGGACTGTCGGACGGCCAATTCGGCTTCCGCAGAGGGCGCTCCACGGTGGACGCCATCATGCGCGTTAGGGACCTCACGACGGGGACTGCAGTGTCCGGGGTAGAGTCGTGTGGCGGTGTCTTGGACATCGCCAACGCCTTCAACTCCCTGCCCTGGAGCTGCATCTTGGAGGCACTCCGATATCATGGGTGCCTACCTACCTCCGTCGTGTATCGAGGCTTACCTGACGGACAGGTCCGTCAGCTACCCCGGTCACCGGGGCGAGTGGAACCGGCGAGAGATGTCACGCGGTGTTCCACAGGGTTCGGTTCTGGGGCCGCTCCTGTGGAACATCGGCTATGACTGGGTGCTGCGCACCGACCTCCCGAACGGCGTTAGCACAATATGCTACGCCGACGACACGCTGGTGCTAGCGCACGGGAGGTCGCACCAGGCGGCGGCCGATTAATGGCGACAGCGGTTGCGACAGTCGTTGAAAAAATCCGGCAGTTGGGACTCGAGGTGGCGCTCCACAAGTCCGAGGCCATGTGTTTTCATGGCCGCGGGAACGCGCCACCTCCGGGTGGGTCCCAAATAATGGCGGGAGGGGTTACCATCGGCGTCGAGACGACGATGAAGTACCTGGGACTCGTCCTCGACAGTCGGTGGAACTTCGTGGAGCACTTCCGACGTTTGGCTCCAAAGTTGGCGAGGGCGGGGGCTGCGTTTAAGCGCATCCTCCCCAACCTCGGGGGGCCAAACGCCTCCTGCCGGAGGTTATACGCCGGGGTCGTGCGGTCCATGGCCCTCTACGGCGCCCCTGTTTGGGCGCCGAACTTGTTGCGGCGTCCTGCTCGGACGCTGCTCATGTCACAGAGGGTCATGGCGATCCGAATGATCCGCGGATACCGCACGATCTCTGGGGAGTCGGCGAACCTCCTTGCCGGATTACCGCCGTGGGATCTGGAGGCGAAGGTGCTCGCGCGCGTGTATAACATGCGCGCGGAGGCACGTCGCCGGGGCGAAACTCCGCTGCCGCGCCAATAAGTGCGTGGCGGGATGAGCTCCGGCGCGATCTCATGGCGGAATGGCAGCAACGACTGTCGCAACCGGGGCTGGGCTCGCTGCCATTGCAGCGGTAAGTCCCCTCTTTGAGGAGTGGCTTGAGAGACGCTACGGCGTCCTCACCTACCGCCTGACGCAGGTCCTCACCGGACATGGAAGTTTCGGGAGGTACCTGTGTCTGATGGGGCGGGAGGAAACGCCCGGGTGTCATCACTGCGAGGACCGCCCTGAGGACACGGTGGAACACACAGTGGGAGAATGCCCTGCGTGGGCTGAGCACCGCCGTGCCCTCAGGGAAGTGATCGGCGATGGCGACCTCTCGCGTCCGGGCCTAGTGCAGGCCATGATGCGGAGCGAGGGGGATTGGGATGCCGTCTCCTCCTTTTGCGAAGCAGTCATGCTAGCTAAGGAGGAGGCGGGACGCGTGAGGCAGCGAAGCGCTGCCTCCTCGCAACCCAGCCATCGCGAAGGACACACCGGGCGTCGGGGATCGCGAGACGATCTCCGGCCACCGTAAGCGCGGGCCTGCGGACGGCGAGCATGGGTGGCTCCCCGTCCGACCAGAAACAGACCCGAGCGTACGGCGCGTCGCGTTCCGCGCGCGCCTCAAAGAGCCATCAGACCACCACAGATGGGGCCCAATAGGGCCGATGCCGATTCGGAGTCGCGGAGAACCTAACGGGTAACCGGGGCTCCGGCTCGACGTGCAGGAGAAGGAACGGGGTGGTTTTTAGTCAGTAAGAGTCTGACACTCCCTTCCGCCTCACCCAGGCGGGAGCAGTCATTCGATGATTTTCCCCCCTTAAAAAAAAAAAAAAAAAAAAAAAAAAAAAAAAAACCTACATAGTCCGCAACACATCTCTGATAGTTTTGTGTTACAAGTGTACTTAGACTACGGTGCCTGCTTACCATCAAACCAACTGTAAGTTTTATCATTAACAGCCTATAAATAACTGCTGAGCAAAGCCTCTTCTCACACGAAGAAGGTTTGAGCATTAACCAATTAAAGGTCAAATAAAAAGTACCAATATTTTTTTTTAATTTTGTTTATTTTCGTAATCAACTGAGAGTATAAGAACAGTAAATGCGAGAAAAAAAATTTAAAATACTATTTTTCATGATATTTCAGGGGTGTACTCAATTGAGGACACTTACCACCTAAGTATGAAAATTTTCAAAACACGATATTTCTACACAAAGTGTTTTAGCACTTTTACATTGCTAACGTAGGTACTCTTGAATGACAAAGGATACATCGTAGTTGCTTTTAAATTTTTAGTGGATAGTGTCCAACTCCATTTTGCAGGAGGGAGCACATTTCCGCCACTTAGGGTTTGATTTTGAAGTAGATTGGCGGGCAATGTAGAGATGTAGATAATGTGAAAAAAATATCGCACTACCCTCATATAATTTATCAATATACTTAGACAATTTTATAATGCATTAAGATAATAGGGTTACCCTACAAAAATATAAGAGATATTAAGTTTATGCGTAGAATTTTAGGTGTACTCATATGAGTACAGTGACTTCTAATGGGTTAATCACCACGCTTGCTGGATTGGCGATTTCAAACTTACAAATAATTATTATAAGCCCAGGTTTCCTCACGATGACGTGTTTGTCAGTGGTGTCTAAATAATCTCAGACAGGACATAGCTCGGAAAAAATTACATTGGTAGTTACCGTTGATAGATTTCGAAACCGCGCCCTCATGTATGAGAAGCGGACGTCTTAAAACACCGGGCCACCACGACCACAAGCTTTATAGCTGCTACTAAAAGGAATGAAGAATAAAAAATTTAAATTTAAAAATCCACGTCAATATAAATTGTTTCACCCACACTGCAGTATTCATTAACTATTCCTAATCCATTTCCTAGACTGAACATTTCGATCTATACTGGAACAAACTAGTTAGTAAAGTCAATAGCACTCCGCGAGTCGGGAGTTCGATTACAAACACGACAAATGAGTTGCACTAACTATCTGACTTCATGCAAATACTGAGTTATACAACTTTGTCCTATCCTTTTCTATACGTCATCTCTACTTATAACAAAATCGGACGAAGGTCAAAACTGTTCATTCAATATTTTTTTTAAATAATACTTGGGGCGTGATCTGCAGTCGATATCGACGCCAAAAATATAGTTTTTACAATTTTTCTATCTTTGTCTGTATGTATGTCCGGGCTAAACTCAAAAAGTACTGCATAAATTTTAATTAAAATTTTGTATGAATATTACTAACAGGTCTGGTCAATACTTATGTAGGCTACATATAATTACGCTATTACCTAATGAGGAGCAGCTGTGAAGAACTATTTACTATTCCACGAAGGCGGACGAAGTCGCGGGCACAGGTAGGACCTAATAAATTGAAATCTACCTTTTTTAATGACTGTTCCAGTGACACACGTACTAAGCTAATGTTTACAATTAAACAGCAGCTCATGTAGTGTAGATGTCCAGTCAACAAGGATGTAGCGAGGTTGACTATCCAGGCGACACACGTACTTAGGTATCGTCATGAGCTAATGTTCACATGTAAACAGCAGCTCATGTAGTGTAGATGTCCAGTCAACAAGGATGTATCGAGGTTGACTGTCCAGGCGACACACGTACTTAGGTATCGTCTTGAGCTAATGTTCACATGTAAACAGCAGCTCATGTAGTGTAGATGTCCAGTCAACAAGGATGTAGCGAGGTTGACTGTCCAGGCGACACACGTACCTACCTAAGTATAGTATTTGGGCTATATCGGACGAATCTATTACATAACATCAGGTCAATATCAATATCTTTGTCCGACCCAGGGATCGAACCAAAGACAAGTCTATTTATTATTTGATAATACCTATAAAACGAGGAACCAATCTTCAAAATTGGATTTTGTCAACCTCAAGCAAAATTACACCCTGATTCTACGCTCCTAAGATATAAAACCCTTCAAACGCGCTCTAAGTTTAAACTATTTAGAACACTTTGCAAGCCGAGTTCGATCTTAAGTGTTTATAGTGAAAGTTTAGAATGGTGTATAAGGTTGAAGACATATAACGTTGTGTATCTAAGATGGTTTACTGTTAATGTACTGTTGGAACCGAATTCTATGAGTGTTTAAAGTGACTTTGGTTTATAGAAGTTTAAGATTATTTGGGACATTACTACCTCGTTGGTTGTGGTCAAATACGAACTATTTGGAACAGACGACTATTCAAGAGATAACTATGTATACATCTCTAACTAAAATGGTTGAGTTGGCCGGTGCTAGTGTACGTGCACGTTTTTATTTTGTCGTAGTATAAAACAATACTTAGATAAAACGGATCAAAGTTTAGTAGTGGGGGCTTAAACGTCATTTCTACGTATAAAATGTACATAGAAGTGAAGTCACGCGACATTTCAAATCAATATATCGTCGAAATGATATGTTATGTGGTGGAAAGTATTCGTTAGTATAAGAAAATAAAATATACGTGTCTAATGATTTAAAATAATCTACAAGACGGACATTAAAATGAAAATTAGGCATCTACCATATTGTAAAAACAATATCCTTTTGTCAGCGTTTTGGGACCGTACAGTGTAGTCCGCTTTAAATGAAAATTATGCATGTAAATTTAACAAACACGCTTACATTCATTTTAAATCTTCTTAACAACGGATATATTTATAACGAACCTTTTTAAATCGGGCTTCAAAATTCCTTAATCCTATCAGACCTTGAATTTTTAAGATCATTTATTTATTTTTTTATTTTTTTTTTATTTACATCAGGCAACGAAGGCCCATATTAATACAATAATACTATAATATAAAACATAAAATACTATAAATACATAATTATACAAGTTATTAATTTATCAAAGATGTGCGTGGTGTCGTATTACGCTGTTCGGTGTCAAGTAGGCGGCCTCGAAAACGTCGGCATTTTTTTTTTAAGGGGGAAAATCATCGAATGACTGCTCCCGCCTGGGTGAGGCGGGAGGGAGTGTCAGACTCTTACTGACTAAAAACCACCCTGTTCCTTCTCCTGCACGTCGAGCCGGAGCCCCGGTTACCCGTTAGGTTCTCCGCGACTCCGAATCGGCATCGGTCCTATTGGGCCCCATCTGTGGTGGTCTGATGGCTCTTTGAGGCGCGCGCGGAAAACGTCGGTATATAACACCCTTCGGCTAAAACTCTGCCTCCAGGAATTTGTCGAGATGTTGAGTCAGAACTCGCACCACAAACGACTTGAAGTTGGTATTGTGACGCGGTTCCAACCTCTCGACCCTCAAGGTCCAATTGGTATTCGCAGGACAGTTCACTGTTGAACTATGGACCACTACATAAGAGGGTTTGCCATATTCTTTACTCTTTGCTGGCTGATTGATCGGAAGTTTAATAAGTTCAAAGTTGGCCCGGAGGTATAAGACACTAGCTTCTCATGCATGAGGGTGCGGGTTCCAACTCTAACAACAGCAAGTACCAATGTGATTTTTTCCGAGTTATATGTCCTCCAACAGTTTCTTTCATATTTATTTAATTATGTAGATGACAATATCTCTTGAGTTATAATGATTTACTTTCTAAGATTACTTAGACACCACTGACAAACGGTGAAGGAAAACATCATGAGAAAACCAGGGTTTATAATTTCTAATTATTATAAGTTTGAAATCGGCAACTCGCATTGAGTAAGCGTGGTGATTAATGCTCAAACCTTCTCCGTGTGAGAGGAGGATTTACTCAGCATTGGGCACTTATAGGCTGTTAACGATAATGATAAAATTCAGAGTTATAGGGATTATAGATCCATTTTTTGGGAGAAGCCGGTAAACGAGCAGACGCATCACCTGATGGTAAGCCACCAGGCATGGCCACCAGAAACACCAATGTCGTTACAAGTGCGTTCCCAGCCTTTTATAAGAAATTTGAGAATTGTTGAGGTTTTCTGTTCAGCCGTGGTATCACTCCGGTCGAGATGGCCCATTCGTCCCGAAGCATGGCTCTCCCACACTTAAAACATCAGCTGTAGGTGGCAAGTTGTCTTTTGACGTGAATGACTAAGGGGAGGCTAATGATGATGATAATGATGAGGTTTATCAGAAAACACTGCTGCCAGGTTTTAGTCAAATTTGTAGTCTTTTAGTCGGGTATACAAAACCCACGTGAAGAGCAGAGGTGGTGACAAAATTTATTCACGGCACACGGCACTTATCATAACATAACATCACGCCTATAAATGGTTAGAGGATAACAACTTAAGAATAAATTTAAATAAGACAAAAATAATACAATTTAATCAACGCAAGGCAGATATAGACCACCTCAATGTGCAATATGATGATAAGAAAGTTGACGAGGTAGATAATACAAAATTTCTAGGGCTTGAAATAGACAAAAAGCTTAGCTGGAAACAACACATTGAGGTACTCTGCAAGAAATTAAGTACATCTGCATATGCTCTATATACCTTGTCAGCTATGGCTAACTTGGACGCATGCCTAACTGCGTATTATGGTATAGTTGAGTGCCATCTGCGATACGGAGTTATCTTTTGGGGCAACTCTACAGAAAAAGAAACTGCATTTAAGGCTCAAAAAAGATGCATTCGGTCTATTTTTAGATTGAAAAGTACAGATAGCTGCGTGCCATATTTTAAGCAATATAAACTGTTGACTCTACCATGTTTGTACATTTTGGAAATGGCAGTGTTTGTAAAATTAAACTCGGGGCGCTTCGCACGAATGGCTGACGTATTTCCGCGAAATAGGCGTGATAATAGTAGTCTATGTGTCCCCAGGGCTAAAACAGCTCTGATGCGCAAGGGAGTTTGCTGCATGGCACCGGTAATATATAATAAAATACCAAGCTGTTGGAAGGAATATAATTTAAAAAATTATTATAGAATCATTATTTAAAAAAAGACAGGAATTTTTTACTCGACAAAGTTTATTATAGTATTGCAGATTTTTTATTGGAGAAAGAAATTGTTTGACTGTTTTATATTTTGTTTTTTTTAATCATTATTAGAAATTGTGACATTAATTATATTATTGACTGATAAATTATTGGAATTATTTATAAATTGAATGACATTATTTAGAATTATTGTCTTGAATTGTAAAATGTGTAAAACTTTTGCATGCCTTATAATTGGCAAAATATGGCTGTTTCTGTATTTTTTATTATGCACTACCATGATATGTACCCATATTTGCGAAATAAAATATCTTTATCTTTATCTTTATCTATTATCCTCGAATGGGTAGGCAGAGTTGCACATTATGTTTCACCTTTTTATGTTATTATAAGTCCCATGTAATGGGGGGTGGGCCTATTGCCATATACCGGGCACAATTCCAAACTCCGTGCTACTACTGAGATTTTTTTTAAAAAACCCAGTAATATTTTGCCCCGCCCGGGAATCGAAACCGAGACCCCTTGCCCGGCAGTCGCACTTGCGACCACTCGGCCAACGAGGCAGTCACATTTCATGAAAATTATGAATTCATGAAAATGTAATAATAAATATGGTTGAAATCATATTAATTTTCATAACAGACCGTTTAAAATCCAGCCCCGAAATCCCATAATCCTTTCTGCCTTCAGCATAATAAACAAAATATTTGCTAAAACATTATGTTGGTATTCTTGGCCGAACTAATTCGTGGCACGCACGCCCAACCGGAAATGATGAATAATTGAAACGCCCGACTTCCGTTTGTAGGTACCAATGGGATTTAGGGGGTGTTTCAAATTTTAAAAGATTGTTTTTTTTTTGTTTAATAATTTTATTTGTGTTCTCAGTTGACTTGGACTACATATACTGAATACTTTGCGATAAGCTTCATAATCATGTTAGATATTAAGTGTGGGAGAGCCATACTTCGGCACAAATGGGCCGGCTCGACCGGATCGGACCGTGATACTACGGCCTCACAGAAAACCGACGTGAAACAACGCTTGCGTTGTGTTCCGTCGTGTGAATGTGGTTACTGGAGGCAAAATTCTTCCCCCTTCAAGAATCGCCCCAATTCCTGAATCCCCAACAATCCTCAAACTCCTAATTCCTAAAAGACCGGTAACGCACTTGTAACGCCTCTGGTGTTCCAGGTGTCCATGGGTGACACCGATTGAAAGTGAGGCAGTGGAACGCGTCCACAAGTTTACTTACCTCGGGAGCGTCGTGTCAGAAACTGGAGGGAGTGAGAAGGACATCGCCTCACGGATTGCCAAAGCCCGAGCTACTTACGCGCAGCTGGAACCTGTGTGGCAGTCACGGAAACTGACCCGAAGAATTAAGCTCAGAATTTTCGGGTCCAGTGTCAAATCCGTACTGCTCTACGGGTGCGAGACGTGTGTTATGTTACCTCGTTAATAAATCATAACTTGAGACAAACACGCTACATACACATCTAAATGTACATCACTGCATAATGTATTCTGTTTTGTTGTATTTTATATAGTTAATGCGTTTTTTACGCCGGTGTCCGATGGGGGTAGGCAGAGCCTGTTTCAGGATAAAACAAGTAATATTGTGTGAAAATAAAATGTCGACAGCAATATGACAATAAAAATGTTAATTTTAATTTTATCTACTTTCAGCAACAGCCTGTACAATTATTACCTCATTTAGCATTTTGTACCGATGTCGGATTATATAGTCGAATTGTTGTCAGACATTGAGCCGCCTGAAAAATGTTGCTGTTTCATGTTTTACAGCTACATTGCATTTTTCAGCTGAACAAGTTCATTTGTTAACTGTCTTTTGTTTGAGTTTAGCGTAGCGTGAATATATCGGGTTCGCTGCTCGGGGCAGTAAAAGTTATTGAATTTTATTATTTCGATTTTTTAGTTATTGTTTGAAATTTAGGTATTTGATATTGTGCCAGCAGGTCATTTTGATCAACCTCTCTTAAATTTTAAAGAACTCCTAGAAAGCTAATGTAGGTGACACTTAATGATATTTTGTTTTTCACTAACCTATGTCACATCCTAACAGTACCTACAAGTAAGGAGTCAGTTTAGGGAATCGCAGTTTTAAAGTGATCGAAGTTAACGTTTATTATGGGATAAGCTGTTAAACGAGCAGACGGATTACCTGATGGTAAGCAATCGGCGTCCCATGGACTCCTGAAACACCAGAGACATTACAAATGTGTTACCGGCCTTTTGGGGTTTTGGAATTTGAAGATTGTTGGGGATTCAAGGGGAAGGGGAAGGTAATTGGGCCTCCGGTAACCTCACTCACACGACGAAACACAACGTCGGTTTTCTGTGAGGCCGTGGTATCACTCCGGTCGACCCGGCCCATTCGTGCCGAAGCATGGCTCTCCCACAATTAAAAAGCTAACGTTCCCAAAGCTTTGTATATTTAGGCTACACATATAAAAGTGTCCCTTGATGTCTATAAAGGGTTGCTGTGACCTTTACCTACTTGCCCTAGTTCTCTTGACCTTTAAGGTCAAAAGGGTACATTTTAACTTGTAACAGGAGGATAAGAGATGATTTTCTAAATTCTCGAATCTAAATAAAGTTTGCTGCTTCATTGGCCGTGTGGTCGCAAGTGCGACTGCCGGACAAGGAGTCTCGGGTTCGATTCCCGGGTCGGACAAAGTATTACTGCGTATTTTTTAATTGCAGCAGTAGCACGTAGTCTGGAATTGTGCCCGGTATATGGCAATATGCTCACCCCCTATTACATGAGACTGGGTGTTACATTGTACAGTGGCATTAAGTGCCGTAATGTGCACCTCTACCTAACCCTTTGGGGATAAAAAGGCGTGATATTATGTTTCTAAATCCCCATAAACTAGTTTTGATCCGAGGCTTCGCTCGTATATAGTTTCTATGAGAAGCATATTTGTTACTCACAACTATACTGCACAACTTTGCCCATATGAATTCACCATAGAGTAGTCTATTCAACATTCCTAACTATATTTATGCAAAATTTCAACAACATTGGTTGAACAGATAAAGAGTAAAGAGGCAATATACAAACAAACTTCCTATATTTAGTTCAAATACTTGATATATGAAAATGAGTTTGTTCATTTGTCTGTCAAGTTTTAGAACATAACTTATTTTTACCCGACTGCCAAAGAAGGAGGGTAATGTTTTTCGAGTGTATGTAAGTATGTATGTATGTCTTTTCCTTTGTGACCACCTGTAGCCTAAACGGCTTGATGGATTTTGATGTATGAGGTATCGTTAGATTTGTCTTGATTACGGGAGTGTCATAGGATACATTTTATCCTAAAAGTCCCACGGGATAAAGACATAATAATATTTTTTCTAAATTTCCCTTTAAAAAAATATGTATGCGGTATCATTAGATTCATTTCAATCACGGGAGTAATTAATATAGGATACGTTTTTTCTCAAAATTCCCACGGGAACATGTTAATTCTGCGTCAACGCAAAGCAACTCATGCGTTAGCAAGCAAAAAGATAGGGCGTGGCCTGGCATGCGGCGCGCGGCGCGGTGCGGAGGGGGATATGCTCGAGTATACAGCCCGATTGCGGGCACACGCATGAGGGCACACGTCGTTGACGGTCGTCTCTAAATAGCCCCCTATATTAGCTATGGGTATCATAAGAAGAATTGAGTGGCCTTCTCTTCGCAGAGAGCAGTTAGAACCAGGTGAGTTACCGCAGGCAGTATTCGTAGAGTTCGACGATCGTTCTGTTAAGGGCAATGAATTGGGTGTGGGGGTTCGCATAGAGCCCTCCACTGTCGACTTTGATGCGCTTCGCGGACAAGGGAAGATTGAACGTCGGATGCTGCCTTTGATACTTTGTTGGGCTGTAACGGTACACAAACTGCAAGGTACCACCTTGGATCGGGCTGTCGTGGACCTATCAAACGTGTTTGCAAAGGGCCAGGCTTATGTAGCCCTAAGCCGTGTTAAAACACTTGCTGGGTTAGCAATAAACACTTGACCAAAAAAGCTGTTGGACCGGCCCCACGACGAATGTTCTTTAACTGAACTTAAACGTTTGCGGGATCTTCAGCAGTAATGACTCACCTAATTCTTTTTCTTCTTCACTACCAACAGCCCAGATTGGCGGTAAATTTATGTTGCGGAGTAACATCACTCGTAATCTAAAGCCAAATGTCGTCGAAATAATTTAAAATGGTACTTACATATACATAGTCTTCTACATCTACAACATTTTCGTTAAATAAAAACAGCTAAAAAGTTATAAATAAAAAAATTATTATTAAAAAAACAAAATACCCGACTGCACACTAAAAAAAGAGTAAAACAAGCCCCACAATAATATTGATCAATCAAATGCTAAAAACTAATTATGTAATACCGTTTAAACAATACCTATATTAAATACACTACAATATGTGTTCGTAATCGATAGTTAAATAAACAGAAACTTATTTTGAATACAAATTTACTGAATATAATTTATAAATGTTGATGGAAAGCATCGCAGGCGGGGACCACCTTGACCGCCACCAACGAAAATTCTGCTAAATGGTGCACAACCGAAATGACTATAAATAAGCCTCTGTTGGTCCCCGCCTGCGATGCTTTCCATCAACATTTATAAATTATATTCAGTAAATTTGTATTCAAAATAAGTTTCTGTTTATTTAACTATCGATTACGAACACATATTGTAGTGTATTTTAATATAGGTATTGTTTAAACGGTATTACATAATTAGTTTTTAGCATTTGATTGATCAATATTATTGTGGGGCTTGTTTTACTCTTTTTTTAGTGTGCAGTCGGGTATTTTGTTTTTTTTTTTGTTACAATTTACCAAAATGAAAATAGCCTATGTTACGTCTTAGTACATCAGCTAGCTGCCAATAAAAGTATCGCAAAATGGGCCCTGCCAATTCCGGAATTAGCCAGTACAAACAGACAGATAGACACACACACAGACAAAAATTGTAAATAAAATTATTTGGTATGTGTATCATATGTATATTCAAAATATATGTCAAAGTCAAAGTCAAAGCATTTATTTCAATTAAACCATAGTTTGGTGCTTTTGAAACATCAACAAATACAAAATAAATAATAGTCTGTCAGTCAGTCCGTCAGTGAAACTAGGTGAAGCTAGGTGCTCATTCCAAAAAGTAGATTCGAATGGAGAAGAACGAGCAAGAAACTCCATTCGTTACTCTTTTTAAAAAAAGTATGTTCTACAATGTCTCTGATACATATGCAACAGGGGTGATGCCGATACGAAGCTGTGGAGTATGGTACGGTAACTTAACGGGTTACCGGAGCTCCGGCTTGAAGTGCAGGAGTAGGAACGGGGTCGTTTTTAGACAGCGAGAGACTGACAAAAATGCGGGAGAAGTCATACGATGAATTTCCCCTTTTAAAAAAAATATAGCAATAGGCTCACCCCCTATCACTTGGACTCATAACATAAATAGTGAAAAGTCGATGATACATTATACAGTGGCATTAAGGTGCCGAAATGCCTACAAAATGCCTTCTGCTTATACCTTCGAGGATAAAAGGCGTGATTTTATGTTATGTACTTTTTCTGTGGAGTTAAAATCAATATAGAATACCATAAATCTTTATCGACATGAGCAAAGTGGTAGGCAAATGCTAGTTAACCAGTAACCTCAATTTTTAATCTAATTAGTTATCGTTAGATGTCGAGTCTGGTTCCAATATATTTTAATAATTTTTTAGTACTACGTAGCCTGGCTTATTACTTTTCATTCCAGTAATTCTGTATCTAATCTCTATCTAGAACACATCCACCACGGATGGGACCCAACAGGGCCGATGCCGATTCGGAGTCGCGGGAAACCTAACAAGTTACCGGGGCTCCGGCTCGACGCGCAGGAGACGGAACGGGGTGGTTTTTAGTCAGTAAGAGTCTGCCACTCCCTCCCGCCTCACCCAGGCGGGAGCAGTCATTCGATGATTTTCCACCCATAAAAACATCTAGAACACATAATTAAATAAATGCTGAATAGTGCAAGTTCATTGATATATTATGTACACTCCTCCATGGTTTTTTCATGGTATAATTAAGCCGGTAAACGAGCAGACGGATCACCTGATGGTACGCAATTGACCGTCGCCCATAGATACATGGAACACTAGAGCCATTGCAAGTGCGTTACCGGCCTTTTGCGATTAGAGGAGGATTGGTAGGGATGTAGAGATTGAGGAAGATGGCGGGGGGGGGGGGGGGTAATTGGGATGACTTTTTGAGATTCTTCGAGAAATTTATGCAAAGGTGGCCTACCGTATTTTTTGCGGACCAGGTGGCGCATGTGCAGAAACAGTTTTTTTTTCGTCCGTCACACTAACTGTCAAATATTGAACGTCCAATGCCGTGACACTAGATAATTTCCTATTGAACGACGAACGAGAGGTTCCCACTAGCTCCATCAGGTGAGCATTGAACGTAACTAATAACAAACAAAAAGTCAAAACTAAAAAGCAAAAAATAACTATTATTAGTACTGATAGGTTACCCACCCACTGATAGGCTAGAAGTCGGCGCCATAAGTTCTATACAAAATTGTAAATTAAAATCTTATTACATACTTAATTTGCAATTTTGTAGCCATTAAGTTACATCATTATGATAATATGGGCTTTTGGAATAACACAGGCTGCTTTTTATCCCATGACGACACGGGCAAAGCCGCTGGTACAAGATAGCTTTATAAATATGCGTTGTAAGTTAGTGTGAAAGTTTGTTACTCAATCAGGTCAAACCGGCTGAAGGAATCGGGATTAAATTCAGAACAGGGGCAGATCAACGTCTGGAATTAGAAATAATTATCATCATCATCATCATCAACAGCCGTAAGACGTCCTATGCTAGACAAACCGCCTGGCCTTAGTAAAATGACCAGTTGTCACCTGCCACTGCCTCCCCGCAACTCTGGCGAATTGAATAAACACATAGGCTACTCCCAACCCCGTGAGAACGTAGACAAAGCCGATCGAAGAAACTAGTTGGAAACATACACATAAATGCACCTTTGATAACTCACTAGGAATTTAAAAAAAAAACATGTTGTTACGTAATGTGAATTAAACAAAGTTTGAAATCAATACAACCTGGATAAAGGCTCGTATACAAAACTGCGATACTACGTCGCATCGCAAGAACTTGCGAATTAATTCGCATCGTGCATCAAAATCTTATCTTAATTAAGTAAAATAGCGGGTTACTCACGTGAATATAATGAGAAAAGCTGAGGCGACGTCGTGACCGCGCATGCTGCTCATGAGGAAGAACCCCTCTGTGGTTCGAAACTAGTAGAGCTTTTCTCAGTATATACACGTGAGTAACCCGCGATTTTACTTAATTTAGTATGTCTCACGATAGTCATTATAAAAAAATCTTATCTTCCCAAAATCTTCTTTGTTTCGTTTTCCTGTATCTCCTAAGCAATAACAGAAGTGCACACTGTTTTTTAGGATCCATGTCACGACCTAGTTTTCAATTTAAAATACGTTTAGTACGATTGACGGTCGTCGAAGGAATGGTCACCTTGGGAGACGCCTTGTCGCACGAAATCGCATCGCAGCAATTCGCAACGTAATTTTCTACGTTGCGAATTTGCATCGAATCGCATCGCAGGTTTGTGTACGAGCCCTGAGTCAGTGTGAGCAATATGACATTGTTTTGGATCGAACGTGTTATCAGTGTAGATTAGATAATTTCGAATGGACTATACAATACCTCGTTGGTTGAGTGGGTATCAGTGTGACTGTTGAATGACAAATCTGAGGATCAATAAAAATTTTACAAGTATAGGGTAAATGGCGCTTCCATCATCGCTTACCAGACGAGATAGTGGTCAAACGTCGCCTCATCAAATATTAAAAAAACGATTAATGTAAAGCCATTCATGATCAGCAGCCATAAGTGGCCACTGCTGAGCAAAGGCTTTTTCTCTAACGGAGAAGGTTTGAACATTAATCACCACGCTTGCTCAATGCGATTTCAAACTTACGATTACAAATTATAAGCCCAAGGTGCTTACTCTTAAAACCGATCTCCATATCAATGCAATTTCACTTTAATTAAATCTCAATAATTGTTCAATGTCAAAACCTTCTTTATATGTCCTGTGGTCAAAACTATACAACCTCCATCTTAGCTGCTAAAATAAGAATAGAATAAGAATAATAGCATTCAGAGTACGGAATATAAAGCCAAACTCTTTACCATTTAGTTCATTAAATATTCACGCATCCGTAGACGCAATGGGCGCTAGTGTTGCAACTCAAGAGTACGAAATTTCACAATACCAATGTCGATCGATCGGAATTGAATTCTAGAGTAAGCTCCCAGGTTTCCTTACGATGTTTTCCTTTACCAGACCCGTGAAGCCATTGGAGAAGGCCTATTCTGGCGCGTCCCAGGGACATGAATAACTGTTTTGGTTCCCGCAACGAAGTGAATCAGAAGATATTACTCATAAGAGGAAAAGAAAAAAAAACTATAGTTTCCACTTCCCTCGGTAAATAACTTCAGTATTGCCTATCCTATTACTTACTTGTTAAGTAAATTAATTATTATGTAAATACCTATTTCATTAATAAAAGTGAACAATAAACGTATTAACATGAACTATTGAATACCATCTATCTGATATTTGGTACTTATATTATCACTATGAAAACCAAATTTGGACTCAACAGCGCTAACAATAAGTTCCAAACTGGCACAGCTATTTATATTTTGGGCAGATACCTAATAACCTCGACCTGTAGCCCTGCTCGATATCTTTGCAAATATAAACTTGAAGGTAAAACCTTTGTTTGGGAAATAGGGCAATATTCAAGGAGTTTTGGAACACGCATGGTTACGATTTTCAAAATATTCTGGTTGATTTTGTATTTGTCTTTTGTTATTATGAATTTGTTTTTAATAAAGTCAAAGTCAAAGTCAAAGTCAAAATATTTTGGTATTATACAAACAAAGAGGAGTTTTCAAATAAGTTTAATATCTGTTTTTTTTTTGTTCAAATGCCCCACACTAGGATTTTCTCCTGTGTCGTGGGTACGTTTACAAACATACAAGTTGACACACACACGACACCCAGACCCGAAACAACAATATGTAGATCGCATAAAGCATTTTTCTTTGTTTCAAATTGTATTCAGTTTAATAACATTACAAGTCTACACAACTCATGTAACCAAATCTAAATTCGTGATACATGTTTCGAATGGAGGCCGCGTCTAAACAAACTGTAGAACGTCCTTCAGCTAGGTGGAGTGACGACATCTGCTGCGATGCTTGTAGAAGTTGGTGAAGAAGAGATAGAGATTGAACAGCAGCGTGCTATGTAGACAACTATGGCATTGTTGATGTCTGAACATCGATCACGACGATATCACAACACAGACCTCCTTTAACGACTTCCATCCTAGTATCTCCACAATCACACCGACCAGACGTCGCGTTCCGCGCGCGCCTCAAGGAGTCATTAGACCACCAGAGATGGGGCCCAACAGGGCTGATGCCGATACGGAGATGCGGAAGACTTAACGGGTTGCCGGGGCTCCGGCTCGAAGGGCAGGAGTAGGAACGGGGTGGTTTTTAGTCAGTAAGAGTCTGACACTCCTTCTCGACTCACCCGGGCGGTAGAAGAAACTGGATGATTTTCTAACCTCAAAAAAAAATTATTCTCCACAATCAAAAAATTGAATACCTAATATTTTTTTTTTTATGGAATAAGCCAGTAAACGAGCAGATGGATCACCTGGTGGTAAGCAATCGGCGTCGCCCATGGATACTTGGAACACCAGAGGCGTTACCAGTGCGTTACCGGCCTTTTGGGGATTAGGAGTTTGAGGATCGTTGGGGATTCAGGGATAGGGGAGATTGGGGAAGGGGAGGGTAATTGAGCCTCCGGTAACCTCACTCATACGACGAAACACAACGCAGGCGTTGCTTCACGTCGGTTTTCTGTGAGGCCGTGGTATCACTCTGGTCGAGCAGGCCCATTCGTGCCGAAGCATGGTCACACAACAAACCACACTGTGATATTACATGAAGCAGATAATCTACATAAGTATTAGAGTACTGTTCAAGGTTCGAGTGACCTCTATGCGGCTATGTCATCCATGGTGATACCGCGCCAGACGGTCACATATAAAGAAGTTACAGAAGTACACAACTAACATAATAACCACAATAAGTAACAAATAATAACTGCCTTTTTGCCGAGTAGTCGTAAGTGTGACTGCCGGGTAAGAGGTGTCGGGGTCGATTCCGGGACAGGAAAAGTATTACTGGGTTTTACAAAAAATCTCAGTAGTAGCACGAAGTCTGGAATTGTGCCCGGTATATGGCTATAGGCTCATAACATATACATGGGACTCATAACATAAATAGTGAAAAGTGGAGTGTTACATTGTACAGTGGCATTTAGTGTAATAATGTGCACCATGGCACCCCCTATTACATGGGAATCATAACATAAATACTGAAAAGTGGATGTTACATTACACAGTGGCATCAAGTGCCGTAATGCTCTGCCTACCCCTTCGGGTATAAAAGGCGTGATATTGTGTATGAAACACAATTTCGAACAATGTGTATACTGGACCTTCTACCCGTTTAGCTTTACAACGCCTAACCTGGCTGTCATTTGGTATATCCGCATCGATCGGCAAACTAATGGAATTGCTCACAACGTAAAGTAAGTAATTGTTTTTGTTAGACATTATTATCAGTGTTTAGAAAGAAAGAAAGAAAGAAAGAAAGAAAAATAAATTTATTCGTCGTCAGACATGGACCACCGAAAATAAAACAATATAAAAAACATAAAATAACAAAAAAAAACAATAAAACAAAAAAAACGTTATATAAAAAAAAAGCAAATAAAAAGAGACCGGGTGGCAGCATGTCCACTACGAAAGGGCCCGCCAACTCAGCATAAGCTGGGCACAGTAAGTACCCAACACTGGTTTTCAGTTGGCCCCCTGCAGTGACGCACGGACGGAGGCAACGAAAAATTATTTAAAGGAAAATAATGGAATACATAACTCATGTTAAAACAATAAAAGAAAAGGAAGATATTATTTAAACACAGACTCTGTGTGTGCACATTGTGCGATAAATAAATAAATAAATAAAAATAAGTATCATACATAAACTAGTGCTACGTGTACCGTCACCGAAGAGAAGAAAAAATAAAAACATTATAAACCACATATATCACGACAATTAAAAATAGTGTGGGTAGGTTGTGGTCGTGAAGCCATCGCGCAGCCGACACTCATTGCGAGAGGTTACAGCGAGGCAGGTCGACACTTCGCCAGCACTGACGCAACAACAAGGGGCTCGAGGGTGAGTATGTGAGATATCCTACGTTACATTAATAATGAAAGCAATAAATAATTATAATTATAAAAATAAATAAATATGAAAATGTGACTAACATAATTTGTGTACCCAATTATACGAATAAAATAAAAAGAAGGATAAATGTCAGATTAAATAAACGAAATGTCAATATAATAGATTCACTCTCAATTTGAGAGTTTAATTAAACTCCTTGAGTTTTCTTTTAAAAGTGAAAGTGCTTTGAGGTTCCTGATTGGCGGAGGTATATTGTTCCAGCACTTAGAAGCTGCATATCGGAAAACTACCCCGAAAAGCAGCCGATTTGTGTTGCGGTATAGCAGCTGTTTGTGCACACCGCCTACCCTCCCGCTGCCGATGAGCATTCACCCATGAGAGCTTCGAGTAGAGGTATGCTGGACACTTGTACTTAATCACACAAAGAGGAGACATGCCAGGTGGAGCTTACGTCGGGACTTCATTTTTAGAAGATTGTACTTGTTTAAGTAAGGTGTTATGTGACTCCTAGGTGGAATTTTAAAACAAAAACGCGCGCAGGCGTTCTGAACCCCTCTGTATCAATCGCTCAGTGCGTGAAAACAGTCTAGGTCCAATAACCGCGTCAGCGTAGTTTAGCTTGGATAGAACAAACGACTCAACCAGCCGCACACGCAACTCCTCGCTTAGATACGGGCGCATTCTGTAAAGTATCTTCAAGCGGTAAAAACAGTTTCTGACGCAGTTAGAGATGTGGGACTCAAACCTAAGACCTTGATCCATTATCAGACCCAAATTTCGCGCTTCATAGACACGCTCAATGATTTGACCCCTCAAGAGAACGTTAATATTACTAGGAGTCTTGTAAAGTTGCGTCTTTGTTCCGAAAAGCATAAATTTTGTTTTGGATGGATTTAAGATGAGGCAGTTACTGCTTGACCAGTTCACTATCCTGTCGAGGTCCTCATTAATTGAATTTACAGCACTCGCGTATTCTTCCGGTCTAAAGGACAAGTAAATCTGTATATCGTCAGCGTAGATATGATATTTGCATGTTTTTATTATATTGATGATGTCAGCACAATATAATAGGAATAGGGTAGGCCCTAAAATGGATCCTTGGGGAACTCCCTTCGTCACAGGTTTCACCTCGGAAGCCAAGAAAGATCCATTAGCATCGCGAAATTCAACCTGCTGCGCACGGTTGCTGAGGTAACTATCGAACCATTTAATTGTTGGTATATCAAATCCGTAGTACGCCATTTTAGAGAGTAATAGAGATAAATTGATAGCATCAAATGCCCTCGAGAAATCCAGCAGGACCAATATAGTGCACAAACCCTCATCCTGCGCAGCCAGTATATTGTCAGTGACGTCCAACAAAGCCGTGGCCGTACTACGCCCCCTCCTAAAACCAGATTGCGCATCCGGCAGAACACTGCTGTCCTCTATAAATTTGGAGACCTGTTCGTTTACCACCCTTTCCAAGACCTTAGACATTAAGGGTAGAATGCTAATAGGCCTTAAATCTTTAAGATCGCCAGGATTGTTTACTTTGGGTAGAGGACGTACCTTAGCTAATTTCCAGGCGGCCGGAAAAGTTGCCGTTACTATGGAGGCATTTATAATACGCGTCAGGACATTCAAAGTTTGTGGTATTGTTAACAAAAACATATTTTATTTATTTATTTATTTATTTATTTACACTTCATGTAGGTATACAAAGGCGGACTTAATGCCTAGTGGCATTCTCTAACAGTCAACCTTAGGGTGATGCAGAGAGACACAATAGTAGGTGTAAACGTTTACCACTTGTGAGTTTTGATCATACATTGACAAGTATTACATATAATTAACATTAAGATCAAAGTTAACATTAACATCATATATAATTATACACATCACAGAATATAATATACTTATTAAATATAATGAAGAAGTATTAAAATATATCCGTAATGCAAAACGAACAGTAGACAAATAAGTATGGACATATATATGGACATATATACACCTAAATATACGAAGGAAAATATATAACATAATATAACATATATACATACATATACATACACATATAAATATATAAATACATACAAGGCCTAAGTGTGTGTTGAGTCTGCTAGCTTCTTCCGCAGATACTCGCGTACCTTAAATTTGAAGGACAGACGACTGGTCGCCGTCCTGATATCCGTGGGCATCGCATTCCACAGCAAGATGGATTGGACGAAAAAAGAAGAGTGAAGGAAGTCAGTTCGATGTGTGGGACATTGCAACAGAAGATTGTTAGAAGAACGGAGGTATTTGCTGTGGTTAGCGCTCACATACTGGAAATAGGGGGGAAAGATAAGTAGGAAAATTGGGGAGAATTAAGAAGGGAGAATAAAGTGGTTAGCGCCCGTTGTTCCCTGCGCTGACGTATGGGCAACCACTTTAGTTGCAATCGAAATGCAGAGACATGGTCATATTTGCGCAGGTTGAAGACGAATCGAATGCAGTTATTCAAAAGACGGTCAAGTTTGTTAAGTAGATCTGCATTCAGGTCGAAAAAACACACATCAGCATAATCAATAATGGGGAAAACCAAGGACTGGACAAGCATTATCTTAGCAGAGGACGGAAGAAAGTTCCTCAAACGATACAGGGCCCGCAGCGTCCCGGTGACCCGTTGGCATATGTTAGTGACATGAGCACGCCAGTTTAAGTTACTGTCAACAAGCAAGCCAAGATTCCTCACGTCGCTGCTGAATGGTATGATCGCACCGTTGAACAATACAGGCGGCATAGATGCACTGTCAACCTTACACAAGGTACGAGAACTTCCCACCATAATCGCCTGACATTTATTCGGGTTCACAGCTATTCCAAACCTCTCAGACCAATTATATATAGCAGCTAAGTCAGCGTTCACTCTCGCGATTGCTCCAGGCAAACCCTCGATCCTAGCCCGACAGTACACCTGTAGGTCGTCGGCATACAGATGGTACGCACACTGTAGTTCAGAAGTATATCATATTCAGTGCTATCTGGTCACAACCTTCAGCATTTGATTTTATGCTGGTTATTATCCTTAGAATCTTCATGTCATCGGTTGTATTAAGGGAGAGGATGCAATCAGAGAACCTATGAAATTCATAGTAGGTGTAAGTCGACAGGGTAGTAATTGTATCGCCGGGAACATTCAAAAAATGATCATTTATTTTGTTTGGGTCATTGAAATGTGCGGGTAGTTCAATATCAGACTTTAGAGGTAGCAAGGTGGATTTTAAATTCTTCCAAAGCCTCTTCGGATGTTTGATGTTGTTATTAATATTTGATTTGAAGTAGGCTACTTTTTCAAGGTAAATTGATTTAGTTACTAGACTCTTAAAATCCATGTAGTATTGTTTTTTGTGAGTTAATGTGTTATTAATTCGGAATTCCCTATAGGCTTTGTCTCGTAGTTTCATCATAAGTTTAATGTTTTCTGTAATCCACGGATAGGATCTATCCCTCATCTTAACACTCCTGCGAGGTGCAAATGTGTCAAACAGACACAGTAAATTGTTTGTCAGACAGTACACCATATAGTCCACGTCATGAGAAGAAATTACCCCACGCCAGTCGATCGCGTCCAGAGCCTCTTTGAAATTTTCTAAGTTAATGTTTTTGATATCCCTATAAGTTACAATTCGAGGCCGGATTTTTTCCCTTTTTATACGAAGAGTAGTTGTAATAAATGCATGAGCACCGAGAGCTTGTATTGGGTACACATTGACATCAGTAACTCTTGCGTCTGTACACACCAAATCTATAAGGCTCGAGTTGTTGGTTGTGAAGTGTGTAGGCGATGTTACTAACTGATTGAGGCTCAGGCAATTTAAAAAAATATGCAATTTGTTTAATTTACTGTCAGGTGGTGAGGTGTTCATAAAATTTATATTAAAATCGCCCAACAACACAGTGTAGTCGCAGAATGTTAACGAATTTACAGACATGGTCAGAGCGTCCAGAAACGTGTCCACATCCAACCACGGCGGCCGATAGGCGGTCCCTATGGCAAGCTTCATACCGTTTATGGTAAACACGAGCCACATCTGTTCGACCGACGTATGTGTAGGGTCAGTAGGGTGGGAATGCGCCCGTACGTTTATTCCGCATCTTATAAGAATCCGACACCACCGCCGCGGCCGCCGCGCACGCTCAGCGGACGCGGTACATGCCGCAGCCGGTAGCCGGGAACCGACGGCGCGCGCGCCTCCTCCCCCGCCCTGAGCCATGTCTCATTTACCGCCATGATGTCAACATCATGATGATCCACTGCGGCTATAAACTCGTCATGATTTGTGCCTAAAGACCCGGCGTTAAGAAAACCAATTTTAAACTCTTTCGGGGTCATTTTATATCATGGATTAAATATAAACAAAAATAGGTATTTTTTTCCCTGCGAGAGTATCTAGATTTATGTTAAAAAAGATTGTTATTATAATATAGCCATTACTTAAAGAGTTACAAATAATATATGAGTAAAGAAAGATAGAAACACAGTATAACAAGAACACAGGCACATATGCATATACATAATAATATCCAATAATAAGTAGGGTCGCATAAACCAGGATACAATAAAATTTACCGTCACTGCAAGGAATACCAACCTTAGCCCATACATACATTGCCGAGGATGCCAATTTACAACATGACGTAGCAGAAAAATTAATACAAAATAAATGTAACATAGCACATATCGCGAGGTCGTCAACAAGATAAAGGGTATATAGCAAAAAAATCAAAACAAAATGAAATACACAAACAGAACAGAAATATCTATTAACACCCACACTCATCAAACATAACCGTCCCCAAAAGTTTTTCTGATATCTGCGTGCGAGCGAATGCGCACAGCAGAGACGCCGTCCTCCTTCCGCACGTAGATGCGTCCCTCCCTTGTCCACACGTACTTGTACTTTGAGCGCTGCCCAGCCTCTCGAGCTAGATTGAATAACTTTGCATTTGAGCGAGTCAGGTGCTCGTTTACAAACACCCTCCGAGGCTGGCCGTGTAGATCGAGGTCCGCAGTGGTGAGGCCGCGGCGCACGCGCGCCGCTTGAAGTAGTTTGTCTCGCACCGTACGGCGAGAAAGGCGCACCGCGATGGCGCGCGGCCGCGGACGCTCCGTTATGTCGTGCTGGGATGAACCGGCGATAAAATTACGACGTACCATGCCGAGGCGCTCGACGTTTACTATGTCCCTATCGTCAAGGTCGACCCCCAGCTTCAGCGACAGTGTTTTAAGTATGTGTGCCGGGTTCTCGGTCTTCGACTCCGGTATACCCGACACGATGACGTCATTTAACAGAAGGTCCTGATCGCGCTCGTTCAGTTGTAGTTTTAAGTCAGCGATCGTCTCCTCCAGGTGGTCATACGATGAGGGGTCCTTCGCCTCGAACCGCTGCTCGAGGCTGTCCACCCTGTGCACTACCGCGTCCAGCCGCTCATTGCAACCGTTTATGGCAGCTCTAAATTGTGCATTTTCCTGCCGTAGCTCGCGTATATCAACCCTTAGAGCGCTTAACTCCTCCCTGAAAGCTCTGATCTCATGCGCCAAATCCAGACTCACGGGGGGGGCGACGGTGGGGGGACTATTTGGGACCGAGCAATCCGCTGCTGCACCTTTAACCGGTGTCGCGGAATTGTCGGTCTTGGGAAGTTTCGCCTTGCATCCAGGACACAGCCATGCAGGCGAGGGGGTTGCTGAAGGCGGTACTCCCACACAGGCGCGGTGGTAGCAGACCGCGCACTTGCCACACCGAATGCTTGCTGTCGCAGCAATGAATTGACCGCATCCACCGCATTTGGCCATGATATTTTGTGTTGCAGTATTTGGGATAACACACACACGACACTCACACAGAAGTTAAGGATTTTTTTTTTTTTCGAACAGGGTAGATTTAGTCACCGTAACACTGGGGCTGGTACAAAACTAATCCTAAGATCGTTTAATTTGGTTCACTACTGGTGTCCACAATATATGTAATCAGTTATCTACTAATGAACTTTTCGCGAATAAAATATATCAAATAAAACAGTAGTTTTATTTTATTTGACCCGAGGCGACACACACAAGTCAGCTGTCACCGGCGTCCGTGACGTCACTTCCCGTTCCGTTAGCTTCCGTTTAGCTTATTACTATGTTATATAATAACTTTAAACGAGCAGTTTTTATAAATAAATATGTACTAGCTGACCAGGCAAACATTGTACCGCCTAAAATTGTTTTTCTCGACTTTTAAACCTTCCCTCCACTTTCACGAACCTATCAAGACCAAAATTAGTCAAATCGGTTCAGCCGTTCTTGAGTTTTAGCGAGACTAACAAACGGAAATTATTTTTTATTTATAACAACATAACATAATATCACGCCTTTTATCCCCGAAGAGGTGTAGGTACATTAGGCTGTACAATGTAACACCCACTTTTCACTATTTATGTTATGAGTCCCATGTAATAAATCGGAGGTGAGTCTATTGCCATATACCGGGCACAATTCCAGACTCCGTGGACTCTATTGAGAATTTTTAAAAAGTTCATGTAATAGGGATTACATGGGACTCATAACTTAAATAGTGAAAATAGTCGCATTAAGTGCCGTAATGTACACCTTTGCCTACCCTTTCGGGGATAAAAGGCGTGATGTTATGTTAATATGATGTTATTTTATAAATGTTGTTCTATTTTATTTTTCATTCTTTGATTTATTGTTTTTTATTCTTTTTCTAACAAATTGAAAAAAATGCCTATTCAACATTAACGGGTGACGCGAATCATCTACGCTTCTATTGAAAATATAAAAAAAAAAACAGATACAATTAAACTGCAGACATACAAATAATGGACCAGTAAAAGAGATACTAAAAATAGTTTCCGCATCGATCCTAAAACAAGATATATAAAGTAGCGTGACAAACAAACTAATAACAATTCTAAAAGTTCCCTCTTCCCATGTTTTCCTGTAAGCAGTGTCTTCAGTTTTCAGTTTCAGTCGCAAATATTTTTACCATTTCCAACGTTTTCTTGAATATACTTTCGACATGTGAAAACACGGTTGTGGAAAATATTTCTCAGTTCAACATTAACAGTACACTGTCGTACTATGAATAGAATACCTCTAAAATCAAGGTCAATTGGGATGATGATAGGGTATGAAAAACCGACTTCAAAAACTAATGACAAACGAAAAGTAAAAACTAAAAAGGAAAAGAATAACTATTATTGGTCATACGTACTTATAGCTTACACACCCACTGATAGGTTAGAAGTCGGTACCACGTGGGATCCTTTCCAATAAAAACAGAATTTCAAAATCGGTTCATAAATAACGGAGATATCGGCGAACAAACACTAAAGAAGCATATATACGTGGGTCGAATTGAGAACCTCTTTCTTTTTTTGAAGTCGGTTAAAAATTAAAAATATAATTAGTCCGTAAGTTAGGTAATGCAAAAATATTAGACACGTATTTTTATTTTGTCGTATAATAAAACAATACTTGGATAAAACGAATTAAAGTTTAGGAGTGAGGGCTAAAACGTCATTTCTATGTATAAAATGTACATAGAAGTGACGTCACGTGATATTTCAAATCAATATACCGTCGAAAGTATTCGTTTCTGTAAGAAAATAAAAAATACGTGTCTAATGATTTAAAACCAGACGGACATTAAAATAAAAATTAGGCAACTACCCTATTGTATTGGTTTCAGAGGTTATGTTGTGGGTAAAAAAATACTAAACAAATAAATATTTTTTTGAAAATCATGGAGTTACTTCTCCCACCCAGGTGAGGCGAGAGGGAGTGTAAGACACTTACTGACTAAAAACCACCCCGTTCCTACTCCTGCACTTCGAACCGGAGCCCCGGTAACCCCCTAAGCCCTCCGCGGCTCCGTGTCGGCATCAGCCCTATTGGGCCCCATCCGTGGTAGTCTGATGGCTCTTTGAAGCGCACGCGGAATGCGACGCGCCATACGCTCGGGTCTGGTTCTGGTCGGATGGCGAGCTACTCATGCTCGCCGTCCGCAAGCTCACCAGTAGGGTAATAAGATAAGATTTATCTATCTATACGTAATGTATGTTATTTATTTTTATTTCTTATATTTGATTACCTAATTCATCATCAATCATCAACAGCCTATAAATGCCCACTGCTGAGCAAAGCCTCTTCTCGCACGGAGAAGGTTTGAGCATTAATCACCACGCTTGCTCAATGCGGGTTGGCGATTACAAACTTATAATTAGAAATTATAAGCTCAGGTTTCCTCGCGATGTTTTCCTTCACCGTTTGTCAGTGGTGTCTGAATAATCTTAGAAAGTACATATAACTCGGAAAAAGTCACATTGGTACTTGCCGTTTGTAGGTTTTGAACCTGTACCCATGCATGAAAAGCGGGCGTCTTAAACCTCAAGGCCACCACGACATTTTTTGTCAAGCTTACCAGTAGGGTAATAAGATAGGGTTTATCTATCTATACGTAATACATATGTATGTACTCCTAACTAAATTCCAGAATGTCTGAAACACTTGTAATGTGATTTCTCAATTAGTTAATTAGGAAATCTCATTAGTAGTGGTTGGAGAGTAATGGGTAGGTGAGATTTTCTTTATTTTTATCCTGAGCTTTTCTTAGATTCTCTACTTAAGCCTATTATTAGCATGGACTTATTATCACGGGCTAAGCCGGTAAACGAGCAGTCGGGTCACCTGATGGGAAACAATCGGCGCCGCCCATCGACACCTGGAACACCAGAGGCGTTACAAGTGCGTTACCGACCTTTTGGCGATTAAGAATTTGAGGATTGTTAGGGATTCAGCGATTGGGGAGATTGGGGAAGGGAGGGTTTTTGGGCCTCCGGTAACCTCAGACACACGACGAAACACAACGCAAGCTTGTTCACGTCACAAAGTTGTTTTACGTCGTTATTCTGCTCGGCCTGAGATAGTATCACTTCGGTCGAGCCGGCCTATTCGTGCCGAAGCATGACTCTCCCACATTTAAATTTGGCATGGTGGGCAGTGTATGGCAATATAATAAAAATTTAAAATACCAACAATACATGTTTTACCGGACCCCAAAATCGAACTAATCTATACATCCGTAGTTTAAATAAATATGGAGTGGGCAGAGGAGCACATAATTATACAAAGTAAAATCCACTATTCAAGCATTTTACATTAACATACTCATTTCTGAAAAGAGACAATAACTAGTTATGCTCATTCCAACGCGTTTTAATAACGTTAAACGATCCAATAACCATTTTCTAAGTAAATTGAACAGTTCTGCCAAGCCTTAAAGATTATAGAGTCGTGAAACATTAATTTCCTAGTAAAGTACACATAAAAGGTTATTATTCCAAGGAACAAAGGAGTTCGTATTTATTTTAAAGTAGCTTTTACTCGTGGTTTTGCCCGCGTATTCCTGTTTTATCCCATGGGAGCATTTAATCGGGATAAAAGTAACCTACCACCTAAATCATCCCATACCCTGCCTATATACCAAACATCAAAATCCATTCAGTAGTTTCAGCGTGATTGACGGACAAACATACAAACAAAGAAACTTTTATATTATAATATTATTGTAATGTGTTATAATATAGATTATTAATAGTTATGCTTCCTGATATCTATACAGTTTATTTATCAGAACGCGATACTCTCCAGAAATGTGGGAGAGCCATGCTTCAGCACGAATGGGCTGGCGCGACCGGAGTGATACCACGGCCGAGCAGGAAACCGACGTGAAACAACGCTTGCGTTGTTTCACGTCGTGTGAGTAACCTTACCTGAAGCCCAATTAACTCGTTGGCCAAGTGGTCGCAAGCTGCCGGGCAAGGGGTCTCGGTTTCGATTCCCGGGTCGGGCAAAGTATTACTACGTTTTTAAAAATTCTCAGTAGTAGCACGGAGTCTGGAATTTGCCCGATATATGGCAATAGACCCACCCCCTATTACAATGGACTCATAACATAAATAGTGAAAAGTGGGTGTTATATTGTACAGTGGCATAATGTGCACCTCTGCCTCCCTTCGGGGATAAAAGGCGTGAAGTTATGTATGTTCTGTGTTTAAATCGGTTTGTATTATCATCTCCTGACAAAAATTACGTTAAAACAAACAAATTGTTTAACTTTATACCTTTAACATTATAAATATAAATAACTAACTATTAACTTAACTTTATTAATCGAGCTTTCATAAAATTAGTAGTAGGATGTGGTCAATTCCACGGTCAGTTTCCTAGTAATAAATGTAAGAAACATGGTAGTTATTGCTTAGAATTAATCATTTATTATGTTAGCAATATAATAAATAGGAACTTAATAATACAAGGAAGTAATTTATACCTGTATTGCACGCGATTATCAACGAAATACTGGTTATGGGAAAAGGAGAATATTATGAATCATCATCATCAATCCGTTTTCCTCTACAGCCTGTTAATGACCACTGCTGGACCACGGGTCTTGATGAAAACTCGAAAGATGGATAAGATTTATTTACCTAATCCTAGGGAATTCACTACATAGTATAAAACAAAGTCGCTATCCACCGTCTACCTGCCCCTATGTATGCTTAGATCTTTAAAACTACGCATCGGATTTTGATGCGGTTTTTTTAATAGATAGAGTGATTCTTAAGGCTTGTGTATATGTATAATACATGCATATTGCGAAGCCGGGGCGCTATATTAAATAAAAGACGGAGCGTAATTTAACAATGATGAAACATATATTGCGCAGATAAAATAAAAAAGGAAATCAGCCATAAACCAAGTTGACATCCATAGATAAAACAATAGACAAATAATAATCAGTAAATGTAATATTTCACCAGGTCTCCTTGCTTACCTGCGCAGCCACGGCAGCCCCGCAGTCGATGGTAAGGCCCTTGGAACACTCGCGTAATGAGTAGGGTACTTTAATAACATACTTTCGCATACATAAAAAACTCAATTTCCCCATACACATTACCTACGTACACCTTTTAGTGTGGGAGAGCCATGCTTCGGCACGAATGGGCCGGCTCGACCGGAGTAATACCACGGCCTCACAGAAAACAGACGTGAAACAACGCTTGCGTTGTGTTTCGTCGTGTGAGTGAGGTTACCGGTGGCTTAATTACCCCCTTCCCCAGTCTCCCCAATCCCCGAATCCTCCACAATCCTCTCCTAATTCCCAAAAGGCCGGTAACGTACTTGTAACGCTTCTGGTGTTCCAGGTGTCCATGGGCGACGTCGATTGCTTACCATCAGGTGATCCGTCTGCCCGTTTACCGGCTTAGCTCATAAAAAAAGTACTACAATCATTAATTTTACGGTAAACAAGTAATTAATATGCCCACAACATAAGTCACTTACAAATAATTATAGTAAGAATACATAATTATTATGGAAACAAAAGAAATATTGTTTTGTTTTGAAAACATCGCGTGATCTGTGACAGTTAGAGTGACTGGAATATAGCTTGGCCATTGACGTACGACGAAAGAGGTCAAATTGATATGGCAAATCAATATTGGAATGAATTGTGTAAACATAAAAGTCAGAAGTATGTAGGTTTGTCTCCTTTTTCTTGATGGTGGAGGAATCCCTTTTAAAAGGAGCTTAGGTTTTGGGGAGACGATGAGAATTGTTGGATTCTTACCTCATTAAAAACTGTCACGGTATACATCATCTGTCGTCGTTTTAGGAAGGCACTGGTTCCTCTAAATCAAGAGTGATTCAAACGGACCTTTTTAAGAGACCTCGAAGAACGGAACGCTTACACGAACGAAGACAGGTGATGGTAAAGACGAGTTTTATTTTCAAAACAGTTAAGATTTTAAGACTGCCTCGTTGGCCGAGTGGTCGTATGTGCGACTGCCGGGCAAGTGGTCTCGGGTTCGATTCCCGGGTCGGGCAAAGTATTACTGGATTTTTAAATATTCTCAGTAGTAGCACGGAGTCTGGAATTGTGCCCGGTATATGGCAATAGGCTCACCCCCTATTACATGGGGCTCATAACATAAATAGTGAAGAGTGGGTGTTATATTGAACAGTGGTATAAAGTGGACTTCTGCCTACTCCTTCGGGGATAAAAGGCGTGATGTTATGTTATTAAGATTTTAATGTTTCTTTTATGAAATAATAGTTGTAATTAATCGCTTAAGATTAAATGTGCGTAATTAATAAGAAAACAAAAATAAAAAATAGTAATAAAGAAAATTTTTGTCTGCCTTTTCGGTAGCGACCTACTCACCCTGTGTCCTGTATGTATTTGAACTTAAATATATGTACCATATCCAATAATAGGTTATCATGGAATCTGTAATTATGTTTCACTCCACGCTTTGGTCATATTTCACGCTAAAAATCATTTATTATACTTTCTTACACCTCATCATTCCATTGTCTGCTTACCTACTTTCCATTATTAAGCGAGAAAGTACAGAAAAAACAAGCTTTTTATGTAAAATATTTTCAAAAGAAAACCATAATTGAAGTGAAGTGAAGTCATAATTAAGTAACACTTTTGTATGTGTGAATAAGGTTCATATTTGTAAAACTCTTTTATGATGTGAGTTTTTGTACATTAAGCTTAGAGTTCATTTTCCTCGATTTTTTTATGGGTTATGCCAGTTAACGCGTTTTTTTAAGGGGGGGAAATCATCGAATGTCTTCTCCCGCCCGGGTGAGACGGGAGGAAGTGTCAGACTCTTACTGACTAAAAACCACCCCGTTCCTACTCCTGCTTTTCAACCCGGAGCCCCGGTAACCCGTTAAGTCCTTGGCGGCTCCGTATCGGCATCAGCCCTTTTGGGCCCCATCCGTGGTAGTCCGATGGCTCTTTGAGGAATGCGCGGTACGCGACGCGCCGTATACTCGGGTGTATGGCGGTAAACGAGTAGACGGATCACCCAATAGTAAGCAATCGGCGCCGCCCATGGACGACTGAAACACCAGAGGCATTACAAGTGCGTTACCAGTCCAGGAATTTGAGGATTGTTGGGGATTCGGGGATTGAGGAGGGAAGGATTACTGGAGGCCTAATTACCCATTAGGCCTCCAGTAACCTCGCACAACGCAAGCGTAGTTTCATGTCGGTTTTCTGCTCGGACGTGGTAACCCGGCCCATTCGTGCCGAGTGTGTCTCTCCCACACTTACAATTACTCTATAGTAGGTTAATGCTAAAATTTGTAATTGCGAACTAATAGCCTACAGCCCGTGTCGGTGTACTATGAGCCTCCTCTAAATACACACCGTCAAATCTACTTCGTTTTCGTCCTGAAGTAAAATAGTTCTGTCTCGGTAATACAATAGTTTTACAAAGAAATAAAACATTTAAAACCAAAAATAACTAGTGAACCATTGTAAAAAGCAAACTTAGAAAGCGCATACAAACTCATACGAGGTATTTCGGTTGGGTGGCACGTGCCATGCGAATAGTGCCTACAGATTTACGTCTAATGTTTCATCATTTCATGTGCAAATGTCTATGAAATATTTTTTACACTATAAAAAAATAGATCTTTATATTTTTGTTTTAACTTTATACATCGACAATACCCCTTATGGCAAGTACTTTTTCTGTGGGACGAAAACGAAGTAAAATCTTGCAAGTCAAATTCCCAATTGCCAAAAGGCCGGTAACGCACTTGTAACGCCTTAGTGTAGTCTCCATGGGCGGCGCCGATTGCTTACCATCAGGTGATCCGTCTGCTCGTTTACCGGCTTATGCTATAAAAAAATGCACATGCTGTATGCATGTTAATTAATAAAAGCTTATAAAATGAAAACCATGAAAAAATAATTTCTCTCATTAGTCTAGTCGATCTCAAAACCTCTTCAAGTTGTTCCACAATTAGCATTATTTTCAGACATAGTAGGGCAGTTTCTTAAATTTTATTTTAATGTCCGTCTGGTACATTAATTTAAAACATTGGACACGTATTTTTTCTTTTCTCGTAAAATTAAATACTTTCAACGATATATTCTTTTGAAATATCGTGTGACGTCACAGCGTGTCGCATTTTGTAGCACGCTATGTCGTATCGACCTTCCGTCCTAAACTTAGTGCCATTTTACCTAAGTATTGCAACTTAATACGAGAAAATAAAAAAATACGTGTCCAATATTTTTTCATTATCTAACTGACAGACTACTTAGAATTAAAATTTTGATACCCTGGAAACTACACAATTAGTGACTAAAATTTAATAAATTAACTTTAAACTTGACTAATCTATCAAACCTAATTCTCCAAGCTAAAACTTCTAGGTGACATTTTTGATAATCATAAAATTGTAATTAAATTATTTTACGTCAAAAAATTTAATCAAAGTCAATGTAAAGTTACTTAGATATTTTAATCATAATATTATTATGCTCAAAGAAGGTTTGACGCTAAATTAATAAAATCACATTATACCTATAAATATTACATTTATTAATGACCTGTCATAAACAAAATGAACCACTTTATTGAGTTTTTTAACTAGTTATTCATTCCTGCTTTGATCAGGGTTTTTATTTTTGAGGGTGGAAGATTATCCAATGAATTCTCCCGCCTGGGTGAGGCGAGAGGGAGTGTCAGACTCTTATTATTATTATGACAGTCAACGTGTCGCGGGTCGCAGAATACGGTTCATGAATATGAGCCTCTAGCATGGCTTGAAACTAGTCAAGTTCCTCGTCAAATTACTACGTGAGTAAGCCGAAAAACGTAACATAACATGTTATGTCACGCCTTTTTATCCCCTAAGGGGTAGGCAGAAGTGCATATTTGAGAAATTTTTTCAAATATTTCTTTGTAGTAGTGAGTAGTACCTAGTAATCGATCTAGTAATCCCTTGCCAGGCATGGGTCTTGTCGCTGAGAACCTAACGGGTTACCGGGGCTCCGGCTCGATGTGCAGGGGTAGGAACGGGGTGGTTTTTAGTCAGTAAGAGTATGACACTCCCTCCCGCCTCACCCAGGCGGGAGAAGTCATTCGACGATTTTCCCCCTTTAAAACAAAGGGCATGGCTCTTGCGACCACATATATATACAGATAAATCAAATTGAAGTGTATGTTTATAATATTGATATAATCGCATTTTACTCTGACCGTCTGCATTTTACTACGACTTACGGTCGTGGTGGCCCTGAGGTTTAAAACTTCTCAGGCACGAGAGTGCGGGTTCGATACCTACCAACGGCAAGTACCAATGTGACTTTTTTCGAGTTATATGTACTTTCTAAGATTATTTAGACACGGTGAAGGAAAACATTGTGAGCAAACCTGGACTTATAATTTCTAAATACAAATTTGAAATCGCCAACCCGCATTGAGCAAGCGTGGTGATTAATGCTCAAACCTTCTCCGTGAGAGAAGAGGCTTTGCTCAGCAGTGGGCATTTATAGGCTGTTGATGATGATGATGAATCGCATTTAAATATATGTTTATGAATGTATATACAATACATATACCAAAATAACTGTTTTTAAAATTGTTGTCTGTGCGTCTGTCTGTCCGTCTATCTGTATGTTTGTACTTACTAATCTCTAGAATGGCTAGACCGATTTTGACGGGACGTTTATTGGCAGGTAGCTATTGTAACATAGAAAACATATATAGTAGAAAAACACAGCCAAAGTTGCGGGTTCTGGCAGCAATGTAATAATAAGATATTAACAGTTCACAGAGCATCACATATTGAGGTCAAAAAGGCCTTCAAGTGTGACCACACGCTCCGATATGAAAGGATCCTCGCGAAATATACAGCCTGTGTGTAATGGTTGCACGTTTCCGACTGGGGTGTAGTGTGACCATGATTGTGGGTGGAATTTTAGGGATAACCTGTATGTATGCTTAACAATACACATACGCACTGTTACCAACCCTACTGTTTTAACAGTAGATTTGCTGTTTTTGCTTTGATGTCCATGTTTTCTGTTTCATTCTTATTTTCTACTGTTTTCTTTCTACCAAAACAAAATTCCCGATACTATCGATTTTTGAAACATGGACAAGAATTAAACAATGGAGGAGACTCTCAAACGTTCCTTGCGTTGTGTGAATTACATAGTAAAAAAGCTTTTGTGCCTACCACAGTAGGACCACATAGCAGCGCCGTCGTAGAAAGGTTATTTTCTGCCATAAATATTACGAAAACCAAATTACCTACGTATCAGAACATCGACTACAACTATTAACTCGTTGAGTACCGTATTTATAGACACAATTAAAGAACAATAGGTTGCTGTCACCGGTGACCGCTCGGTGTTTGACAGTTTAAAGGACAAAATCCGAAATAACCGATTGCTATACATTTGAATGTGAGTTCTAGTCACTTAAACAATTAGGTATTCATTATTTAATTATATTACTAAAAATATGAAATGAGCGCTTTTTTTCTTTACCTACTGCTTTCTACTGTTTTTTTAAGTGAGTTGTTGTTTTTTTGTTTTTTGGGATTGGCAACACTGCACATACGATATATTATTACATTTCTATTTTTATACCTTTTTATTGTTATATGTCATTTTTGGCGTGCATGTCTTATACGAAACTTATTTCATTGATTCATTCATTCAGATTATGTGAATCTAATTTTACTAATTATTTGTTGAACAACTAGGTACCGCACAACATGTCGTGAGTTCGTTTCTAGGACGCAGAACTCTTTGTATGATCTACAAATTTTTGTTACGAGTCTAAGTATATTTGTGATTTTTATGTTTGTAGATTAATTCACCAAATAAAAGCTGGTTGATGCATTGAATGGTTATTATTTTTTATTAATTTTCTGTGTTTTAAATCTAGTGCAGTCATTTAATGGTTCTACTTGGAATGTTTGCCGGGAGAAAATTGGCAATTTTTTAGATTTTGATGCGTTCTTTACGATTTCCATTTTGCAATCACGTACGTGCGCCACTCGGCCCGCCATCTTGGAAAAACGGCGGCTAAAAACAGTTATTTTTTTGTAATATCTGTTTTCCTGTGCATTTTACGAGAAAAACATTGAGTTATGTTATTTTAAAACTCCCGGACTCAACTTTTCATGAAAACCCCTTATTTCCTCCTTAATGATGGAACTATTTAACCAATACATCTTGTTTTCAATATTAATATGTAGTTATAGACATAAACTCACAGGTAACAGTAGGAGAGCCATGCTTCTGTACGAATGTGCTGGCTCGACCTGAGCGATACCACGGCCTCACAGAAAACCGACGTGAAGCAAAGTTTGCGTTGTTTCGTCGTGTCAATTGAGGTTACCGGAGGCCCAATTAACCCCCCCCCCCCCCCCCCATCATCCCAATACAAGATAAAGGCCAGTAACGCACTTGTAATACATCTAGTGTTGGTGTTCATGGGCAGCCGGTTGCTTACCATTAAGTGATCCATCTGCTCGTTTACCAGCTTAAACTAGAGGTATATAAAAAGCCATAAAACATCACCTTGATAAATTCAAAACCCAATACCAAATACGATAGCAATTTGTAACCAATTAAATAAAAAGGTACGATTCGTTTTAAAACGACAAGTCTTGACAGGTCCCGCTAATCATTAGCTATGAACATTGGAACATGAAAAGAAAAAGGAAGAGAATTACTTTTTTCTTTACTGTAAAAATGTGAGAACAAAGAATGTTTTGAAATCGTTTCGGGCCAAATAAATGGTAGGTGATTTGTTTTACGTGTCTTATTGTTGTTTTATTAGCTAGTAGCTTGTGCTAGTGACTTCACTCGAGTTTCTTAAATATGACAAATAGTTTTTTTTTAAAGGGGGAAAATCATCGAATGACTACTCCCGCTTGGGTGAGGCGAGAGGGAGTGTCAGACTCTTACTGACTTAAAACCATCCCGTTACTTCTCTTGCACATCGAGCCGGAGCCCCGGTAACCCGTTAGGTTCTCCGCGACTATGATAAATAGCTTATGTGTTATTCTAGATCAACTATTCCTGTTCTAGATTTAATCCCGATGCCTTCAGCTGTTTTACGTAATTGAATAACAAATATAACACACTTACTAATATTCGCATTATAAATATTTTAAGAAGGGAGATAGGACTTCTAAGTTGCTTCGCCGTAACTGCAACTGCAGAGCTAGGTCTCGCATTCGATTCCCGGGTCGGGCAAAGTATTACTCGGTTTTTTTAATTCCAAGTAGTAGCACGGAGTCTGGAACTATGCCCGGTATATGGCTATGAGCTCACCGCCTATTACATGGGAATCATAACAAAAATAGTGAGAGTTTTTGAGAGCCAAAATGTGCACCTCTGCCTACTCCTTCAAAGATAAAATGCGTGATGTTATATTAAGTCACAAAGAAAAATAAAGTTCACAACAATATTGTAATATTCTTGTCACGAGATCCACAGTTGGCTAGACGTAATTTCTATAAAATTTACGACGCTACGCCAATCAACAATTTGTTTATGAAACTTCAGCAATGAATAATAGCGGTATAGTAAAAACTGAATAATTTAAGTTTGTGGAACACAATGTTAGTGGAAATTTTGTTGGAGTTGGTTGTTTTGATTGGAAATACTGTTGGAGGTCCAGTCACTCCAGAACACAGTGTTCTCCAACACGAAGATGGAGTACGGATGGTGGAAGGGCTCTTCAAATAAAGACTGTAACCTATACCGTATAATACTGGCCATGATGCGGAGCGAGGGGGACTGGGATGCCGTCTCCTCCTTTTGTGAAGCAGTCATGCTAGCTAAAGAGGAGGCGGGACGCGTGAGGCAGCGAAGCGCTGCCTCCTCGCAACCCAGCCATCGCGAAGGACACACCAGGCGTCGGGGATCGCGAGACGATCTCCGGCCACCGTAAGCGCGGCGAGCATGGGTAGCCACCCATGCTCGCCGCGCTTACGGTGGCGCGCTCGGACGGGGAGCCCCCCGTCCGACCAGAAACAGACCGGAGCGAACGGCGCGTCGCGTTCCGCGCGCGCCTCAAAGAGCCATCAGACCACCACAGATGGGGCCCAACAGGGCCGATGCCGATTCGGAGTCGCGGAGAGCCTAACGGGTAACCGGGGCTCCGGCTCGACGTGCAGGAGAAGGAACGGGGTGGTTTTTAGTCAGTAAGAGTCTGACACTCCCTTCCGCCTCACCCAGGCGAGCAGTCATCCGATGATTTTCCCCCCTTAAAAAAAACCGTATAATAGAACTAAAGCTTTTATGTTGACTTTCGTTATATCAGATCAGCAACGAAGGACGATGGTTAATATAAAGTTACAATGTACTAACTGCTATAGGTAAACATAAAAACGAAAATGGTTTCTAATCTCCAGTAATTTAGGTAATTTCAAATCGTAATATCTAATGACTCGAATTCAAAATTCAAATTCAAAAAGTATTTATTTGCGTAAATAAGGTACAGATAGTTGTCATTTTCTAATAACTTAGGTCCTCTTATTTTGCATTCAACATCGGCGTGCAAAAATAATGTAGGTACTTTACAAACTTGACAAAATTTTGTTATACAGCTATCTCCAAGAAAATTCAGATTAAAAAGAGAATTTTAACGATTGACTACTTTTTTGATCCCGTCTTAGTAAAGATGACTGCAGAATTTAGGATTTTGAATTCTCTATTGAGATAAATGTGTGAAAAATTTAAGAGTAGAAGAGCCATGCCACGGCCTCGCAGAAAACCGGCATGAACCACGCCACCACGTTTGCGTTGTGTATCCTCCCCCTCCATCCCCAATCTCCCTAATCCCCGAATCTCTAACAATCAGACTCTTAGGAATTTATTTTTGGAGAAAACTCTTCTAAACTAACGCACTTATAACGCCTCTGGTGTTCTAGGTGTCCATGGGTGAAACCGATAGCTTAACATCATCATCAACAGCCTATAAGTGGCCACTGCTGACCAAAGGCCTCTTCTCACACGGAGAAGGCTTGAGCGTCAATCACCACGCTTGCTCAATGCGGGTTGGAGGATAGGTTATTATACCTTATTACATAAAATAGGGTTGTTTTTGTGTGACGTCGGCATCGATTAAAAAATAGGAAATGTCCTCCAAAATATCAAACATTTGGTCGCCCCAGCATGATATTAAAAGAACTAGAAAACTATTGAGGTCCGGAATTCTCTCGGAACTTTAGTGGTATTCCGAAAGTTCTAGATTCTTAGTACTTTAGTATTTACCTAGATCTTATAGTAGGGGAAGAAATTGGAAAATTGGTCCGCTCGGAAACCATTTTCAATGAAACTTTTCTATTCTTAGGATTGAAATAGTGGAATATAATAGAATGCTACTTTTGCTATAAAGAGGTCAGTAGAGATGTTATTTGAAAAAAAAAACGGATATAAATTTTTATTTATATAGATTTGTTGATGTTTCAAAAGTACCAAACATACAAACATATTGTATTCAGTATACAAATGTGGGAGAGCCATGCTTCGACACGAATGGGCCGGCTCGACTGGAGTGATACCACGGCCTTACAGAAAACCGACGTGAAACAACGCTTGCGTTGTATTTCGTCATGTGAGTGAGGTTACCGGAGGCCCAATAACCCTCTCCTTCTCCAATCTCCCCAATTCCTGAATCCCCAACGATCCTCAAACTCCGAATCCCTAAATGACCGGTAACGCACTTGTAAAGCCTCTGGTGTTCCAGGCGTCCATCGGCGACACCGATTGATTACCATCAGGTGATCCGTCTGCTCGTTTACCGGCTTATGCCATAAAAAAACCAAAATCATGGTTTAATTGAAATGAATGCTTTGACTTTGATACTCTATTTAATCTCATTTTGACGATATTATGTCACAGTAAGTACCTACTCCTAATATAACCTTCAAGTCCTGACGTGGTTTACTCATACCATGAATGGTGACGTGACGTATGTCAAACACCTTAATAAATAATCGAAATGGATTACTTTTATTTCCTGATTTGCACAATATTACTTGTATTATGATCGGTCAATCATAATTATATTAAGGAAGTGCAAAAAAACCAACATTTTCGAATGAAATCAGCGGTTTTTGATTCAAATTCTATAAACTTAAAATATAAATATTTCAGATAACTTAAAAAAATATATGTTACAATCTTAGCTACAATACAATTATTTGGACGTTTTTTTGAAAAAATCTTATATTCGTGAACTATGTGTCTATGAGACACCTACTTCAGTAGTTAAAGGATAATATGTAAAACTAATGTACATACTTTTTTCACAAACACATACACGAGTTTATCAAAATAATGATAGTCTACGCAGTTTCGGGAAACGAGGTCAGCTCAGCAGACAAATGAAACTGTTTGATGTATTTCAAGGACAAGGGCAATAATAATTCAAAACAGATCTCTAGAGAGAGACCATTTAATATGTATTATAGTCTTATTTTCAGTCTAGTTTTACATAACGAAATATTACATAATGTATCATGGCGAGTGGTCGCAAGTGGGACTGCTAGGCAATGGTTTCGGGTTTGATTCCCGAGTAGGGCAAAGAATATCTGTACATTACATACATACAGGTCAAACTGAGAACTTCTCTTCACTTCTTTTTTTAAATTCGGTTAGAAGCGGTTACTTGATAGATAGATAAGAGATAGATAAGTATAGGAGAGCCATGCTTCGGCACGAAAGGGCCGGCTCGACCGCAGTGATACCACGACCTCACAGAAAACCGACGTGAAGCAACGCTTGCGTTGTGTTTCGTCGTGTGAGTGAGGTTACTGGAGGCCCGATTACCCTACCCTCCCCTTCTCCAATCTCCCCAATTTCTGAATCCCCAACGATCCTCAAACTCCGAATCCCCAAATGACCGGTAACGCACTTGTAAAGCCTCTGGTGTTCCAGGTGTCTATGAGCGACGCCGATTGCTTACCATCAGGTGATCCGTCTGCTCGTTTACCGGCTTATGCCATAAAAAAAACAAATCATGGTTTAATTGAAATAAATGCTTTGACTTTGATACTCTATTTAATCTCATTTTGATGATATTATGTCACAGTAAGTACCTACTCCTAATATAACCTTCAAGTCCTGACGTGGTTTACTCATACCATGAATGGTGACGTGACGTATGTCAAACACCTTAATAAATAATCGAAATGGATTACTTTTATTTCCTGATTTGCACAATATTACTTGTATTATGATCGGTCAATTATAATTATATTAAGGAAGTGCAAAAAAACCAACATTTTCGAATGAAATCAGCGGTTTTTGATTCAAATTCTATAAACTTAAAAAAATATATGTTACAATCTTAGCTACAATACAATTATTTGGACGTTTTTTTGGAAAATTCTTATATTCGTGAACTATGTGTCTATGAGACACCCACTTCAGTAGTTAAAGGATAATATGTAAAACTAATGTACTTTTTTCACAAATACATACACGAGTTTATCAAAATAATGATAGTCTACGCAGTTTCGGGAAACGAGGTCAGCTCAGCAGACAAATGAAACTGTTTGATGTATTTCAAGGACAAGGGCAATAATAATTCAAAACAGATCTCTAGAGGGAGACCATTTAATATGTATTATAGTCTTAATATCAGTCTAGTTTTACATAACGTAATATTACATAATGTATCATGGCGAGTGGTCGCAAGTGGGGCTGTTAGGCAATGGTTTCGGGTTTGATTCCCGAGTAGGGCAAAGAATATCTGTACATTACATACATACAGGTCAAACTGAGAACTTACCTTCACTTCTTTTTTTTGAATTCGGTTAAAAGTGGTTACTTGATAGATAGATAACAGATAGATAAGTATAGGAGAGCCATGCTTCGGCACGAAAGGGCTGGCTCGACTGGAGTGATACAACGGCCTCACAGAAGACCAACGTGAAACAATGCTTTGCGTTACGAGTGAGGGAGGTTACCGGAGGCCCAATTACCCCCCTCCCTTCCCCAATCCCTGAATCCCCATCATCCTCAAATTCCACTTGCAACTGGATTGCTTACCATCAGGTGATCCATCTGCTCGTTTACCGGCTTATCCCATAAAAAAAACCTATGTAGGTGACTTACATATACCCGTTTTCTTTCCCAAAATTCTCACAAAAAATCCTACCAAATACTACCCTGAACATCGAAACAAAATAACACGTACACTGAAAGCAAGAAAATCCAAAAGCATCCACATTTTCCGTTTGTTATTCTCAGTTACATAATCTGAGGCGAAAATATAGAACGTGTTCTCCAATAAATTTTCCCCCAAGTGTAAAGGAGTTGGGAGATATGTAGTACCCTTTTTTGTACCTACAGTGTAAGAGTATCGACTTACGCGTTTCACATTCGCGAATCCGATTAGATGCACGTGGGTTGCTTTTTTACTTGTATACAACGTTTCGCCCGTGGCTTCGGCTGTATGATTTTTTTTCGAGCTCTTGAACCTTTCACTCCCACATCACTAGAAGATTAACAATAGGGTAGTTGCCAGGGAATGAAAATTAAAAATCTAATGAGTCCGTCAGTTACATAATGAAAAAATATTAAACACGTATTTTTTTATTTTCTCGTATAAAGTTACAATACTTAGATAAAATGGAGTTAAGTTTAGTAGTGTGTAGTAGTGTAAAATGTAGCGTATTGTGACGTCACACGATATTTCAGATTATTATGATATCATCGAAAGTATTTAATTTTGTGAGAAAAGAAAAAATACGTGTCTAATGTTTTAAATTAATCTACCAAGTGGACATTAAAATAAAATTTAGGCAACTACCCTATTGCGTTGTTGATCATTAAGAGGGTAGGGGAAGCATAGCTCTGTCATATAGTATAAAACTCACGTATTTAGAAGATAATGTTTCGAGTAGGATTTTCCTGTAGGAATACTTGAATAAAAAGTAGCTTATTCGTAGGACTAATGTCCTAGAAGAAGTAAATAGTTGGAAGGGCCAATTTTTCCTACGCCAGATGAAAAGTTAACTGAGGAATTGACTTTTTTTTATAGAATAATCCGGTAAATGAGCAGACGGATCACCTGATGGTAAGCAATCGGCACATCAATCATGAACACTCGAAACACCAAGGCGTCACAAGTGCGTTACCGGCCTTTTGGGGATTGGGAATTTGAGGATTGTGGAGGATTCGGGGATTTGGGAGTCGTGGACTATGGAGAGGGGTAAATGGGCCTCCGGTAACCTCACTCACACGACGAAACACAACGCAAGCGTTGTTTCACGTCGGTTTTCTGTGAGGCCGTGGTATCACTCCAGTCGAGCCATAACTTTGAATATTTAACAATTTTTCCATATTGAAAACTGAAATATCAAATTTTTGAAATGATTGATATTTAAATACCTAATTATGGGTCGATTTTTCAATCATCAGTTAATAGGGTAGATGACTAATTTTTATTTTAACGTCCGTCTAGTAGATTATTTTAAAACAATACTTTTCCCCCGTCGAAAAAAAACCTAACATTTCAGCAGTGGACTACCTACGGGCAATTGACTGAATCTATATTGATTTTGACGTCAAAGACAAACAAACACACGTTCACATTTACGATATTATTATATGTATAAGTACGGATTACAGCTTTTCCAGAAGATTTTTATCAATCGTGTTTTAACTGAAATCATTTTTGTATCTTTCGGAACGATTTGTGTTTTTCGATGTAAATGTGTTTAGGTATATAATAATTTAGATACTACCTACTTCCGCGCGGTTTCACACGCTCTGCTCAGCTCCTATTGGTCGTAGCGTGATGTTTTATAGCCTATAGCCATCCTCGATAAATGCGCTATCCAAAACAAAAATAATTATTCAAATCAGACTTGTAGTTATGGAGATTAGCGCGTTCAAACAAACAAACAAAAAAATAAACTCTTCCGCTTTATATAATAGTTATTTATATACTAGTCTATTAATTACAAAAAAAGAAATAAAAATAGGCTTTAAGAGCGTAGGGCTAGACCGATTCTAGAATAGTAATTGTGCATTTAAAAATAGCAAAACAAATATACATATTAAGTGTGGGAGAGCCATGCTTCGGCATGGTCGACCGGAGTGATATCACAGCCGAGCAGAAAACCTTGAATCCTCAATACCGTAATCCCCTAAAGACCGGTAACGCACCACTAACGCTTCTGGTATTCCAGGTGTCCATGGGCGACGCCGATTGCTTACCATCAGGTGATCTGTCTGCGCGTTTACCGGATTTTGCCGTAGAAAAATTAATTTGAAACTTTAATTATTAGTATGAAGTTAGTTACTAGCAAGATTGGCGACTAACTACTATGTAACATCTAGCAGATTCGATTCCCAGATGCAACAATTGTGTTTCACAAATTGTTCGGAGTCTAGGTGTGATGTGCATGAATTTTTATGAATGTTCCTAGTCCTCAAATGAAAAAAAAAGATTAAAAATAAATATTACATAACATCACGCCTTTTATCCCCGAAGGGGTAGGCAGAGGTGCACATTATGCCACTGTACAATGTAACTCCCACTTTTTACTATTTATGTTATGAGTCCTATATAATAGGGGGTGAGCCTATTGCCATATACCGGGCACAATTCCAGACTCCGTGCTACTACTAAGAATTTTTTAAAAACCCAGTAATACTTTGCCCGAACCGAGAATCGAACCCGAGACCCCTAGCCCGGCAGTCGCACTTGCGACCACTCGGCCAACGAGGCAGTCTAAATAAATATTTTCTCTCGTAAATATACTGCGAAAAGTATTACTAGTAGGCGTTGCCGCCGCGACCGCGCACGCTACTAATAAGGAAGAGTCCCTCTATGATTCGAAACTAGTAGAGCTTTTCTCAGTATAGTTACGTGACGTAACCATTATTTTTAGTGTGAAAAGAAAGTTGTATTGTAACTTTCGTGAGACATACTAAATAAATTATTATGTTTTCGGCTTACTCACGTAGTAATTCGACGAGGAACTCGACTAGTTTCAAGCCATGCTAGAGGCTCATATTCATGAGCAGCATTTCGCGACCCGCGACGCGGCGACTGTCGCGCTGCTACTGGCTACTCGAGTCTGCGGGCCCAGCGCGCCCTCTGCCGTGATTCACGCGCACTTTCTTCCATTCGTGGTATAGGCGACGGCGGCGCGCGTGGCACTGTTGGCACGCTAGACTCGCCCGCCGGCAGCTGCGTTGGTGTTGTTGGGTTCGAATCCCGGGTCGACTCGAACCCAACAACACCAACGCAGACTCGAGTAGCCAGTAGCAGCGCGACAGTCGCCGCGTCGCGGGTCGCGAAATGCTGCTCATGAATATGAGCCTCTAGCATGGCTTGAAACTAGTCGAGTTCCTCGTCAAATTACTACGTGAGTAAGCCGAAAACATAATAATTTATGAAAAGAAAGTTGTCTGAACTTCAACAAAGTAACAGAAAATGTTCGTAAAATCATGTGTTCAGTGACTGAAACCTGCATGGCCTATGACGTCATAGATAATAAGGCTTTAGATAACAAATGAATGATAAGATAGATGAAGCTCATACATTATATTTAGAACTAATTATTTTTTGGCTTTTTCCCTCAATGGTTATAAAGACCTCGTTGGCCGACTGGTCGCCAATGGCTGCTGTATAGGTCTGTTAACAGACGAGCGTGCATGAAAAGACTGATGACTGTTGATGAAGCGAAAGAGGTATGTATCAATCGTAATAATTGGCGTTCCATAGACTCTGCCTACCCACTTATATATTGAGAGATTGTACAACATATTGTTTTTTAAATAAAAATGTAACTAATGAAGTGATTTCGTCCTTCGATGATCGTTCTTCTACATTTTGAAATAAGCACCTAGATACCTGACGATAGATAGCAGCGTGCGCGGTCGCGGCGACGTCGCGTAGCTCACTGAGGAAGAACCCCTCTGTGGTTCGAAACGAGTAGAGCTTTTCTCAGTATATTCACGTGAGTAACCCGCGTTTTTACTTAATTTAGTATGTCTCACGATAGTTGTTACTGTAGTTATTATAAAATAATTTGATCAGCTACATTCTGTAATTTAGCATGCAATATTGCGTAAATTACAATTACAATTTATTATTTATTACATTATTTAAATTACTCATAAGAAAATATAGGTAGATTACTAAAGATAAGATAAAAAATTATAATTAATTTGTGTTTCTATTTCTATGCTATGTTTTTTATGTCCCATATAACAAAAGGAGTGTATTTTTAAAAAGAATTGACATAATGTGTATGTGTGTGTGTGGGGAGCGTTTGATCACTGGCACGAGAGATTCCACTAGGTTAGCCTTCTGATGGCCGATGGCTGTCTGAACGGATAGCCTTTGAAGAAATGTTTCATGATCTTTTTAGCCTGGTTTCAGTGACTATTTTAGCCTTCTTTGATTCCTAAGAAGAGTTTAGAAAGGTTTAAAGTTATTGCAGTTTAAATAAACTGAGATTAATTACATAACACGATTTTCTATCCCTTAAGGGGTAGGCAGAGTTGCACATTACGGCGCTTAATGCCACTGTACCTCTACAATGTAATGCAATGTGGAGCAATAAGGGAGACGTGTTGGTGTTACGAATGTCTTTAATTGAGTGTCTTAATATCTACCTTACGCTACTTACTTATAGGGCGAGGTGTCACACACACTACACCTCCCCCGTTTTTTGGAAAAAAAATTTATTCTAATACATTTTTTTTTAGATTCACTGTAAAATTATTTTTATATAAACTTATTCGCACTGTTGACAATTGTTATAAAATATTTGTTAAAATTCTATTATGAATTTTGTCCCTCTTACATATTTATTATTCATTATTATCATTTAATCTTTTTCCTTTACCATAAACCTTTATTTCTTTTATAACTAGGTACACATAATATATTTTATTTAAAACTTTTCACTATCATCGTAAGGTACATATACAATAACATTATACACATGTAAGCACATTATAATTATTTATACAGGACTCTCCGGTACCTGTTCAATATTTTCATTATATCTACTCATTATTATTTATCATTGTGCTTACTTTATTTAAGTATTTATTCATTTCATAATTTAGTGTCAATATTTAAGGTTCTTTTCACCTCCAATAATTTTCACAGAGAGAGCTCGTCTACACCATGATCAAACTAAGGACATGAACACTAAACTGTACCTTACCATGTGTACCTATTATATTTATTATTCACTTATTCTTAACTGTCAAACCTAACATAAACACAATCCAATTAAATAGCTTGGTCGACAAAATATTACGTTGTCCTTGGGTGATCAGCCCTCAGTCATACGCCAAAACTTGCGTACCAAGTTATTCCGAACTACCTAAAACCAAACTTACATACTTATACAAACAATCAACACATTCCAAAGCCTAGCTAATATCAAATTTCATTTATCTAAATTATTTATTTCTTAATTCAAATTCAAAGTGCAGTTGTTGTTGTTAATCGGTGTCAAGTAACACGATTCTTTCAATACAATCTGACACTCGGTATGACATCATTTACTTATATGGCCATGGGAACATTCCTTTAATCTGATTAATGTTAGCAAACTATGAAATAGAAAAAAAAAATCTAAATTACAACAAATATTTGTAAGAGTTCACATTAATTCATTTAAAATAATAGTAGCATAAAATGATTCAATACAAAACTTATAATATTGTCAACAGGCGTGAACTATATCTAGTGTATACATATATTATAAATAAAATGTTTAAAATTATATGAAATAGCTAAAATTACCTAATATACGTTGGGCCCTTATTAAAATTATGTTTATCTTACTACTACAGTTCTATATACTGGTGTCCATTTTCACTTTTTAACTACACTAATACACTTAACATTTAAACACAAAGTACTTTCGAGTCCGGTTACTTCGCGTACCCAGGGTAGCGGAGATTCTCTCAGACGCTACCTGGTCGCCAACATCTCCCGGCTCCATCCTCCACGACACCAACCGCTCCCGGCAGGTCCACATCTGGCTGCATCGACACCCGGCAGCCAGCAAAACCTCTCCTTTTTTTTTTGCATTTTTGCTAACACTGATACGCACTTTAGTCCACGATTTAGTTTTTTTTAGAGCACAATGCACTTTTTAGGCCACAGTTGAATTATTTTTAACAAATACGAATATCCAACATTGTACTCGTGCGCAGCGCTGCCCGCGTGGCAGCACTGGCAGGGTCGCCATGCAATGTGGAGCAATAAGGGAGACGTGTTGGTGTTACGAATGTCTTTAATTGAGTGTCTTAATATCTACCTTACGCTACTTACTTATAGGGCGAGGTGTCACACACACTACAGTAACACCCACTTTTCACTATTTATGTTATGAGTCCCATGTAATAGGGGGTGAGCCTATTGCCATATACCGGGCACATTTCCAGACTCCGTACTACTACTGAGATTTTAAAAACCCAGTAATACTTTGCCCGACCCGGGAATCGAACACGAGACCCCTTGCCCAGCAATCGCACTTGCGACCACTCGGCCAACGAGGCAGGCAGTGAGATTAATTATGTTTTTATAATAACTATCTTGACACATACTAAATTAAGTTAAATCGCGGGTTACTCACGTGAATAAACTGAGAAAAGCTCTACTAGTTTCGAACCACAGAGGGGTTCTTCCTCATGAGCAGCGTGCGCGGTCGCGGCGACGCGAAGCTCACTCTGTGCACACAATGAGTAACCCGCGATTTAACTTAATTGAGATTAATTATATCAATATCCCACTTTTCAATCTACAAAAATTGAGCTTCCAGTAACCTCACTTAGACGACAAAACACCACGCAAGCGTTATTTCATGTCAGTTTTCTGTAAGGCCGTGGTATCACTCCGGTCGAGCCGGCCCATTCATGCTGAAGCATGGCTCTACCACACTTAAAATGAGTCAGCATGTTATTAATAATTATATCACAAACAATAGCTTGTAATTAAGCAAACGAATTAATTGAAAATGATGGCTTAAGGAAGTATGATCATTTGTTCCTATTAAATGTAATTATAGGTGTAAATTTGTATTTATTAAATCTTGGTGTTTTGGACTTGTGGTAATAAGTAAAGCTGTTGACGTCAAGGTTATTGGTGTTGTGGCGACGCATGCCACATGTCAACGGATGACGTCACAAGAATCCTACATCGCACATGCAAAGTTTACAAGCGAATAAACACGGATAGAAAATCCCAACGAACAACTGTTGTGCAGAAAGCCCGCCAGGCACGATCACCTCGCCTGGTCGGAGGATCCTCCTTTTCCGATCTTAGGGAACTATACTCTCTGTTCCCTACAGTGTAATTCTCATGTCTCAAACAAACATTCTCATTATTGATTTAAAGTTTAAAAAGATATAAAGGTTGACTGCACGGTTGGTGCGGTAGCTGGGCAATCGGCTGCCGCACAACCTGTCGCCGATTTGATTCCTACACGGAGCAACTCTTTGTGTGATCCACAGATTGTTGTTCCGGGTCTGGGTGTCATGTGTATGTGAACTTATATGTTTGTAAACGCACCCAGGACACAGGTGAAAATCGTAGTGTGAGACCACACACCAACAATAAAAAAATGAGGTAATTTTTCAGTATTACTATCATGGACTCTAAATCACCATTATTCCAATTCTTATTTTGCAATTCAAAAACAGAACACGATTAACGTATTTCGGCCGAATGTTGCCAACTTAAAAACAAGTTTCCCTCAAAACTTTTAACTGGCAACCCCAAGATGATAGGAGTTTGTTCTACTTATAATTTTCATTTGTGGCAACTTTGCGCATTACTCTTACTGGGAGAGAAGTCGTTAGGATAACTTATGAGGATCTAAGTTGTAAATGTGAATTTTAATATTGTAATATGGCGCAATTTTATTGCAAAGAATCTGTGTGTGGATTTGTAATGGTCCAAAGAGTTTTCTTTATGGCATAAGCCGGTAAACTAGACGGATCACCTGATGGTAAGCAATCGGCGTCGCCCATGGACACCTGGAACACGAGAGGCGTTACAAGTGCGTTACAGGCCTTTTGAGGATTGTTTGGGATTCACGGATTAAGGAGATTGGGGAAGGAGGGGGCAATTGGCAATTGGGCCTCCGGTAATCTCGCTCACACAGCGATACAAAACGCAAGCGTTGCTTCACGTTGGTTTTTTGTGAGGCCGTGGTATCACTCCGGTTGAGACGGCCCGATCGTGCCGAAGCATGGCTCGTCTACACTTAAAAAGTATTTGAATAATATATCTACTAAGACCTACGGCGTATTGTAATATGTGCAGGAAACACGCGTTCACGGCGCCGTAGACGCTGATCGTAGTAGTTTGGTGGCTTACGGACACCATGGTGGCGCAACTGGTTACGCTGCCAAGTCGCCAGCTAAATATAGCTATAAAACTCTTTGTCCGTTGGAATCACACTAAAATAGTTGCCAAAATTATATCTAACCCACTTTATTTAAGTTTATGTATGACTGATTTTAATGTAGTTAATTATGATATTTAGAAAGAAAGAAAGAAAGAAAAAACATTTATTGAGCACCAGGCACGATGCAGCATAAATAAAAAATAAAAAAAGACAATCAATATGTGACAGTGGAAGTAATAAAAATATAAAATTTAAACAGAAGAATTAGAAAGGAGACGCTGACAACATGCCTATGCTAAAAGGGTCACCCACTCAGTATAAGCCAGGCATACAGGTTACCCAGCACTGATTTTCAGTGGGCACCCATGCAAATTTGACTAAATTTTGTATGACTGCGATATGGTATGGTTTTAATGATGTATGGTATAGATGTTAATTAATTCTATGGATCTCTTAGATGTCAGAAATAAATGATTTTTATTTTATTTATTGACCACAGATTAATTTGTTGCCTCATTGGCCGTGTGGTCGCAAGTGCGACTGCTGGGCAAGGGGTCTCAGGTTCGATACCCGGGTCGGGCAAAGTATTACTGGGGTTTTTTTAATCTCAGTAGTAGCACGGAGTCTGGAATTGCTGTATATGGTAATAGGCTCACCCCTATTACATGAGACTCATAACATAAATAGTGAAAAGTGGGTGTTACATACAATGTCACTGGCATTACGTGCCGTTATGTACACCTCTGCCTACCCCTTCGGGGATAAAAGGCGTGATGTTATGCTATGTAAATATATCTAACCTACTTTGTTGACCACAGATTAATTTGTTCAGCTAGCACCTTTTTACCAAAAGGTACCCCAAAAAGGGTTTTAACAGAGCAGAACATTTCACAATAGTTTTGTAACCGCATCCTTTATAAGAAGGGTCCAGGAAAAGGGCCCTTTCATGTGATATACTGATTCTGACCACAACTGTTTGTGTGAAGGCCAATATATTTATTACAAAATAGCTACTTTCGCGCGGTTTCACACGCTCTGCTCAGCTCCTATTAGTCTTAGTGTGATGTTTTAAAGCCTATAGCCATCCTCGATAAATGCGCTATCCAACACAAAAAGAATTATACAAATCAGACCTGTAGTTACGGAGATTAGCGCGTTCAAACAAAAAAACAAACTCTTCCGCTTTATATAATAGTATAAGATATGAAAATAGTATAAGATGTAGGTTGTGCTAAGACAAAATGCACCTTATGTAAAACACATAAGTAAAAAAATTGTAAAAATGTTCTTCCTCGCTGTGTAAGAGACCAACATACAACAGAGCAAGTGATTTCGAATTCAATTCCCTAGTTAGGCAAATATTTTTTTTATAGTCAGAATTTTAATTAGATTCCAGATTTGACAATAGCTACTGTCATTTTATGAAATAATGATACCACATATAATAGTGTAGTGATGCACACAAAAATCGATAAACAATCAGTGTGTGTGTTTTATAATAAATGTTACAGAAAGTGACAGCGATGACGGCGACAATTTATAAAATAACTTATTACCATAATACATCTATCTGTTTTATTTGTCATGTTCCTTCATGATTACATTTATTTATTTATTTCACACACAATTATAAAGGAAACGTCTCAGATCGTTAATTAATCGTCAAAACTAAATTATCGGTTCAGAAATATTAAATTTCCTGATATACTTAGTTCAAGAGAGTAAAATTATAATTATTATAAACGAGGAGAATCGATCCAGAAATATTGCATTTCCATATCGAATAATTTCGCAACGTCACTATTTAGTACTTGTCATAACGTTGCCACACTGAAATTGTCAAATCTGGAATCGAATTAAAATTCCGAGTATAGTATTTTTTAATCAGCATGGATTCCGGAATAGTACCTACATACATACAGACATAACTTCACGTCTGTCTCCCACGGGGGTAGGCAGTGTCTCTGCCTATTATGTTTTATGTATGTAAGTACGTAAGTACATTGCATTAAACTGTCAAACACCAAGCGGTCACCGGTGACCGCGACCTATTGTTTTTTAATTGTGTCTATAAAACCGATACTCGACGAGTTAATAGACTCAATTCATTTGAGAGTTCATACACTCCTGTCAATTTGCCATTAATTGGACTTTATCATGATAGATTGTTATCGACAGGTCAAATTAGTGTTAGCCTTACGTGACCTAGGCTGGCTATATTACTGGAAATTTCATTATACTTATACTGTATAGGGATGGGTAGAAGTGTCCGTATGTATGTACGTACATAATTATGTAATTCTTGCTTTTTAATATAGTAGATGCCTAATTTTTATTTTAATGTCCGTCTGGTAGATTATTTTATTAGCCTATAGGCCTAGTGGCTCTAAATAGTCATTTTTAGTTTTCTTTTATTTAAATGGGTCCATTAGTTGTTATTTATTTTAAGTTGTACATATTAATTTATTTATTTTTCTTATTTTTAAATGTCTATATTACTTTCATACATACAAATTATAGTCTTCAAGTGTGGGAGAGCCATGCTTCGGCACGAATGGGCCGGCTCGACCGGAGTGATACCGGCCTCACAGAAAACCGACGTGACACAACGCTTGCGTTGTGTTTCGTCGTTTGAGTGAGGTTACCGGAGATCCAATTACTCCCCTCCTTAGTCTCCCTAGTGTAACGAATCCCCGTATCCTCCACAATCCTCGAATTCCCAATTCCCAAAAGGCCGGTAACGCACTTGTAACGCCTTGGTGTTTCGGGTGTCGTGAGTCGACGTGAAGCAATGCTTGCGTTGTGTTTCGTCGTGTGAGTGAGGTTACCGGAGGCCCGATTACCCTCCCCTTCCCCAATTTCCCCAATTCCTGAATCCCCAAGGATCCTCAAACTTCTAATCCCCAAAAGGCCGGTAACGCACTTGTAATGCCTTGGTATTTCGGGTGTCCATGGGCGGCGCTGATTGCTTACCATCAGGTGATCCGTCTGCTCGTTTATGCTATAAAAAAAAGTCTACATGAAATCCTGAAAATACCTGAACAAACCAACTGAATGACTGATTAGATAACACACATACAGCGCAGATACCGTTCATTAAGTAAGAGCAACATGCTTTTATGAAAGTCCTTATCAATCAGTGATAACAGTGCGATGTTCAATGTCCCATGTTGTAATCTACTGAATAAAAATAAGTCGGGTTTTCCTTCCTGACGCTATAACTCCAGAACGCACGCACCGATTTCCACGGTTTTGCATTCGTGGGAAAGGTCTCGGGCTCCGTGAGGTTTATAGCAAAGAAAATTCACTAATCCCCAAACGAAATGTTACATAAAACGAAGCCATCTGGTGGTGAAACGGAGTTCGCCGGGTTTGCTAGTTTTATGTGGAACTTACTGCCCACGGATTCGAAGTCACATTGATACAAATAATTGGTATTAGGTACGCTCGCTGTCACTAAATTCAACTAAATTTTAAAGAACTCCTAAGCTCAGATAGGTGGCTATTAACTCGTCGAGTACCGGTTTTATAGACACAATTAAAGAACAATAGGTCGCGGTCACCGGTGACCGCTTGGTGTTTGACAGTTTAATGATATTTCGATTTTTACCAATAAAAGACAAAGATTATTTAAATAAAAAGATTATTTATTTGCAAAAACACAAGTGAAGTAATAATGCGACTGCCCGGTTAACGCGGTGGCTGGGCAACCGGCGCAATGTGCAGCGGGTTCGATTCCCGGCCGGCCGGTCCATTCGTGCCGAAGCACGGCTCTCCCACACTTGGAGGTACACCACACACCCCCTATAAAAAGGGGTAAGTTTAGGTGCCACGTCACGGTAAGTACCTAACTTGTACTTAAGAGGTTGTTTAGGAGTGGTTGGTGGAAACGGCCAAAAATCTAGTAGGGATATCGTAAGAAAAAAATACCTAAGTGAATGTTGTCACTATGTCTATCTGCTGTGCAATGACTTAACGGTTAACAGCAACTCTGTGATATTGTATGTCTGTACGAACACACGACACAGAAGAAAATCCTAGACTGAAACAAAGTTTGTGACAACGATGTCTGTCTCTCTCGCTCTTAGGCGGGCTAACCATGCCCGAGTGGAAGGGACGCGTGCCTCTCACTCGCTCTCATTGGGAGCGCATAACGTGAGCGGAGCGTAACGCAGTTTCTTGAAGTGTCACCCGGCAAACCAATTTGTAAGACGTTGTCACGTCAACACGTTAATTCTCAATAGCGGTCCATAAACAGACATTTGTTCTCGATGTATAACAATAGATCCATCTACTTTTAAATGGAACTGCAAACATTATACTGAAAAGTAGGTGTTAATATAGCACTTCTGCCTATACCCTCATGCAATAAAAGGCGTGATCTATGATGATTACTAAGACCCTTTTATCATCATTTCTGAAATGGCAAAGACATAAAACTATCAGCAATTTATTCGATCGGAATGGGGAACTATTAAGTTGATATATCGAGGTATGGAACGGCCATCTTGAATTTAGAGGATCGAAGTATTTGAGACCTCTTTGTTGAAGAGCATAATGCCATACATCGGAAAGCATTTCAATACTTTAAAGAAAAAAATTCAATAGTTAAACCTCCTTTTTTTAAGTCTTTTAATATACAACTCGACACTCTCTAACTACTACTCTGACATAAATATTTTTTTTGAAAACCACTTTATAAGTGTAGAGAGGCTATGCTTTGAATGGGCCGGCTCGACCGGAGTGATACCACGGCCTCACACAATATAGACTTGAAACAACGCTTGCGTTGTGTTTCGTCGTGTGAGTGATGTTACTGGAGGCCCAATTAGCCTTTCCCCCTTCGAATTCTCAAATTCCTAATCCCCAAAAGGCCGGTAACGCACTTGTAACGCCTTGATGTTCCGGATGTTCATAAGCGACGCCGATTGCTTACCATCAGGTGATCCGTCTGCTCGTTTAACAGCTTATCACGTTAAAAGCAAAAATTGTTTCAGCCAATCCCATACTTACTCATACATTCATATTATCACCGGCCCTGCAGCTGGTGAATTAGCTCATATACCAAGAATACCCATGATTCCTACTGATTTGCTTATACCCTTCAAAAGGCTCCAATTTCCAGTAAAAATTTCTTTCGCACTAACGATAAACAAATCCCAGGGTCAAGCATTAAAATTAGTAGGAATTGATTTACGAAAAGAATATTTTATCACGGGTCGGGGCTCCCGACCATCATATATTTTGTTACCAGAAAATAATTTAACGTCAAATGTTGTTTATAGAGAAGCTCTACAATAATCGCTTTATTTATCTGTCCTAAAACAACCGGGTTACACTTCGGGACTCCCAGCAGAAGTGAAAACTTAGTATTAATTACATTTAAATATTTTCATCATTAACAACTTTAACATCCTCATAAAGACAATCTATGCAGCCTGTGGATAATGATGATGTCGTGACAAATTGATGTTTTTTTTTTAAGTGGATATAGTTAAATAAAAGTATGGACAGTGACATGGGCTATTTACCGCCCAACGAAGTGGGTGCGGGTCAGCTAGTACATTCATACAGGTCAAATTTAAACCTCCTACTTTTTTGAAGTCAATTAAAATCCCATTACTATCTAGTTAACCATTAAAGCCTACCCGGGGGTCCAGCAGTTTACTTGCAAATCGAACTGGGGACTTTTCTCAGCGCTTTCCACGAATCATTAATCAAAATAATCCTATAATTAGTTTAACAATTTTGACATTTCCGGGTTATTATCTATTAAGGTATATCAGTAAGGGTCTGTCAGAAACTTGGTCCTAACCGCCCTTGTAACCTTGCGAAGCCCCCAAGGGTCGAAGCCTTGGGAAAACTTATGAAAGTTTGACCGAATGTTGGTGATCTCAGATAATGTATTGATGGGGTTTGTCAAAGAGGTGTATTTATAGTCAGGACAAGTGATGGTAGATTTTGTTAAATTGTTACTTCGCACTAGTTTTTCGCATGTAATGTGAGTGCATTAACAAACATGCAATATCACATTCGCATGTCAACAGAAACCCGAAACATGTAGATCTCAAGAAACAAAATTGAAGAACCTATTTACAAGGGTATTAAGCTATTTATCTTTAATATGTGGGGCAATGCGAATAGACGTAAAAATATTACATAAACAATAGTCATACATAAATTGAAAAAAAATCTGCCTCGATGGCCGTGTGGTCGCAAGTGCGACTGCCGAGTAAGGGGTCCCGGGTTCGATTCCGGGGTCGAGCAAAGTATTACCAGTAATAAATAAAAACCCAGGTTTTTAAAAAAAAATCTCAGTAGTAGCACGGAGTCTGGAAATGTGTCCGGTATATGGCAAGAGTCTCACCCCATATTACATACTCAGACTCATAACATAAATAGTGAAAAGTGGGTGTTATTTCTGTGTGCACCTCTGCCTACCCCTTCGGGGATAAAAGGCGTGATGTTGTGTTATGTATGTTATGTATAAAAATGAATCCCTCTTACCCTTGGCCACAGTATCACGCGTGAAGGGCTGGATCGATTTCACTAATTCTTTTTTTTGTTGTGTTTGTTATTGTCAGGAAAAGGTTTTTAACACAGACAAAATCCTGAAAATCCTGAAAATTTAGTCAGTAAGAGTCTGACACTCAATCCCGCCTCACGCTCCATACGATGATTTTCGCCCTTAAAAAAATGTAACGAATCGCTAAATATCGCAGTTTTAATGAAAAAAAAAGTTATGAAAATAAAAGCAAAACGATTCCATAAATAATACAATTCAGTTACATGGCTGACGGATTTCAGCAGCGAATCAATCATAATTTGTTTCGCGTAAACAAAATTTTCACGTAATAAAGTTTTGGCTATACATAGGTAGGTACTTACTGAAAATTGTATACATACATACATAAAGCGATATTATTAAAAAAATACTAAAGAGATTGCCGTGATAAATGAATTTCGACATTTTGGTTATGTGATTAAGGTTCGTTTTGTATTTTATTTATACAAGATACTTATTTACCGAAAAAAATACTGAAAAGATTGCTGTGATTAATGAATTTCGACATTTTGGTTATGTGATTAAGGTTCATTTTGTATTGTATTTAAACAAGGTACTTATTTACCGACTTCAAAACAAGGAGATTCTTAGTTTGGTGTATATATGTATGTTCATTTGTACGCGAATATCTGATGATTAGCTGAACCGAGTTTGATGCGGTTTCCAGAAGTGTTTATTACTCTTAGGAGAAGGTTTTAGCCGACTTCACAAAAAAGAGGGGGATTGAAGTCGGTTTCTTTAAACGTAGTTTATAGAATCATTATTTGCTTTGTTGAGCTTTAATGTCTATAGACATTGAAGTATTTCGGAAAAAATTAGGAAAATATTTTCTATTATATAACTTAGTTCATCGTTAATAATTATTGTATTTTGTTTTTTTTTCTTATTATTTAATACGACATCTTATTATTTCATATGAATATGAATATGAAAGTTGGTTTTTACGCCTGAACAGCTTAACCAACTTTGATAATATTCCATCTCAGCAATAGAGTTAACTCAAAGAACTGCGAAGGACTTAACGGGTTGCCGGGGCTCTGACTCGAAGGGCAGGAGTAGGAACGGTGTGGTTTTTAGTCAGTAAGAGTCTGACACTCCCTCTCGCCTCACCCGGGGGGGAAAAGTCATTGGATGATTTTTCCCCGACAAAAAAGAAACCAATAAAGTTTATACACAAGGAAAGACGCGTATTAAACCTAATACAGATCTTAATAATTCTTACCAAAATCTCAACAACTGTACAAATAACTACAAGTTCTTATTTACTTACAAAGTTTCACCAAAAGTTATTCTACTGCTCACCCCCGAAGAGGTCGTAATGATATTAAGCCTGTTTTTGTTTACTCTGTGGCAAAATTTTGCCTACAGTTGGTAGTTTGGTGGCTGGTGGCATAATAATGTCGTGGTGGACTATTACACCGAAGCGTTTTTTCCTCTAAAATCAGTTTTTAACTTTATTTATTTAATTTGTAATTGGGCCTCCGGTAACCTCACTAACACGACGAAACATAACGCAAGCGTTGATTCACATCGGTTTTCTGTGAGGCCGTTTTATCACTCCGGTCGAGCCGGCCCATTCGTGCCGAAGCTTGGCTCTCCCACACTTTAAAACTGTAAATATTATTGAACCAACTATCCTGGTTTAGTAGAAATTAGGTAAATAGGAACAGAAAAATGTGTTTTATTAAAAAAAATACAGTCATACATAAAATATATTTGGGAACGACAAAAGAAAGAATTTAAAGTCTTTAAAGACTACATATAAAGCTATGCAGATCCAGTATAAACTGGTCCTCAAACGAGTGGACAGATCATATAAAGCGAGATCATGATATATTGGATTAATATAGTTCGATATTATGTAGCCGTATATACATAACTATATTATCTATATAATATATATAAAAATGAAACCCGTTTCCCGTTGTCACGCCATAACTTGTGAATGGCTGGGCCGATTTGGCTGACTTTTTTTTTACTGTGTTTATTATAGTCAGGAGAAGGTTCTTATGACAGAAAATGTCCTGAAAATGCTACAGGAACGGGAGAATACGGGATTACGCGTACGAAGTCGCGCAAAGAAGCTAGTCTAAAATATAAAATTCTCATGTCACAGTTTTCGTCGCCATACTTCTTCGAAACGGCTTGACCGATTTTGATTAAATTTTTTGTGCTTATCCGGTATCTATGAAAATCAGCCAACATCTATTTTTCGGTCAGAAGCTAGTATGTACCTATATAAAAATTAATCCCATTTTCTCTTGGTCACAGCATCATGCGTGAATGGCTGGACTGAATTTCACAAATTATTTTTTGTTGTATTAGTTATTATTAGGAGAAGGTTCTTATGACAGAAAAAAACCTAAAATCTTACGACGACGGGAGAAAACGGGATTGCGTGTACGAAGTCGCGGGCAGAAACTAGTCTTTTATAGTTTTTCTATTATCTGAGAACCAATAGTAATAGACTCCGGGCCTTCTTTCTTTGACAGCTGACAAATGGAATCGACAATTGTGTACGACACAGTGTATTCAAGTTGAATTTATATAAATATTTTTTTTTTACTGCTTCGTTGGCCGAGTGGTCGCAAGTGCGACTGCCGGACAAAGGGTCTCGGGTTCGATTCCCGGGTCAGGCAAAGTACAACAGAGTTTTAAAAAAATATTCTCAGTGGTAGCACGTAGTCTGGAATTGTGCCCGGTAGGTATATGACAATAGGCTCACCCCCATTACATGGAACTCATAACATAAATAGAGAAAAGTGGGTGTTACATTGTACAGAGGCATTAAGTGCCGTAATGTGCACCTCTGCCTACCCCTTTGGAGCTAACTGGCGTGATTTTATGTTATGTTATAAGTCTAACTCTTATACTCATCTCATCAAGGACAAGAGAAGTCATTGGATGATATTCCCCCCTTAAAAAAAATTAGATATCACAGAATCGTTACACAACTGTGTAACAAACAGCCCGCGATATCCCAAAGCAAACATTTCAAGTAGCGAGAGCCCTTTTATTGCATTCTCACGACATTGGGGCTCGTCCTAATACAGATATCTACGGAATATTGTGTCGGAGTGTCTTAGACGTGTACTCGTAGTATACTTGGATTTAATAACTTATTGTGAGGATTTGAAACCTTATTTGTATTTAGTTTTGCTTGCGATTTTGTACCTAGATATTAAAATATTGATACATATGTACAGACATCTATGTAAGTCATTTAGTATCCAGTGCCTTTAGCCAAACGCCACTTTAGCGCTTGTCTACAGAGAGAGTAGAAATCAAAATGTATGGGGATGACACTGATAAGTTTCAACATTTACGTCAATTCCATATAATTTGATTTTCTATTCTACATATAGACAAGCGCTAAATGGCATTTTGCTACAGCTGCAAGTTCAAGAAAAGAGCGTACTCCTTTTTGAAAGGCCGCCAACGCACCTGTGTTTCCTCTGGTGTTGCGGGTGTCCATGGGCAGCGCTGATCGCTTACCATCAGGTGATCCGTATGCTCGTTTGCCTCCTATTCCATAAAAAAACATAAAAAAGCATATAGACGTATAAAATATACCTATTTTGTTAACCGCGTGTGTAAGCTCTGCCTATGACGTCAAAAAATATCAAATCTTATTCACATTATTACAAATCATAATTTCCCCTGTCAATAGATTTGAAGCATCCATCAAAATATTCTTTGATTTCGATACTACTTTGGATGTAGTTATGCCAGAATGAAGCACGCCAAAATTGACACACAATAGGGTAGTATCATAAATTTTATTTTAATGTCCGTCTGGTAAATTAATTTAAAATATTAGACACGTATTTTTTATTTTCTCACAAAAGTTAATACCTTCGATGATTATTAATTTGAAATATCGTGTGACGTCACAACGTGCTACATTTTGTAACGTAACTACATCCCACTTTTAAACGTCACTCCATTTCATCTAAGTATTGTAACTTTATACGATTTTTAATTTTTATACCCTTGCAAGTACCCTATTATGTTAATCATAATATTCACCTGTCTACCAGCCTGCCAGGCTACTGTGCACGATGTGGCATCTTAGATGATCGAATTTTGGTCTGATCACATCCCTGAGGACATGGTAGTGCTCAGCCCACGCAGGGCTTGCTCCTGCCCTGTGTTCTACCGTGTCCTCCGGGCAGTCCTTGCAGTGATGTCACCCGGGCGTTTCCTTCCGCCCAGACACAGGTACCCCAATCGTATTATTTACTCAGACGTCATCATAAGACACGTCGAAGAAGTTATTCAAAAATTGAAAATCTAAATATTATTCTCTTACATACTTGCAGCATTTACGCTGATCTGATCTTACGTCTTATTTCCAAAAATAATTTTACTTCAAGTAATACATTGTATCATTGAAAACGTTTATCCTAAAGTGGCTTTTGCTCGCAACTCCATACGCATATAAATTACGTTTTTTCTCGTATGAATATCAAGATTTTCTCGCTTAGTATTCCCTAAATCCCTGAAGAACCTACTAATCACATCTCAGCTTTCTACGAACAGTAATCTGGGTATGTGGTGTCTGCCAGATTGCCCTGTGCTGACAGCAGGGTAGAATATACTTAACATTACCCTGCTCTTCCCGTGGATGTCGTGAGAGCTAACTAAGGGGTAAACACAGCATAGTAGTGCTATCTGATAAACTTAAACCCTTTGAACCCTAACGGGTAACCGGGGCTCCGGCTCGACGTGCAGGAGAAGGAATGGGGTGGTTTTTAGTCAGTAAGAGTCTGACACTCCCTCCTGCTTCACCCAGGCGGGAGAAGTCATTCGATAATTTTCCCCCCTTAAAAAACGGGGGTCAAGGCAGCGTAGCAGTGCTGTCTGATAAACTTGAACCCTTTGAACTGCGGTTTCCAATACGCCTGCCGAGCGTAAAGAAATCTTATGCTGAAGATGGTTTAAGTCCAGTAGTGGATTGTTCACATACTGTCGATGTGTTTGTTGCCAAGTGTAAAAGACGTTTTCTTTTCTTTTTTTTTCGGTCACTCTCGTGGGTATTTTCACAAATCAACTAACTGTGAGGTACTTAGCGAGAGGGAACCATCTTTAGGTATCACTTATGGTTTGGTTACAACCAAAATGTTGTTAAGTGTCACTTAGCTTATTAAAACAATAGTTTTACGAAATTACATAACATAGCATAATATCACGCCTTTTATCTCCGAAAGGGTAGGAAGAATTTTTTATGCCACTGTACAATGTAACTCCCACTTTTCATTATTTATGTTACGAATCCCAAGTAAGAGGAGGTGAGCCTATTGCCATATTATACCGGCACAATTCCAGACTCCGTGCTACAACTGAGAATTTTTTAAAACCCAGTAATACTTTGCCCGACCTGGGGATCGAACCCAAGACCCCTTGCCCGGCAGTCGCAGTTGCGACCAGTCGGCCGACAAGGCAGATTTATTACAAAATTTATTGAATTAAATATAACATGGAATATTTACGCATAACCACATCCACTTTAACGTCAACCACGATGACACAAATTTCCTGTAGCGCCATCTTTGACATTTGACAAGTCTGTACAAACTAAATACACACCGAAATCATACGTACTTGATACTTTATTTGTTTGACAGTTAAATTGAGTTGTCAGTAGCAATATTGATGCTTTTTCTCAATCAACATTTGTTTTACTTCTGTCTTTTTTTTAAAGGATAGGTAAGATTGTCAATGACATGAAGTGTTGTCTTCTACGGCCTTTACCAATATTCAATCTATCTCTGGTTTTGCCCTACTAGCGATAGAGAAAGTTAATAAAAATCTATCTTTAAATTATAACATAACGTTACATCACGCCTTTTTATCCCCGAAGGGATTTGCAGAAATGTAAATTTTGGCACTTAATGCCACTGTACAATGTGACACCCACTTTTCACTATTTATGTCATGAGTCCCATGTAATAGGAGGTCAGCCTTATTGCCATATAAAAACCCACCGATTTTTTAAAAACCCAGTAATACTTTGCCTGACCCAGGAATCGAACCAGAGACCCCTTACCCGGCAGTCGCACTTGCGACCACTCGGTCAACGAGGCTGTCAAAAGGCTTTAAATTATTGGACTCTATAAACCTATACGCGATATGAAATCCTATCCCTGCATGCTAAGCGGGAGTAGTCACTAGATGATTTTCCCCCTTAAAAAAAATTCCTGCATTCTATCTATCGATAGGAAGACTGGGAGCTTTTTTTAGGCATAAGCCGGTAAACTAACAGACGAATCACCTAATGGTAAGCAATCGGCGTCGCCCATGGACACCTGGAACACCAGAGGCGTTACAAGTGCGTTACCGGCCTTTTGGGGATTAGGAGTTTGAGGATCGTTGGGATTCAGGAATTGGGAAGATTGGGGAAGGGGAGGGTAATTGGGCCTCCAGTAACCTCACTCACACGACGAAACACAACGCAAGTGTTGTTTCACGTCGAGCCGGCCCATTCGTGCCGAAGCATGGCTCTCCCACGCTTAAGCTTACTAGGGATAGTTATTTGTATGAAAATTTCATTTGCCACATCTCTAGTGTTTGACACGTATCTGTCAGTTAGTTTGATAATCTTTAGTAACGTCATAACTCAATGCTCGGATTTTCGGAGATAAAGGTTTTCGTTACCATTGCAGAGATTAAAGATTAATTTAATTGTTTTTGTGATAAATAAAGTAGACTACCTAGTTTGCGAATCGTTGTTAATAGAATGGCATGCAAAAATTGGGAACATACAATAAAATACTAAAAAAACAATCACTCTTCCATTAATTGATTTTATGACCAACTTAATAAGTAGTACTTTTCCGGCAAATTATAAAGAAATAAGTAGCTGTTTGACGCTAAAAAAACGTGACGTCACAATACGCAATCTCGAACAAAATGCATAGAAAACTATCGTTTCTGACAGTTCGAAAAAAGTATTGAATTGGATGTACACAATATAATAATATATCGATATGTCTACCTACTTATTCACAAAATAAAAGGCTTGATCTCACATTACAATTCCTACAAAGGTATCCTAGTTTTCTCAATCATCAGAACTACATACCTCTACATATAAAAGAAACGCCAATTCAGAAGTGTGTTTCAAAGGTCGTCGTCGAATTGGCAAATATATTTTCAAGTCACGTTACTGACACCGTGTGTCGGCAGTGCCCTCCTTTTTATTTTGTACAAAAAGCCCTCGGGTTATGTTAGAGACGGATATCTGAAAGTGTAAATATAACATAACATAACATAACATCACGCCTTTTATCCCCGAAGGGGTAGGCAGAGGTGCACATTATGCCACTGTACAATGTAACACCCACTTTTCACTATTTATGTTATGAGTCCCATGTAATAGGGGGTGAGCCTATTGCCATATACCGGGCACAATTCCAGACTCCGTGCTACTACTGAGATTTTTTTTAAAAACCCAGTAATACTTTGCCCGACCCGGGAATCGAACCCGAGACCCCTTGCCCGGCAGTCACACTTACGACCACTCGGTCAACGAGGCAGATAAATAATTTCGTACAAGTGTTAAAATTGAGGATTGTATGTATTTTTGTATGTTGTATCATAAAAAAATAGAAATTAAAAATTTGGTCTAAAAAATTAAAAAACAATTAGGGGTGAACTACCCTTAAGATTTAGGCGGATGAAAAATAGATGTTGGCCGATTCTCATAGATACCGGATAAGTAGAAAAAAATTCATCAAAATCGGTCAAGCCGTTTCGGAGGAGTATGGCAACGAAAACTGTGACACGAGAATTTTTTATATTAGATTTTATTTTCAGCCCTGATCGTCTCACTGCAGGTCAAAGGCCTCCCTACCGTCCTTCCACTCCTCTCTATGTAAAGCTTTTTGAGGCCAATCCTTGTCATAGATGTCCAATTCGTCTCGCCATCTACTTTTGTTCCTGTTGCGACGTCAATCAATGTTTTTGTAAACTAAATTTTAAAAAAACCTACCTTAAACCCTCCTATTTTTTGAAGTCGATTAAAGAGAAAAATCCTTCAAAAGGGGCTTCCTCGTCTTATTGAAATAAATGATTTTGACTTTGACGTTGACTTTGCCTTTGCCTTTGACTTTAACTTTGACTGTGACTTTGAGAAAGAAATGTTTTTCAGTTTTTATTAAGGGATATATATGAGTACTTACATCCCTTTATAAGTTGTAAGTAATAAATACCACCCAAAAATTCCTGAAACACCAGTGTAGTTATAAGTTTGTAGCTGGTCTAATAAAAACAAGTAACTACGCCCTTTTCTTGAATCAATCTTGTTGAATACTATCGACAATTTAGGGAGATGTAGTAGATAATAGAGTCGCGGTGACCGCATGCTGATCGTCAGCGCTGACAGCCGAAACGTAAAACCTTGTATAGAGTGTTTTAGACTAACGCGCGTTATACGTCAGCTGACGTATAAAGCTACGATTTGGTCGTCGTCTGTCAATCGACGCGCTGAGCTATAAGCGCTGACGGTCAGGATGAGATTAAAATCAGCCTCAATGTAAAGATTTTTGTGCAAAGCCAAAAACTACGTGAAAAATACACAGCTTTGCCGAGTAAAGCTTGGTTCTCAAGTTAGGCAGTGTTTATGGGGCTTTTCATACACCTCTGTTTATTACTTTGGGATTAATGTAAGTGGTGAGCCATGCTTCGGCACGAATGGGCCGGCTCGACCGGAGTGATATCACGGCCTTACAAAAAACCGACGTGTAACAACGCTTGCATTGTCGTTCGACGTATAAATGAGATTACCGGAGGCTCAATTAACCACCCCCCCCCCTTCCCTCCTTCCCCAATTCCTGAACCCCACAACCCTTAAAGTCCTAATCACCAAAAGGCCGATAACGGACTTACACACTTAGAACGGATCTGGTTTTCCATGTGTCCATGGTCCACAAAGTCTATTGCTTACCATCAGGTGATCTGTCTGCTCGTTTACCTGCTTTTCCAATAAAAAAATTAAATACGTGACATTATGTTATGTTTTTTTAGTAAGTTAAGTAAAATACACAGAAAATATTACATTTTTATTCATACACAACCATTTTACAAAGGAACTCTAATAAAACATGTGACTACCTTGTATTTTCCTATAGTAACACAAAATGCCCTCCGACCTCCTTGCAGGGAGGGAAGATGACAGCCAGTCAAGTTCAGAACTATCCTCCTAAACGTCGGAAACAAACTGTTTATTGTACAACATAACTATTTTGTGTTATATTTAAGACTAGCTTTTACCCGTGGCTTTGCTCGCGTCACAAAAGGATAAAAAGCCAATGTGACATATACCAATACACACAGCGCCATCTATACCAATACTTTTGTTTTCTATCGGGAATATCAAATTTTTCAGGAATAAAAAGTACCCTATTATTTAATCCGGACTTCTAACTTTACGTCTGCAAAATTTTAAAGCAATCGGTTTAGTAGTTACGGCGTTAAAGTGGAAAAAACAAACAAACAAACTCACTTTCCGATTTATAATATATAAGTAAGGATTACCTCGTTGGCCGAGTAGCCGCAAGTACGACTGTCGGGCAAGGGGTCTCGGGTTCGATGTCGGGATCAGGCAAAATATTATTGGATTTTTTTTAATTCTCAATTTAATGCACTGAGTCTGGAATTGTTCCTAGTATATGGCAATACGCTCACCTTGTGACATAAATAGTGAAAAGTGGTGTAACATTGTACAGTGGCATTAAGTGCCGTAATGTTTTTATAATAACTATCGTGAGACATACTAAATTAAGTAAAAACGCGGGTTACTCACGTGAATATACTGAAAAAAGCTCTACTAGTTTCGAACCACAGAGGGGTTCTTCCTCATGAGCAGCATGCGCGGTCGCGGCGACGTCGCGCAGCTCACTGCGTGTAACCCGCGTTTTTACTTAATTAAGTGCTGTAATGTGCACCTCTGCCTACCCCTTTGGGAATAAAAGGCGTGAAGATATGTATGTATGTATGTAGTACGGTTAAAACTAAATTGTACTTACATTGCAAATATATTTTATTCCAAATTCCATATTATACTATCAATGTAAATTTCGAAATCTAATAATCCGATTTCTGACCCTTATTACGCTGTTACATGTCCTAACGGGATTATTAGAGCCTTGATCTGAGCCTACCCTAGTCGGCGAGCCTAAAGACCTAAGGTCCGACGCTTAGTTCGCAAAAACTAGGCTTTAAAAACCCTGAATATCAATTTTATTTATGGACTTAGGACTTCTAAGTTTATTACGGTAAAGGTTTTATTTTATATATAAGACTAGCTGAACACGCAACTTCGTCTGCGTTTTTCTTAAATAAGTAAATAAGTCTATGTTAATCCTTATAACAATAACTAACTGCCTTTAAATTTTAAGTGTAGGAGAACCATTCTTCGGCACGAATGGGCCGGCTCGACCGGAGTGATACCACGGCCTCACAGAAAACCGACGTGAAGCAACGCTAGCGTTGTGTTTCGTCGTGTGAGTGAGGTTACCGGAGGCCCAATTACCCTCCCCTTCTCCAATCTCCCCAATCCCTGAATCCCCAACGATCCTCAAACTCCTAATCCCCAAAAAGCCGGTAACGCACTTGTAACGCCTCTGGTTTTCCAGGTGTCCATGGGCGACGCCAATTGCTTACCATCAGGTGATCCGTCTGCTCGTTTACCGGCTTATACCATAAAAAAGTCCGACAACAATCTGTGGATCACACAAAAAGTTGTTCCATGCGGGAATCGATCCCGCGACACGTTGCGCTTCAGCCAGTTCCCCAATCACCGCGCCAACCGTGCATTGTTTAAACTTGACTGATTAGTATAATTATTCGACTTAACAAAAATTTTAATTACACATTTTATTTTAATAATGATCAATTTTTAATTATTTTATTTTTGATCTTAATTCTTTTTATTAAAATTAAAACTTTTATTTTGATTTTACTCTTTTATTTTAACTTCAGTATGTTAGGTTTTATTTAATTAGGTGTTGAAAAGAAAGAAGAAGAAAGAAAAAGCGTTTATTTGACAGTTGACACGCACACAGATACAAAAATAATACAAAATTAAAAAGATAAGAAGAAATAAATACACATATTTATATAGATATAGAAAAAAATAAAGAAACGACAGAGTATAACAACACAGGGATGATAATAATGTATTGGTATTAAATGATTTCTTTTAAAAAAGATTTATTTTAAGAAATGTTACTATGCCCTTACAGGGTCCATAAATAAATGTACTTAGCTTTTAACCCTATTGTAACACCTTATTTAATTAATGGTACGCAAATAAATAAATATAAACACTAACATAGGCCTGCCTCAATGACTTCCAAATAGACTTGTTATAAGCGTTTTATATACCAAACACTAGGTAAGATACAACTTTGTCAGCTAGATAGGGAGTCCCCCAATGCCACACCTAATTACCCACACCGAACTCCCACTTACCTTAATGATGAATAGACATTAATTAGCTAAGTGGTCATTAAGGGAGCAAATTCTTTGGACTACGTAATCCAATATGCACTGACTTCAAAGAGAATAAAATTGTAAAATGCAGGGGAAAATAAACCTTATTAAAAAGAGGACTGATTTCTTTATCTTTTAATAGGATAGATGACTAATTTTTATTTTATAATGTTTGTCTGGTAGATTATTTAAAAACATTACCCACGTATTTTTTATTTTCTTACAGAAACGAATACTTTCGACAATATATTGATTTGAAATGTCGCGTGACGTCACTTCTATGTACATTTTATACGTAGAAATGACGTTTTAGCCACCACTCCTAAACTTTGATTCGTTTTATCTAAGTGTTGTTTTATTATACGAAAAATAAAAAAAATACGTGTCTAATATTTTTGCATTAACTAACTTACGGACTAATTAGATTTTTAATTTTCATACCCTGTCATCATCCCTATCGTAGTGATCTGCAGTACAGCTGTAGACATCGACGTGTCGAGTTTGAATCTTGTGCCTTTATCAGGTACACAAATATTATAAATGTAAAAGTTTCTTTGTTTGTATGTTTGTGTGTCAATCACGCTGACACTACTGAACTGATTTTGATGAAATCTTATCTATACTAATATTATAAAACTGATGATTTTTTTTATTTTCTTTCTCCGTGCTAAACACAACTGACCCAATTTTCTAAACTCATTTTAAGCCAAACAGTACTCCTAAAACAGTCTTGAACAAACAGCTTTAAACTAGAACACCACTGCTTACCCCTCAAAAAACGAGCTCCAATATCTACCCACATCGAACAAGATCGAATAGATATTGGATCGACGCCCTGAAAACGTGAGCTGAAATCCTGAAACTTTGAACAAGGTTTCAAAGAACAAAATATCTTGACCGAGGCCTTTGACACTGAAGGAGGTCGTTGCTCCTGAAACTACTGAAATTTAGGCACTTGTCAAGTTTCCTAGTCAATATGTGCTGAAACTGGTAGGTGTTTCAGGGGAATTGTGTTTGGTATGTGACCATATACTACGTTCAAAGTCGAAGCATTGAACTGACGTTTTGGTTACGATTGTGATCAAAGATGAAGGCAATTATCTTATATTCTTACTAATGTGGCGACGCATGCCACATGTCAACGGATGACGTCACAAGAATCCTACATCGCACATGCAAAGTTTACAAGTGAATAAACACGGATAGAAGATCCCAACGAACAACTGTTGGGCAGAAAGCCCGCCAGGCACGATCACCTCGCCTGGTCGGAGGATCCTCCTTTTCCGATCTTAGGGAACTATACACTCTGTTCCCTAAAGTGGTGACCCCGACGTGATTGGAAACAACCTTCACTTCACGGAGCAGATTAGCACCGTCATCCGTATCGCCATCCCTCTCATTCATCACTTCTCCGCTGAGCGGTAGTCAAGTCGCAGCCAACCAGCATCCTCGGCCTCATCAGGGACCACCATCGCCTGCAACGAAGTTGTGCAGCCTGGTTCTTCCCTACGGCCTCACCAGCGTCTAGGCACAGCACTTCTGCACACGGTCTGAAGGACACCTCCTCCCGTCAACGCAGATGCCGGCCACTACGCACCTACCCTCGCAGCATTTCTTCCCCGACTCACCGTGGGACACTGCGAACTCATCTCTCCGACTCACTGGAGTTTCACCCTGCACCGCTGACCCGACTCACTGGGCACTCAGCGGCACGGTTCCGACCCACTGGAACTAGGGACGTTCTACACTGGCTCTGGCACCGCTTATCTCAAGCATCGACAGCAGTCTCAGCGGAATCGACCTCCGGTCTTGGGAGGGAGTGATGTGGCGACGCATGCCACATGTCAACGGATGACGTCACAAGAATCCTACATCGCACATGCAAAGTTTACAAGTGAATAAACACGGATAGAAGATCCCAACGAACAACTGTTGGGCAGAAAGCCCGCCAGGCACGATCACCTCGCCTGGTCGGAGGATCCTCCTTTTCCGATCTTAGGGAACTATACACTCTGTTCCCTAAACTAATATTATAAATCGGAAAGTGACTTTGTTTGATTGTTTGTTTGTTCCGCCTTCACGCCGTAACTACTAGACCGATTGCTTTGAAATTCAGACGTAAAGTTAGAAGTCTAGATTAAATAATAGGGTACTTTTTATCCCGGAAAAATTTGACATTCCCGAGGGAAAACAAAAGTATTGGTATAGATGGCGCTGTATGTATTGGTATATGTCACATAGGCTACTTTTTATCCTTTTGTGACGCGAGCGAAGCCGCGGGTAAAAGCTAGTTATTATACAAAGCGGAAGAGTTTGTTTTTTTGTCTGTTTGTTTAAACGCGCATTAATACAATAATCCCGAACATTTTGATTGAAAAAAGGGAATTTACAGTTAAAGTATTAAATACCACCCTTAAAAAAATACAACAAATTCAATAAAACCAAACTTCAATTTCGACAAAGGCGTAAATAGGTAATAGGGAATACAGAGACGATTTTCTTAGTAAGTACTAGGTATCCTAGAATTTTGACACGTGTAGGCACAAAACGTGTCTAGCATACGATTAGACCAATTCGTTTCCAAGTCGGAACTATTTGCCAAGAACTTTAAATGTATACAAATTTTATTATACTGAGGGGCTTTTATAAAAGAAGAAATGGCCTATGTCCAGCGTAGGGTTTTTTTTAAGGGGCGAAAATCATCGAATGACTGTTCCCGCCTGGGTGAGACGGGAGGGAGTGTCAGACTCTTACTGACTAAAAACCACCCCGTTCCTTCTCCTGCACGTCGAGCCGGAGCCCCGGTAACCCGGTAGGTTCTCCGCGAAGGATAGAAATATGCTGATGATGATAATAAGATCGAAGACAAATTTAAAACCCAAACACGTGTTTAACCTGTGACAAGCCATCCACGGGTAAAGCCAGTGTCATTAATTTTTTTTTTTTGTTGTGCTGAACTAACTGCGAAACTGCAACGATTATACTTTAATATCCTGGGCATTACACTAGGTTTTTATCCCGAAAAAGTACCTATACACACGAAAAAACAAACTTAATTGTGCGGCTCGATCCAGAAAAACAATTACTGTACCAAACCATATAAGTTTGTCAAATGTTAGGCTGCCCGTAGTAGACTTTGTACTGTAACTGTAGAGGGTGTAACTCGATGGTTGAAATTAGCTTGAACCGATATTACAAATTCGAAAATATATGATCTTGTATGTTTGTGTGTCTACTCTGTCACATCTAAACGGCTGAAGGGACCGGGATAAAATTTGAAACAGAGATAGATTATGGTCTGAAGCATTGGTACTCAACCTTTTTTATTTACGGTCCACAAACAGGTTTTAGTCATACTCATAGTGTCACGGGCCGCAAGCAAAAAATAATTTAGGAGATTTTTTAAGGGGGAAAATTAGCTTTTCCTGCCTAGGTGAGGAGCGGGAAGTGTCGCTAATTTGTGAAGAATTTTGTACAATGTAGTAAACATTGTACAAAATTCTTCTTTAATCCCTCGAGGGTCCTTATGAGCACCCGGTGGATCATAAGAAAAAATGCTCCAAATGTCACGTGTGCACCCGTTGGATCATAAGGAACGCGGACGCTCAACGGGTTAATAGTGGAAAAAGACGAGGAGACGAGACGAGAAATATTAGCCGAGATAACAACATAAGACACATTTTTTTTGTAAGAATAACTAAGATGTTAACCATTCATGTGGTTTTTGAAAGTGTGAGCGCTTTTTCATCATTTTGTCCAGATCTAGCTTGTCTTGCTAACCTTAGTTGAGAATCTGTAAGTTTGTTTCTATACACGTTCTTTATGGATTACATTTTCGAAAAAGTTATTCGCACAATATGTTCGTAGACCCAAAGAAGGTTAGTAGGATTTGAGCACTTCTTTGAACACTTTTATATTGTTGGGAAACAATTACTCTTGTTGCGCACGGGCCACTGTTAACCACATGTTGGCCACATGCGGGCCGCAGGTTGAGTACAGCTGGTCTGAAGCAACACATAGAGTTCTTTTTACCCCTGTAAACACAGGTGAAGCCACTGGCAGAAGCTAGTAATTACATAAGAAAATTAAAATTACATAAATATGTAATTTTAATTTTGTAGTCTAATACAAAGATTTTACCTGACCACACACCCAACATTTTACATCAAAAACAGAATAAACATCACCCTACGCATTGCAGCAGCTGTCTAAAAAAATGTAATTACGAATTTCTCGTCTCTGTGTGGAGAATTTAAAGTGATGTTAAGCTGCACAGTAGCAAGTTGTTACGTGCTGTGCTTAAATCAGTAGACAGCTTACCTGACTGTATGTACGTGCATTGGAATTGAAACAAAAAGGCATCGGCAGAGAGCCAATGTTTTTAAATGGATGTAGAGAATATATGGAGTTGGAAATTGTAGGTTAAAGTGCAGATTAATATTCAATGCTTTTTACGTCCACTCCTCAGTTCAAAAAATAACTATTTATGTGTTTTGTGGAAGAGATAAAGTGTGGGAGAGCATGGGCCGGCTCGATTGGAGTGATACCACGGCCGAGCCAGCCCATGCGTGCCGAAGCATGGCAGAAAACCAACGTGAAACAATGCCTGCGTTGTGTTTTGTGGTGTGAGTGAGATTACCGGAGGCCGAATCAACCCCCTTCCCCTTCCCAATCTCCCAAATCCCCTATCCCCAATAATCCTCAAATATCGAATCCCAAAAGGCAGTATAATGCACTTGTAACACCTCTGGTATTTCGGGTATCCATGGGCGACGCCGATTGCTTACCATCAGGTGATCCGACTGCTCGTTTAGCAAATAATTCCATAAAAAAAATATATATTTGCCCACTGCTTTATTTACATCAGAAAATTTCTAGGGTCTGTTTGTACTTGTACAATCACTGTAACGGTTTGACCGCGCACGCTGCTCATGAGGAAAAACCCCTCTGTGGTTCGAAACTAGTAGAGCTTTTCTCAATATATTCACTTGAGTAGCCCACGATTTAGTTAAACTAGGTATTCTATTCAATAATTACGATCCCATGCTACATTATGACAATAGAAAAATATATATTTTCCTTGACACAAAACCGAACCTTACCCTCCCCAAACACATGAAAAATAGACACCATGCAGGTATAAAAGCTACGTAATGCTTCAATACACTACCTTGCAAGTCATTCTATGAAAATTGTACGGTAAGGTGCGGCGGAAGAAAAATTAATGTCAGCTACGACGTAGCCGGCGTAGCTGTCACGCTACGCCGTAGCACCGTAGACTGCATTGTCCGTAGTCATGTGTAGTAGGTCTTATTATTATGTAAAATACATTTTATATGTATGTTTATATATGTTGGAGTGGTTCTATATTATAGTGAACTAATGACGTACTGTTTGTGTCCAGTGTCCAGTATAGATTATATAGAGATATAGATAGATTATATAAATGATATTATCATAGATTCATAGTTGAATAAGTAATGTTTAATATATATTTTTGAATTCAAAAAGAAAAAGATATGGGGTTCTCATTTAGACTTGTATGATTGTGTACGATTACCTCGCGTTAAGCTAAACCAATTTTAAACTGTCAAACACCAAGCGGTCACCGGTGACCGCGACCCATTGTTCTTTAATTGTGTCTATAAAACCGGTACTCGACGAGTTAATGCGGTTTTCAGATAAGTGTTTATTACACTTAGGAGAAGGTTTTAGTATATTAATTAATCGACTCTATTTTATTTCTATTTTAGTATATTCATTAAGGTTTTAGTATATTAATTATATTAAATTAAAAATCACTTATTTAACAAGGGGTAGAAATCACTTATTTTAAACGTAGTTTAGTTTAAAGACACTGATTCAGAAAATGTCTTTTCCGATCCTCACAAGAAGACTACACATGACACCCAGACCTGGAACAACAATCTATGGATCACACAGAGTTGTTGCACATCGTGCGGGAATCGAACCCGCGACACGTTGCGCGGTAGCCAGTTGCCCAGCCACTACGCCAACATGATTTCACGCTCTATACCCTTTCACATATATTCACCTTCATTCAGTCGCAGTTCCATAAAATAGCCTTTTAGCTCCTAACACCTGAAATTCGTGAAATCGGGAATTAGCCGGATACGAACCGTCCGGTTGTGTCAATAAACCGGACTCTGATCGGTAGATACGAGAGCAGGCAGGCGTATACGTGATGGATTTTTTAACAGACGTCACAAAGGAAAAATAGAAGTTTTCCAGTTTATTTATTTTGTATTGTAACTTTCGTGAGACATACTAAATAAATTATTATGTTTTTGGCTTACTCACGTACTAATTTGACAAGGAACTCGACTAGTTCCAAGCCATGCTAGGGGCTCATATTCATGAGCAGCATTTCGCGATCCGCGACGCGGCGACTGTCGCGCTGCTACTGACTACTCGAGTCACGCGCACTTTCTTCCATTCGTGGTATCGCCGACGGCGGCGCGCGTGGCACTGTTGGCACGCTAGACTCGCCCGCCGAGAGTTGAGTTGGTGTTGTTGGGTTTGAATCCCGGGTCGACGCAAAAACAGTGTTACATACCGCGCTCACTGTGTCACACTCTAGACCCGCAACACGCAGATTTCAGACTCGGCTTCCAGGCAGGTGGTAATGCCCAGCCACCGCCTCTGTTAAAGTTCGGACGACGGCGCTATTGGCTAAACCGATTTTGATGCGGTATTCAGAAAGTGTTTGTTATACTTGGGAGAAAGTTTTAGTATACCAGAATTCAAAAAAGAGGTGTACAAAATCGTTTTTTTTTTAAGTTTATATATAAGAATAATTTTATACTAGCTTTACAAGCTAGCTATATAACTCTTTTCTTATAATATCTTCTGATTCACTTCGTTGTGACCAAGACAGTTATTCATGTCCCTGGGAAGGCCGTACTTCAGTGTTCCAGTGTTTTCATGGTTGTATCTACTGTAGATCCTGGCTTACAGGAGTTGCAGCGGTTTTGGGAGGTTGTGGCGGGTTGTGTCCCATAAAAAAATTACCTTGATAAACCGGGTTAGGGATATTGGCCTCAATCCTCCGAGACAACTTGTCCGGCAGTCGCATTTGCGACCACTCATCTAACAAAGCATCTCGATGATAGATCTTAATCGTCTTTCAATTCGTATGCCATGCTTGGAGATGGGTAGTAATGCTCCAAAAAGAAAAGCAGAATTGTCCTTACTGAAAATATTAAATCTACTGCCTAAAATACTAACTTTCCGACTACTTTACATGACTGTGTATTGCTACAATACTAACCTAACCTAACCTAAAACGTCTGTTGTCGGTAACTTAGTAATTTTGTCGGAGGTTCAATATTCTATTCGGAAGTTTAGTTTTGTTATTCGGAGATCCATTTTTATAGTCGGCCACAGATCGCTGGAGATTAATTTGTTTTTCGGAACCATTATTGTTTTTCCTTGGAGATTATGGGAAACCCTCTTATGTAGAGGAAACTCATAAGTCCACGTTCCCTTCATGTGAAAACGCTGGCAAACCAGCAGCTGTGGCCAAATGCCATTTAGCGCTTGTCTACATGTAGAATAGAAAACTAAATTATATGGAGTTGACGTAAATTTTGACACTTGTCAGTGTCATCCCCATACATTTTGATTTCTACTCTCACTGTAGACAAGCGCTAAAGTGGCGTTTGGCTAAAGGCCCAGAAAACAAAGCTATGTATATTTTAACAACTGACTACTGATCTTCTTGACCGAATAATCAAATATTACATAACATAATATCACGCCCTTTATTCCCGAAGGGGTAGGCAGAGGTGCACATTATACCACTGTACAATGTAACACCCACTTTTCACTATTTATGTTATGAGTCCCATGTAATAGGGAGTGAGCCTATTGCCATATACCGGGCATAATTCCAGTCTCCGTGCTACTACTGAGAATATTTAAAAACCCAGTAATACTTTGCCCGATCCGGGAATCGAACCCGAGACCCCTTGCCCGGCAGTCGCATTTACGACTACTCGGCCAACGAGGCAGTCAATAATAGAATAGAATAATCAAATATTATTCGGCCTAAATAAACTGTACTGTTATGAAATATTTAATTTTCAATTTCCTCTCAAAAATATAAGGAAAAATTCTTTTAGTCGAGGAAAAAAATGTACTTATTAAAATGAGTACCTATTGAAGAAATATTAAGCTAATTACACCCCTTTTCAGTTATAACCTCTGAACCCTTTATTATTATTATTATAATCGATACGAAGCAATAGGGTAGATGCCTAATTTTTATTTCAATGTCCGTCTGGTAGATTATTTTAAACCATTAGACACGAACTTTTTATTTTCTTACAGAAACGAATACTTTCGACGATATATTGATATGAAATGAGACGTCACTTCTATATACATTTTATACGTAGAAATGACGTTTTAGCCCGCACTCCTAAATTTTGATTCGTTTTATCTAAGTATTGTTTTATTATACGATAAAATAAAAAAAATACGTGTCTAATATTTTTCCATTACCTAACTTACGGACTAATTAGATTTTTAATTTTCATACCCTGTCATCACCACATTTGTTTCATAATACTACGAGTATTATACATAACTAGACTAATAATATTATAAATAACATAAACTGCCTCGTTGGCCGAGTGGTCGCAAGTACGACTACCGGGCAAGGGGTCTCGAGTTCGATTCCCGGGTCGGGCAAAGTATTACTGGGTTTTTAAAACGTTCTCAGTTACTACTGAGTCGCACGGAGTCTGGAATTGTGCCCGGTATATGGCAATAGGCTCACCCCCTATTACATGGGACTCATAAAATAAATAGTGAAAAGTTACATTATACAGTGGCATTAAGTGCCGTAATATGCACCTGTCCCTACCCCTTCGAGGATAAAAGGCGTGATGTTATCTATGTAAATTACTTTTATCAGAGAGTATGACTGCCCAATATTCTTTAGTCAGTGTATACGATACCCGCGGGAGGAACAGAGATGATGACAAAAGGTATGTTGAAGTGACAATCTAGTTTCAAAATATTACAGGAGACCTTGGACCTCACAGAACATAATAAATGTTGGACCTTATGTAGAGTAACTGTAGCATTACGCCTTACATTTGCAGACACGCGAAGAATTGTTACTGATAATAAAACAACCTTTTGTATGGGTTTTCCTGTATCATAACTTAAGTCTTAATGTCCCTGAAGGGTACGGCAGTGGTGGTTTCCTACGTCTGCAATATGCCATTCAGTAATAAGGTAGTGGAGTAATCTTGTTAAATGTTTCTAAAAAAAACACAATCGATCGATTATAATTGATTTGACATTCCAGCAGCTGCAGCCAAATGCCATTTAGCGCTTGTCTACATGTAGAATAGAAAAGCAAATTATATGGAATTGACGTCAATTTTGACACTTTTCACTTTTCATTTCTTTTATTGCTTGCATTCTATTTCAGCATGTGTGTACGGGTACTGGACACCCAAAACGACCACGTCAAAAGGCTGGCAATACACCTATACCTCCTCTGATGTCACCTACGATGGATCATCTAATTGCTTACCATCAGGTGGTCAATCGGCTCGTTCACCGCAGTATCCCATAAAAATATCCAATCCAGACTATACGGTTGGTACGGTAGGTGACCAACCGGCTGCCGCGCAACGTGTCACGCGTTAGATTCCCGCGCGGAACAACCCTTTGAAGATCCACAGATTGTTGTTTCGTGTCTATGTGTCATGTGTATGTGAACTTGTATGTTTGTAAACGCACCCACGATACAGAAGAAAATACTAATGTGGGGGAAAATAAAAAATCTGAAAGAAATGTTCGCGTGAAATTATTCATATTTCTTGTTACCCTTAGAGCGCTACGTCAGTCACCGGTGCCTGACGCTAGTGGAGGTTTGACTGTCACCATTTTAAACTTGGCAGTTAAAGTATTAATTTATACTTTTTTGACGCGACAACGTATTGATTGGCGAGGCGTATTTGAGAGCTAGTATGAAACGGAACGTTTATTGTCTACTCAAGATGGCGACCGCGGTTTGTCTGTCAGTGTCATTAAAATGAATTAATAAAACGAAATAATCCCCGTAATCCGAATTTTGCGGATATAAGTTGTCGACTCGAAATCGATATTTTTTATGTTTTGTTATTCAATCGAGTCTACCGTACCCCTTGACGAAATTATTAATATAGATATCTTATTTTTGGACGTGTATAGTCTGGTCTGCGTCCCATCAAGTTCCAATGTCTACCATTATGAACAAAGTGAACAAACATGGTGTGACGTCACCATAGATATAGGACAAACAAATAAGGTTACATAAGATACTAATGAATGAGTATTGAACACGTGGTATTGTCTAGGCTCTGTAGGGTAAAGTAGTTATTATTGTTTCTAACTTAGGGTTTGTTTTACAATGTATAGATAAATATAACAGCTATATTTAAATTAAGAACGTAATTTGTATGAACTACTAGCTTATGGTTGTTATTATTCCTTATTGAAAACTAGGTGATGCCCCCGACTTCGTCTGCGTAGAATATAAATTTTAGAAGATAACTTTTTCTAAATGTAGCCTGTGAAACACAACACAACCGTTGTTTTATGTCAGTTTTCTGCTTGGCCGTGGTATCACTGCGGTCGAGCAGGCTGCATTTAAAAAGGAATACACTCTTTTCTTGAAGGTCTGAAGGTCGTATCGGTTCGTTCTTCTAGTAGATTATTTTAGAACATTAGACACGTATTTTTTATTTTCTTACAGAAACGAATACTTTCGACGATATATTGATTTGAAATGTCACGTGACGTCACTTTTGTGCACGATTTATACTCTAAAATGACGTAGCTACCTCCCACTTTTAAACTTTGATTCGTTTTATCTAAGTATTGTTTTCTTATACGACAAAATAAAAAAATACGTGTCTAATATTTTTTCATTACCTAACAGACGGACTAATTAGATTTTTAATTTTCATACCCTGTCATCATCCACTGGCCAGGTAGCAAAAGCTAGTAAGTACTGCACAAAGGAGAAATTGTACGTTCATTACAGTTACATGATAATATGCCATTCCGTTTTGTAGATAACAGCAATTTTATCGATCGGCAAGTATAAAAATGTACTACTTACAGTCTGTCAAATTTATTCAACGGAGTTTCGACTTTACGACGGCAAATATAAAGTTGAGATTTTATTACAGTGATTTAGTAAAATGATTGAAGAGGTCAGCTGTAAGTTTGCAACCATTGCAGGCGCCATTTTGCATCCAAACTTCGGACATTTAGTAATTATATAAATATATCTACCTCTACTATATAAAAATGAGTCGGGTTTTCCTTCCTGACGCTATAACTCCAGAACGCACGAACCGATTTCCACGGTTTTGCATTCGTTGAAAAGGTCTCGGGTTCCGTGAGGTTTATGGAAAATTCAGTAAAAAAAAATTTCTTCATCTTTTAATCACCAAACGAAATGTTACATGAAACGAGGCCATCTGGTGGCGAAACGGAGTTCGCCGGGTTTGCTAGTCTTCTATATATATAAAAATGGAACCCGTTTCCCGTTGTCACACTATAACTTGAGAACGGCTAGACCGATTTGGCTGATTTTTTGTTTTGTTTGTTATTGTCAGAAAAAAATCCTGAAAATCCTACGGAAGCGGGAACGGGAGAAAACGGGGTTACGCGTACGAAGTCGCGGGCAGAAGCTATCTTTATATATATAATTCTTCTGTACGTGTGTATGCCATTGAATTCCTCCTAAACGGGTTGACCGATATAATGTGCATGGTATGGCAATTGGCTCTTACAGGTACATGGGACTCATAACATAAACAGTAAGAAGTGGGTGTTACTTCTGCGTACACCTCTGCCTGCCCCTTCTTGGATAAAAGGCGTAATGCTATATTATCTTATGTAAATATCATTAAATGTAAAAATAATAAATCGGTAACTACTGTTTTGAGCCGTTTGGGGTCGAAATACTTGAGCCATAGGGTCCCAGGGCATATTCGATTTAAATAGAAATTGCCCGTAGGCTAACCGACTCTACTCGTGACCAGAGGGCTGGCTATTTCTTCGGACAGAAAATAAGCATTGCCATTCAACGTGGCAATGCTGCCAGTCTTCTGGGAATGTTCCCTAGTGACAGTGATACGGACAAATTCTATGACACTAAACTGATGGAATTTATTTTTTTTATGTTTTCTTTATTCGCTATTAAGTTTTAGTTAAATTAAAACATAGTTTTGAAAATATACTATCTATATATATAAAAGAAAGTCGTGTTAGTTACACTATTTATAACTCAAGAATGGCTAAATTGATTTGGATGAAAATTGGTGGAGAGGTAGCTTAGAACCAGGAGACGGACATAGGATACTTTTTACCCAATTCTTTTGTTTTACTTTTTACCGAAAATCAAGAACGGGAACGGGAAATATCGGGATTGCGCGTACGAAGTCGCGGGCAGAAGCTGGTATATAATACACTAAACCTTGCAATATTTTAGATAATTATAACTAGCGGCATAATCGTAAATCTTTAACCCAAATAAGTCTTCTCATAATTTACAGAAGAAGAGTAGAGAGAAGATGGCACTTACCTCCATACGTTACTAGTCGTAAACTTGGATTTCCTTCAATAATTAACAAAGACAAATCAACTTACCTTTTAATCCCTCGGAAAACTATTCAACATCCATGTTTTTACACAAAAATTACACAGAGCAACACACTACAACACACAGCACTTATAACACTTTTACACAACACAACACACACTAAAACTTTTCGAATTTCGCGGCGATTTATCGACTCGAAATACGTCCGTGCTTCAGAGCGGCCGTGAGCGTACTGTCGGAGATCTGCAATAGGGAACAGAATTCGAACAAAGGGATTTTTGTGAAAAAGGATTTGTTATATATGTATAATACATTATTTTCATTGTTAGATGTTGTTTTTTGCTTTTGCTTGTATTATTACTTTTAAGTCAACTAGTTTAAGGGTTTCTTGATTTGTATCAATAGGACTGACATGTCTTCAGATAAAAGTCCTGTAAATAAATAAAGATAAAAAAAATATGTATATTACATACATGTATGTATGTATGCACTTTAAAGGAATCTGTAGTATTATGAATGGTTAATAATTTCGGTTCTTTTGTTTTAATTTGGATTTTTTGATACATACATAACATTACGCCTTTTATCTCCGAAGGGGTAGGTAGAGGTGCACATTATGCCACTGTACAATGTAACACCCATTTTTTACTATTTATGTTATGAGTCCCATGTAATAGGGGGTGAGCCTAGTGCCATATACCGGGCACAATTCCAGACTCCGTGCTACTAGTGAGAATTTTTGTTTTAAATCCAGTAATACTTTGCCCGACCCGGGAATCCAACCCGAGACCCCTTGCCCAGCAGTCGCACTTGCGATCACTCGGCCAACGAGTTTTTGATATTGTTATTTTTTTAGTAAAAAAGACGTTGCCCCATACAAGGATTATCTCCTGTGTCGTTGGTGCGTTTACAAAAACAAAAATTCACACGCACATGAGACCCAGACCCGAAACAACAATTTGTGGATCACATGAAGAGTTGCTCTGTACGGGAATCAAACCCGCTATACGTTGCACGGCAACCAGTTTCCCAGCCACCGCGTTAATCATGCATCCAATGTGAATTGTGAATGTTTAATATTCAAATATATATGTGGAATGGTTTAATTTATTTTATTTTTTAAACAATAGAGTTCGGTTTCATATCGTTTGTTAACTTTGACGGAATATATTAGACTTTTTGTTGTAATGGTATGTAGATTAAATAAATGAGTACCATGTTGACCGAGCTTTGCTTGGTGTTTTTTTAGTACTTAATTTATGTAGAAAATGGTTGCAGTGGTTTTTGGAGATTATAGTGGACTTGTCTCAGTCAATATTCATTTCTCTATTCACTATTTTTTTTAAATTCCTAAACATTTCCCCACTATATGATTTTCCTCTGTATCGTGGGTGCGTTTACAAACATAGGTACATATCACACACAGACACGGAACAACAATCTGTGGATCACACAAAGAGATGTTTCGTACGGGAATCGAACCCGCTATACATTGCACGGAGGCCAATGGCCACCAATTAGATATTAACAGTTTATATGAAATTAATTAATTAAACAAACATAATAATTTCACAAAATAAATGAAGAGATAAAATAAAAAACGTATTAATTTTACAAAATAAATGAAGAGATAAAATAAAAAACATATTAATTTAAAAAAATAAATGAAGAGATAAAATAAAAAACATATTAATTTAATAAAATAAATGAAGACATAAAATAAAAAACATATTAATTTAACAAAATAAATGAAGAGATAAAATAAAAACCTATTCATTTAACAAAATAAATGAAGAGATAAAATAAAAAACATAACAATTTAACAAAATAAATTAAAAGATAAAAAAAGCACAACCGGGTAGTTACATAGGTATTATATTGAATAATTTCCCCGTCTAGTAGTAGTAGTAGTAGTACGGTGGTAAAAAGAACTTGACTCAAGTGTGGGAGAGCCATGCTTCGGCACGAATGGGCCGCCTCAACCGGAGTGATACCACGGCCTAACAGAAAACCGACGTGAGTGTGAGTGAGGTAACCGGAGGCCCAATTACGGGGGGTAAAAATCCCTAGTCCCCGTCTCCTGAATCCCTGAATCCTTAACAATCCTCAAATTCCTATTCCTAAAAGGCCAGTAACGCACTTGTTTACGGTGATCCGTCTGATAGTTAAAAAAACAAAGCAAGCGTAGTGATTAATGCTCAAACCTTCTCCATGTGAGACGAGGCCTTTGGTCAGAACTGGCCACGTATGGGCTGTTAATGTGATGTATGATGTTCTGTACCTTACAAAGTTAAACTTTATATAACATGGGACTCATCACATATCATCATCATGTTTCTTTCACAAACCGTTTAAAAAAGCCGACTTAAACCCCCTCCATTTTTGAAGTAGGTTAATTAATAATATACTAAAACCTTCTCCTGAGTGTAACAAACACTATTCTGAAAACCGCATCAAAATCAGTTCAGCTAATCTCGAGATAATCGCGCCTCTCTCGTTTTTTGAAGTCTGTTTAAAAGTAGGTCTAAGTTGTAAATGTGCACCTCTGCCTACCCCATTTCGGAATAATAGACATGACATCATATGTATGTATATTTCAAGTAATCATTATCGTATCTGGCTAGCCATTCTGGCACCAGAATAATGTATGTATGTTTGTATGTATAAACCCAAGTACATATTAATCTTCTATACACATAAATATAATTGGAGTGTCTGTTTGTAATATTAAAATAACCGCATTTAACTACATACGGTACGTATGTGTAATACGTACTGTGGTGGTCGCAAGTGCGACTGCCGGGCAAGGGGTCTCGGGGTCGATTCCCGGGTCGGGCAAAGTATTACTGGATTTGTAAAAACCTCAGTAGTAGCACGGAGTCTGGAATAATGTGCCCGGTATATGGCAATAGGCTCACCCCCTATTACATGGTACTCATAACATTAATAGTGAAAAGTGGGTGTTACATTGTACAGTGGCATAATGTGCACCTCTGCCTACCCCTTCGGGGGTACAAGGCGTGATGTTATGTACTGTATATTCCTTATGGAATTTCTGTAGACCATCTGTGGTGGTCTGATGGCTCTCTGAGGAACGCGTGGAACATAGCATGCTGTACGCTCGGAAGTAGTCTACAGCTGTACTCTTGTCGCGAAGGACCTAACGGGTAACCGGGGCTCCGGCTCGACGTGCAGGAGAAGGAACGGGGTGGTTTTTAGCCAGTAAGAGTCTGACACTCCCTCCCGCCTCACCCAGGCGGGAGCAGTCATTCAATGATTTTCCTCACTTAAAAAAAAAACTGCTGGAATCTTAACCACCTTTACGGAAGAGGGTTTGTCATAAACTTGGCTTTGCAGGCGGATTCGAGAAGCCATTTAAATGATTTAGGTTTATCAGAGAGCTGCTGCCCGCTCTCTGTCAAACGTGTAGTCCCTTTGTCGGGTATATGATACCCACGGGAAGAGTAGGGGTGGTGATAAATATATTTAATTTTGAGACCAATTTTTGTTTTTTTAAACGTTACCCTACACTAAGGTTTTTTCCTGTGTCGTGGGTGTGTTTACATACTACAAGTTCACAGATATGACATCTAGACCCGAAACAACAATCTGTGGATCACACAAAGAGTTGTTCCGTGTGGAAATCGAACCAGCTACACGTTGCACGGCAGCCAGTTGCCCAATCGTGCAGTGTAATAAAACTTAATTCCTTAATCAAACCTAATTAAATTAACCTACTTCACCCTTCCTCTGCTTACTCCTTGAAAGAAAAGCAACCATGATACGTATACCACGTCACAGATTACTGAAACTTATAGAGGTACAACAACATGTCAAGTGCAGTTACAGGGAAGTATGACGTAATAGCAAGCTTCAAGAGTTATTGCATGAAAGCAGGTTAAAGTATTATATTCTACAAGCAAAACAGGTTTGATTTGTTGACTTAGGTAAACTCAAACTCAAACTCAAACTCTTTATTTGCATGTTAAGGTAATACATACAGGTCTTATGAAATAACAGGCACAGCTTAACGGCCTTTTTCAGGCGTTGCAAATTTTAGGGGTGTCACCAGCTTACTATAAATTACATTTTGGTTAACATTTTTTTACATATTTATTTGTTCGGAATATAGGTAAGTACTTAAGGTATATAATATATTAGTGGGTAAGTGCAAAATGTAAGTGGGTATTGTAATGTATAGTATATTGTATATACATAGAATATTTATATTTAAAATGTATAGTATGTTGGTGTGTGCTTGTGGGTGTATGTATGGGGTAGGTTTAACATTTAATTTTGGTGTTATATTTTTCTTCGAAGAATTCTTTTGTCGAGTAAAAGCATTTTTGTATTAGGAACTTTTTTAATTTTCTTTCAAATATAATTTCTTTAGTTTCGTTTTGTAGGTCTTTAGGTAATCTATTGAATAAAACTCTGTCTTCAAGTATCACTGGCGTGGTTTTTCGTTTATCAGCTTTTTTTATAGAATAAGCCAATAAACGAGCAGATGGATCAACTGATGGTAAGCAATCGGCGCCGCCCATGGACATCCGAAACACCAAGGCGTTACAAGTGCGTTACCGGCCTTTTGGGAATTGGGAATTTGAGGATTGTGGAGGATTCGGGGATTCGGGAGACTAGGGAGGGGGGTAATTGGGCCTTCGGTATTCTCACTCACACGACGAAACATAACGCAAGCGTTGTTTCACGTCGGTTTTTTGTGAGGTCGTGGTATCACTCCGGTCGAGCCGGCCCATTCGTGCCGAAGCATGGCTCTCCCACACTTAAAATTTCACTTACGGCTTTGCCTGCGTGAATTTTCCATGAAAGGTAGTCTTTGTTCTTCTCCATACTCCGAACTTTATGCATATACAAGAATATTGTTTGAGTGGGTAAAGAGCAAAGAACAAAAAATACAAAAATACTTTCGCATTGAGTTTTTTCTTTATTTTAATTGGGTACTTGCCAGCTACCTAGTCAAATTCAATACTTTTTTCGAACTGTCAAAAGCGACAGTTTTCTTTGAATTTTGTACAAGGTTGTGCAAGGTGGGTCAAACAGCATACTTTTTTTCAATAAATGCTAGAAAAATACTAAAATTAAGTTGGTCATAAAATCAAATAAAATGTCGTGGTGGCCCGGAGGTTTAAGACGCCCACTTCTCATGCATGAGGGTGCGGGTTCGAAACCTACCAACTGCAAGTACCAATGTGACTTTTTCCGAGTTATATGTACTTTCTAAGGTTATTTAGACACCACTGACAAACGGTGAAGGAAAAACATCGTGAGGTAACCTGGACTTATAATTTCTAATTATAAGTTTGAAATCGCCAACCCGCATTGAGCAAGCGTGGTGATTAATGCTCAAACCTTCTCCGTGTGAGAAGAAGCTTTGCTCAGCAGTGGGCATTTATAGGCTGTTGATGAAAATCAATTAATGAAAGTGTGGTTACTTTTTAATATTTTATTGTACTGAACAGTCGAAATAATTTATTTTTGATTAAGGAAAGTACCTAATTATGAAAGGTTTTGTCAAAAATGACAAAGTAACCCTCATGAGGATTCGCATTTAGTTGGAGCATCTTAATTTTCAAATTGCTCCTTTCGAATTTTACAATTAGACTTGTATTTTAAAATGTAAAATTTTCACCAAAAATTAAAAAACTACGTTTAAAAAAAAACCGACTTCAAAAAACAAAAAGTAAAATCTAAAAAGCAAAAAATAACTATTATTAGTCATACGTACTTATAGCTTACACACCCACTAATAGGTGAGAAGTCGATGCCATAAGTAACACAAATTTAAAATATTACAACTTAGAACTTAATATAGGATAGCGGTACTTATGAACTTTTCCCTTAACCCCCTTTAAAACCCAAACTTGTGATGTTCTCCAACCACCAAACCTCGCTTATACCACAATCCCTCCTATATATGGCAGGTCAACAGTTTCCAATATGATTACTTGATTAGACCATTATTAATTCAGGATCAAACTATACTGTATTGATCCGTTTTGTGCTTCGGTAATAAGAACCGATTTACACCATCACTGGGGATATTTCCACGCTGTCTTGACCTCTTATAAGACTTTGAACTCTGAGTTTGTTTCGGGATTTTTTTTCGAAGTAGGCAGACTGGTAATGGCGGCTTCATCTAGTTTAGTTTACGATGTTGACATGTAGTGTCCATATCTCATTTTTCTTAATTCATTTCTTTAGATACAATTTTTAAAAATGTTCATATGCATAGCTTTATACATTTATTAACACGAAACGTGTTCTTTTTTTCTTTTTCAACCGACTTCAAAAAAAAGTAGGAGGTTCTCAATTCGACTGAATTTTTTTTTTATGTTTGTTACCTGATTACTCAAGGACCGATTTCAAAAATTCTTTAATTCTTTTTTTGTTTGAAAAGGTAGGTTTGTCATTTGGTCCCATTGTCATGAAGTCATGATCTGATGATGGAATCCCAGGGGAAATGAGGGTAACTTCTAACCTATCAGTGAGTGGTTAAGCTATAAGTACGTATGACCAATAATAGTTATTTTTTGCTTTTTAGTTTTTACCTTTTGTTTGTTTTTGTTTTTGAAGTCGGTTTTTTTTAATGTTTAATTTTGTTATAGCCAATGTTTTAAAGTTCTATTAAAAGTCTTTAATTTTTTGTTCCTTTAAGATAAGAATATTCATTTCGTAAGTAGTACTTTTTTTTTAGTTACTAAAATTTTATTGTCCTCGTTCGTTTGTATAGTTTTTATTATCACTTATCTAATGTAAAGTTGGTTAACCTATAATTGGCGACTGTATAAGCCTAATACCTATTATTACCTTTATTATCACTTAACTCGTCGAGTACCGGTTTTATAGACACAATTAAAGAACAATAGGTCGTGGTCACCGGTGACCGCTTGGTGTTTGACAGTTTAATACTATGTATACAGAAGCTGTTGGGTATACCTATTTAAATAAAAAAAAATACTACTTTTTGGCAATGTTTTTTTGACATAGGTACATCAACAGCCTATAAATAACAGCCAATACCTATAAATGCCCACTGCTGAGCAAAGCCTCTTCTCACAAGGAAAAGGTTCGAATAGAAAAGGTGCAAGTTGTTTTTTAAAGATTCTCAATGGTTTCTCCTTAGTGCTCGGAATCTTGTTATAAATGACAGGTGCCATACCTAGTCACTTTTTTATTTTTTTTAATAGGGTGTTGTGTAACCGGCCGATACATAGCTTGTCTTTATATTGAGACCTTTAGTTGTATTCCGGTTAGTTGTATCCTTTAAAGTAGGGAATAATTTGATGTTAATTTTTACAAATTGAGTTTAATTAATCATCACCCTTGTTTAATGCGGGTTGGCGATTTCAAACTAGTATTTAAAAATTTGCCCAGGTTTCCTCACAATGTTTTCCTTCGCCATTTGTCAGTGGTGTCTAAATAACCTTATTATGTACATGTTGGGCTCGCTGCCATTGCAGCGGTAAGTCCCCTCTTTGAGGAGTGGCTTGAGAGACGCTACGGCGTCCTCACCTACCGCCTGACGCAGGTCCTCACCGGACATGGAAGTTTCGGGAGGTACCTGTGTCTGATGGGGCGGGAGGAAACGCCCGGGTGTCATCACTGCGAGGACCACCCTGAGGACACGGTGGAACACACTGTTGCGGAATGCCCTGCGTGGGCTGAGCACCGCCGTGCCCTCAGGGAAGTGATCGGCGATGGAGACCTCTCGCGTCCGGGCCTAGTTCAGGCCATGATGCGGAGCGAGGGGGACTGGGATGCCGTCTCCTCCTTTTGCGAAGCAGTCATGCTGGCTAAGGAGGAGGCGGGACGCGTGAGGCAGCGAAGCGCTGCCTCCTCGCAACCCAGCCATCGCGAAGGACACACCGGGCGTCGGGGATCGCGGGACGATCTCCGGCCACCGTAAGCGCGGGCCTGCGGACGGCGAGCATGGGTGGCTCCCCGTCCGACCAGAAACAGACCCGAGCGTACGGCGCGTCGCGTTCCGCGTGCGCCTCAAAGAGCCATCAGACCACCACAGATGGGGCCCAACAGGGCCGATGCCGATTCGGAGTCGCGGAGAACCTAACGGGTAACCGGGGCTCCGGCTCGACGTGCAGGAGAAGGAACGGGGTGGTTTTTAGTCAGTAAGAGTCTGACACTCCCTTCCGCCTCACCCAGGCGGGAGCAGTCATTCGATGATTTTCCCCCCTTAAAAAAAAAAAAAAAAAAAAAAAAAAAATTATGTACATGTAGCTCAGAAAAAGTCACATTGGTACTTGTCGTTGGTAGGTTTCAGATATTCGTTTTTTTAAGGTTTCGATGTGCTTAAGTAATAACACACAAATACACAAACCCAACGTAAGATGCCTTTATTACCACATATCATATCAAATCAAAAACCTGATAACAACTATGTAAATCTAAATTAAACCTACTCAATACGAAACTAGGTCAAAATCTAGTTCTAAATATAACTTCAAAACTAAACACAGAACTCTTCCTGTCCTGTCCAAAAACTAAATAATCTGATACCCGAAGCGGTACAACCCTATTATCGAATTTATGTCACAACCCTAATTTGTGTCGCTCGTTCAGAGTCAATGAAGTTAAAGTTAGGGGCAGTAGCCGTATGTTAGGTACAGCTATACGTATTTATGTTTTTATAGGTAATAACTATCGTGAGACATACTAAATTAACTAATTAACTCGTCGAGTACCGTATTTATAGACACAATTAAAGAACAATAGGTTGCGGTCACCGGTGACCGCTTGGTGTTTGACAGTTTAAAGATCGTAATTCAAAAACATAATAGACGCATTACTCGCCCATAGAATTTTCGAAAGTTCCCCTCGGTTTCCCTAGGATCCCATCATCAGATCCTGACCTCATGGAAATGGGACCATCTCGGGAGAATACCCTTTCAAACAAAACAAGAATTTTGGAAACCGGTTCACAAATGGCGGAGTATTGCGCGAACAAACAAAAAAAAAACAATCAGCCGAACATAGTACCTCCTCCTTCTTTTGAAGTCGGTAAATAATCGCGGGTTACTCACGTGAATATACTGAGAAAAGCTCTACTAGTTTCGAACCACAGAGGGGTTCTTCCTCAAGAGCATCGTGCGCGGTCGCGGCCATGTCGCGCAGCTTACTCATATATACGGACCTACTTGGTCGAATGGTTTTTGGCTTTTCTGACGTAAAATAATAGTTAGTATCTAGTTTTGACTGCCTCGTTGGCCGAGTGGTCGCAAGTGCGACTGCCAGGCAAGGGGTCTTGGCTTCGAATCCCGGGTCGGGCAAAGTATTACTGGGTTTTTTTTTATCTCAATAGTAGGACGAAGTCTGGAATTGTGCCCGGTATATGGCAATAAGCTCACCTCCTATTACACGGGACTCATAACATAAAATAGTGAAAAGTGGGTGTTACATTGTACAGTGGCCTTAAGTGCCGTAATGTACACCTCTGCCTTCCCCTTCGGGGATTAAAAGGCGTGATGTTATGTTATTTTATGTTATCTTGTTTATTTATTTTAGAGTCTTGTGTCATGACTTTTTTTTTAAGGGGGAAATCATCGAATGACTGCTCCCGCCTGGGTGAGGCGGGAGGGAGTGTCAGACTGTTACTGACTAAAAACCACCCCGTTCCTTCTCCTGCACGTCGAGCCGGAGCCCCAGTTACCCGTTAGGTTCTCCGCGACTCGTGTCATGACTAGATAGACTTTGAACGCTATTCTAGATCAAATCAAGCATTATTAGTATATATCCTTATAATATTGCATTACTCCGGACAGCGCTGGATAAACCATGTCTTAAGAACTCTCTCCTCTCCTAATAATAACAAATACAACAAAAAAGTCGGTTTAGCCATTTACGCGTGATGCCGTGGCGATTTCAAACATAATATAATTAGAAATTATAAGCCCAGGTTTCCTCGCGATGTTTTCCTTCACCGTTTGTCAGTTATACATATCTAGATAATCTTAGAAAATGGATATAACTCGGAAAAAGTCACATTTGTACTTGCCGTTGGTAGCCTCTCAATGCCTCATGGTAATCGGAACATTCTGGGTAAATCAAAGATGTAGTTAATAATGCGTCCAATAGTTCCGAAGTCGCCTTCGCTTCGCTTCGTAACTTCGACAATGGAGTTTGAAATATTTATGCCTATCGATAGTTCACCTTTAAGTACCTACTACCCGAGTCTACGTATATCCGGACTAGGTTAACTCTAATTTATCGATTCTCAACGAAAGTGGAAGGGAAAATGTTTGTGTGTAGTAAAACTACACAGGACGCCCAATTCTCATGTATGAGGGTGCGGTTTCAAAAGCTACCAACGGCAAGTACTAATGTGACTTTTTCCGAGTTACATGTATTTTCAAAGATTATTTAGACACCACTGACAAACGGTGAAGGAAAACATCGTGAGGAAACCTGGGCTTATAATTTCTTATTACAAGTTTGTAATCGTCAACCCGCATTGAGCAAGCGTGGTTTAGTACTCAAATCTTCTCAGTGTGAGAACAGGCTTCGCTCAGCAGTGGGCATTTATAGGCTGTTGATGATGATGATAATTATGATGAAAACTACACATGGGAGCTATGAAATGGAGCCACTTGGGTTTTTGTTTCCTTTAATAGAACCCTTTACAATTCGCAGTAGTAGCACGTAGTCTGGAAATGTGCCCGATGCTATGTATGGCAATAGGATCCCCCCCTATTACATGGAACTCCTAACGTAAATAGTGAAAAATGGGTGTAACATTGTACAGTGGCATTAAGTGCCGTAATGCGCACCTCTGCCTACCGCTTTGAGGATAAAAGGCGTGATGATATGTTATGTAAATGAAAATAAATACCTACGTCCTCCTTTTTGGGAAGTCGGTTAAAAACGCTAGTGACTCCGTTTAATTGCTCCCGAGTGAAGCTTTTTACAGTTACTTCATCAATCAATAGTGTCCATGGTTGCACTACGATCCTCCTCTACAAATGAGGAGTTTACCATAACCACAATTGGATACTTTCTTTAGTCGAAAATAAATTATTTGAACTGTTCAATACAATAAAATGTTAAAAAATAATCACACTTTCATTAATTGATTATATGACCAATTTAATTTGAGGGTCGATTTTTCAATCATCAGTTAATTCTTAACTGTAGAATTAAATTGACATTTGACAGGTTTTAGTATGGAAGAATTGTCAAATATTCAAAGTTAAAATTTAAGAGTATTAAAAAATCGGCCCTTGGTATTTTTTCACCAAATTTTTAAGAAATATGTTTGCTGTTTGACTCTAAAAACCGTGACGTCACACAATTCACAATCTCGTACAAAATTCATAGAACACTCTCGTTTTTGACAGTTGACAAAAAAGTATTGAAATTGACTAGTTGGCAAGTACCCAATTTGTAGGAGCCTAAATAAAGTCCAAAGACTCAAATGCTACTCAATCAGCAATTAGCAGACTAAATCCCAGGTGGGTTGAAAATCGCAGCTTAGATCGGGTTTATCAACCAACATAATGTGTCATATGTCAAATAACATATTATTTATGTAGTCCCTTTAGTCAGCACAAATTACGACACCCACACAAATAATAGAGATATTAACAAGATGTATTGTTCTCTGCGCTTACAAGAAATAATCGATGTAACCGAATTTGAGGAAATTTCAAGCTGGATTAACGTAAATCTGCCAAGAATCGCGAGAATTGTTAAAGATTTAAGTGTGTTAGAGCCATGCTTCGGCACGAATGGGCCGGCTCGACCGGAGTGATACCACGGCCGAGCAGAAAACTGACGTGAAACAACGCTTGTGTTGTGTTTCGTCGTGTGAGTGAGGTTACAGGAGGCCCAATTACCTCTCTCCCAATCTCCGAATTCCCAATAATCATCAATTTCCTTATCCCCAAAAAGCCAGTAACGCACTTGTAACACCTCTGGTGTTTCGGATGTCCACAGGCAGCGCCGATTGCTTACCATCAGGTGATCCGTCTCGATTACCGGCTTATTCCATAAAAAATCTCCTACCAGAGGTCAACATCCACTTTAGGTCGCTGAGCCAACGGAAAAAGAAAGTCACTATAAGTACCTACGCTTTGCTGTGTACCTACATGTGCTTATAACGTTTGAAACGTCGATAAATCATTAGTCAATTGTCCCTATGGATTATTCAGACGTTGATTGGCCTCATAACTCCGGAGCTAGTTTGGTGAACCAGTTGTACTGACGTATGGGTAAATAAATAATTGAATTCGTTACATAGTTTACTTTGGAAGTATATGGGCAGTAGGAAATGTGATATTGTTGATGTACTGTGTTTTGGACGTCAAGGACTTACATTTAAAAGTTATTTTTATGTGAATTACAAAAGAGTAGATATAACTTAGGCTCACAAAGTCTTAACAGACAGGATGCCGGGGCGCCGGCTTGAAGTGCAGGAGTAAAAACGGGGTGGTTTAAAAGCAGATGGCGGGACGAACTGGACATTATGACAAAGATTGGTCGCAAAACGCCTTACATAGAGAGGAGTGGAAGGAGGGAAGGGAGAATGAGGGGTTTTTGGCCGGCAACCCGCGTACTCCGCAGCTCCGTATCGGCATCAGCCCTATTGGGCCCCATCCGTGGTTTGATGGCTTTTTATTTAAGGCGCACGCAGTACGCAACTCTCTGTACACTCGTGTCTGGCTCGGTCGGGCAACGAGTTACCCGTGCTCGCCGTCCACAGGCCCGTGCTTACGGTGGCCGGAGATCGTCTTGCCAAACTAACCCACTACGCTAGAGATATTATAGTGCACAAGTATGTGCGCAAACACAGGTGCACCCTCTGTTCCGAACGATGTCGATGACGACAGACTATCACGACTGGAGAGAGAACAACAGTAACACGTGGACAACGAGGAAAGAAACACCACCGAATTTCCTAACTCCTGGCTAATAATGGTCATTGTACTCAGAAAATGCCATTATCACATTTCGCCCGACGCAGGAATCGAACCCGACCAAGCCACTACACCAACCGTGCACCTTGTAGTTAGGTAATAGATACCTAATATTTGGTTATTCATGTCTCATCCCTACCTTTCAGGGACGTCCGTAACTAGGTACCTCCCTAATCGTATAGATAACAAACGAAATTCGATCACTTTCGAACTTGAATCAATTTGGACATCCCTTATCTTACTTAACCGTTTTAAGGCGTTTGCAGCGACATCTTATATCTTATAGCTGTTGCCCGCGATTTCGTCCTCGTAGAATATGATTACAGTTTTATCCCATTTTTTAAAGGGTGCAATATCGTCGAATGATTTCTCCCGCTTGGGTGAAGCGGGAGGGAATGTCAGACTCTTACTGACTAAAGACCATCCCGTTCCTACTCCTGCACTTCGAGCCGGAGCCCCGGTAACCCGTTAAGTTCTCCGCGGCTTAGCTCTGTATTGGCATCAACCCTATTGGGCCCAATCCGTGGTGGTCTGATGGCCATTTGAGGCGCGCGCGGAACGCGACGCGCCGAAGGCTATTTTATCACATGAGAGCATTTAATCGGGATAACCAAAAATGAGATCTATGAACATAACAGAACATCACGCCTTTTTATCCCCGAAGGAGTAGGCAGAGGTTCACATTACGGCACTTAATGCCATTGTACAATAATGTAATACCTACCCACAATATACTATTTATGTTATGAGTCCCATGTAATAGAGAGTGAGCCTATTGCCATATACCAGGCATAATTCCAGACTCCGAAAAAGCTATTTTTAAAAACTCAGTAATACTTTGCCGGACCCGGGAATCGAACCCGAGACCCCTTGCCCGGCAGTCGCACTTGCGACGACTCGGCCAATGAGGCAGTCATCTATGAATTTTGTACGAAATACTGTATTGTGATGTCACGTTTTTTAGCGTCAAACAGCATACATAGGTAACGGTAAAATGGGGTGGATAGGGATCGAGAGGTGAATAGGGACAGAAGAGAGGTGAATCGATACTATGAACAATTTCCCAATATCTATTCACCCCTCTTCTGTCTCTATTCACCTCTCGATCCCTATCCACCCCATTTTACGGTACCTATTTCTTAAAAAAATGCTGGAATATATCAATATCTTCATCAGGGGTGGTATATTAAAGACGATGAGAGAAGAAATGAGAAAAATCACCCTAGGAGACGCCTTGTCGCACGAAATTGCATCGCAGCAATTCGCATCGTCAATTTTTGCGTTGCGCATTCGCATCGCATCGTAGTTTAGTATACGAGCCCTTAAAACGAGGTAAGAAAACCACAATACATTTCAAAAACCTATTTATTCCTTTAACAAAATATAAGAAATATATTACAATTTACAATCTACACAATATATTAACATTCGATTGAAATATCTGTAAGACTATACCTTAATACCTTATATTAATGTACATAATAACAATTATTTGTACGTAAGTAATTATCAAATCACAACTTTTAATATCTGAAAAAGTTTATTAATATCATTTGGGTAGATGACATTTTAAATGGTAATCTCTAATGCCTCTGCCAAGCGTGGAGATTATAGCAAACAATCACAAATGTGGCAAAACATAAAAGGTGTTGTTTGAAAGCCCCGTCATTTTCTAGTAGGTAATTTGGCTATCGATTCTGAGTCCGAATCAATAAAAATTGTAGGTAAATATTTTTCATTTTTCTGTAAATTACGGAAATCCGTAAGTGCGAAGGACACGCCGCCGTCTTGTAACTAGCTTTATAACGCGGCTTAACACACACAAACTCAAACACGTAATTGATATTATTCCTAATTCCATAAAACTCCAATAAGAAACATTGCTGTCACTTATGCTGAAATACTGTCGAACTTAAACGATTTATTATAGCCGTATTTTGAACTATTAGCCCGAAACTTTCTCTTACATTGAACCTTTATGACTTCTGTGACATGCCCCCGAGAAATGTCACGGTTTCAAAACTACACCTTGTATATTATCCACTTTCGTTCGCAGTCGTTTAGGAGTTAAGCGCGTCCATACATTTTAGCTATCCATTTGTAACTTTAACTAGCGACCCGCCCCGGCTTCGCACGGGTGCAATGCTTATGTAAATATACCTACTACAGAATGTCCTTAGACACAACGTTCACAGCTTTTTTGTCATCATGTATTATACATATAAAACATCCTTAAGAATCACTCTATCTATACAAAACAACGCATCAAAATCCGTTGCATAGTTTTAAAGATCTAAGCATACATAGGGACAGACAGACGGCGGATAGCGACTTTGTTTTATACTATGTAGCGAAGAAGGAGGCTCCTCATTTTGACCGTATAATATTTCCAGCGGTTACTCCAATCTATACTAATATTATAAAGCTGAAGAGTTTGTTTTTTTGTTTGTTCGTTTGAACGCGGTAATCTCCGAAACTCCGGGTCCGATTTGAAAAAATCTTTCTGTGTTGGATAACCCATTTATCGAGGAAGGCTATAGGCTATAAAATATCACGCTACGATTAATAGGCGCCGAGCAGAGCGAGTGAAACCGCGCGGAAGTAGCTAGTGTTATATATTCCGCCTATTCCAGGTCATAATCTACCAGTGTCCCAAATTTCATCCCGATCACTTCAGCTATTGTCGTGAAGGATACATCCCAATCCCGCATCTCATGCATGAGGGTGCGGGCGTAACCTACCAACGGCAAGTACTAATGTGACTTTTTCAGAGTTATATGTACTTTCTAAGATTATTTAAACACCACTGACAAACGGTGAAGGAAACAATCGTGAAGAAACCTTGGCTTAAAATTTGTAATTATAAGTTTGTAATCGCCAACCCGCATTAATGCTCAAACCTTCTCCGTGTGAAAAGAGGCCTTTAGTCAGCAGTGGACACTTATAGGCTGTTAATGAGATATAATCCTTACTAATATTATAAATCCGAAAGTGAGTTTGTTTGTTTGTTCCGCTTTCACACCGTAACTACTAAACCGATTGCTTTGAATTTTTGCAGACGTAAAGTTAGAAGTCTGGATTAAATAATAGGGCACTTTTTATCCCTGAAAATTTTGATATTCCCGAGGAAAACAAAAGTATTGGTATAGATGGCGCTGTGTGTATCGGTATGTCATATAGGCTACTTTTTATCCTTTTGTGACGCGAGCGAAGCCGCGGGTAAAAGCTAGTACAAAATAACTGCGAATTGTATGAGTACAATATAGACACAAACATACGGACATATTCCAGTGATTCCATATTCTTTCGACTACGCAATTGGGTAGTTTCCAGGGTCTCAAAATTAAAAATGAAATTAATCCGTCAAGTAGATGATGACAAAATATTAGACACGTATTTTTTTATTTACTCGTATAAAGTTACAATACTTAGATAAAATGGCGTTAAGTTTAGGAGTGGGAGGTAGTTACGTCACAACGTGGTACATTGTGTAGCCGGCTGTGACGTCACGCGACATTTCAAATCAATATATCGTCAAAAGCATTTGATTAAAAATACGTGTCTATAGTTTTAAATTAATCTACCAGACGGATATTAAAATAAAATTTAGGAAACTATCCTATTATTTGAAAATTGTGTACAAATTTTTAACTTGACATTAAATATATTATTTCTGTTTTATATATTACTGAGATATAGTAAATGAATAATGTTGTATGGCTTACTCACGTAACTATTCGACTAGGAAGCTCAACTACTTTCAAGCTGAGAATTGGCGCTGCGAATCTCAGATTATGGGCCCGCGTGTAGCTCGAAATTAGTCGAGTTTCTCAGTTAAACAGATTATACAACAAAATTGATTTTTATATTATTTTTTATACAATTTTTACACTTATCTGCTTAAACTCTCTTGTGAATACATTTTTTTAAATTCTTCTCTTAAAAATGAGGCTTCTGATGTCATTTCTTCTCTCGTCCTTGGTGGTTTTGATGGATGGCCGGCTTTGAACCTAAAGTGAATAGAGATAAGGTTTAAAATCCATTAGTTACTTTAAATATTGCTGAACTGTTGACTAATTTTTTGACTAATAGGATAGTTACCAGGGAATGAAAATTAAAAATCTAATTAGTCCGTCAGTTAGATAATGACAAAATATTAGACACGTATTTTTTTTTGTTCATATAAAGTTACAATACTTAGATAAAATGGAGTTAAGTTTAGGAGTGGGAGGTCGTTACGTCACTAAGTTCTACAAAATGTATCGTTACGTCACACGATATTTCAAATCAATATAATATCGTCGAAAGTATTTAATTTTGTGAGAAAAGAAAAAATACATGTCTAATGTTTTAAATTAATCTACCAGAGGGATATTAAAAAAATGTAGGCAACTATCCTATTAGCCTTTTTCCTGGGAAGATTAAAAAAAAATCCGCTAGGGGCAGCACCGGTGGGGGGGTACATTATGTTTTGAATTCTCTATTGACAACAACGTCAAACGTACGTCTTATTATTATCAGAATAAATAAATATTGTGATAAAATTTTTTTTTTTAAAAATAGTCATGCCTACAAAACTTTGCGCATTCGCAAATTGTACGTCTGATAGTCGGAACATTTTTATTACCTGATACGGTTAAGCCACGACATCCAAGCCATCGTTTCAAGTCCCGGACAAGATTATCTTGCACTTTTGCAAGCAGGTACATCATCTTCAGTTAATTCCATTTTAATTCTACACGTTTGACGTTGTTGTCAATAGAGAATTCAAAACATATGTACCCCCCACCGGTGCTGCCCCTAGCGGATTTTTTTTAATCTTCCCAGGAAAAAGGCTAATTATAGTGTAGTCTTATGTAGTAAGAGTTTTAGAGAGGCTATTGTCATAAACGGGTTAATGGACGCAATAGGGTAGATGACCAATTTTTATTCTAATGTCCGTGTGATAGATCATTTAAAAACATTAGACACATATTTCTTAATTTTCTTACAAAACCAAATACTTTCGACGATATATTGATTTGTAATATCGCGTGACGTCACTTTTGTGTACGTTTTATACTATAAATGACGTAGCTAGCTCTCACTCCTAAACTTTGATTCGTTTTATCTAAGTATTGTAACCTTACATATACGACAAAATAAAAATACAGTCAAATTGAGAACCTCCTCCTTTTTTTTGAAGTCGGTTGAAAAATACGTGTCTAATATTTTTTCATTACCTAACTGACGGACTAAATAGATTTTTAATTTCCAAACCCTGTTATCATCCCTATTGTAGCAAGCAATCTGCAATACAGCTATAGAGATCGAGTTTGAAAACTCCGTGCTACAACGACAATTTTCCAGAAACCCAAAAAGCTCCCCAATAATACTCTGTAGACCGGAAATCGAACCCGAGACCCCTTGTTCGGCAGTCGCACTAGCAACCTTTCAAATAATGAGCAACGAGATGTAAAAGAAATTGATAGATAACGAGGTAAGTAGAGTTAATATTAACGTCTTTAAAATCCTCAAATTCCTAATCCCCAAAAGGCCGGGAATGCACTTATAACGCCTCTAGTATTCCAGGTGTCCATGGGCGACGCCGATTGCTTACCATCAGGTGATCCGTCTGCTCGGATTATTGCATAAAAAAACTTACTGATCATGTTTAGCTAGTTCCAAGTAGATTAAATCGTTCTCTATGAAGTCTCCTTTCTTCCGCGGCATTATATGGCAGTGGAGATGCTGGAACAATATAGCATAGCTTTAAACCACTGAAAGCCTAATGGTGTAAGTAGAGTAATATATACAATGTAACTTTAAATTTTTATCGACTTCACATTAACAGCCTATAATGCCCACAGCTGAGCAAAGCCTTTTCTCCCACGAGAAGGTTTGAGCATTAATCACCACGCTTACTCAATGGGGGTTGGCGATTTCAAACTTATAATTAGACATTATAAGCTTAGGTTTCCTCACGATGTTTTTCCTTCACCGTTTGTCAATGGTGTCTAAATAATCTTAGAAAGTACATATAACTCGGATAAAATCACATTGGATCTTGCAGTGGGTTATCGACTTAAAAAAAAAATCTTTTATAAACCACACCTAAAAGAACCGACTTCAACCCCTTCTTTTTTGTAGTCAGTTAATTAATGTACTTAAAACCTTCTCCTAAGTGTAACAAACACTTTCTAAACCACATCAATCTCGGTTAAGCCAATAGCGAGATAATATATGTAGTTAAAAAACTAAATGTACATCTTTATATATATATATAATTCTTCTGTGAGTGTGTATGTCACTGAACTTCTTTCAAAAGACTGGACCGATTTTGACGAATTTTTTTGTGTGTGTTCAAGGGGATCCGGGAATGGTTTAGATTCACAAATCACCCCGGCAGATGGCGCTGCAGTCGATGTTTAGGTTATTCATCCTATACAGCTGAACTAATTTTAATGCATTTTTGTTTATACATTCAAGTGGATATGCAGAACAACGTCTGTTGGGTCCGCTAGTATTATGTAAAATTACCTTGACAGTTTGTCCGGCATTCATTCCATCTTGTATGGTCACCGTGCACGAGTCCGCCTCATGCACTTTTTCCATTAACTGTGAAAAAAAATCATAATGAAATTCCCATCATGTTATTTTTTAAACATAACATAACATCACGCCTTTTATTCCCGACGGAGAAGTCTAAGGTGCACATTATGCCACTGTAAAATGTAACACCCACTTTTTACTATTAATGTTATGAGTCCCATGTAATAGGGCGTGAGCCTATTGCCATATACCGGGCACAATTCCAGGCTCCATGCTACTACTGAGAATTTTTTTTTAAACTCACTAATTTTTTGCCGGACCCGGCAATCAAACCTGAGACCCCTTGCCCGGCAGTAGCACTTGCGACCACTCGGCCAACGAGGCGGTCAGCCTCGAGGCAACGAGCCAGCAGCCGCGGTTTTATTATATACATATATATTTATTATATATATATATAAGTTTTATTATAAATATAGATATAGATATAGATGAATTTAGACTCACCCGTTGTACAATTCTAATAGTCTTGTAGAAGTCCTGTGCCTCCTCCTCCGTCATATCGCAGTTCCTCTCAGCCATTCTGATTGGAGCCACTAAGACATGGCCGGGGAGCACACATCTAAAACATGTAAAATTATACTTATCACCTTAAGCCTATAAGTGCCCACTGATAGATAAAGGCCTCTTCTCACACGGAGAAGGAATGAACATTAATCACTACGGTTAATTATTATGTTTTCGGCTTACTCACGTAATAGTCAGTAGTCGCCGCGTCGCGGGTCGCGAAATGCTGCTCATGAATATGAGCCTCCAGCATGGCTTGAAACTAGTCGAGTACCTCGTCAAATTATTACGTGAGTAAGCCGAAAACATAATAATTTATTTAGTATGTCTCACGAAAGTTACAATACAATCACTACGGTTGTTTAAGGTGGATAATTAGTGGCTTTGCATAAAAAAGTGTAGGGTTTCGAGGAGTAAAAATGCGTTTTTTTTATGGAATAAGCCTGTAAACCAGTAGAACCATGCATCGGAACGAATGGGCCGGTTCGAACGGATTGATACCACGGCCTCACAGACGGCCGTATGAGTGAGGTTACCGGAGGCCCGATTATTCCCCCCTCCCCCTTTCCCCAATCCACGAAATCCCAACGATCCTCAAACTCCTAATCCCCAAAAAGCCGGTAACGCACTTGTAACGCCTCTGGTGTTCCAGGTGTCCATGGGCGACGCAGATTGCTTACCATCAGGTGATCCGTCTGCTCGTTTAGCGGCTTATACCATACAAAAAGAAATATTAAGTTTTTTTAAATAAAAATCGCCTCCTCCTCTGGTAACCTCACTCACACGACGAAACACCACGCAACGTTGTTTCACGTCGGTTTTCTGTGAGGCCGTGGTATCACTCCGGTCGAGCCGGCCCATTCGTGCCGAAGCATGGCTCTCCCACACTTTAAATGTTTTAAAATGTACTCACCTCAAATTAACAAAAGCATAAGTCAGCTTAGATTTAAAGAAAACACAGCTTTCCGGCACTTTAACATGTCCGAAGTCATAACATGGTTCGTCAGGTAGTGCTGCAATTTGTGGTGATGAAGACGTCGAGGGGGGAGGGGCTGGGCAGTGGGAGGGGAGGAGGTCCTTACGGAGACTTAACGAGTATAGGGAGTATACTTTTGGTCTGAAAAAGAGAGATAAAAGACGTTGATATTAATGAAAAAACATGATAAAATGTGAAACATACATAACATCACGCATTGCATCCCCGAAGGGGTAGGCAGAGGTGCACATTATGGCACTTAATGCAACTGTACCATGTAACACCCATTTTTCATTATTTTATGTTATGAGTCCCATGTAATAGGGGGTAAGCCTATTGCCATATACCGGGCTCAATCCAGACTCCGTGTTACCACTGAGAATTTTTTAAAAACCCAGTAATACTTTGCTCGACTCGGGAATCGAACCCGAGACCCCTTGCCCGGCAGTCGCACTTGCGACTACTCGGCCAATGAGGCAGTCGAAAAACATGTGAAAGTTTACTAATATTTATTCAAGATGTTAGAGAATTCGTTTTTATGTATTGACAATAGTTTTAACACAACAAAAAGACATTTTACTGGAATAAAAAAAAACTGTGAATGTTATTCTAAACTCAGATTTGATTCGATTTCTGAACCAGCTGTTTTGGCTAAACCAGACCACAATTTTAAGGATCACACAAAAACATGTTCGGTATGAGAAACGCACTCGCGATAACTTGTACAGCAGGCGATATATAATACAAATAAAAGATGGAAACCGCATGTCTGATAACTACACTTTTACACACTTAAACGACTGCACCAAAAAATATATTATTTGTCATATTCATTATTTTAATTGGGATGATGACAGAGTAAGAAAATTATAAATCTAATTAGTCCGTCAGTTAGGTAATGAAAAAATATTAGACACGTATTTTTTTTTATTTTGTCGTATAATAAAACAATACTTAGATAAAACGAATCAAAGTTTAGGAGTGGGGGCTAAAACGTTATTTCTACGTATAAAATGTACATAGAAGTGACGTCACGCGACATTTCAAATCAATATATCGTCGAAAGTATTCGTAAGAAAATAAAAAATACGTGTCTAATGATTTAAAATAATCTACCAGACGTATATTAAAATAAAAATTAGGCATCTACCCTATTACAAAGTTTGTAAACAAAAAAGTGCTATATACCTCCTATGCTGGAACACTGGCATATTCCTTCTAACCTCTTGCAACTTATCCTGGTTGATCTCAACCACTTTAAACGTCGGGGATTCGGTCCCGCAGTCAGCTAGGACTTCGCCCCATGGGTCTATACAGATTGCATGACCGTAGGACTTTCGTTTTGCATTATGAGCCCCAGTTTGGGCTGCTGCTATAACATAGCATTGATTTTCTATCGCTCTTGCTCTGAAAAAAAATGTATAAAAAAAGTCAAATTAACTGAGAAAAGCTCTACTAGTTTCGAACCACAGAGGGGATCTTCCTCATGACCTCCAACATCGCCTTGCTTGTTTGCTTTTTCAGTATATTCACGTGAGTAACCCGCGATTTTTAGTTAATTTAGTATGTCTCACTATAGTTATTATAAATAAAAATGTCACCATGAATTCTAGTCAAAGTCGATCAGCGCGCGACTGAGAGAGCTATGCTCGGGGTCTCTTTGCGCGACGAAATCCGAAACAATATGGAAATTCGCCAAAGAACTAGAGTTACCGACATAGCTCGCAAAATCTGTAGACTAAAGTGGCAAAGGGCAGGCCACATAGCTCGAAGGACTGACGGCAGATGGGGCCAGGAAAGTCCTTGAGTGGAGACCACGGACCGGAAGACGAAGTGTGGGCAGGCCTGTTGCGCCGACCTGGGCTTCGAACCCAACGCCTGCGTAGCCGCCGTCGAGCGAGCCTAGCGTGCCAGCAGTGTCGCGCGCGGATAGTGCGCACGACTCACGGCAGGGGGCGCGCTGGGCACGCACCGCAGACTTGAGTAGCCAGTAGCAGCTAAGTGTGGGAGAGCCATGCTTCGGCACGAATGGGCCGGCTCGACCGGAGTAATACCACGGCCGAGCAGAAAACCAACGTGAAGCAACGCTTGCGTTGTGTTTCGTCGTGTGAATGAGGTTACCGGGGGCCCAATTACCCTCCCCTTCCCCAATCTCCCGAATTCCTAAATCCCCAACGATCCTCAAACTCCTAATCCCCAAAAGGCCAGTAACGCACTTGTAACGCCTCTGGTGTTCCAGGTGTCCGGGCGACGCTGATTGCTTACCATCAGGTGATCCGTCTGCTCGTTTACCGGTTTATGCCATAAAAAAAAGCAGCAACAGCCGCATAAATACGAGCCTCTAGCATGGCTTGAAACTATCGAGTTCCTGGTCAAACGTGAGTAAGCCGAAAACAATAATTAATCATTTTTTACCTCAATAAAACATGCCAATGTGCCGCCCCAGTGTGCTGAGTAAACGCTGAAGGAAACGTTAATATTTCAGCTTTCATTATACTCAATGACGTACTGAGTTCAGGGAACCTCATGTCGTAACATATACCTAAGCCTGAAAAAGTAAAATTACAATGTAGGGACATATAATTATAAGTATGGCAGAGTACAAGGCAAGCAAAAATGTATCAGAGCGTGAGATATACGAGGACCGGACATAGGCCTTACTACGAGTTTCATTTACGTTTAACCCGTCGAGCGTCCGCGTTCCTTATGATCCAACGGGTGCACACGTGACATTTGGAGAAAGAAAGAAAATGCATATTGAATTTCCACACGAAAACAAGGATCATTACAATAGAAATAAAAAATACAGTCAAAATAAAACAAAACATTAATAATAGATTTTATAAAAGAGAAAGCAGCATGGAGCATTTTCTCTTATGATCCACCGGGTGCTCATAAGGACGCTCGAGGGGTTAAAGTATTCGAAACGAGTACGCGTTCGGCAATCAGAGTGCCAAGCACGAATAACTATCGCATTCGTAACGTAATAGTATCGAGAGCGTTCGACGCTCTGATTGGCCGGCTCAAGTGAACCAACCAATCAGAACGCTTAACTCGCTCGATACTGTTACGATACGAATGCGATAGTTATTCGTGCTTGACCCTCAGAGCGCCGAACGCGTACTCGTTACGATTACTTTAAGCATAAACAAACTTGTACGAAGTCGTCAGTTACTGCCCACTGGTCCGAGTTAACGGTTTTCTTTGGGGTTTACGCGAAATAAATCCGGTATCCGAACGCCGTGTTTCACTCAACCCTTAGACCATCGACCAGAAGAGGTGTAACTCAAAATAAGGATTTAATACAAAACATGACTTTCTAAAACAACTAAAATTACAAAGCTTTTTAGACTGCCGCGTTGACCGAATGGTCGTAAGTGCGACTGCCAGGCAGGGGGGTCTCGGGTTCGATTCCCGGTATTACTGGGTTTTTAAAATAAAACTCAGTAGTAGCACGAAGCCTGCAGTTGTGTTTCGTAGTGTGAATATGGTTACCGGAGGTCCAAATACCCTTTTCCCCCTTTCCCAATCCCTGAATCCCCAACAACTCTCAAATTCCTAATCCTAAAAGGCCAGTAACGCACTTGTAACGCCTCCGGTGTTCAGATGTCCATAGGCGACGTCGATTGCTTACCATCAGATGATCCGTCTGCTCGTTTACCGGTTTAAAATCTCGAACAATAATAATGGAATCATTACAATGATTTCATATGTATAACATTATTAAGTTATCATAATATCAAGCATACATTACCTACTTATTGTTTTAAAATACTTAAAAAGGCTTACACAGCCTGTAAAAGTGTTGTTATTTGAAGACGGAATTGTGACTTAGTATAGTAAGTTTTTCAATTTGTGTACACCAACTTATTTTAAGAATTTTATAAAAACAAAAAAATAAACCGGGCTAAAATAATAAAGTTAACAAACTCACCTAGTTTTCCTATTGGCGTATCGACCGGCGCCACAATATGGTTACCTGGTTCACAGAAATCGCTCTCTTTTAATCTAACATTGCGTTCAGGAATCTCTACATCGAACAAGTGCAGTTTTCTGTATGTCTGCACCACGGTCCCTTTATTATCTATTATTATGTGAGTGTTGCAAACTTTTGAGGGTACCGCTTCATCCTAGAATAAATAAAAATCAACATAAACAGCTTATAAATGGCCACTGCTGACCAAAGGCCTGTTCTCACACGGAGAAGGTTTGAACAATAATCGCCACGCTTGCTCAATGCGGGTTGGCGATTTTGAAGTTAACATTATAATTATAAGCTTAGGTTTCCTCACGATGTTTTCCTTTACCGTTTGTCAGTGGTGTCTAAATAATCTTAGACAGTACATATAACTCGGAAAAAGTCACATAGGTACTTTGGCTGATTGTAGGTTCCGAAGCCAGAGAGTGACCTGAGAGTACCCTCATGCATGAGAAGCGGGCGTCTTAAACCTCCAGGCCACCACAACTCTATATAAATAAAAATCAAGTGTTGCCAATTCATTTAAAACGTGATGTGACCACTGGTTGTGCGAATATCGCTATACTGGAGTCTTTCAAGACAAAATGTCCATAATTTGATTGATTATGAGTCCTGGTCGTAGCTTGAAACTAATCGAGCACCCGGATGAACAGTCACAAAAGTAAACCAAAAAATGTAATTAACGAAGATGTACTTACTATTGATTACTACAAAGTCAATGCCCATAAAAAACAAGCAAACAGGCTGGGAAACCGGCTACCGCGCAACGTGTAGCCAGTTCGATTCCCGCACGGAGCAACTCTTTGTGTGATCCACAAATTATTGTTTTGTATCTGGGTGTCATGTATTTGTGAACTTGTATGTTTGTAAACACACCCACGACACAGAAGAAAATGTAAGTGTGGGGCAAAGTTTAAAAAGGTTAACAATAAATAAATATCACACAAACCTTTTCATGAATCCCACCCATAGACAACCAGACATTATGTTTCACCGCTAGCTCTTTGTATTTTCCAACAGTGGCGCCACCTATGATCGGTTCAGCGAAGTTCAAAGTATCATTCTTGTTATCACAGAGATAATCACAGGCTTCAGGGAAGAATATCATCTGAAAATAGAAAATTACAATGGTAAATAGCTCTCAAACTATTCTCAATAAGGTTGAGAGTGGCTCTTTAGTCAAGCATTTTCATCATTTTAACCTGTTGAAATCCATCCCCTAAATATGAACATACAAAAGTAGTCTCTAAACATTGGAAATAAGGTCTATAATGTAGTTAGTGGAGAGCGGTAATGGGGTCACGCTTAGGGATATATGGGTTAAGGTTTCTGGATGGAAAAATTTCAGTGCTACGATTCCTCTTCTCTTCCTAAATTAAAACTTTATTTCAGAATTTTCATGCTTGTAGAGTTTCAAAAGTATTGTTTGAGAATTCGTCAAGGTTCTTGTTGATTACCGGGATGGCTGAATAACATAACATCACGCTGTTTTATCACAGAAGGAGTAGGCAAAGGTGCACATAACGGTACTTGATGCCACTGACAATGACCCACTTTTACTATTTGTGTTATGAGTCCTATTTAATAGGGGGTAAGCCTATTGCCATAAACGGGGCACAATTCCGGACTCTGTGCTACTACTGAGAATTAAAATAAAAACAGTAATACTTTACTCGACCCAGGAATCACTATTATTGGAATAGTGTGGGGCAGATTTGTTAAAAACAAAACAAAAATAAACAAACTAAAATTGCCTGCAATATGGCAATAGGCTACCAATCTATTACATAGGATGCATGCCATAACTGGTGAAATTTAGTGCTACATGCACGTCTATCTACGACAGCCGAGATTAGATCTAACTTTGGCATTAGTATTTTCATATCACAAAATACCTGAACATCTTCCTTCACCGCTTGACTGATCAAATTGCTGACAATTTCCATATTAGCTGCCTTATCCCCTACGGAGGTCATCTGACAGACGGCAATCTTCTTCGTACTCATGTTTCTAATAAGTTGTCGAACTAAATTATAATGCGCTACTGTTTTTATGAGGCTGTACTGCCAAATCTGTGAACATTTATTTAAACTGTCAAACACCAAGCGGTCACTGGTGACCGCAACCTATTGTTCTTTAATTGTGTCTATAAATACAGTACTTGATGAGTTAATACTATTATTTTTTGGTTATTTTTTTTTACTGGCTGGGTGACATGTAAGTGAAAGCCATATATTTGCATGAATTGAATTTAACACATTGGATGCCGTGTCGGACAATGATATCCGACGCTAATGGAGGAATAGCCTTTAACCCATTGAATTTTTTTTTAAATCTTCCCCTAAATTTGTTCATACAAAAGTAGTCTCTAAGCATTGGAAATAAGGTCTATAATGTAGTTAGTGGAGAGCGGTCACCGATGATTGCTTGGGTTAACAGTTTTAATAGACAGTTAAAGGCTTAATGAATAGAGTCTGATATGGGTTGTAGGTAAAGTCACCATTAGATACTGTATCCCAGCTCAGACCAGGAGTTGTAACTGGGTGGTGTTTAGTCAGTAAGAGTCTGACACTCCCTCCCGCCTCATCCAAAGCAGAAGGGGCATTTAATGATTCCATACTCAAAAATAAAAGGAATTCTAGTACAATGGCTGGGATTCTATATTAGGCTTATGAGCCTCTATTAAGACCTACTCTTTATTCACCTACTAAATAATTATTTGAGTGCTCATTACAATTCACATATTTATTTGTGACTAAGTAAATGAAAGTTAACTTTAATAAAGAAATTAAAGAGTGCAAATGAATGTTCTCAAAACATTAATAATACCTCAACCTTGAAGAATAACAAATTGATAAGATTGTGGAAGAAAGTGAATGACTAATGATAAGAAAAACAAATAAAAATTAATGAAATTAGACATACAAAAATAAAATAATTTCCAACTACTTAACCTCTATGGTAAGTTATAAAAATTAATGTTCATAACTTACCCGCATCATACGAATTAAAATAATGGTATTGAAAAGAGTATTGGAGTTGGAAATTTAATTAATTTCACTCCATAAAATTTCTTACCGACGACAAAATCGGTGTTTTGACGTGTAGAAATTTCAAATTTTGACATTAACTCTGATAGACCTTCACGATACGTTTCATTTCACAAAAAAAAGTGTCATCAATATTAATGTTGTCCTTTGAAATCATGAGATTAGAATGCCTGTTTCATGACAAAATAAGTTGTTTTAGAAAATCACTTTATATCGAATTATTAGCAATCAATTTAAAACGTGAAAATACTTTAAAAACTATTATTGATCAATAAATATATCCGTTTAAAAACGTACTACACGGACGTGTAATGGAGTAGACAACGTTCAAAAACCTATGTATGATTATCGAAATCGATATAAAAGAAATTAATCTTGGGATAAAAACTTATCCAATTAAGTATACATGTCATTAAATATTGTAATGTAATAAAAATGGAATATTTTTGATTAGATTTCAATATTTTTAACACATTTATTTAAAATGTTAGCTACAATTCAGTACGTCTAACGCCTAATTTCAAAAATGTCCTTTATTCAGAACGCACCACCAGTCTAGAAAAATCTGCTGAATAGTGTCGGTGTAAAAATAAATATTTTTTGAAGATTTCTGGAAAATCTACATTTCCGGAGGGTGAGAGAAGAAAATATGACTGAAACGAAAGAAAATACGGCTGTTGAGGTATGATTTCATGTACTATTTACATTTCATTTTCTTATTGGAATCCTATTCACTTTCTTTTCGAAATCATAAATAATTTCGTCTTTATCGACAGCTGGCTTTTGTTTGATTAGACGCAAAGGTTTAGGTTTATTTTTAGCACAATTGTATACTCTTTCAACTTTTTTTAATTCATAAACCCCTTAACACTGATTAGGTGTGTTACCTCCCTATTTACATGTTGCCATCAAAACAAGATATCGTAAAAAATATATAAAAAATAAAGGTTTATAAACCTACTTTCTGCCAACGGCTTCGCCCGCGTTCCCTAGTACTAAAAAGTAGTCATCACAATCCCTTCAGCCGTTTGGACACGATTGAGTAAGTAACGAACATACATCCAAATTCACAAAGTTTTGCATTTATAATATTAATCAAATAAACCTTAATAAATATAAAATAAATACATGATCACATCACACACACATTAACAGCATATAATGCCCACTACTGAGCAAAGCCTCTTCTCACATAGAGAAGGTTTGAGCATATTCACCACACTTGCTTAATGCGCATTGTCAATTTAAAATTTATAATTTGAAATTAGAAGCCTGGGTTTCCTCATTATGTTTTCTCTCACCGTATGTCAGTGGTGTTTAAATAATCTTAGAAAGTACATATAACTCGGAAAAGTCATATTGTTACTTGCCCTTGGTAGGTTTCAAATCTGCAACCTGCAACATAATATCACGCCTTTTATCCCCGAAAGCGTAGGCAGAGGTGCACATTATGCCACTGTACAATGTAACACCCATTTTTCACTATTTCTGTTACAAGTCCCATGTAATAGGGGGTTAGCCTATTGCCATATACCGGGCACAAAAACCCGGTAGTACTTAAATTTTCTTTATGTTATCAACATGACTAGCTTCTATGTATCAGTTGTACTGGCACAATGCCAATAAAATAGTTATCCGGCTGACTTTGTTTTTCTGTTAATAATGATTGTGTTTTCTTTTAGTGTTTAATGTTAATGTATTAAACAATAAAAAAACAACAAATATATTATTTAATCTATGTGTTTACCCGGTTATGCTTTTTTATTTCTTTATTTATTTTGTTACAATAATATGTTTGTTTAAGTAATTAATTTAAATTGCTGATGTCTAATTGGTGGCTTGTTCGTTCGCAAATAACTTAAATGGCCAGTAAAATACCAACGCAAGGCCCTGTCATGCACATGCTGAACTGGTCCCATTTTACGGCAGACTCGAGACATGAACATGTATCCATCAGTACCTACTAATAGAATAACACATGTGTACATGTCAATTGTTTTTTAGTGTGAGAAATGAAGTTTTTTTTTTCTAAGTTATGTTCCCATAAAGAAGAAGATACCATAAGTAGGTTCTCTTCTAAGTTTTAACCTCATGTTCCAAAACAACCTGTATTTAATTTGTTTTGATGTTCAAAAGTGCCTTCCTGGTCTAATTGAAATAAATGATTTTGACATTTTTGACTTTTACATGTTATTTTTACCAAAACCTAAAAGTACAAGAGACATTATTTAATTTGCCGACAACATAACCAGTTACTGGGACGGTGGGTCAAAGCAGGAGTAGGAATGGGGTGGTGTTTAGTCAGTAAAAGTCTGACACTCTCTCTTAGCCAGGGTAGGAGAAGTCGTAGAATGATTTTCCCTACTCAAAAAAAGAATTTGAGTTCAGTATCATCTTTTTATCACTCTTTAGATACAATTTGATCACTCTTTAGATTTGACAAAATATGTTTTGTCAAATTCAAAGTTAAAATCATTTATTTCAATTAGACCAGGAAAGCACTTTGAACGTCAACCAATTGAATATTAAAAATGTCAGTCTGTCAGTCTTCTATTGAAGATATTAGCTTGTTCAAAGTGTAGATTGCTATGGAGTAGAACAAGCAAGAAACGCTATCCATACTCCGTACTCTATTTCAATCTGGTTCACAATACAATTCTTGGTTACATTTTAATTTAACTAGGTATTAGATTTAACGCGAAAAATAGAAAAAGTATATTAAAAAAGAAAGCTATAATTAATTATACCTATTAACAAAATAATATCTTACAATGAATACTTGTGTGGTCTGAATTTATTGTAATGCATTTACATAATTTCAAAATCTCACACACGCAGTCTCTTTTCAACCGACTTAAATAGAAAGGAGGAGGTTCTCAATTCGACTGTATGTTTTTTTTTTACTGTAATGTCTGAACTTTTATCACTAACTTTCTAACTTTAATTCTCACTCAAAGATCTCATTGGATCGCTCGGTTCCCTACAAAATGGTTGAGTTGGCCGGTGCTGGGGTACGTGTCAATTTTTATTTTAATGTCCGTCTGGAAGTGGAAGATTATTTTAAATCATTAGACACGTATTTTTTATTTTCTTATAGAGGAAGATCCCAGAGCCGCCAGACGTCACTCATTTTCTGATGGACAAAATATATAGTAGTGGTCCCCACCACTACTAATTAGATTTTTAATTTTCATAGGTATCATCCCAATTGGGTGGTACTGGTCTGTATGATTTGACTGTCCTCAAGGTTATTTTCTTTTTCAATCTCTTTGACTACATTTAGGTGTTGCATTGTTCTCACACAATCGAACCAACAAAACTATGTAACTAGAGAATTGTATTGTAAACCCGATTGAAAAAGAGTAACCTATGGAGTTTCTTGCTCGTTCTTCTCCATGAAACATGCAACTAGCTTCACTTCTCAATTTTTGTTGTTGACGTTCAAAAGTGCCTTCCTGGTCTAGTGGAAATAAACAATTTTGACTTTGACTTTAATGAGTGATAATCTATCTTTATTCAAAATCACTGAACTATTTATTATAAGTTTACTTTTTCCGTTGTCCTCAGCCGTCGCGGCCAAAAATAAAACATGATTGGTACCAAACAGAGTCACAGGTGGTCATCACCATATTAGTGAAGAATGCGCCAAAAGATAAAGTCAAGGTCGACTATGGAGAGAGGAGCGTAAGTAGAGCTTCCCTATCCTTATAGGGGTTGGCAAAGGTGTCAATATTTAAGGTGAATTATTAACAGTTATGTTCGGAGTATCATGTAAAATGTAAAGGTGTATACTATGCGTATTTAATAACTACTCATGCTGAATATACTGAGAAAACCTCAACTAATTTTGAGTCTTGCTCGTGAGCAGCGGTGCGCGGTCGCGGCGATGTCGCGCAGCCTACTCATAAGGAAGCGTCCCTCTATGACTCGAAACTAGTTGAGCTTTTCTCAGTATATTTACGTGAGTAACTCGTAGTTTTATAGTAATAGTTGGTTCGTTTTAATAACTACTCAGTTGGGACTGTGGCTGGGCAATCAGCTGTTGCAAAAAATGTCGCCTGTTCGAATCCCACACAGAACTATTTTTATTTGTTCCCCAAATTCTTGTTCCTGATCTGGGTGTGATGCGTATTTGAATATGTATGCCTGCAAACGTAGCCACGACACAGGAAAAGCTTTTTAAAATATTTATTTATTTATTTTTTTATTTATTTATTAACGCTTCATGCACAAAGTGTACACAAGGTGGACTTAATGCCGCAGGCATTTTCTCCCAGTCAAATATTGGTCTACACTAGGACATATGACTTGGAACAACCAGAGTTGCTCCGTGCGGGAATCAAACTCGCTATATCGCATTGCGCGTTAGCTGGGTACCCAGCCACCACACCAACTGTACAGTTAAAATGATATCGATAGCTTGATTTATTAGGGACTTACCTCTCTAGAGACATATAATATAAATCAATATTTTTTCCCTTCAGCTCTCATTATCAAGTGCGATCCCAGATACAGACTCGGAATACAGTCTAGAATTAGACCTAGCGCATGAAGTAGTACCTAACTTATGTACTCACGTGGTGACTCCTTCCAAAATAGAGGTGAAACTCCGGAAAAAGGAGGGGTTGCGGTGGACACAGCTGGATGGAGACCGAGCTGATGATCATGTTAAGGCTATTCCTCAAGGTAGGATATTAATTAAAATTAATCAGGTTTTATGGCTTATTCACGTAAGTAGGTATTCGAACTCGACTAATTTCGGTGACCAATGCGATGAGTGTTGCGGAAGTTAGTCGTGGTTATGAGCCCCCAACGTAGCTCGAAACTAGTTGAGTAACACACGCCGTACGCCTAATTTCACGATAATTAGTTATAATTTCTAATCTAATAAAAAAAAATTGTGGCTTACTGAAGATATTATAATAAAACTTCATTATTTATTCATTTTAGAGCTAGCTAGCATTTTGAAAGTAGTCAAATAACGCCATACTACTGAGATTTTCGAAATCGAAATACTTAATACCTAATGCTAACCAAAACCTAAGGGTGCGTCCACAGGCGGGCTCCTAGCAGGCAGGGCGCGTGAGGGAATGAACCTTTCGCCCCAGCCGCCGCGAGAGGCACTGGGCGTCTGGGTTCGCGAGACGATCTGACGTGAGAATGGGTAGCTAGCTGCCCCTCAGACCACCACAGATGGGGCTCAATAGGGCTGATGCCGATACGGAGCCGCGGAAGACTTAACGGGTTGCCGGGGCTCCAGCTCGAAATGCAGGAGTAGGAACGGGGTGGTTTTTAGTCAGTAAGAGTCTGACGGTCTCTCGCCTCACCCGGTCGGAAGAAGGAGGAGGATTATTTTCCTCCCCTTAAAAAAAAAAGGATGCGTCCACATCTGGCGAATGATGCCCGCAAGCTGCGCGCGTGCAGGCACGGCAATGGTTTGGTGCTCAACTCGTATAATGGTCGTATAAATAATGATTTTAAATGCACCCGTACAATTCACAAGCGGCTCGCGAGCTGCACATTCTAATACTCTCGAGTATTAGGGTGCATCCACAGCTGACGTCACGCTCCTCGTGTTTACTGAACCATCTATTAATGTTATGTTATTGTTTTAGCTGTAATAGACGCTTCAGGGCCGGTACAACAACCGCCGAAGCTGTTCAAAAAAGACTGGGACAAAATTGAAAAGGATATAAAGAAAATGGTGAGTTATGTAATTATTTCAAAATAACGAGACCTGTTTCCCGAAAATGTAGGTAAAGTATCTCGAAAAATTTAAACTGCCTCCGCTCCGTTCTTCGAGTAGTCGACAGAGCGACTACCTACGGGAATCTGGAATCGATTTCAGGTCGATTCTATCATAAACAAGGTCTTAATCTTTTAAAAGAAAAGAAAATCGTAAAAACCAATAGGGAAAGGTTTGGTAACCTTCATTCCCACCGACATGCCGCCAAAATAACGAATTTACCCTCAAAAACAGCTCTGCTTTCTAAAAGTTTCTACGGAATGTCTTCAAGAATTTATAATAAACTTCCTAGACAAATGAGGGAAATTGACAGGGTAGACTATTTAAAAAAAAAATGCTTGACTTCCTGGTAAATAGACCATATTATACACTGCATGAATTTTTGTCTGACAGATTCGTTAACAGTTGAAACGCCATTTTATGTTTTGATGCAAAATGAAATTAATACAGGTTTCTTTATTCAATCCGTATTTAATATTATAATGTATAGCTACTGCAATTTATATATTTTGTCACAAACTATTGTATGCCTAACATGGTGGAGCAGTGCCAGAACACAACAACCTTTAGACCAACCTTTGTAACCACTGTCTCACAATAAAGATCTTTGACTTTGACTTTGAAAACCTCAAAATACAATACGGTAGTTGACAGGTAGTCAAATTGAATACTTTTATTGAAATGTCAAAAACTATACTTTTCTATGAATTTTGTATTGGATCGCAACTTGTCATAAGGTGTCATCATATTTCTGCGTCAAACAGCATACTTATTTCCTTAAAATTAGCGAGAAAAATCCAAAAGTAGGTAAATTGTCCAATCAATGGATGAGAGTATGATTATTATTTAATTATTTATTGCATTGAAAAGTTGAAACAATTTATTTTAAACCTAGGAAACTAGCCAAGTATTGTCCATCAGTTTAGCTAAGTATTCGTTCGAAAATGTATATTTATGGAAAAGAATTAGCTAAAAAATCCATCGTTAAACACTACTGCATAACAAGAGGTGTCCCAAATCCAATAATACTTTTCCCGACCCGGGAATTACACTCAAGACGGGCGTCTTGAGTGTATTTCCTCCGAGTGTAATTAATTACTCCGACTTCTAAAATAAGTTGCATTTGGTTCTTCTTATAGGAAGAAGAAGAGAAGCCAGAAGGCGACGCGGCGTTGAACGCTCTGTTCCAGAAGATATACGGAGAGGGATCCGATGAGGTGCGGCGTGCTATGAACAAAAGTTTTGTAAGTATTTCAAACGTAATTATCAAATCTAATGACACGCCTTCCCTCCCCCCTTTTCCTCGGCAAGAATGGGCCGGCTCGACCGGAGTGATACCACGGCCTCACAAAAAACCGACGTGAAACAACGCTTGCGTTGTGTTTCGTCGTGTGAGTGAGGTTACCGGAGGCCCAATTACCCCCTTCGCCAGTCTCCCCAATCCCCGAAACCCCTATAATCCTCATATTCCTAATTCCTAAAAGACCGGTAACGCGCTTGTAACGCCTCTGGTTTTTCGGGTGTCCATGGGCGACGCCGATTGCTTACCATTTTAGGTGAGCCGTCTGCCCGTTTACCGGCTTATATCATAGAAAAAAAAGATGGAGCTAATGCTAATTTCCTAACCATTCAATTTCTGACAGGTACAGTAATCACGCAAACATTTGTGAAAGAAATTTTTACAAAACTAGTAGAACGAAAGTATTATTGTAATTACTCTTATGTTACTGAGCATAGGGTAGTTGCCAGGGTACGAAAATTTAAATTCTAATTAGTCCGTCAGTTAGATAATGAAAAAATATTAGACACGTATTTTTGATTTTCTCGCATAAAGTTACAATACTTAGATAAAATGGCGCTACGTTTAAGAGTGGTCGTTACGTCACAAAGTGCTACAAAATGTAGCACGCTGTGACGTCACACGATAAGTATTTAATTTTTTGAGTAAAAGAAAAATACTTGTCTAATGTTTTAAATTAATCTACATTTAGGAATGGGTATATTCCTAAATTTTAAATAATTAAAAAAACATAAAACTCTATAATATTTATTCAATATGGCATTTTTTTATGGTCCGAACATCAATGGCATTAAGTTCGCCTTATGTACCATTATTTGGTTGTATTGTGTACCACTTCACCCACCCTGAAAATCTTGTATAAAATTAACATCATCATCATCACGCCTTTTATCCCCGAAGGGGTTACATTACGGCATTTAATGCCACTGTACAATGTAACACTCAGTTTTCACTATTTATGTTATAAGTCCCATGTAATAGGGGGTGATCCTATTGCCATATACCGGGCACAATTCCAGACTCCGTGCTACTACTGAGATTTTTTGACAAAGCCCAGTAATACTTTGCCCGATCCAAGATCCCTTGCCCGGCAGGCGCAATCGCGACCACTCGGCCAACGATGCAGTATAAAACTAACCTATGTTATGAATAAAATTTTATTTATTTCCAGGTGGAATCCGGAGGCACAGTGCTCAGTACAAACTGGAACCAAGTCGGACGAGATAAAGTCGAAATGAAGCCACCAGATGGTGTTGAATTCAAAAAATGGGAGTAGGCGTTAGGTGCACTTTTACAAATTACATAATAATTGTAATAGATGAATGTATGATTGTATGGATGCTTGGATGTCAGTGGTAATAGAAGGTCAAGAGATTTTTAAGAGAGGGGGAATCATCCAATTACTTCTGCTGACTTGGGTGAAGCGAGAGGGAGTGTCAGACTCTAACTGACTAAAAACCACCCCGTTCCTACTCGTGCTCTCGAAGCCGGAGCCCCGGCAACCCGTTAAGTCCTCCGCGGCTCCGTCAAATCAGCCCAATTGGGCCCCATCTGTGGTGGTCTGATGGCTCTATGAGGCGCGGAATGCGATTCACTATACGCTCAGCTCTGGTTCTGATCAGATCGCGAGCTCTTAGAATTATTACCACTGACAACAAGATTTCTGTACATACCACAGTCTATGAAGGCGTGATGATACGAAGAAGAGGTGTAGAGAAAGAAAGACTATGGATTTAAGAAATCAAAGACTAATTGGCTAAATAAAATAATAATTTTGTAATAACTTTTGAGATTAACAACACGAAAATATGATTTTTATTTTTAGTCAAAAACTTCATTAAAATATTAATGAAAATACATGGCTTATTCATGTACTCGACCGCTTTCGTTTGCTCATAATTATGAGTCCCGGTCGAGGCTAGAAACTAGTCGGGCATCCTCAAAAAGTTACATGAGTAAGCTGTATATTTTTTCAGGACTGAATGAAAGGTTAGACTGTGGTATCAAAAATGGTAGATTTTGTATTACTTAATTAAACTATGATTCTCTTTGTATCAAATAAAAGGGGTAGGCAGACTTACTAGTGTCGTGAAATAATCAGGAGCTGTGTGAGAGCTATGTTTCGGTACGAAGAAGCCGACTCGACCGGAGTGATACCACGGCCTCACAGAAAACGGGCGTGAACCACACGAGCGTCGTTTCGCAGTGTGTGTGATGTGTCTGGAGGCTGGCTCTATTCCCCCCCCCCCCCCCCATCCACATTATCCAAAAGCCTAATACCCAAACCGCTAATTCCCTACACTACTAAACCCCAAACCCCTTAACTAAATCCCCAAACTGTTACGGGCGGGGTCATAAGAAAATCGCTTCATTGCGACGTGAAATAAAATCAAACATACTTACGCATTTATTATGTATATTAAAACATGCTATTCTGTCTACCCCTTGCGAAATAGTAGGTCTTATGTCTAATGCATAATGTATTATTAATAATTATAATGTATGTACTATCGACAAAGTTTACGGTAGTACAGTTTTTAAACAAAACCCTGTGGGTGATCGCTATTCATCGGGCATTTTCCCTGTGGGCGCTCGCGCCAAATGCAAGCGAATATCGCCTAATGATGGTTGCCGCAAACTTTGTCGATTGTACCGTAGTATCATCTCTGTCTACCCCACAAAACCATGTAATAGCGTGATTGTAGGATGTGTGTAGAATGAAAATATTGCTACATTTAAATTAATATTACGGAATAAATGTTTTTTAATTGAAATCGTAGTTTTATTGTCGTCCTTTTCTCTTAATATTTACTTATTGATCCTTGGAGCGTTGCGGGAAAACTCGCTAAAATTTGATTAGAAGTGTTTTTTTTAATGGGACAAGCCCGCCACAACCTCCCAAAACCGCTGCAACTCCTGTAAGCTAGAATCTGCAGTAGATACAACCATTAAAACACCGGAAAACTGAAGTCCGGCGCGTCCCAGGGACATGAATAACTGTCTTGGTTCCTGCAACGAAGTTAATCAGAAGATATTATTAATCTTCTGATTCACTTCGTTAAACGTTAGTTTCCACTTCCTTAGGTGAATTACTGCAGTAGACAGAGTGAATTAAGCCTAAAGGCACAAAGAAAGAGACTACAACTGGGTGAAGCCCAGTCGCCAAGCACCACCACTAAAATGTAAGTGTGTCCTACCGGGGGTTTAGGTGTGCTATCAAAATAAATCTGTTTATTCAGTACCGTCTTTACCGTCCTTCCTTCGGGGTCTGGGCCCAGGCCCGCATTCTCAGGGGCCCCGAAAGACCGACAATTTCTACAACGGACATACAGGTGGTTGCCGCGCAACGTGTGCCATTCCATCGTGCAGCAACTCTTTGTGTGATTCCCAAATTGTTATTCCGGGTTTGGGTGTCATGTGTATGTGAACTTGTATGTTTGTAAATGCACCTATGATACAGGAGAAAATCAAAGTGTGGTGCAACGTTAAAAAATAAATATTCCAAAAGGGCTCCTAATTATTGTGCCAAAAGACCCGTAATTATTGTGCCAAAAGACCTCTAATTATTGTGCCAAAAGACCCCTAATTATTGTGCCAAAAAACCCCTAATTATTGTGCCAGAAGATCCCTAATTATTGTGACAAAGGACCCCTAATTATTGTGACAAAAACCCTAATTATTGTGACAAAAGACCCTTAATTATTGTAACAAAAGACCCCTAATTGTTGTGCCAAAGAACCCCTAATTATTGTGCCAAAGACCAACTAATTATTGTGCCAAAGAGGCCCTAATTATTGTGCCAAAGTGCCCCTAATTATTGCGCCAAAGAGCTCCCAATTTTTGTGCCAAAGGGCCCCAGGGAAAGCCCTAAGAAACCCTATGCTTATTGCTGCTGGATAATTCGTACACACTCGCGTCCATATAGGAATTGTGTCAACATCTACAATTCGCGATATTCCACTACTGGCTTGCTTTACTTCAGGGTTTTTCATAATTATAATATCCACTTTTGGCACTCGGCAGACAGGTTGAAGATTACCGTTCGAAAGGTATAGATTTATCAGAGCGCACTGATAGTGATATGTATCGTGATTATTTCGTTGTAAAATGATTCTGTCTCGGTAATACAATGGTTTTACAAAGAAATAAAACACAAAATAAGTGGTGAACCATTGCAAAAAGTAAACTTCGAGAGCGCATACGAACTCGTAGTACATAATCGAAACAAAACGCCATGTAATTCTCGAAGAGGTAATTCTCGTCAGGCGGTCCGTGTGATGCGAAGATGTATCAATATTTACGTCTATAGTCTCATGTGAAAGTCAAATAATATTTTTTATAAACTACAGAAACTACGTCTTCATTTCATTTGTTTTTACTTTAAGTATACATCAAAAATACTCCTTATAGCTAGTTGTTTTGCTGCGTGATGAAAACGAAATTATTTTTACGGTGTATGATAGAGATCGGGTACGGTACTCATCGTCTCGAGAAAAGTATCTAGAGTAGTGACGAATGCATTCGACTCCGCTGTCACCACACTATAATTAGGTAACACATATAACATCACGCCTTTTATCCCCGAAGGGGTAGGCAGAGGTGCACATTATGCCACTGTACAATGTAACACCCACTTTTCACTATTTATGTTATGAGCCCCATGTAATAAGGGGTGAACCTATTGCCATATACCGGGCACAATTCCAGGCTCCGTGCTACGACTGAGAATTTTTTAAAACCCAGTAGTACTTTGCTCGACCCGGGAATCGAACCCGAGACCCCTTGCCCGGCAGTCGCACTTGCGACCACTCGGCCAATGAGGCAGTCAACTGTAATTAGGTAACTGCATAAAAATAAATTAGGTTGTAAAATAATAATAATAATAATAATAAATCTTTATTAGGCATTCCAATGTTTACAGTAAAAATTTACAATGACAGCCGCACTAGGCAAAGCCTGTATCGCGGCTATCAACAATACGATTTGCTTAGGACTAATGCGATCAAAATACTAATACAAAAAAAAAATTAAGTAAAATATAACAAAAGGACAATTAATGTGTGAAGAGTATGTATGTGAGTGTGTGAGTGTGTGAGTGCGTGAGTGTGTGAGTGTGTGAGTGTGTGAGTGAGTGAGTGAGTGAGTGAGTGAGTGAGGGTGAGTGAGTGAGGGTGTGTGTGTTATGCGCAAGAGTATTTTCAGCATCTTACTGTGTGGGTTTTAATAGCTGTTCTACTTCGTTGTATGTTAAATTATTTAAATACTTTGTAACTTTTGTTTGCATTACGTGCACCGTGTCTTCTTTAGATTTACAATTTTTACAGATTTTGTTGTATAAATAAGGAAATAAAAAATTAGAAAATCTTTGTGCAAAAGAAGTATTGACTGTGGGTACCGGGATTCTAAATATTCGATTAGTCAGCAGTTGATTGTACAATTCAGATTTCAATATTTGTTTATGGGTACGACAGACTGCAGCTTCTTTAGTTTCGTTACCACAGAACGACACAACTCTAGCAAAAATCCTCTAAATTCCCGACCTTTTTGTTTTGGTGGGAAATTATAAAATACTAGCTTCTGCCCGCGACTTCGTACGCGTAATCCCATGTTTTCCCGTCCCCGTTCGTGATTTTCGGTAAAAAGTAAAAAAAAAGTATTGGTTAAAAAGTATCCTGTGTCGGTCTCCTGGCTCTAAGCTACCTCCCTACCAATTTTCAGCCAAATCTATTCTGCCGTTCTTAAGTTATAAGTGGTGTAACTAACACGACTATCTTTTATATATATAGATCATTTGACTTGGGAAAGTCATTACTTCGATAAAAATTAAAACAAATGACAACTATCTATAAGGTTTAAATTCACAAAGAGGATTCTGTTAGTATTGTTCTACATCGTTTTCTTTCTATGACAATCTACAACATAGATTTAGCGTAGAGATTAGAAATATGGCGCGAAAGCCCGATCGACCGACTGATCAAGCTCGCCAAATAAAGAATATACAATAATAAAATGTTTATTTGGTGTAAAAAGCCAGATTACAAAATAAATCTAAATCTAAAAATAAATCTAAAAAAAGTCTAAAATTTATATGTAAAACCTGAAGTAGGCTCAAGCCTGTGTTTCAGGTTAAAAATGTGCTGTAAAATTTAAAACACAATAACATTGCTTATTGTTGAGTTGGTACCTAAGTATAACAGGTGCGCGTGTACAGTTTTATAAACAAACGTAAGCAAAAATAACTAAGTCAACTATAACAAAATTATTTGCATAAAAATGAGGATGAATTGGTTTTAGGAGTCCACCAGTGCGGCGGAAAGTAAATAATATTTATAAGGTTAAAAACACCGTTTAATAAAATATAACATTCTGTATACAGGGTTACAGGTTAAGTCGACCTAGATCCTAGAATAGTAATAGCGTTGAGAATAATAAACAAACTAATCTGCTACACAAAAATAGCAAAAACACTATGAATTAGTGACACAAAATCAGAAAAAAGGGTCAATTATACAAAAAATCTTCATTTTATTTAATAAATAATCAAAATCCAATATCTCAGTATGGGTTGGTTTGGGGTGGGGTGTTTCATGGTCAAATCAGCTAGGAATGATGAAAACTAAAACCCGTTAAAGGATCTAGGTCGACTTAACCTGTAACCCTGTATACATTTTTGCATTGAGAAACAATAATGAGAAAAACAAAAGTCTTGACAGATTTTATTTGAAGAAGAAAATGCTAAAGAAAAGAGGTGTTTTTTTAAGGGGGGAAAGTCGTCGAATGTCTGCTCCCGCCTGGGTGAGGCGGGAGGGTCAGACTCTTACCTACTGACTAAAAACCACCCCGTTCCTTCTCCTGCACGTCGAGCCGAAGCCCCGGTTACCCGTTAGGTTCTCCGCGACAAGAAAAGAGGTGTAGGTAACTAATAGTAAAAAGTATGAATATGAGGAAGGTACGGAATAATGAAATGATAAATAATGAAACGTAGATGATTAGCCTACATGGTCATTACATTCCGAAAGGTAAAGGTTCATAGGTACCCAAGGAAATCTATGACCAGAATCTTCATAGAAAAAGAAAGCGTGGCCGCCCTGGCAAACCTGCCGTCGCACTGTAATGGTTGTACGGGTATGATGCATCGGTATGACGTGGAGCGAGGTGAAGCTTGAAGTTCATATCGAACGACATGGAGAACCTCTATGGATTCCCTCTGTTCCACATCGGGGATAAGTCCATGTATTTGTCTAGATATGTGAATTGTGTCTAAACTACCTAATTGAGCAGATGAGCTGCTAGGACATACCTGTCGCCTGAACAGTCAACCTCGCTACATCCTTGTTGACTGGACATCTACACTACATGAGCTGCTGTTTACATGTGAACATTAGCTCATGACGATACCTAAGTACGTGTTGCGCCTGGACAGTAAACCTCGCCACATCCTTGTTGACTGGACATCTACACTACCTGAGCTGCTGTTTACATGTCAACATTAGCTCATGACGATACTTAAGTACGTGTGTCGTCTGGACAGTCAATCTCGCTACATCCTTGTTGACTGGACATCTACACTACATGAGCTGCTGTTTACATGTGAACATTAGCTCATGACGATACTTAAGTACGTGTGTCGTCTGGACAGTCAATCTCGCTACATCCTTGTTGACTGGACATCTACACTACATGAGCTGCTGTTTACATGTGAACATTAGCTCATGACGATACCTAAGTAGGTATGTCACCTGGACAGTCAACCCCGCCACATTCTTATTGACTGGACATCTACACTACACTAGATGAGCTGCTGTTTACATGTGAACATTAGCTCATGACGTTACCTAAGTACGTGTGTCGCCTGGACAGTCAACCTCGCCATATCCTTGTTGACTGGACATCTACACTACACTAGATGAGCTGCTGTTTACATGTGAACATTAGCTCATGACGATACCTAAGTACGTGTGTCGCCTGGACAGTCAATATCGCCACATCCTTGTTGAATAGACATCTACACTACATGAGCTGCTGTTTACACGTGAACATTAGCTCATGACGATACCTAAGTACGTGTGTAGCCTGGACAGTCAACCTCGCTACATCTTTGTTGACTGGACATCTACACTACATGAGCTGCTGTTTAGATGTGAACATTAGCTCATGACGATATCTAAGTACGTGTGTCGCCTGGACAGTCAACCTCGCTACATCCTTGTTGACTGGATATCTACACTACATGAGCTGATGTCAACATTTGCTTGAGACGACATCTACCTAAAGTGGCTGACAAATTCATATACAGTTTGAACACAAAGTACGCAGGCTTGTCGGTCGTATTGTGGTTGAAATCTGATATGAAAACTCGCATCTCGCATAGATGCCGCTATCAGCTCTTCAAAGGTGTATTTTGTAGTACAGAATATAATGTGTCCCTTTCACACCGTCCTTATGGCGTATCTTTGAGTCTCCCTCCAAAAATCTATAAGGGGCGTCTCGAGTAGATTTTAAGGGTTGGGGGTAATATTCGATTGGACGTTTTGAAGCTTGTGTCCAACCTGAATTCAGCGTCTCTATCATATGTACGGAAAATAATGTGATAGCAATATTGGAAATTTGAAATCGTTGATAAAAATGAAATGTAAATATTGTAAGTTAATCAAAAAATATGACGAGAAAGAGCGTGAAATATACTTTCAGACTACATAATTAGTTTTTCATTTAAGTGTATCGTATCTACGTAAAAAAATCCTAAAGTTAACGTTTCTGAATCGCGCAAGCAAAGTTTTCATACCAGTTTTCTTTAGTACAATTTTCCTAAATCATATGTCGGAGATCCGTAGCTACGCCGGTAATCGGTTTGGCTGGGAGCCGACCTAAGTCCCAGCCATCAGATTTGCTGAAGCAATGAAGCAATCATTATATGGGAAATACATAATTTAATGTCACTATGATGTCAAGAAAATGATAAAGAGAGATTTCGGTCTCAACCCCACGGTCGTAGCTGATTTGATCTCCTTTTTGTATTTTTGAAATATAATAATAGACAAATGAATGTTTAAGAATACATTTTTGGAATTGACAGAACTTTCTCAATTCTCTTTTGATATTATGTCATTTGTTTTTAATCTAATTTCTTTCTTGTTTTGTTCAACTTTAGTTGCGGGGAGTCAGTGGATGCAGGTGGCGAGTTGTTGTTCGACGTGGAGAACTAAGTGGGAGGCTTTTCTCTAGCCGTAGACGTCGGCTTTTGATGATGATGATGATGATGTATTGTGTAACGTAAGCTACACTCCCAGCATATAAATTGTGCTATTTAACTATATTATCGAACTATACATTTCAAGCAAGGTGTGTAGAGCGTACAGTTGAACTATACAGTTTTGACTGAACGTGTGTAAGCTGTATGGACCTACGATTTAACTTACAATTATTTTTATTTTAGGTAAACATTTTTATTACTTTGTAAAACTATTGTATTACCGAGACAGAACCGTTATACTTCGGGTTAACGGGTAACGAAATAGAGTTTGTATAAGTATCTCCTAACTATTTCGAGATATATGTCATCTTACTCGTTGCCATACATCTTACTCGTTGCCATACATCTTATTCATAGGCCTCGTTGCCCAAGTGGTCGCAGTGAGACTGCCTGGCAATGGGTCTCGGGTTCGATTCCCGGGTCGGGCAAAATAATACTGGCTTTTTAAAAAAAAATCTCAGTAGTAGCACGGAGTCTGGAAATGTGGCCGGTATATGGCAATAGGCTCACCCCCTATTACACGGGACTCACAACATAAATATTGAAAAGTGGGTGTTACATTGTACAGTGGCATGGAGTACCGTAATGTGCACCTCTGCCTACCCCTTCGGGGATAGACGGCGTGAGGATAAGATATTAATAAAACATCGACGATTGCCTCGTTGGCCGAGGGGTTGCAATTGCGACTGCCGGGCAAGGGGTGTTGAGTTCGATTCCCGGGTCGGGCAAAGTATTACTGGGTTTTAAAAAAATCTCAGTCTGAAATCTGAAATTGTGCCCGGTATATGGCAATAGACTCACCCCCTATTATATGGGACTTATAATATAAATAGTGAAAAGTGGGTGTTACTTCTGTGTGCACCTCTGCCTACCCCTTCGGAGATAATAGACGCGATGTTATGTTATGTAATAAAACAACAAGCATTTTCTCAATGATTTATTTTTAAAACTTTATGACTAGAAAAATCACTAAATCACACACACACGCATAGAAATCCATTTAAACCTACTTTTTCACCACAATTTATCAAATATTATGTTATTCTATTTACAATTATTTACGTATTCAGTGTACGTATAGTTTAATATAAGTATATTATACAAGGGACTTACAAGGTACCTAACCGATAACTGATAAGAAGTGGTTGTCACATTATTTTCTTTATAGAAAACAATTTTTACACTTGACTGGTAACATCGCAAAATGAACTGACAGTCAGGGAGTTTGTACAAAATAGCCTTTGTATACCTATTATACAATAATACCAGAGCAAACTAATGTGATGTTTCCTGTACCTTCCTTCACAAAAAGTTAAGTTAGAAACTTATACGTAGATACAATAATTTCAAAGTCAAAGTCAAAGCATTTATTTCAATTAAACCATGGTTGGGTACTTTTGTTGTTTGAAACGTCAACAAATACAAAATAAATAATAGTCTGTCAATCAGTCCGTCAGTGAAACTAGGGGAAGCTAGGTGCTCATTCCAAAATGTAGATTCAAATGAAGAAGAACAAGCAAAAATCTCAATTCTATGTTTCATTGTGGGGGTTCCGGAGCAGGTCTATTATAGAGGACCCGGTGGCTCTCTTAGGTGATAATGGTGGCCACCGGTATACTTAAAGTGTGGTAAAAATCCCATAATCGTTTGTTCTCCCCAAGCGCCTTTTGAAAGTTTCCCCCGGTTATAAGACAAACAATGATCCCGTTTTTCATCAGTTGTGTTAGTATATTAGGTATTTGTTGTTAAAAAATTATTACCAAACTCCTAGTACAAAAGACCAGGGTTACTATTGAAACCAATCTCAATTTCAATGCAATTTCAATCCAATAAAATCTCAAAAATTATTTGATGTTATAACTGTACAACCCCTATCGTATTGTAGTAACTTGAAAATGGCTATCAGCAACAGGGACATGGCGGTAGTGGGCGCTCTTTTGGGTGGGGAGGGTTCGCTGTAAGCTTAAATTGTGATGCACGCGTGACATTAATATACCTCTATATTTGTGTGTGTTTAATAATGTTAAAATGTAGTAAATATAATGTAACGTAATGTAAATTTTATCAATAAGACTGACAAAATACATTGGCACTACTGGAATCGGCTTACTGCTGCGTGAGCAGACGTCATGCATTCTTAAATGTTCTACAGTCGGTGGCGCTGTGGACTGGGTCGCTCCGTTCCCCACGAAATGGTTGATCGGACCGATTGCTGGCCCTCACGTCATGCTCGTGAACGGGCGCCTTCTGCTGGAGCAGGTCGGCTCGCTCATCGCGCGTGTGGGCCGATCCAGTAAGGTTAATGTAAATGTAATAAAACATGTATTGTGTATATATAGATATTAGATTTAGACACAACCTTCTTTGTGAAAAAAAAATGTGGTTAATGTAGCACGTAAGATTTTTGTAACAATTAATTTTGACTGTAAATTAAAAGAAAATGTAATGGAATGACAAGGGCACGGACAAGAGTCCGTGGAGAATAAGAAATGTAATATTAAAAAAAACCCCTATCGTAGCTGTTAATATAGCATTCAGAGAACGGAATATAAAGCCAAACTCAATACGATTTAGTACATTTAATATCCACGCAATACAGATGCGAAGGACGCTAGTATTTCAACTCAGGAGTATGAAATTTAACAAGACCAATTTCAATCGATCGGAATTGGATTCAAAAGTAAGCGTCGTCTGGTTTGTCCTTATATTATTGCATACAAGTAGATACTTCAGGTTAATTTGCTGCTTTAGTACTTATATTATTCTGAATCAGATTGTTTTAAATGGGAGGTACGTTTGGAAAAAAGTTGAGTCCCTATTGGGCGTCAGTAATTCAAATGGCACCCAAATGGGACTAAAAGTAAAACTATATATTGTAATCGATTTAAATAAGATTTTATGCTTAACAAAACTTAAATTACTGTGTAAAGAAATTACTTTAATTGAGTAGATTTTTGACTTAAAAAAGTGTCCAGTCCCGTTTGGGCGTCAATAATTTATATTTGTAATATCATTTTATTTTTTAATCTGAAGTTATTTTAAACATTCTACGCTTCAAATGTAGAACGATAATCGAAACTAGACAAGAATACCTTTTAGAAAATTATTCTTATAATATTATACATGTTAGATTTTTATTTGCTAATTAATCTTAGACTACCCATCCCAGATATTGCACTCTTTTTCTTATCAGTCCCATTTGGGCGCCATTTTCAAATTCAGTACAAAATTGATATTACATCCGTAGATCGGAAATTCACTAAGTTAATTACTGTTTTGATAAATTGAGTTTTGAAACAAAACATTCCATTTGTCTGCGAAAGGAAAAGTCGAACAGTTTTTGCTAGTTAAATTACAAATTCCATATAATATACCAAGCTTAAGTCACTTTATCAATGATAAAGCATCTCTAAGAATGTCTTGTTTATAGAGGTATGTTCTTGTGTTAGCCTACGGTTACTGCGGATCAAAATAATGATATCTTGCTTGCTTTGTTTTACAACAATGATCTTATCCATTACACTTTACTCTCAATAACATAAAAACATACGAAATGAAATAAATATCGCAGGTTATTCACGTGAATATACTGAGAAAAGCTCTACTAGTTTCGAGCCAATACGCGACATCGGCGCGACCGCGTATGCTGCTGATGAGGAAGAACCCCTCTGTGGCTCGAAACTAATACAGCTTTTCTCAGTATATTCACGTGAGTAACCCGCGATTTTTAGTTAACACACAAACAGTAATTTTAGCCTTAACGATTTTCTCTCTACATCTTTCAAAAAATCAAATCATTCAGCCTTTATGACTACCAACACTGAACAGATCTATCGTAGCTTTGCTGACAGCACTTGGGTAGCTCTGAACTCTGCCTTCCATGATAGTGGATATCTCTCCAGAGCTGGACTGGAGACCGTTCCGCACTGGAGGGACTTTCTTTCCGTTGATTAAGATGTTGTTAAGGTCTGGTGAGTCTGGAAGAAATTTAAAATATTTATTGATAATGTAAAATTTTGGAATATGTCAAAAATATCACTGAGCCTAAAATTATACCCGGTGTAGGGCAGTAGGCTCACCTCCCACATATTCAATGTAACACTCAGTTTTCATCAGTTATGGGGGTGGTATTTTTTTAAGGGGGGAAAATCATCGAATAACTTCTCCCGCCTAGGTGAGGCGGGAGGGAGTGTCAGACTCTTACTGACTAAAAACCACCCCGTTCCTTCTCCTGCAATTCGAGCCAGAGCCCCGGTAACCCGTTAGGTTCTCCGCGACAAGTGGGTGGTAAGTGTGGGTGTAGTAATACGAGGTGCGCCTTTTCTTTAATGACAGGATGAATCCTTCAAAAGGCGCCTAGCGTTTGGGAGAAAGACTAGGGAGTGTAGACTCACTAAAACCATCGCGGTGGCCACCCTCAGCACTTCTAAGAGGAACCGGGTCTTCTGAAACAGACCTGCTTCGGAGCACCCACGGTGCAACGCGTGATACAGCATACCCCTAGGGAGACGTGCTTGTCCCTTGAGCATAGCTTTGCACGGTAGCAAGTGACCGTCTTGCCTGTGGCCACTGTTCATACTTCTAAGAAACTTTCGAAAAACCGTAAAGCCCCTAATAATAGAGTAGTTGCCTAATTTTTATTTTAATGTCCGTCTGGTAGATTATTTTAAATCATTAGACACGTATTGTTTATTTTCTTACAGAAACGAATAGTTTCGACGATATATTGATTTGAAATGTCGCGTGACGTCACTTCTATGTACATTTTATACGTAGAAATGACGTTTTAGCTACCAGTCCTAAACTTTGATTCATTTTATCTAAGTATTGTTTTATTATACGACAAAATAAAAAAAATAATTAAAAAAAGGATTACGGACTAATTCGATTTTTAATTTTCATACTCTGTTATCATCCCAATTCTTTGCAATCCGGGAATTGATCCCGATATCCTTTTCTCGGCAGCAACGCTTGCCAAAGCACAAACTACGTAGTGGGTTATATAAAAAAATATAAAATACAAGAATAGCTAATATTCACATACCCTCATCAACATTCTTAGTCTTCTTCAGCATGCCAACAATACAAGGTCCCTTAGCGAGAGACCAGGAGGGCACATTATCCTCCCTTTTAATAGGCTCCAAAATATTCCTCCTTGACCGCATAACATTAGGCAAATCCCCCCTATTAAAATTATTATCTTCCAAATTTCTTTCTGGCAAGACCGCCACAGGCTTAGAAACTGGCAACACAGCGGGTTCCATTTTCGAAATTTGATTTTCAACGGTAAATATTTCTTTGGTTGCTTCGTCTTTTTGTATTATGGTTTTATATCAGCTGATGAGTTCGTTTCTGTGCTGTCTTGTGATATCAGATGATGTTTTGGAGATATTGAGTCTATTCTCCTTGGTATATTCTTTAGTTTTGGGGGCTGGTCTTCCAAGGAGAGCGGGGGTGCAGTCGCCATGTATTGGTTGTACATGTTTCCTATTAACTCTTCTGTACGTCTGTAATGATACAGGTTATTTAGGTTAGAAAAATAATTTGGTACTTATTTGTAATACCTTAATTTAAGTATGGGGAAGCCATGCTTCGGCACGAATGGGCCGACCAGAGTTATACCACGGCCGAGCAGAAACCTGACGTGAAACAAAGCTTGCATTGTGTTTCGTCGTATAAGTGAGGTTACCGGAGGCCCAATTACCATCCTTCCCAATCTTCTCAATCCCCGAATCCCCAACAATCCTCAAACTCCTAATCCCCAAAAAGTCGATAACGCACTTGTAACGCCTCAGGTGTTCCAAGTATCCATGGACGACGCCGTTTGCTTACCATCAGGTGATCCATCTGCTCGTTTACCGGTTTATTGCATAAAAAAATACCTAATAGGTTTGGAATTAGGAGTTTTTAGGCATTGTTTCACCACTTTCAGTTCGTAATCATCTTGATTATTGTTGTGTTGTCTGACATTGAACTCGAACCCTCATTATTGACAGTAGGTAATACAATACCATTTTACATGCAGTGTGTAAACAGAATGCTCCCGAAACGCTGACAAATAGAAACTGTTTTTTACAATTTTAATCGTTTCCGTGTTATTCAAGCAACATCAGGGTTGAGCAGTTTTTTTATCTATAAATTTTTTAGAGGCTTTTATCACAGATATGTCAGCCCTATCGTACCCTTTACATTACTTTACGTACTTTACATTACTTGACTATTATATTTTCATTAGGTACTCTAGAGGATAACTTGATTAATTGTTATTCGTGGAGGACCAAAATCAAATAGCACAACTTTTTCATAATCGCTGAAGATGGTACGACGCGACACCAGGATAAACTGGTTTTGTGTACCTGAAGGCGTTTCGTTTATATCCTGTTGAAAAAAGAGTTAAGTACCTAAATTAAATATGTCTTACCTAGTCAATGGTATAATTACAGTTTGTGGTGGCGCATTGGTAGGATGGTAGGCGTTAGGACCGAAGCCATCGAGAGCTGAATTACCAGTGACCTACGAAGGGAGAAATGACATTAAAATGTATTCTCTTAACACATGAACAAGTCTTTTGACGTGACAACGTCTTATAAATTGGTTTGCCGGATGACACTTCAAGAAACTGCGTTACGCTCAGCTCACGTTATGCGCTCACAATGAGAGCGAGTGAGAGGCACGCGTCCCTTCCACTCGGGCATGGTTAGCCCGCCTAAGAGCGAGAGAGACAGACATAAAAAGTGAAAGGCACGCGTCATTTTACCACTCAAAGTCGTTGTCACGTAAAACTTTCGCCCGTATTTTTCGTATTAACTTTACAGGCAACCAATTTTTTTTTAAGGGGGGAAAATCATCGAATGGCTGCCCCCGTCTGAGTGAGGCGGGAGGGAGTGTCAGACTCTTACTGACTAAAAACCACCCCGTTCCTTCTCCTGCACGTCGAACCGGAGCCCTGGTAACCCGTTAGGTTCTCCGCGACACATGAACAAGTCTACATGCGAAATAATTTAGTTGGTAGTTTGAATTTTGAATAGTAGGCAGTATATATTAATTTCTTCGAATAATATTATGATGTCGCCATTTTTTAATTTGCATGCCTCAGTATGGTAGGCGTAATATGGTCGGAACTGTACTTTTTTGATAAGTTAATAGTTAGGTTAGTTCGGATAGTAAGGTTAGTTACTAAAAAGAAAGAAAAGAAAAACTTTATTTCACGCCAAAAACAAGTGACATGTATAGATATATCATTCTATTAGTAGTCCCAAGTCTGCGGTGAAATGGGACCAGTTCAGTATGTACAAGACAGGGCCTTGCGCTGGTATTCTACAGGCCATTTAAGTGACTCGTGCACAAAATTGCGAATTCGCAACGTAGAAAATTACGACGCGAATTGCTGCGATGCGATTTCGTGCGACAAGGCGTCTCCCAGGGTGACCATCTCTTCGACGACCGTCAACCGTACTAAACGTATTTTAAATTGAAAACTAGGTCGTAACATGGATTGTAAAAAGAAGTGTGCACTTATGTTATTGCTTAGGATATACAGGAAAAAGAAACAAAGAAGATTTTGGGAAGATAAGCTTTTGATGCGCGATGGGAATCAATTCGCATGTTCTTGCGATGCGTAGAGGGAGCTCGCACATTTTTGCGATGCGACGTCGCATCGCAGTTTTGTGTACGAGCCTTAAGTCATTTACTCTGGCCTTTACCCGAAAAGAAATGTAGTATAATTTTTGTTTTCTTTTTTTTTAATGTTGCCACACTAATGTGTGGTAATTCCTAACGAATTTTCTCCTGTGTCGTGGGTGCGTTTACAAACATACAAGTTCACATACACATGACACCCAGACCCGGAACAACAATTTGTGGATCACACAAAGAATTGTTCCGTGCGGGAATCGAACCCGCGAAACGTTGCGCGGCAGCCAGTTGTCTAGCCACCGCGCCAACCGTGCAGTCAGTGCTATTGCATAAGAGATACAGAATGTGGCGACACGTCATGCACAAGTCAACGGATGACGTTATTAAATCCTACATCGCACATGCAAAGTTTACATTCGATTTAACACGGATAGAAAATCCCAACGAACAACTGTTGGGCAGAAAGCCCGCCAGGCACGATCACCTCGCCTGGTCGGAAGATCCTCCTTTTCCGATCTTAGGGAACTATACCTACTCTCTGTTCCCTGAACAGAAAAAAGAAACAAAGAATAATTTGGTATGACAAGATTTTGATGCGCGATGCGAATCAATTCGTACCTACATTACATTATTACCTACTTATGCTTAATTTTTCAGTTACCTCCAAAACTCCAATTTGTGTGGTCCGCACATGATAAGGGAAGTTCTTATTCGCAAACACTGGTAATGTCAGCAACTGTAATAAAAATTGAATAATTAATTAGATAATTCGTTATTATCAACAGCCTAATAAGAAGCCCAGTTTATAACATATTATAACATCATGACTTTTATCCTCGTAGGTGGAGACAGAGGTGCACATTACGGCACTTAATGCCACTGTACAATGTAACATTCACCTTTCACTATTTATGTTATAAGTCCCATGTATTGCCATATACCGTGCACAATTCCAGACTCCGTGCTACTACTGAGATTTATTTTTAAAAACTCTGTAATACTTTGTCCGTCCCAGGAATCGAACCCGAGACCCCTTACCTCGGCAGTCACACTTGCAACCACTCGGCCAACGAGGCAGTTTTTTATATGATATGTATATTTGTAACTTCGTTGTTTTCGTATATTTCTTCGCGATTTTTATACATAAAGTACTAGCTTCTGCCCGCGACTTCGTACGCACAATCCCGTTTTCTCCCGTTCCCTTAGGATTTTCAAGACTTTTTTCTGTCTTAAGAACCTTCCTCCTGACAATAATAATTACAACAAAAAAATAAACCCAAATCGGTCCAGCCGTTCCCAAGTTATAGCATGACAACGGGAAACCGATTTCATTTATATATATATATGTATAGATTCTATCTGATCTAGATGATCTGATGATTCTAGATGATCTATATGATCATCTAGAAAACTGTGTTTTAAAAACTATGGTACCTAAAATTCGAGTTAGCGTAGTATAAATTGCTTGCGTCGATGTGTCCACTCAATTTTATAAACAACTATCTGTTGCCCGTGACTTCGTCCGCTAAGAATATGATTTCTCTTTTGTCCCATGAGAACATTTAATCGGGTTAAGATTCCTATCAAAGTCAAAGTCAAAATCATTTATTTCAATTATAACAGGAAGGCACTTTTGAACGTCACAACAAAATATTTAAATATTAAATATAAATAATAAGAAAAAAAATGTCAGTCTGTAGGTCAGTCCTCTAGTGAAGCTATTTGCTCTTTATCACCGAAGTCACCCCATACCGTGCCGTTATACCAAATTTCATCGAAATCTGTTCAGTACCTAATATCAGCATGATTGATGGATAAACATCAACATTTTAATATTACTGTTATTCACTCACCAGAAACATAATGTGTCCGCAGAATGTTATAAACAATAGGACAGCAGTCACCACACTCTCTCGCACCCATTTATCTGTAACAAATCTAGGAATTACTGGCATTCTCAGGGTGTAGGGGGGGGGGGGGGGAAATCTCCGAATGACTTCTCCCGCCTGGGTGAAACGGGACGGAACGTCAGACTCTTACTGACTAAAAACCACCCCGTTCCTTCTCCTCCATTTCGAGCCGGAGCCCCGGTAACCTGTTAAGTCCTTCGCGGCTCTGTATCGTCATCACCTAAGATTTTCCCCCTTAAAAAAAACATGAATACCGTTACCGGAGGCCCAATTAACCCCCCAATATCTCCAATCCATGAATCCCCAACAATCCGTACAAAGAGTTTGACTCCTAATCCCCAAAAGGCTGGTAACGCACTTGTAACACCTCTAGTGTTCCAGGTATCCATGGGCGACGCCGATTGCTTACCATCAGGTGATCCGTCTGCTCGTTTACAGGCTTATCCCATAAATAATGAAGAAAAGGATGCCTAAAAATAGATTGAAATACATACCTATGTAAGTATTAGCAGTGAGTATGAACAGAGGTCCCGCGTAGAACCACAGAGTGCCGCAGATGAAGAACGGACAGTAGAACATGTTCTGTAAACATAATAAACAACATAACATGGGGTAGACAGAGGTGCACATTACGGCACTTAATGCTATTGTACAATGTAACACACACTTTCCACTATTTAGGTGGTGAGTGATTGCCATATACCGGGCACAATTCCGGACACCGTGGTACTACTGAGATTTTTTTAAAGCCTTGTAATATTTTGCCCGACTCGAGGAAATCGAACCCGAGAACCCTTGCCCGGCAGTCGCACTCGCGACCACTCGGTCAACGAGGCATTCATACAATAAATAACACTTATTATTTGAGAATAAAGGAAAGGAATCCTTTTATTCCCCTCTATCTACAATTCAGCTAAAAAAATATATTTATGTTTAGATTTTAATAATAACTCGTAATTGCTTTCATCTAAAATAAATTATTTCGACTGTTCAATACAAGAAAATATTTAAAAACAATTACACTTTCATTTATTGATTTTATTACCAACTTAATTTTAGTATTTTTCCAGCAAATGTTAAAAAAATAAGTATGCTGTTTTAGACGCTAAAAAACGTGACGTCACAACACAATACACAATCCCGTACAAAATTCATAGAAAACTGTCGTTTTTGACAGTTCAAAAAAAGTATTGAATTATATATATATCAAATTCAATACTTTTTTAACCCAATTACGAAGCCACAATGTCTTTTTAAGTTTTAACCCTTTGAGTACCGTCATTATAGACCCAATTAAAGAACACTAGGTTGAGGTCACCGGTGTCCTCGCGGTGTTTGACAGTTTAAGTTTCAATTGACATTGTTGTCCTAATTCTAGCCTACCTAGAATTCTTTAGTGCTTCAGAAAATGAGTTTCAAGGCATTTACGAAAAAATATTGGATTAAAACAAAATGTTATATAGATTACTGACTAAAATTGAATATACGCGCTCGGATATATTTGATATGAATAGGGCCGTATATAGAGGGCGCCCTAGACGGACATATACTGACCAGATTGGCGATATATTAAAGAAGGGCCAAATTGAAAGTACCCTTAACCAACGAGCATGCATGAAGAGATTGATGGTTGTTGATGAAGCGAAAGAGGTATGTAGGAATCGTAGTAATTGGCATTCCATAGTTTCTGCCATTGGAGACGGGCGTAAAGTTATGTATGAATGTATATACATTCATACATAACTTTACGCCCGTTTCTGATAAGTACCTACTCTTCTGCCGATCCCCTAAAATAAGAAACTTCCACTCACCTTTTCTGGGTACTTCCTGACAGTGAAGAAGGTGGAGTACGCGAACATGCACCATGCGAGGATCCTCAGCACGATCAGACCGTATCCAGCTGGACTCTCGTATAAGTACAACACTTCACCTGGGTCGAACGCCTGGAATGAATAGTAAGCAATAATTAGTAAGTATTAACTCGTCGAGTACCGGTTTTATAGACACAATTAAAGAACAATAGGTCGCGGTCACCGGTGACCGCTTGGTGTTTGACAGATTAAAGGTTTTTTAAGTTTACGTCTACTTTCGAGGATTGATCGATTTATTTTGAGGTACACCGGAACCTATAAATTATTGTTTATATCTGTAAGTTATTATTTATGTTTTAAATAAGATTAATATCGCATTATTATGCGATATTAATTTAAATTTAAATAATGTTAAATAATGTTTCAATAATAGTAATAATTAAATAATGTTTCAATCTCGGGGTTCATTTCTAGGTTGAGCAAAGATTGGGTCTTCTAGAATTTCTCAGTAATAGCTTTGTATAAAAATGTAGTCAAGCTATTTGGTACATGGGACTCATAGCAAAAGTGGTGAATTGGTATTAATTTGATGCCTAGGTACGCATCCGAGGATATAAAGACCTCACATTATTTATTTATTTTTCATCTGTTTCAGTTAGGGTAACCAATAGCTATATTACAAAGAATAACAATTCAGGATATGCTAATAGAAAGCCAATTATAGGTTTCCACGGCTAGCTACAGTATATCTTTGTAGAGGTGCATGCAATGCACATAAAAGTACTAAAATATCTATTCAGTAAAGGTTAAGTTGCCGACGCATCCTGGAACGACTTGTGGTAAATAGATCGAGTCCTAAATCTTTCCACAATCTATTAAAATCCCTGCTCACTCGCACAATATAGGAGTTCTGACTATAATTTGAGGAAGAAGTTTGGACAGCAATTGGTGGGTTAAATAGAACCGATTTTTTCGGAACATTAAATAACAACATATGCAGAAAGTCTTAGTAATCGATCTCGTTTTTCATAATTTTGACTCACTCCGCTATTCGGGGGCGATTTATAAATGGATGGAGATGAAATCTTTTACAAATTTTCGTAGAGTTTTCCGATCGATACGGTATCTTCAGACGAAAATAAAGAAAGCTAACATATCTCTTTTGGTTTATCCTTACTAATATTATAAATCGGAAAGTGAGTTTGTTTGTTTGTTCCACTATCACGCCGTAACTACTAAACCGATTGCATTGAATTTTTGCAGACGTGAAGTTACAAGTCTGGATTAAATAAGTAAGTACTTTTTATCCCGGAAAAAATTGATATTCTCGAGGGAAAACGAGATTATTGGTATAGATGGCGCTGTTTGTATTGGTATATGTCACATAGGCTACTTTTTATCCTTTTATGACGCGAGCGAAGCCGCGGGTAAAAGCTAGTAAAACATAATGCAAAGACAAGTTAGTAATTAAGACAAGTAGACTAACAAAGAATGCGTCCAAAACTCACCTTAGCCTGATATATAAACAGCACGATATAAGTGACGATATAACAGCACATGAACACAGTCAATCGGACTGTGAACCCGACCTTCAATCGACCTCTGGTTATAGTGTAACCCTTAGCCATTAATACCAAAAGTAAAAGAAACGACATCTCTGATAGACCGCAGAGGAATTGACCTGTAATTAAATAAAATGAATTATAAATAAAGTTTGGATAGTACATTTACTCTTCCCGCGGGTGTCGTATGCCATAAAACCCGAGTAAGGGAGATTTTAACAGTCTCGTAAATTTACCTCCCAAGCGTGGAAATCAATCCTATCTCTGTGAAGATGATAAGGCATGGCGTTATAACGTGGGTCACAAAATATAACTAACCAAAAACTTTAAATTTAAAAGGTGCACCTCTACCTACCCCTTTCAAAAAACTCCAATTCTCCAATCCCTAATCCCCAGTCCCTCAAAAACGCACGTCTGGCGTTGCGGGATTTTCATTCTATCCACACTGATTGCTTACCATCAGTTGACGTTTCAAAAGTACCAAACTATGGTTTAATTGAAATAAATGCCTTGACTTTGACTTTGACTTTGAGTTCTGTTTGCTCGTTTGCCATTAAAAACTCTTTTCAATTAAAAAAGTTTAAACTCACCAACAATCTTAGCATTCTCAGTGCCAAATCCATTAGCAGCATATCGTATGTAAGCTAAGCTTTGCAGCATAACTCCTGAGTGTTGGGATACGACTGACATTAAGAACAATTTATATGTCGAATGGAGAAGGTGTCTAGACTTCAGCTCGACACTGCACATCACTACGGCTATCATTACCACCACATATGCAAAGGTGTACGCTAGGAGTACTGGTAAAACATCTGTGGAAAGAGATTCAGTTAGTCAATTTTCATTATCATAAACCTTTTCTTAATGGTTAGTATATTTTTAAATATTTGGTAAAATGTATTAAAAAACTAGCTTCTGCCCGCAACTTCGTATGCGTAATCCCATTTTTTCCCGTCCACGTTCGTGATTTTCGGTAAAAAGTAAAAAAAAAAATTTGGTTAAAAAGTATCCTATGTTGGTCTCCTGGCTCTAAGCTACCTCCCTACCAATTTTCAGCCAAATCTATTCTGCCATTCTTGAGTTATAAGTGGTGTAACTAACACGACTTTCTTTTATATATGTAGATATAAAAAAAAACAGTAGCCCACTAGTAACGGGAGAAATCCAAGCTACCTGCGTCAGGGCTCCAGAGAGAGGAATTTCCGGACTATCAGCGCCGTGTCCAGAAGTACTGCTTCCTGCATCAGGCCCTTGACCCAACCATCTAACGCTAGCCTACTCAGATGTTGGTCGAGGCTTTTAACAATGAGGCCATTGGCAGATACCACTATCGGCACGATGATTGTTGAATCCACATCCCACATGTTGAGCTAAATTAAGACATTAACTTGCTTTATCTTTTTCAGCTTTCACGAGTTTCTCGTCATGTGGGATTGTTATATCAATTATCATTGTGCGACGGCTTGACCGATCTACCACCACAATCATCATAATCATTATTATCAGTTACAGGACGTTTATTACTGAACATAGGCCACATAATATGACTTTTAGATTAGGCAGTTGGAAGTGACCTATATCCAGCAGTTCCGTGCCACCCTTTTTCGGAAATGGAACCCAAGACTTCGTTTGTAAGATAAAACCAAACTGCCTCAATAAGTTGAAATCATTGTTTACTCTAAGGATTATTCTCGAGGTATTCTATGGTCAACAGCTGCAGCCAAATGCCATTTAGCGCTTGTCTACATGTAAGGTAGAATAGAACACAAAATTATATGGAATTGACATAAAATTTGACACTTGTCAGTGTCATCCCCACACATTCAGTTTTCTACTCTCTCTGTAGACAAGCGCTAAAGTGGCGTTTGGCTAAAGGCACAGGTTCGTCTTTAATAATTCTAGGTCATAAATATATTTCCAATCATTTTTAGTCTTTTACACTTTTACTCACAAAATTCGTCCGCAGAGAAGTGTTCATGCCAGAAGTCACCATCTGCCCGTTGGTCATCAAGAATTTATATCGGATGTCCAGACCCTGGAAGAAATAAATACATAACATAATAACATCACGCCTTTTATCCCCGAAGGGGTAGGCAGAGGTCCACATTATGCCACTGTACAATGTAACACCCACTTTTCACTATTTATGTTATGAGTCCCATGTAATAGGGGGTGAGCCTATTGCATAATAAGTACTATTGTACCAATGTTACTGTTTATTTACTGGCATTCCCAATAACTGCATTGTCACAAGAAACCATAGCATTTCAATATATAGGTACCCCTTACCTTATTACTCTCACAATTGCTGATGGCAATGAACCACCATCGCTCCCTAGCTGATCTGAATCTCCTAGAGTTGTGACAGGTGACCATCAAGTGCTCCTTCTCGCTCTGACTTGCAAGGGCTTTCGGTTCAGCGTTTAAACGACGTCGTCGGTATCGCTCGTAGAGGTCTAGTGATCTTTTTATTTTATGCTGGAATGAAAAAAGAGGTTTATGGAGTTTATTATATTAGGAGATTATGCTAAACTACATTTTTTTATTTATTTATTTCATTAAATAGTAATACATTACGGTCATAAAACCAAAGCGTTATACATTTCAAATAAATATACTTAAAAAAAACAAAACAGAAATGTCTTTAAAATTAAATGACAAATTACACGACACATTAAATTACATGACACACAGACTCAAAACAACAATTTGTGGTAAGACAACAATTTGGTAGCACAAAGGTTTTTTCCGTGCGGGAATCGAACCCACTACACATAGCGTAGCGGGTGCGTATCCGTAGTAGAAATGGTCGTTGCCTCGGGGCGCTCTGAGGATGGGGGCCCTGGGCACAAGCCCCGAGCCCTTATGGTAAACACGGTACTGGTTGTGGTACTTCTTCTCATATAGGGAATCAAAGTCCAAATCAAAGCTGAACTTCCCAAGGTCGTAAGAATCTAACTTAAAATCAGCCTCAGTCACTAAATCTCCAAAAGAACTCACCCCACTCCGATTTCCATTCTCAAAAAGAATTTCAACATCATCCTTCAAGTTTCCAAGATGGCTGCCGTTTCCAGGCGCAATGCTCTCCCATAATTCATCTTCAGGAGTCATAGTAGTAAAATTCCCATCAGTTGGTAGCAATTCGAACCATGTGGTGTTGGTATTAGGGTCTGTAATAGCTTTTGGGTCTCGAGTGGTTGTTTTCAAAAATTGGTCATAGTATGACGGTTCTGGAGGTGTCAGTTTGGTCGAATTTTTGGGTTTTTTCGGCGGATCTGTTGCTTTTGGTGTTGTTGTGCTGTAAATGAAATAGTGGGAATTTTAAATTCATCTCCTTTGTTAGATTAATAATAAAAATAATAAAAATAATAAAATAAAAATTTATTTTCAAACATAATAGTCTAGAAATGTACAGTATTGCTTAAAGCTATATAAAGTTCACAATATGAGGTGCCTGAACTAGGACATCCTGTGTTTCAGGCGAGGTTAGGTAATAGTAATAGACATTGTTATATAATCACTAGTACTTAAATGCTTATAAGTTAAGGTAAATTATGACAATATTTAGTTATGCATACTGATATAAAGTAATATTTAAATTCTATGCTTAATATGTATATAAGAGTATGTATGTAGTATATAAATTAGAGATTAGGAGCTTACGTTAAGTATTATTTAGGAACTAATAATAACTTCTCTAGAATAAACTACACGTTTAATTTTTTTATGGCAGTCGCCGGTAAACGAGCATACGGATCACCTGATAGTAAGCAATCGGTGTCACCCATGTGCACCTGAAACACCAAAGCGTTACAAGTGCGTTACCGGCCTTTTAGGGATTAGGAATTTGAGGATTGTGGAGGAGTCGGGGATTGGGGAGACTGGAGAGGAGGGTAATTGAGCCTTCGGTAACCTCACTTACACGACGAAACACAATGCAAGCATTGTTTCACGTCGGTTTTCTGTGAGGCCGTTGTATCACTCCGGTCGAACCGGCCCATTCGTACCGAAGCATGCCTCTCCCAAACTTTTATTGATAAAAAAAACCCAGCGAGAGTTTCACACATTATTTGGTAAAATCTCCAGAATGAGAGAGAACCGAATATACTCAATTGAAGATATTATCGAGAATCAAAACTTACCACATAATACTTCAACAAGCATTAGTCTACACAATCTTAATAAATAACAGTTAAAACAAACACAGATAGCTTTAAGATTACTTAAATTATCACCTAACTGCTGACTGCAGCATATCAAGCTAGAACTCCAGTATAAACTGACCGTCATTATGAGGAAAGGTCATATAAAATGGGACCAAGATAAAGTGGTTTAATATAGGTCAATGTGTTGCTGTGTGCACTGTGGGCGCCCCACGGACGAATGTGTTAACGAATATGGGTCAGTTGTTCTCTTAAACGTAGGTGCTATGTCAGTAACCTAACGTATAATAAAACTAGGATTTTTGTGATGTTATTCCTTGTTAAGTAGGTACTATAAGATCTAAGGTCCACTGACGAATGAAAACGAGGTTCCACGGATACCTCAAGAGAAAGACCATTCAATGGGGGCTAACGTTTTTTTGCTCGCTAACATAACACCACGCCTTTTATCGCCGAAAGGTTTTTTTTTTAAGGGGGGAAAATCATCGAATGACTGCTCCCGCCTGGGTGAGGCGGAAGGGAGTGTCAGACTCTTACTGACTAACAACCACCCCGTTCCTTCTCCTGCACGTCGAGCCGGAGCCCCGGTTACCCGTTAGGTTCTCCGCGACTCCGAATCGGCATCGGCCCTATTGGGCCCCATCTGTGGTGGTCTGATGGCTCTTTGAGGCGCGCGCGGAACGCGACGCGCCGTACGCTCGGGTCTGTTTCTGGTCGGACGGGGAGCCACCCATGCTCGCCGTCCGCAGGCCCGCGCTTACGGTGGCCGGAGATCGTCCCGCGATACCCGACGCCCGGTGTGTCCTTCGCGATGGCTGGATTGCGAGGAGGCAGCGCTTCGCTGCCTCACGCGTCCCGCCTCCTCCTTAGCTAGCATAACTGCTTCGCAAAAGGAGGAGACGGCATCCCAGTCCCCCTCGCTCCGCATCATGGCCTGCACAAGGCCCGGACGCGAGAGGTCGCCATCGCCGATCACTTCCCTGAGGGCACGGCGGTGCTCAGCCCACGCAGGGCATGCCGCTACAATTCAATGGGGGCTAACGTATAAATATTTGCTGGCCCGGTCGCGTAAATGTAGGAAGTTTTTATTAGTTAAATGGGTACTTTCCTTAATCAATAATTAATATTTTCCACTGTTCAATGCAATCAAATATTAAAAATATTCACAGGTTCATTAATTTATTGTATGACCAACATAATTTTAGTATTTTTCCAGCAAATAAAAAAAAAATAAGTATGCTACTTGACGCTAAAAAACGTACAATACACAGTCTCAAACAAAATTCATAGAAAACTGTAGTTTTTGACAGTTCGGAAAAAGAATTGAATTTGACTAGTTGGCAGGTACACAATTCCCTGTTAGAACACGAACAAGAGGATCATTTAATGTATTTGTGAGATTGTAAAAACAATTTTTTGGCAAGTTTAAGGATGTAGTTTCTTGCTCGGTCTTCTCCATTCGAAACTACACTTTGGAACGGCCCCGTTCGTTTACATATAGAAGTTCTATTCCTCCTAAGAGGTGCCGACAGTGACCATTGGAGTGGGACACATCAAAAGATGAAGTGGGAATAGCACATCTCAGTTTTATCCTGAAAGCCTATTGTTATAATTGAGCCTCCGGTAACCTCAGTTACAGGAGGAAACACAATGCAAGCGTTGCTTAACATCAGTTTTCTGCTCGACCGTGGTATCAACCCGGTCGAGCCGACCTGTTCGTGCCGAAGCATGGCTCTCCCACACTTAAATGGGATAGGGCAGGGAACGCGCAAATGGTATTAACATACAATAATGGAAATTAACAATCGGCGCCACCAGTGTTACAAGCGCGTTGCCGTCATTTGGGAATTGGGAGAATTGGAAAAGGTTTCATCTCCTTACCAAAAAAGGCCACCAATTTCTAAAATTATTATAGTACCTACTATCTGTCGCCCGCGACTTTGTCGGCGTAGATCATGAATTTTAGAACATAAGTAACTACATATTTTTGTTTCAATTTTCCAAAATAAAAGTAGCCCATGTTACTCCATTAGCTACCTGCCAACAATAGTCTTGCATAATCGGTCCAGCCATTCCACAGATTAGCCAGTATAAACAGATATACAGACAGACGAAAATTGTAAAAAAGTTATTTTGGTATGTGTATCGTATGTTAATTTATGTGTCAATTTTATTTATTTATATAGATGTAAACATTCAGTTTAGAATAGAGCAAAATACCTTATATATACGGTCCAGTAATTGAGTTAGGTCAAGATCACGTCCTTTCTCATATTGAGAGCAATCCCATTATTATATGTAGGTGGGCCAAGGTTCGTGGACTAAGTATGAAGTAACGAAGACTTATTTGGTTCAGAAAAAAACCTTTTTGTATAATGCTCCGGGTAATTCAACCGCTAATCTATTATATAGGGAAGCATTAATGTAATCAACTAGATACCAATATTACCAAATAAAAATATACTATAGTCAGGATCTTTATTGGCAAAAAAAATACAATACCACCTTCTAGAGTGGAGTTCATATGTATATAGCCCACTGTTATCTAAACGATGTTGTTTTGTTTTCGACAACCACGCGAACGAAGTCGCGGGCACAGCTAGTTCTTAATAATTTTCTACACGAAAATCTATCCAGGTATATAAAAAATGTCGTGGTGGCTCGGTGGTCTAAGACGCCCGTTTCTCATACATGAGGGTTCGAAACCTACCAACAGCAAGTACCAATATGAGTTTTTCCGAGTTATATTTACTTTCTAAGATTATTTAGACATCACTGACAAACGGTGAAGGAATAAATCGTGAGGAAACCTGGACTTATAATTTTTAATTATAAGTTTGAAATCGACAACCCGCATTGAGCAAGCGTGGTGATAATAATAAACTTAAACCTTCTTCGTTGAGAAGAGGCCTTTGGTCAGCAAGGGCCACTTATAGGCTGTTGATGGTGATTGATGTGATACAAAAAAGAACTATCCAATGCAATGCAGTAACTGAACAGCTTTAGTTTATCAGAAAGCCTAAGCATCTAAGGTCTGGTATTACAAAACCTGCTTGACGAGTAGGGGTCGTGATATTTTATTCTTTAAGTGTTGGAGAGCCAAGCTTCGGCACGAATGGGCCGGCTCGACCGCAGTGATACCACGGCCGAGCAGAAAACAGACGTGAACAACGCTTGCGTTATATTTCGCCACACGAGTGACGTTACCGAAGACCCAATTACTCAATCCCCACTCTCCCAATCCCGGAATTCCCAACAGTCTTTAAATTCCTAATCCTGAAAAGTCCGGTAATGTATTTGCTATGCCTCTGGTGTTTCGGATATCCATGGGAGGCGCGGATTGCTTACCATCAGGTGATACGTCTGCTCGTTTACCGGCTTATCACATAAAAATAATCTTTGGTCACCAGTTTAACTCGTCGAGTACCGGTTTTATAGACACAATTAAAGAACAATAGGTTGCGGTCACCGGTGACCGCTTGGTGTTTGACAGTTTAATAGGAGTTATGCACAACCAGACAACAGAAATCTTAAGTAATTAAGATGTGATACCACACAAATATTTATATGATTCAATTTGAAACTTCATACCGAAAAGAAGATAAGATGTTCTAAATAATACGCTAAAACCTTACCTCTTGGCAGCTGGTAACTCCTTATTATGTTTCGTGATAATACATCCTGAGTACTCCGTGTCTGGGTACCAGTGTGATAGTCTGATGATCTGGTTCTGTCCAGCTCTGTTCAATACCTCCTCTCTCTGTTTGCAGGTCTGTAAAGAAATTATAATTAATAGTCAACTACATAGGTTCTTTAGGTATAACCTATACCGATAGTATATAGTCGATACCTATATATAGTCGATTTTTCGATGCTCAGTAAAATTTTATCAGTGGAATAACTTTGAATATTTGACAATTCTTTCATACTAATAACTGTCTTCTGTTCTGTTCTACAGTTAAGAATTCACTGACGATTGAAAAATTGGTCGTCATCGTGTAATCTATAAGTTTTTATGGTCCCGGTAGTGCAATGTTTATAAAAATTGTATTTTAAACTGTCGTTAGAGAAAATCTTCGCTATAAAAGTATTTATTGTGATTTCGTTTTGTTTAGCAATTACTTAGGCTTCCTTTTTGAACCTTTGTCTTTTCTTTCTTAATTACAGCAACACTTTAGAAGAAATTTTTGAACCTTACCTTACTACTATGGTAAACGGACGGCCATTGAGAATCATCATCATAATACAGCAGGAGGTTAGGTATACCAGCATCCTTGTCATATTCTATGAGGTACTCGAACTGCCCCTCTAGGGAGAGGAAGCAAAAACGAGCGAGGAATGCCCAGTTCTGTGGAGATGATGAAGAGGATATTTCTAGAGTCGGCAGATTAACCACATAAGTAAAAAAAAATGCGTTTTGTTATTATTATAGAGGTATCAACAATGTTAAAATAAATTAATACATAGACCTCTTGTCTGTTGACAGTTGCGACCATAATGTGTTTTATATCGAGAGCCGGTGTTTTTTTTTTATAGCACAAGCCGGTAAACGAGCAAACGGATCACCTGATGGTAAGCAATCGGCGCCGCCCATGGACACCCGAAACACCAAGGCGTTACCAGCCTTTTGGGAATTGGGAATTTGAGGATTGTGGAGGATTCGGGGATTCGGTAGACTAGGGAGGAGGGTAATTGGGCCTCCGGTAACCTCACTCACACGACGAAACACAACGCAAGCGTTGTTTCACATCGGTTTTCTGTGTGTTTCAACAGATAAGAAGATAGACGGACTAAAGCATTAAATCACAGTCGGCTTTGACTTATGTGGTTTAATCTACCGACCCTAGATTTAATACAACAAAGCATTTCATGTCTTTTTGTTTAAAAAAAAGTTGCCCCATACTAGGATTTTCTCCTGTGTCGTGTGTGCGTTTACAAACATACAAGTTCACATACACATGACACACAGACACGGAACAACAATTTGTGGATCACACAAAGAGTTGCTCCGTGCGGGAATGAGACCCGCTACACGTTGCGCTTCAGCCGGCTGTCCCGCCACAGCGCAGACCGTGTAGTCAATGCGTGTATACTGCAGATCCTGGTATACACATAAGTTGAAGTGGTTTTGATAGGAATCAAACCTGAAATCCCTTGCTTGGTTTTGGTTATCGTGACAACCTAGGTGCTTACTCTTGAAACCAATCTCAATTTCAATGCTAATTTAATCCAATAAAATCTCAATACCCGGTATATGGCAATAGGCTCACCTCCTATTACATGGGACTCAAAACATAAATAGTGAAAAGTGGGTGTTACATTGTATAGCGGCATTAAGTGCCGTAATGTACACCTCTGCCTACCCTTTCGGGGGTAAAAGGCGTGATGTTATGTTATGTAGATATCTACCTAACCGCGACATATCCTACCTAGTTCGCGTGATCAAAGGCAAGCCTGAGCCTATTGCCATATACCGGGCACAATTCCAGACTCCGTGCTACAAGCTACAACTGAGAATTTTTATTAAAAACCAAAGTTATGTTTTGGCCGACCCGGGAATCGAACCCGAGGCCCCTTGTCCGGCAGTCGCACTTGCGACCACTCGGCCAACGAGGCAATCAATAGGTACCAATATAAAATATATATATACTAGCGGACCCGACAGACGTTGTCCTGCATATTCACTTGAATGTATAAACAAAAATTCATTCAAACTAGTTCAGCTGTTTAGGATAAAATAACCTAAACATCGACTGCAGCGCCATCTGCTGGGCTGATTTGTGAATCTAAACCATTCCCAGATCCCCTTGAACACACACAAAAAAAATCATCAAAATCGGTCCAGTCGTCGAGAAGTTCAGTGACATACACACTCACAGAAGAATTATATATAGAGGTATATACATACATAGGCATAAAAACTCACATCTTTGGTATCGATCCTGCCTTCCACCCATTTAGCTTGCACCCCTGACAATACCGAAACCATAAAACAAACCCCTGACAACAGGAACATTATTGATCTAACATTCAGAAAACCAATTATCCCGTATCTTCCTTTTTGACTGTTGAAAGCCGATTAAAGAGCTATCTTGATACATCTAAACATGGTACCACCTCTCTTCTTAAAAATGACATTTTTGTGTATATATACCTACTGTTATTTTCGAGTCATATCTTTGATGAATCTGTAAACAAATAAATAATAAAAATTTTAGTTAAAAATTACGAGTTAAAAATAAACTCAATTAGATAATATACCAAACCAAATACATAAAACCACGGCTTTGCAATTGTTTTTATGGAATATGTCGGTAAACGAGCAGACGTATCACCTGATGGTAAGCAATCGGCGTCGCCCATGGACACTCGAAACACCAGAGGTGTTACAAGTGTGCTACCGGCCTTTTGATTAGGAGTTTGAGGATTATTGGGGATTCAGAGATTGAGGAGGAGGTTATAGGGCCTCCGGTAATCTCACACACACGACGAAACGCAACGCAAGCGTTGTTTCAGGTCGGTTATCTGCTCGGCCGTGGTATCACTCCGGTCGAACCGGCCCATTCGTGCCGAAGCATGGCTCTCTCACACTTTCTATTAATTTCATATTTCTATTAAGTATAAGCAATTTTTCCATTTCATTATCTAAATAACTTTAATTTCCGTATTTTCCCATTAATTTCCCGAGTTCTACAAATAGAGGTCATATCGTAGATTAAAACTATAAAAATAAATAACTACGCCATTGCATGCTACTTTGAAGAAAAATATAATTAGAAGTAGAAGATAATAAAACAATAATTCTTCCTTCTGGCAAATATACCTACTTATTGTTTTTTTTCTACTTTACGTATATATTTTTCAGAAAAATAGTTTTGGATGAATAACCAGATGCATAGATTCAATGAAAGGGCCTGTTTCGGCGCAATCAAATTTTAAAACAGTATAAAAATTCTATAGTTATTTCTTTATCAAATCTGAATCAAATCGTAAATTTAATCAATAACAAAATTCACTAAAGATCATAACTTTTACAATTTAATTTAGACAATTATCTTCTACCATTAATTAAACTTAATAAAAAAAAATTACTAGAAACATCTACACCATTATAATATAGGTCATGAAAAAGAAAATCGCTTACCTTGAGGAAAACGCTTATAATTTTCAAATAACTCACATATGTGCCACTTAAATTATAATTAATGATAAACTATATAATTATAAATTTAATTTCTACACAATATTTCACTTGTATGGTTAAACTGAACCAGTTTTGTTTTGGCTTAAATTTTGTTGTGGTATCGGTTGCCATGGCAACGCGTCCGTGGTAATAGCAAGGAATGTTGAACATCAATTACCAATTGTTCTATCTTATACTTATTAGCAAATTATATGTTTTTTATGGCATAAGCCGGTAAATGAGCAGACGGATCAACTGATGGTAAGCAATCGGCGTTGCCCATGGACACTTGGAACGCCAGAGGCGTTACAAGTGCGTTACCGGCCTTTTGGGAATTGGGAATTTGAGGATTGTGCAGGATTCGGAGATTCGGGAAACTAGGGAGGGGGGTAATTGGGCCTCCGGTAACCTTACTCACACGACGAAATACAACGCAAGCGTTGTTGGGGAGATTGGGATGTATCTGTATCTTAATATTAGTTTTTATCATAGGATTTTAGCCTCATCATTGTCATCTGAACTTCTGAAGATAGAAAACTGTATTATTCAATTTTATTATTTTATGTTTAACCTATAGCTTCTGCCAGTGACATCGGTCGCATTTCCAGGTGTTATCTAATAATCCTTAATAAATATTATACATCGGAAAGTGAGTTTGTTTGTTTGTTTGTTTGTTCCGCTTTCACGCCGTAACTACTAAACCGATTGCTTTGAATTTTTACAGACGTAAAGTTAGAATTCCGGATTAAATAATAGGGTACTTTTTATCCCGAAAAAATGTGATATTCCCGAGGCAAAACTAAAGTATTGGTATAGATGGCGCTGTGTGTTTTGGTATATGTCAAATAGGCTACTTTTATCCTTTTGTGACGCGAGCGAAGCCGCGGGTAAAAGCTAGTTAAAGTATAATCGTACCAAGTTTCATCGAAATCGGACCGGTAGTTTTTGCGTGATGGGTGAACACACAAACTCAATGAATTCCATTCCTTAGCAGTACCTACGCACAAGGAAGCTTAAGCGAAGCGCTTCGTTCGAGTGGGTGGAACATCTATCATGAATCGGTGAAGCTTCGCCGATGGTTGTGTGTTACGATGGAAAGGACTAGGGGGAAATAAGTTGTGTAATTTCTTACAGGACGGTTTATCAAAGAGCACTGCTGCCCCGGTCTCTGTCAAATGCGTAGTATCATTTAACTTATTTGTACATGAACGGCGCTGATTGCTTACCATCAGGTGATCGGTCTGCTCGTTTACCGACCTATGCCATAAAAACATATTGCGCTGTTATATTATTATTACGACGTTGACATTGCGTCAAACTAACCCGTGACGAAGTTACGTCACATAATTTAGTGCAGACTCAAATATTCCACGACATAATTTGTGGACGTAATTCAGAAGGATTTTTAATGGGCGAAATTCGTTGAATGGCTTCTCCCGCCTGGGTGAGGCGGGAGGAAGTGTCAGACTCTTACTGACTAAAAACCACCCCGTTCCTTCTCCTGCGCTTCGAGCCAGAGCCCCTGTAACCCGTTAGGTTCTCCGCGACTTCGAATCGGCATCAGCCCTATTGGGCCCCATCCGTGCTGGTCTGATGGCTCTTTGAGGCGAGTGCGGAACGCGACGCGCCTTACGCTCGGGAATTCGGAAGATACGCCTACTTCTTCAAAAGAGTCGTTCTAATCTGGAAAAAGAGTCTGGAGATCATCATCTGATCAGCCATCAAAAGGGTAGATGATTAATTTTTATTTTAATGTCCGTCTGGTAGATTTTTTAAAACATTAGACACGTATTTTTATTTTCTTTACGGAAACGAATAGTTTCGAAGATATATTGATTTGAAATGTCGCGTGACGTCACTTCTAAATACCTACATTATATACGTAGAAATGACGAATAAGTATAATCTATATGTCGTAGGATAATTTGATTCTTCGAATCTTCGCGAAAATCCTAGGGGTTTTGCGAAAACGCGGATAATTAGACATAGGCGAAAAATTTTCAAATCTTACTGGACAAAGTCAGGATTTTTGCGAAAATACTCATTACTATAGTAAGATTGCGGAACAAAACGCTGGCTGTTATGAAATAAGAACGCTGATTGGTCGGTCAGCGCGTTCAATAAGAGATCGTCTCTGATTGGTTGACGTCTTAAATGTTTTTTCGTCGTCTTAAACGACCAGTTTCATCCAATTTATGGATTACACCCTAAAATTGGATCATTTTTTTTACTACGACTGAGATCTCCTATTGTCTGTAGAAAACAACATACATACTAAAATCAATAAAAGGTTTATAAAAATCTATTTAGTGATTTTTCTTTCTCATCTATTCTAAACCTTCATAACTCTATGATACAATACTTGAAGTTAATCATCGGCAAACTAGGAACCAATTAGAAGTCAGCCAGCAAAATTGTAGCCAATCAGTGTTGAGCACATCAAATCTTACTATAGTAACGAGTATTTTCGCAAAAATCCTGACTTTGTACAGTAAGATTTGATAATTTTTCGCCTATGTCTAATTATCCGCGTTTTCGCAAAGGATTTCCGCGAAGATTCGAAGTATCAAATTATCCTACGACATATATATATATAAAAGAAAGTCGTGTTAGTTACACCACTTATAACTCAAGAATGGCAGAATAGATTTGGCTGAAAATTGGTAGGGAGGTAGCTTAGAGCCAGGAGACCGACATAGGATACTTTTTAACCAACATTTTTTTTTACTTTTTACCGAAAATCACGAACGGGGACGGGAACAAATGGGATTACGCGTACGAAGTCCCGGGCAGAAGCTAGTTTCTTATACAACAAAATTAAAAATACGTGTCTAATATTTTTTCATTACCTGACTTACTGACTAATTGCATTTTTAATTTTCATACCCTGTCATCATCCCTATTCTTTGCCAGAATCTGTGTTTCCTGGTGTGTTCACCTGGGTGTCTTTCAGGACCGAGTGGATAGGTTGCTTATGGGATGACGTGCTCCATCGTAGACCGCATCATCGCTTACCACCAGGCGAGGTGATCTTACGTCGGGCCTACAAATATAAAAGAAAGCCACAAGCCGTTAGCCGCCTCACGTAGGCCGCCTCCAATGAAATCACAGATAGGTCGGTAGTAAGCAAATCCCGACGACCTTCTGTGACCATTTGGAGATCACTAAAAATAAGCTTTGTAGAAGACTCGAATCCATGATGCTTTGTACAGAAGCTGGTATATCACTCACTACATAGTATAAAACAAAGTCGCTATCCGCCGTCTGTCTACACCTATGTATGCTTAAATCTTTAAAACTACGCAACGGATTTTGATGCAGATTTTTTTAATAGATAAAGTGATTCATAATGAATGTTGCATGCATAATGCACCCGTGCGAAGCCGGGACGGGTCGCTAGTTATGTACCTATATTAATCTTAGTAAAGACTCCAAGCTAATAGTAATTTTAATTAGAAAAATTAGACACACGAATCGAAATTGACACGTAACACTTACGCTGTTATTATAGTCCCGTGACGAACTTACGTCACATAATTTAGTGCAGAGTAAAATATTCCACGGCGTAAATTGTGGACGTAATTCGGAAGAGGCGTTTTAGGATCATTAGATTAGGAATTAGGATATGCCTAATGTTATGATTGTCATGTCAACAAGACGCGTTTGAAGGTTAAGTCTGTGTTTACTTACTAGTTTATTTCATGCGGTTTTTGTTGGCGTATTTCTTTTTTAATGGTCGGCTTGGCCAGTATATATATGTAGTTTTTTTAGTTAATAAAATATATTTTCATGGAAATACACGACGTAAATAAAGTAGGCACTATTCGCATCGCACGTACCACCTGACGAGAAAAACCTTCGAGAACCACTTTACGGTGTATATGGCTAGCAGATATCTTTTGTTTGATGTGTATAATTGGATATGAGTATGTTAACTAAACATCGCGGGTAACGCACGTGAATATACTGAGAAAATCTCAACTAGTTTCGAACCACAGAGGGATTCTTCCTCATTTACTAGGCTACTGGTAGTGGGCTCGCTGCCATTGCAGCGGTAAGTCCCCTCTTTGAGGAGTGGCTTGAGAGACGCTACGGCGTCCTCACCTACCGCCTGACGCAGGTCCTCACCGGACACGGAAGTTTCGGGAGGTACCTGTGTCTGATGGGGCGGGAGGAAACGCCCGGGTGTCATCACTGCGAGGACCGCCCTGAGGACACGGTGGAACACACCGTAGCGGAATGCCCTGCGTGGGCTGAGCACCGCCGTGCCCTCAGGGAAGTGATCGGCGATGGCGACCTCTCGCGTCCGGGCCTAGTGCAGGCCATGATGCGGAGCGAGGGGGACTGGGATGCCGTCTCCTCCTTTTGCGAAGCAGTCATGCTAGCTAAGGAGGAGGCGGGACGCGTGAGGCAGCGAAGCGCTGCCTCCTCGCAACCCAGCCATCGCGAAGGACACACCGGGCGTCGGGGATCGCGGGACGATCTCCGGCCACCGTAAGCGCGGGCCTGCGGACGGCGAGCATGGGTGGCTCCCCGTCCGACCAGAAACAGACCCGAGCGTACGGCGCGTCGCGTTCCGCGCGCGCCTCAAAGAGCCATCAGACCACCACAGATGGGGCCCAATAGGGCCGATGCCGATTCGGAGTCGCGGAGAACCTAACGGGTAACCGGGGCTCCGGCTCGACGTGCAGGAGAAGGAACGGGGTGGTTTTTAGTCAGTAAGAGTCTGACACTCCCTTCCGCCTCACCCAGGCGGGAGCAGTCATTCGATGATTTTCCCCCCTTAAAAAAAAAAAAAAAAAAAAAAGGCTACTGGTAGCCTACTCAGTAGGGTAGGCTGCGCGACATCGCCGCGACCGCGCACGCTGCTCATGAGAAGCCCTCTGTGGTTCGAAATTATAGTAGAGCTATTCACGTAAGTAACCCGCAATTTTTAGTTAATTTAGTATGTCTCACGATAGTTATTATAAAAAGGATATGAGTACATATGACTTAAAAAAGCAAGTTCACCTCTATTTACGTTCTCGGGGGAAATACGCTGTTTATATCAAGCAAATATGCCGATAACCACGGACATGAAATGCATGATGTCATATATGAGATAAATATTTACTCATTTTATAGTCTTACACTAGAAATGTATGGTGAATGTCTCCTATTATTTGCATAGGATAATTAAATACCATGTTTCATCCATTCTCTTCGTCATAATCAGTTAGAAGACATCCATTGCTGAACAAAGGTTTCGTCCTTCCGCCAAGCTAGACCCTTTGGCAATGCGTAGAGATGTAGCCTCGTCGTGAATCCTCTATCGCTTGTACCACGGGTAGTGCTCTGAGGAATTGTTTGACCTGATACCTGCCACATCTTTTCGCCATCGACCTTTACGACAGAATATACATCCCCACCGTATAGATGGTTGGCAGGCCACAACTGTGCGCTTCTCACGATGCTTTCTGCCTCGCACAGTAAAACTGTGGAATGATCTGTCGTCGGCGGTATTTCCGAACCGATACGACCTTCAAACCTTCAAGAAAAGAGCGTATTCCTTTTTAAAAGGCCGACAATGCACCTGTTACTCCTCTGGTGTTGCAGGTGTCCATGGGCGCTGATCGCTTACCATCAGGTGATCCGTCTGCTCGTATGCCTCATATGCCATAAAAAAATGCTTGAATAACATGCATTCATCAGCTACACTACGCATTCATTAACTATATTATGTTTTCGGCTTACTCACGCAACTGTTTGACGAGGAACTCGACTAGTTTCAAGCCATGCTAGAGGCTCATATTCATGAGCAGCATTCCGCGACTGAATGTTTCTTTTTATTTTGTTTTTTTTTTTAACGTGACCCCGCACTAAGGTTTTTTCCTGTGTCGTGGGTGACACCCAGACCCTGAACTACAATTTGTGGATCACACAAAGAATTGCTCCGTGCGGTAATCGAACCCGCGACACGTAGTCCGGCCACCGCACCAAGCGCCGTCAACATAGGTACTTTTAATAGAGTGCATCTCTGCCTATCCGATTAAGGACCAAAAGTCGTGATATCCAAAGTCAAAGTCAAAGTCAAAGCATTTATTTCAATTAAACCATAGTTTGGTACTTTTGAAACGTCAACAAATACAAAATAAATAATAGTCTGTCAGTCAGTCCGTCAGTGAAACTAGGTGAAGCTAGGTGCTCATTCCAAAAAGTAGATTCGAATGGAGAATAACGAGCAAGAAACTCCATTAGTTACTCTTTTTAAAAAAGTATGTTCTACAATGTCTCTGATACATATTTCAATACTGTACGCATATGTAAGAACAATGCAAAGACACGCTTGACGCATTATACTAATAATTTAGTAAAATAAAAAATCTTAAAGTCTAACATGATGCTCACATATGCATACTGACAATCCATAGAATTAGTGCTTCTATACAAGAAAAAGGAAACTCTTTGTTTCAATAAAGAAATGCTCGATCCATTATGTTTGTCACTGACCTGGTCACAATTTAATTCGAAGAACTATGACTAATATTGTGGGTAATGGTCTAACTCGACGATATATGGATCTTGGACATTCTCCGTAGCAAACTGATGACCCCTTCCTGTTGACGCTTGAGGATATGACACGTACCAAATACTAATGTTTTTGAGACGTACATTTTGTAGTTTTGCGTTCTAGTGGCACACAATGTGCGCCTGCCAGGGGTTTCGAGTTCGATTCCAGGGTTGGGCAAAGTATTACTGGGTTTATTTAAAAATCTCAGTAGTAGCACGGAGTCTGGAAATGTGCCCGGTATATGGCAATACATGGGACTTATAACATAAATAGTGAAAAGTGGGTGTTACATTGTACATACAGTGGCATTAAGTGCCGTAATGTGCACCTCTGCCTACCCCTCCGGGGATAAAAGACGTGATGTTGTGTTATGGCACAAAATGTGTACATAATATCTACATTGAATTCCATAAAGGTATTGTGCGCTAAAGTTATGAGAACTGAAAAAAAACTAATTATAATAATACTTTGGTTCTATAACTACTACATTAATTCTTTTTAAACTTGGGTAATTCTTTCACCAATGGAAAGCCAATTTTTGAGAGAGTAGGTACTACCGCGCCTCCGCGAGTTATGTGTGATGTGTAAAAATTTAATAAAATAATTAAAGTTTGCAATAAAACTTAATACAACTTTGCAACTTCTACCAAAAATAAATTAAACTAGTTACCTACTATAAGAAGTTAAGAAGTAATAAAGGTCACCATTTTTCTCACCATCAAACATTCTTATTTCGACCAATCAAAACACCAATTTCATAAAGTAAATGTCAGTCTTTTTAACTGAGGAAACATCTCAATTGACTCGCAGGGCCGGATTAACGATGCAGCAAGAGGAGCATTTGGTAAGGGCCCCGCGCAAACGGGGGCCCGCGTGGACCGAATTCGTCTTTTGTCTTAGAGTACTTTTTTTTGAAACTTAATTATAGGACTCGCTAAGATTTAAAGTAGTTTTTGTTTTTTTTAAGGGGTGAAAATCATCGAATATCTTCTTCCACCTGGTACAGGCGAGTTCAGGGAGTGTCAGACTCTTATTGACTAAAAATCACCCCGTTCCTACTCTTGCACTTCGAGCCCCGTCCCAAACCAAAGGTTACCTTTTACATTCTCGGCTCCGCATCGGCATCAGCCCCATTGGGCCCCATCCGTTGTAGATTTGAAGACTTTGGGAAGGACTTAGCTCCTCATCTTGACGAATCCATAGTTCCAAGGACACGTGTGACTTAGCAGAGTAGAATACATTTTTCACCACCTCTTCGTCGCAAGTGTCATACACCCCTATCCCTATCTTCCCTGATAAATCTGAACCCTTTAAATTGCAGTCTCCAATCCACTTGCAAAGTGTGGAGGTTAGGGGACGTCCATAAATTACGTGAGGTGTTTTTTAATTTTCTGTCCCCCCTTCCCCCTGGTGAGATTTCGTGAGATTTTATTCAACACCCTCCCTCATCCCCAAACCTCACGTAAGATTTTTCAAAATATTGGTTTTTCACGTAAACGCGTTGGATTGTTATTGTAAAAAGAAAAAACCAATGTGCATGTACAATTAAATCTTAAGCATGTATGTACATTCTGGATTAAATGAACTAAAATAGTGATTTTTTTTACGGTTTGAATTCATTTATTTCTAAAAGATTACAAATCACTTGTACAGAAATAAATACTTAAACTAATTTTACATTTTTTGATTTGTCCAGGAGTAACAAGAGTTGTAAATAGCGGTCACAATTTTAGGATTTTAACATTAACATAATAATTTATAACGACAAAGTAAGCAAATAAGTATATATGGAGGTATTCATTAAAATATTTAATGACAAATATCTTACGGCCTACCGCCGTGCGCTGCATTGATGCGGCCCTCCGTGCGGTTCACTTGCAGGATCGGCTCACACTAGGCGAAAACCATTATAACATTGTTGACGAATCATTACAATTTTTATTTTGTTTTTTTTTTTCCTTTTTATGGTACCTATACTTATTTTATATTGTTTCTTTTAAGTTTAGTTTTTATTAATTTATTTAAATTTTATTATATATTTTTTTTATGATAATTATATACTAATGGTTTTTGTTGTATCCCTTCAAGATGTGACGTTTTAGTAATTTTTTGAAAAGAAACAAAGATTGTGTATTTTTTATATCTTTTGGTAGCGAGTTATAAAGTTTTACTCCCTCATAAATTATTGTTTTCTTTCCAAAGTTAGTTCTAGTACTTGCTATGTGTATGTCTTGAGCACGTCTCAGAATGCGTTTCTTTGTGAAGGTGATCTGAGTATGTATGTCCTTCGAAAGAATTTTCCGAACTAGAATACATGTATTATATAAATATATACTATAAATGTTAAATAATTTAGTTTGTTTGTAAATTTCGTTTGTCGGAGTCAGATAGTGGTAATGAAATAGTATTTTTATAATTTTGTTTTGCGCCCTTTGTAGTTTTTGTAGGTTAGTTTTAGCAGCTGAACCCCACACTTCTATGAGATAGTCAATATGAGGTTTCACCAATGAATTATATATAATGCTACGGACCTTAGGAGGAAAACATCTCACATTTCGGCGTAAGGCCCCTATCAGGCTTGATAATTTAGAATATATTTTCTCTATATGCGGTTTCCACGTTAATTGGTTATCCAAAATAAGTCCAAGATACTTCTCCTTGTTAACTTTGTTTAGCTTGACTCCATTAATGCTGAGTGGTTTATGATCAGAGATTTTTTTGTTTTTAGCTGCAAATATTATATTTATTTATTTATTTATTTATTTATTAAGAGTTACCAACATTTGATTACACAACTACAGTAAGCATAATACAAGCAAGCAAAGAGGAATGAGCCTATGTGTAACAAACAATTACAGGTAACCACAACATTTACTGGTACAAATATATGTATATAAAAAAAAAGTTCTTAATTACTATCCTTAAGTCTAGTTCTAACACAAAATACTAAACCATATAGGTACATAATCCACTATCTGTGTAGATTGGATAATATGCATTTATGCACGCTGGAACGGAACCGACCAAGCGAGTCCAAGTGAACATCCGTGGAATCAGAGTATTTATTCAGGGCGCGACTCAGACGTGGTATGGGTGAGTTTGCACCAAGCACTGTTCTACGACGCGGTGGGTATAAAGGGGTTATCTGTTTACGAGGGTAACAAAAAGGAACTCTATAATTTACCTTGCTCAAGAGCTGTGGACAGTCTACACCATTGTTTAAAATCTTATACATAAAGATACAATCGGAGAGTTCTCTGCGATCAGATAAAGAGACCATCCCGAAATGTGACAGTTTGTTCAAGTAAGAAGATTTTTTGTCTATCTTGTTCTCCCTGCGTAACAAATGCCATAAGAACCTCTTCTGAATGCGTTCTAATCGAAGGGAATGTACCGCATAATGTGGTCTCCACACTACACTGCAATAATCTAAGATACTTCGCACAAGACTATTATACAGCATGATTTTCAGCCCAACATCGCGAAAGACTTTACAGTTTCTTATCACGAAACTCAACATTCGGGAAGATCTCCCCACAATGTTTTCCAGGTGAGGGAGGAAAGTCAACCTTTTATCAAAACAAACTCCGAGGTCCCTAATTTGGTCTACAGCCTGAATTCTGTCACCTCCTATGAAATAATCAAAGCCTATTATTTTGCTTTTTCTAGAAAACTTAACATGAAAACATTTTTTTCCGTTCAAATCCATACCATTACAATAGCACCATTCAGTCAATCTACAGAGATCGCTCTGAAGGAGCATGGCATCTTTTTCTGATTCTATTATCCTCCCCAACTTTAAGTCGTCAGCATACATAAAGCTCTCAGAGAATTGGAAACATGTCGGCAAATCATTTATAAACACGTTAAAAAGTATTGGACCCAGATGGGAACCCTGCGGCACCCCAGATGTAACCCTCCAATTGCTAGATCGAAAGCCATTGACAACGACAAAAGAAGAACGCTCAGCAAGATATGATTGCACCCATTCCAGCGAGGCACCCGCTAACCCGTATGTGCAAAGTTTCGCACCAGCAACCGATGTGGGACGCGGTCGAAAGCCTTACTAAAGTCCGTGTAAACCACATCGTATTGTTTGTTAGAGTCTATAGCTTCAGTCGCCATCTCAGTGAACGTGACTAGATTGGTACAGGTTGATCTTTTTTTAACAAATCCATGTTGGCTACTACTAATATACCTACTAAAGTGACTTTGAATGTAGGGGCACACCAGAGCTTCAAATATTTTTGCAAAGGTCGAGAGAATCGAGATTGGCCTGTAATTACTTACAACTGTCTTACTATTACATTTATGAATAGGTACAACCATAGCAACTTTCCATTCAGCTGGGAAGACTCCAGTCCTAAGGGACTCATTAAAAATTAACAGAAGTGGGCTTACCAAATATTTAGCACAGGTCGATATGAACACCGGGGGTATTCCATCAGGTCCTGCACCCTTATTACAGTCCAAGTTCTTTAACCTAGTGAGAAGTGAATCATACTCTATAGCAGGGAATGTCATATTTAAACCGTAACTATGCATATTATTTAAAAAGAGATTATTATTGTTGTCATGCGACACCACACCCCCAGCACTTTTGGTATGTGTATATACCGACGCAAAACAACGCGCAAACAATTCGCATATATTCGACCCGTTCGAAGTCGTTATCGTCCCATCAGTCATTGCTACAGGATACGAGCATGAACTACCCCGCCTAGCTTTGACATAAGACCAAAAGAACTTAGGATTATTTTTAATCTTTCTCTCCAAATCAACTATATAATTTCGATAGCATATATCTGCCACCTTCCCACAACGCCTACTTACCAGTTTGAGCTCTATCTCATCCATAGGATTTTTGTATTTTTTGTATCGGTTTCTAAGTTTATATTTTTCTTTCAGCATTCCTATTAGATTCCTATCAAACCATACAGGGTAGCGAGTGCATCTCTTTCTGCACTTTGGTACGAACTTCTCAATTGCTGTACGAATATATTGATAAAAGACATCAAGCAACACATCGACACTATTCAAACCCTTGAATATTTCACTCCAATTCAGTTCAGCCAAAAACCTGTGAATCCGAACATAATCTGCTTTATAGTAGTTATATTTTGTGTTACCAGTGCTAAAAGAGAGACCCTCCTCAAATTCAACAGGAATGTCTATTTCCAGAGGTGGATGCAATTTATCGATTGTACTCAAACCATTTGAACATTCCGTCACACAACAAGAAGGCAAATCACTAATCACCAAGTCAAGTATTCGCCCGGACTTGTTACAGATGCTATTATGCTGAGTCAGCTCATTCAAATTCATAAAATCAATTAAAGTTCGACTAACGGTAGGAACGATGTAAACACTAGAAGAATCACGTAGTCGGTCCCAGTCCACAAGCCCTTGATTAAAATCACCCACAATAACGGTACACATATCATCTATTTTATCAAAGATTTTATTACATTGATCCACAAAATGTTCCAATACAGATCGTTGCACTGGAGGTGGCAAATAAACAGCGCAGAGAGCCATTCGATGCCAGGCACCCCCCTTAACAATATCTATAGTTATCCATAAATCCTCACAATTACTATCCCATTTATACATACGTTCACATTTTATTTTTTTAGACACTGCTATCAGTACGCCACCCCCATCCTTTGTATTATTAAAGTCACATTTCTCCCTATCCCTTCTATATACATTGTACCTGTCATCGAAAAGCTCACCACTCAGTACCTTATCATTAAGCCACGTCTCCGTAAGAATAACAATATCATAACCCACACAACATAAGTTACGATAGAACTCGTGGGTTTTTGTTCGTAATCCGCGTGTGTTTTGGTAATATAAACTTAAATGAGAGAATTTTAATTATAATTTCAAATAACCAATACAATTGCTGTGCGGCGGGTATTAAACTAACTTATCTAGAGCTGCCATATTTTTCACAATAATATATTGCGCCCCGTCCTGCCTTCTCATAAAAATCTTTCCATTCCTCACCCAAACATATCTATATTGTTTCTCTTTAGCTTTCAACCTGGCTGCCGCATGAAGAGCCTTGTTGCTCGGAGACAAGTGCTCGGTTACAAAAATCGGGGTTTTATCACCAGAAAAACCAAGAATTGAGCTGTTTAATTTATTTTCAGGATTGTTTTTATTATATTTTATTGTTGACGCAAGCAACCTATCTCGAACTCTCGTTGAAACTAACTGTACAACTATGGAACGTGGTCGTGCACTGGAGCCATCCTGTTTGGCTGTGCGAGTACAATGCACAATGTCATCTTCCTGGATGTTACAACTCACCACACTGCTAAGCTTGTTAACAATATCATACAAATTTTCATTCTTCCTCTCTGGCACACATTGCAGTTCCACGTTGCTGCATCGAGCTTGCTGCTGCATTTGATTCATGCACAGCTTGACATCATCGAGACAGGTTTTCAAGAGCGAGTTCTCCTTCTTAAGGTCCTTTATAGACTCCTTGGACTCTTTATTATCCATAACAAGTTTATCGTATTGATTACTCAAGAAGTTCAATGATTCGGACATTTGCAGCATTTCACTCCTGATCGCCGCTAACTCTCTGTTAATAGTAGTTGAGATAGTTTTGTTCATTTTATCCAGCAAAACATCTATTTGTTTTGACATAGTTTCTTCAATAATATTTCGTATATAGTCATGCTTATGCGATTCCGGTGACAGTTGAGGTGGAGAGTTCAACATCTGTCTTTTATTGCTTCGCGTAGTACCAAAGTAGCGGTTAATAGTTTGATCTTTCTTGGTAGAATTTGGCGTGGCAACACAGGCCGAGCATTTCCACTTAGCTACTTGAGTGGACTTAAGTGAGTCCATCGTTATTGAAATACATTCACAATGATATTTTTTACAACATAATGTGCATTTCAAATGTTGTTTATCATGCAAATAGTTCTCACAACAACCCCACGCCGAAAGTTGATCATTCGGTTCGCTCATCGCTGTTAGGTAAACAATAAATCAGCTGTTTTTCGACGCGGCAGAAACACGGCCAGCTAATATAGGTGTTATCAATATAATTATATGTCAAACCGGTTACAAGACTCGTCCAAGGCCACCCAAGCCACCAGCAGTCCGCTTGACGGATTGATTTATCGTGTGAATGAACGTGATCTTCACCGTTCCACGTCTACCCGCTTCTTTAAATGTATAAGAAAACATTATATAGTTAGTCTTCGATGCATTAATAGTTAAAAGGTTATTTAAGAACCACCTTTCCAATATGATGAGATCTTCTTGTGCATCTTGTATTATAGTATCAATTGAGTGACCAAAATAGAAAAGGCAAGTGTCATCCGCATACAAAGAAACATATCCCTTCAGACCTATCTTGTCTATGTCATTAATATAGATTAGGAACAATAGTGGTCCACAAATTGAGCCTTGAGGTACGCCATAATTAACAATCCTAGATGCACTTGTACTCTCACCAATTCTGACTACCTGCCGGCGTTCCCGGAGATACGATTCAAAAATTCTGAATGCATTTCCAGTTACACCAATAGATGCGATTTTGTTTCAATCAGTTAAAAAATTAGCCCCTAGATCTACCCCCCTATAGAGATTCTACCCCCTCCCCCCTTAAACATCTTACGTAATTTATGGATGGCATATCCTTCTTTCCCATAGGACAGCTGTGGACTCTTACAAGCGGTTGATAAGGACTATGAAGGACGATGATACAGAATGTAAAAACACAGACAAAACATATTTGTTTTTATAATTTTAATAGTTATTTATTCCTAATTGATTACAACTATTATTACATTTTATGGAATAGGAGGCAAAAGAGCAGACACATCGCGATCAGTGCCGCCCATGGACACCCACAATAGCAGAAGAGTCACAGGTGCGTTGCCGGCCTTTTTAAAAGGAATACGCTCTTTAATTGAAGGTTCGAAGGTCGTATCGGTTCGGAAATACTGCCGACGATAGATTATAATTCCACAGTTTTGCTGTGCGAAGCAGAAAGCTACGTGAGAAGCGCACAGTTGTGACTTGAAAAATATAAAAACACATTTAATTACTTACTTTTTTCAAAATACTTAACACGTTGACTGTGCAGCTATGATGAGCGAGGCTATCCCCATAAGTGTAAATGCAAATTGTTGATTACTGCGTGAGTTATAAAACTGATGGCATTGATTTTAATTTCTTTGTACCCCCCTCGTATAAATAGTGTTTTTATTTATTGACCAACCCGTGGGTCATACACGTATAATCTCGTAAATGTAAACCCCATCCGTGTGGCATGCACGTATAATCTCGTAAAGGCATGTCACACCGATGGGTCATGCACGTACAATGAGCAACTCGATATGCCCCACCCGTAGGTCATGCACAGTGAACGTGTTAAATCTAGTTTTTTACCATATCTATCTTCGTTGTTTATAAGCGATCTCTATACATCCTGTACACCTATAGGTATATAAGATCAAGGGGCCCCTCAATAAAATTGATCACGGGCCCCGCTCTAAACAAATCCGGCCCTGGACACAATCATCAATGGTCAGTCGAGTACATTCGAGACGGTAGCCTCGGTCGTTAGCACTTATAGTCAGACAGTCAGTCAGTCAGTATCAATCGATCTACGTTCGCTAACACGCAGCGCGTCCGATGTTAATCGTATTGTTGATAACTAATACAAGTGAAAAAAATATAGAAACATATTTTTTGTATCAAATTGAGTGGTTTTATTAGTGAGAATTTTGTTCAAGAGAAATTTGTAGTTCGAAGACTTTTTTAAAGGTTGGTTTTATTAATATATTAATAAATAAATAACACAGAAAAAAAATTGTAAATATTGCAATAGTAATTTGAGTACAATGGGCGGTCTTATCACACGCTTTATTTTATATATATTAAGATTTATTTTATCTTATTATTATTTTATTATTTATTTTTATTTATGTACACACAATCAACACAGAGGACAATACATAATATAAAAACAGAGTACATAGATTTTATTTTAAGATTTTGTTTTTTTTTTGTAGAATTATAATTTGTAATTTTTTATGGTCCTCTTTGTTAAGTTCTAAGGGGTAAGTAGAGTAGAGATGTGACTACTAAAGCGATTAATTATTAATTTATTGATATTATTTAAAGTTTTTGATTGAATACTTATTAAAACTTTACTATAAGTCTCGGCATTAATTTTTGGCTCGGTTTCGATTCCTAGCTCGGGGAAAATTATTTAAATACTAGCTTTTACCCGCGGCTTCGCTCGCGTCACAAAAAGATAAAACGTAGCCTATGTGACTACCCATCCCTTCACCTACCTTCAGTTGAAAAATCACGTTAAGTACCTCCGTTTTGCCGTTTAAGACAGGCAAACAAACAAACAGCTGTTCGCTTGCGTGGAATTCGGTTATAACGCGCGTTTTAGATTTTTCCGTGGGAATGAGAAATTCTGCCGCGGTAAAGCCTTGCTTTTCCAGGACTCAAACTACCTTTAAACCAAATTTCTTCAAAATCGATTCAGCCGCGTGAAAGAACAGAAGAAGTTATTTTCGCATTACCACAAATACCTCCTCCCATTTTAATTTAAAAGACTTCTATTTCCTATAAGGGTTACATTTGCAACGCTAAACCAAAACTGAGTGGTAAACTATATTATACGTTTTATTATCGAAAACCTAAGAACCTATACTTTCGCCGGTAACGAAACCATAGCGCCATCTAACTCGATCCTAACGCCATCTATCGAGCGTTGAAACAACAGCGTACAATATATTTGCTAATTGTTGAGTATTGTTGCCACTATGGTTTCGTGTAGGCCTTTAACAACCTAAAATCTATAAAATACGCAACTTAATGTAAAATGGTTGGAACCAAAATTTAAAAGCGAAGAATACTTAAAAAACACATCGCTATTCCACATAGACACCAATTTCGTGTACCTTTAACAACCTAAAATCTATAAAATTCCCAATTCAATGTAAAATTGTAGGAATCAAAAATTAAAAGCGATAAAAATACTTAAAAAAACAACGTTACCCCGTTTTACAAACACAGCGCACTCTATCGCCAAGTAGCGTAACTACTACATTAGTAGCGTCACTAATTTTCTGTACCTTTAACAACCTAAAATCTATAAAATACGCAATTTAATGTAAAATGGTTAGAACCAAAATTTAAAAGCGAAAAATACTTAAAAAATAGCGTAACTACTACATAGACACCAATTTCATGTACCTTTAACAACCTAAAATCTATAAAATACACAATTCAATGTAAAATGGTAGGAACCAAAATTTAAAAGCGATGAAAGTACTTTAAAAGCACAACACTACCCCGTTTTATAAACACTCAGCGCCATCTATCGCCAAGTAGCGTAACTACTACACAACATTACCACGTTGTGTTTTTTAAGTATTTTTACATATAAAATAGCAAATAAATGAGTCGAAAAGCGCACTGAATAAGTGTAGATTAACACCAAATAACCGCTATAGATTAAAGCGTGAAATTTCCAATTAGTAGGTAATTCGTTGAATTGTTTTAGATGGTACAAAGCGCCATCTACAGGAATACACACAGCGCCATCTATACTAATATTTTTGTTTTCCCTCGGAAATATCACATTTTTCCGGGATAAAAAGTACCCTATTATTTAATCTGGACTTCTAACTTTACGTCTGCAAAATTTCAAAGCAATCGGTGTAGTAGTTACGGCGTGATGGTGGAACAAACAAACAAACAAACAAACTCACTTTCAGATTTATAATATTAGTAAGGAGTAAGGATGGATATTTTTTTGCTTTAAAAAATTGTAAGTCATAAAGTTTATACTGCCATACTACTGCTTACCTATTATTATGTATGTCTTTACCATTCACGGGACCACAGGGTCCCGGTCATTTGGGAGGCGTACGAGGGCCTGAAGTCAACTGCGCAGAGGCCCTTTAGACAACTTTAATATAAATATTATTATTTATTTGTATCAGGCAACGAAGGCCCATATTAAAATACAATAATACTATAATACCTACACAATTTTAACTTAAAATACTATAAATACATACATAATGTGAATAATTAATTTTAAACCTATTATGTGCACTTCTGCTTAACCCATTTACCAATTTAAGACGGAGTATTATATGTTATAATGTTATGTACCGTCTTCCTTAAATACTATATTTAGTATATTTCTTCTTTAAAGTAGATAACGATGCGCTTCAAACCTTCAAGAAAAGAGCGTATTCCTTTTTAAAAGGCCGGCAACGCACCTGTGACTCCTCTGGTGTTGCGGGTGTCCATGGGCGGCGCTGATTGCTTACCATCAGGTGATCTGTCTGCTCGTTTGCCTCCTATATCATAAAAAAACTTCACACTTGTTAATCACTGAACTATTCATTATAATTACTGGGTTTAGTAATGTTCCAACTCCCGGCTTATGCAATTTGGCTTCCGATTTCAAACTTCCAGTTCGTAATAGAATAGAGTACCAAATTGCGTCCGATGTTTAGCAATGGGGACGGCCTAACTACGTCTCGCAAGGATATGTGTAGCCTTGACCCTGGTAGCACCTTCGAGAATGTTCGATTTCACCAATTAGGTACTTGCCTACGAGTCAAATTCAATACTTTTTTTTTGAACTGTCTAAAACGACAGTTTTCTATGAATTTTGTACGAGATTGTGTATTGTGACGTCACATTTTATTAGCGTCAAACAGCATACTTATCTACACTAATATTATAATTTTTGTATGTTTGTAATGAATAGGCTCAAAAAGTACCTACTGGGCCGATTTAAAAAATTATTTCACCAATAGAATGCTACATTCTTCCAATTTGACATAGGCTACATTTCATTTTGAAAAATATTAGGGATCCTTGGTAAAATTTGAACAATGTAACCGAAGGTGTAGAAAAATGAGTCTTAAAATGTCTTTCGTCGAATGGGCTGCCGAAACTATTAGCGATAGAACAAAATAATGTACAACAATATTGAAGAACATCATAATGTCTACTAAAAACTCCGCGGTAGCATATGTCCAACTATTGTAGTTATGTCACTACAACAATCCCAATTTCCAAAAATAAATAATTGTCTACCCCGTGCGAAGCCGGGACGGGCTGCTAGTTTGATATAAACATGCTGGAAAAATACGAAAATTAAGTTGGTCATAAAATCAATTATTGGAAGTGTGATTATTTTTTAACATTTTATCGCTATTGAACAGTCGAAATAATTTATTTTTGATTAAAGAAAGTACTCGATTTTCTAGGTAACTATTAGATACTCGCGGCTTTGCCCATACAAATTAGAATTAGTCTAAATCTTTATCAGTGTCGTGGTGGCCCGAAGGTTTAAGACGCCCGCTTCTTATGTATAAGAGTGCGGGATCGAATCCTACGAATGACAAGTACCTTTATGATGTTTTCCGAGTTATCTGTACTTTCTAAGATTCTAATCATAAGTTTGAAATCGCCAACACGCATTGAGCAAGCGTGGTGATTAATGCTCAATCGGCGCCGCCCATGGACACCTGAAACACTAAGGCGTTATGACTGCCTCGTTGGCCGAGTGGTCGCAATTGCGACTGCCGAGCAAGGGGTCTCGGGTTCGATTCCCGGGTCGGGCAAAGTATTACTGGGTTTTTAAAAAATTCTCAGTAGTAGCACGGAGTCTGGAACTGTGCCCGGTATATGGCAATAGGCTCACCCCCTATTACATGGGACTCATAACATAAATAGTGAAAAGTGGGTGTTACATTGTACAGTGGTATAATGTGCACCTCTGCCTACCCCTTTGAGGATAAAAAGGCGTGATGTTATGTTGTTGTTGGGATTCGGGGATTGGGAAGATTGAGGAGGGTGGGGGGATTGGGCCTCCGGTAACCTCACTGGCATAACGAGACAGAACGCAAGTGTTGTTTCACATCGGTTTATTACTCGGCCGCGGTATCACTCCGGTCGAGCTGGCCCATTCGTGCCGAAGCATTGCTCTCCCACACTTAAAAAGCACTATAATTATGGGACAAAGGTGTGAGCTCATGTGTAATTATGTCATCATCAGCCTATAACTGCCCACTGCTGAGCAAAGCCTCTTCTCACACGGAGAAGGTTTGAGCATTAATCACCACGCTTGCTCAATGCGTGTTGGTGATTTCAAACTTATAATTAGAAATTATAAGTCCAGGTTTCCTTACGATGTTTTCCTTCACCGTTTGTCAGTGGTGTCTAAATAATCTTAGAAAGTACATATGACTCGGAAAAAGTTACATTGGTACTTGCCGTTGGTAGGTTTCGAACCAGCACCCTCATGTATGAGAAGTGCGTCATAAACGGCCGGGTAATTATGTATATGTAGCCAATGTAGGTAACATATTGAATGCGCCTGATACAAAACACCATCGTTTGAATATTATATCGAGAATCTTCATTCTTCAATTTTGGTGTTTGTAGGTATACAAAAACTGTAATCGTGGATTTTATGTGTGAATAACAAAATTATTATTACTAAGCGCAAGGTCTAAGTATCGATTCCCAAGTCATTTAGAAGATTTGGAAATTTCCAGCATCTAATAGTGTAAAAAAACAAATACTTATAGGTTCACCACACTGGTTATTTTTTATGGGGTAAGGGGTAAGCCGGTAAACGAGCAGAAAGATCACCCGATGGTAAATAATCGGCGTCGCCCATGGACACCTAGAATACCAGAGACTTTATCTCTACAAATGCGTTACCGACCTTTTGCGGATTAGGAGTTTGAGGATTGTTGGGGATTGGGTAATGGGGAGGGGGTTTGGGCCTCTGGTAGCCAAGAACATAAGATTCATAACATTATATTAGTGCCATTTTATATCTATAGTCAGAATTTTAATAAGATTCCAGATTTGACAATAGCTACTGTCATTTTGTGAAATAATGATACCACATATAATAGTGTAGTGATGCACACAAAAATCGATAAACAATCAGTGTGTGTGTTTTATAATAAATGTTACAGAAAGTTACAGGATAGCAATAGCGATGACGGCGACAATTTATAAAATAACTTATTACCATAATACATCTATCTGTTTTATTTATCATGTTTCTTCATGATTACATTTTTTTATTTATTTCACACACAATTATAAAAGAAAAGTCTCAGATCGTTAATTAATCGTCGAAAGTAAATTATCGGTTCAGAAATATTTAATTTCCTGATATACTTAGTTTACGAGGGTAAAATTATAAACGCGAAGAATCGATCCAGAAATATTGCATTTCCATATCGATTAATTTCGCAACGTCACTATTTAGTACTTGTCATAACGTTGCAACACTGAAATTGTCAAATCTGGAATCGAATTAAAATTCCGACTTAAGAAGGCAAAAATACTTTTCGGATCCAGGAATCGAACCCAACCCTTTACTTAGAAGGCACGTATCATAAAAACCAGTACGAAACAAACACGTCTGTCCATCGCTTTCAAACAAATACGTGATATTATGTTGAATAAAATTCCTAGTACTTATATCTAGGTCATCTAGGTCAAGGCTAGCACTGGATTACTAGATATGAACCATTTATACTGAACTGTTCGAAGGTGGTCATTTGTGACGGTATGTACTTAATCGATAATGTGGGAAAGCAATGTATGGTCGTCATTTGTTATTATGAAATAGCTCCACGCGGTTTAACCGCGCCCTGCTCGGCTCCTTTTATTATGGCACTAGCTACTTCCGCGCAGTTTCACACGCTCTGCTCATCTCCTATTGGTCGTAGCGTGATGTTTTATAGCCTATAGCCATCCTCGATAAATGCGCTATCCAACATAAAAAGAATTATTCAAATCAGACTTGTAGTTACGGAGATTAGCGCGTTCAAACAAACAAACAAAAAAACAAACTCTTCCGCTTTATATAATAGTATAAGATATAAGATAGGAGGCAAACGTGCAGGCGGATCACCTGATGGTAAGCGATCAGCGCCGCCCATGGACACCCGCAACACCAGAGGAGTCACAGGTGCGTTGCCGGCCTTTTAAAAAGGAATATGCCATTTTCTTGAAGGTTTGAAGGTCGTATCGGTTCGGAAATACCGCCGACGACAGATCATTCCACAGTTTTGCTGTGCGAGGTAGAAAGATACGAGAAAAACTCAATTGTAGCCAATTGATTGTATCATTATATATTAATTGATAGTAGCGTTACCGCCTCGTTGGCCGAGTGGTCGCAAGTGCGACTGCCGGGCAAGGGGTCTCGGGTTCAAAATTAGACACGTATTTTTTATTTCCTTACAGATACAAATACTTTCGACGATATATTGATTTGAAATGTCGCGTGACGTCACTTCTATGTACATTTTATACGTAGAAATGACGTTTTTACTCCCACTCCTAAACTTTGATTCGTTTTATCTAAGTATTATTTTATTATAATACGACAAAATAAAAAAATACGTGTCTAATATTTTTTCATTACCTAAGTTACGGACTAATTACATTTTTAATTTTCATACCCTGTCATCATCTCCATTGAATAGACACATAATTAACATGGACATTGTTTCATTACATTTTATTTATTTTCCTGCTTATAATCGCAATAGGCAAGTACAGCTACTAAATAATAAATACGTATTTTAAAACAGTTACATGAACGTGATAATCTCTTGAACCAATGAATTTAAGAAAATATTTTTACTTTTTGATAGTCCGATTATCTAGCAAGGTTAAACAGGCTATCTAATCATACATGACACTTGAAAACCCAAGACCGATCTGAAATACTTTGTTGTTTTATTAAAAACACTAGCTTTTACCCGCGGCTTCGCTCGCGTCACAAAAGAATAAAAAGTAGCCTATGTGACATACACCAATACACACAGCGCCATCTATACCAATACTTTTGTTTTTCCTCGGGAATATCATTTTTTTCCGGATTAAAAAGTACCCTATTATTTAATCTGGACTTCTAACTTTACGTCTGCAAAAATTCAAAGCAATCGGTTGAGTAGTTACGGCGTGAAGGTGGAACAAACAAACAAACAAACTCACTTTCAGATTTATAATATTAGTAAGGATGTAAGGATGAAATAATATGATGTCGTATTAAATAATAAGAAAAAAAACAAAATACAATATGTAATTATCAACGATGAACTAAGTTATACCATAGCATATTAGTAAGGATAAGGATAATGAACGTCGTCGTGGTGGCCCAGAGGTTGAAGACGGTCGAAACCTACCAACGGCAAGTTCCAATGTGACTTTTTCCGAGTTATATGTACTTTCTAAGATTATTTAGACACCACTGACAAACGGTGAAGGAAAACATCGTGAGGAAACCTGGGCTTATAATTTCTAATTATAAGTTTGAAAACGCCAACCCGCATTGAGCAAGCGTGGTGATTAATGCTCAAACCTTCTCCGTGTCAGAAGAGGCTTTGCTCAGTAGTGGGCATTTATAAGCTGTTGATGAATGAACGTTACGCCTTTCAATATTTGAAGAAGTAGACAGAAGTGGCAGACAGAAGGTCAGAGATGGCGAACTTTACGTTGATACGTAGATATAATATCTCTTTAAAAAATTGGTTTGTATGTGAACTGCAATCATATGTAACTGAAACATCAATGGTATACATTTTATACTTATCATAAACTTATTATATGAAGCGGGAGAGTTTGTTTGTTTGTTTGTTTGTTTGAACGCGCTAATCTCCGGAACTCCGGGTCCGATTTGAAAAATTATTTCTGTGTTGGATAGCCCATTTATCAAGGAAGGTTATAGGCTATAAAATATCACGCTACGATTAATAGGCGCCGAGCAGAGCAAACGAAACCGCGCGGAAGTAGCTAGTACTATTATATAAAGCGGAAGAGTTTGTTTTTTGTTTGTTTGTTTGAACGCGCTAATCTCCGTAACTACAAGTCTGATTTGAATAAATATTTTTGTGTTGGATAGCGCATTTATCGAGGATGGCTATAAAACATCACGCTACGACCAATAGGAGCTAAGCAGAGCGTGTGAAACCGCGTGGAAGTAGCTAGTCTATATATATAAAAATGAAACCCGTTTCCGTTTTGTCACGCCGATTGCTTACCAGGTGATCCGTCTGGTCGTTTAATCCGGCACCGGCTCTCGCTCGTTCGGGCTTAATTTATTACCGTTTTACGAGTGTTTTGATTAGTAGGTACTTAGCACGCATTTTGGAATTGTGCCCGGTTAACTGCAATAAGCTCGCTGCCTAACATAACATATAGGTACTATCTGAGTAAAAAAATCAATTCTTGAAAATAATCTTAGTTTTTTGTTTCAGCTTCCAAGAAGTCATAAGCTAAAGTGACGTCATCATCATAATTATCAGCATACAAAAAGAGTCTGCTGAATAAAGACCTTAAGTCTACTACATACAATATTTCGCCAGCTTGAATCAACGGGACAATTAAGTATTGGTGATAGTGAAAAACCAGATTGTATTGTATTGTGCTAGTGACAAAATCGTATTGTATTGGTGTTGGGGATAAAACTGTATTGTATTGTGACTATAGTTTTAAAAAGGTGTAAAAATGAGGTCGTTTTTAATATTCTGTGTGTTTATATTAACATTGAGTTCAGTGTTAAGTTCAACTTATTTCTTTGGAGAACAAACTAAGAATACAAGGATAATATATCAGGACAAAGTGCGGTATGAAGCTATACCCTTGAAGAAACGTGTTAAGACGTATTCGTATAATGGAACAGTGCCTATCAAGGTATGAATACTTGTTAAATTGTTAGATAGTAAACATTTCTTTAAGTCATCACGTATTCTATCCGCGCCTCAAAGAGCTGACAGACCACCACAGATGGGGTCCAATAGGGCCAATGCCCGATACGAAGCTGCGAAAGACAAACGACTCAAAGAACAGGAGTAGGAATGGGGAGGTGTTTAGTCAGTAAGAGTCTGACACTCCCTCTCACCTTACCTAAAACGGGAGAAGCCATTGTACCTAGTATCTATTAGATAAGAAACATACAGACGATTGAGAACCTCGTCTTTTTTGGGAAGTCGATTTAAAATATATGATTCATATTAATCTTAACATAAATTTTCTTGCATTACAGGCGATAAGCTGCTACGACTTTCAAAACAGTGAAGCCTCCGTCAACATCACAGCCGGTGGCGTTGGATACAAGTACGTCGAACTGCGACTAAAGAGCCAACGGAGTTACAGATTAGACTATGCTATCGAAATATATGCGTAGATCCTTACTATTTTAAATGGGAAAGTGAGTTTGTTTGTTCCACTTTCACGCCGTAACTTCTAAACCGATTGCTTTGAATTTTTGCAAACGTAAAGTTAGAAGTCCGGATTAAATAATAGGGTACTTTTTAACCTGGAAAAAATTGATATTTCCGAGGAAAAACATAAGTATTGGTATAGATGGCGCTGTGTGTATTGGTATGTCACATAAGCTACTTTTTATTCTTTTGTGACGCGAGCTAAGCCGCGGGTAAAAGCTAGTATTAAAATAATTCTAATTAATGGGCTGCCGTCGGGCCCAGAGGGAGAACCCACCTACTTCTTTCCCCGACGTGTAACATCTTCTCCCTCGCCCTCTATCTTACCGGCGCAATGCTAGAGATAGGTGGTAGTTTGGGGATCAGTGGGGTCCTACCACAACAATCCATGATGATGACGATTTCGTCACTGGACGCAGGCATCTCTAAGTGCAAAAAAAGGTCCGAGTAAAATACATTTTCTCACTACCGCTACTTTTCCCGCGGGTGTCGTATACCCTGATAAATAACCCATTTGTTCTTGATTAGCTGTGTGGTGACGTCATAGTAGAATAAATTTTTCACTACCGCTACTCTTCCTGCGAGTGTCATATACCCGACTAAGGGACTATAGGTATGTTTAAGAGAGCACCAGCGTTCGAGTCTGCAGCTGTAGCCAAATGCCATTTAGGGCTTGTCTACATGTAGAGTAGAAACCTAAATTTGGATTGACGTAAATTTTGACACTTGTCAGTGTCATCCCCATACATTTTGATTTCTACTCTCTCTGTAGACAAGCGCCAAAGTGGCGTTTGGCTTAAGGCACTTAGTAGAATAAAATTCTCACCAACCATACACTTCCCGCGGGTGTGATATACCCGTCTAAGAGACTACATGTTTAAAAGAGCAGCAGCGTTCAGGTCTGAGTAGAATAAAATTCTCACCAACCCTGCTCTTCCCATGGGTATCACATACCCGACTATGTATTTACCAGCAACCAAGCTGCAACGATCCTTGATGAATCTAATGAACTGCAATCTCCAAAGCGCTTGCCAAGTGAGGGGATTATGGCAAACCCCTCTGGTAGAGGAAACCTATAGTACAGCAGTGGAATCTCCTGAAGTGGTGGTCAGAAGTATACTTACTTATTTGTAACATACAATGTACCTACGGACGCTAAAATGATTGTAAATAGTAATTTAATTATGTAACTGTATATAGATAAAAACTTTTATAAATAAATGCATTTAATATTTTGTATTTGATTCTAAATTTTTTTATGGAATAAGGCAGAGAACCTAACGGGTTACCGGGGCTCCGAATCGACGTGCAGGAGTAGGAACGGGGTGGTTTTTAGTCAGTAAGAGTCTGACACTCCCTCCCGCCTCACCCGGGCGGAAGCAGTCATTCGATGATTTTCCCCCCTTAAAAAAAAACGAGAAGACTGATCAGCTGATGGTAAGCAATCGGCGAAGAGGTTCAAAGAAAATCATACTGACACCCGTCCCCCTTTTTTATGGGATAAGCCGGTAAACGAGCAGACGGATTATCACCTGATGGTAAGCAATCGGCGCCACCTGGAACAACAGAGGCGTTACAAGTGCGTTTCAGGCCTTTTGAGAATTACGAATTTGAGGATTTTTGGGGTTTCGGCGATTGGAGAGATGGGGGGGAGAGTAATCGGGCCTCCGGTAACCTCACACACTTCTGCTCGGCTGCTCGGCCGTGGTATCCCTCCGGTCGAGCCCGGCACATCCGTGCCGAAACATGACTCGTGATTCTAATCATAATATAACATCACGCTTTTTTGCTTAGCGAAGAAGTAGAGATGCACAAAATATATAACGCAACATATACTTTTCACCAGTTATGCTATGAGTCCCATGTAATAAAAGCTGGTGCCCCTTACAGCTGCAAAAACCCAGACTTAAGGCCAGCACCATCTCTAAACAAAGGTTACTAACGGCTAATTTCAATAACCTATCTAACTGTGTATTTGCTTAGTAGAGATACACACATAAACTTTACTTGTACTGTTAGGTGTCAGTTATAGGTTAGTATAAATCAAAATGGCGTTAACTGTCGCATATGTTAGGGGTTAACAAAAATTTAACAGAGGTTAGTGATAACGGGCATCAGTGATATTATTTACATACTGAGAATTTCAGAAAACAGGTATTTTAATCTCAATGTCACTTTGTCGGTCTCAGGAATCAAACCCGATCTCTACAGCAATAGAAAGAGAAAGAGAGAAATAAAGAGATAGAGAGAGAAAGATTTGACATACCAACAATTAAATGGTTCGATAGCTACCTCGGCAACCGTGCGCAGCTGATTGGATTTCGCGATGCTAATGAATCTTTCTTGGCTTCGTAGGTGAAACCTGTGGCGAAGGGGAGTTCCCCAAGGATCCATATTAGGGCCTACGCTATTCCTGTCATATTGTGCTGACATCATCAATATAATAAAAACATACAAATAACATATCTACGCTGACGATATTCAGATTTTCTTGTCCTTTAAATCGGAAGGAATGAGGACCTTGACAGGATAGTGAACTGGCCAAGCAGCAACTGCCTCATCTTAAATCCATCTAAAGCAAAATTCACGCTTTTCGGAACAAAGATGCAACTGTACAAGACTTGGGCTCGTTGTCATTGCAGCGGTAAGTCCCCTCGCGCGCCTCCAAGAGGCATCAGACCACCACAGATGGGGCCCAACAGGGTTGATGCCCGATACGGAGCCGCGGAAGGCCTAACAGGTTGCCGGGGCTCTGGCTCAAAGAGCAGGAGTAGGAACGGTGGTTTTTAGTCAGTAAGAGTCTGACACTCTCTCAGGTTTGAGTCCTACATCTCTAACTGCGTCAGAAACTGTTTTTACCGCCTGAAGATACTTTACAGAATGCGCCCGTACCTAAGTGAGGAGTTGCGTGTGCAGCTGTTGAGGCGTTTGGTTTTATCCAAGCTAAACTACGCTGACGTGGTTATTAGACCTAGACTGTTTTCACGGACTGAGCGATTGATACAGAGGTTCAGATTGTCTGTGCGCGTTTTGGTTTTAAAATTCCACCTAGAAACCACATAACACCTTACTTAAACAAGTACAATCTAAAAATGAAGTCCCGACGTAAGCTCCACCTGGCATGTCTCCTCTTTGGTGTGATTAAGTACAAGTGTCCAGCATACCTCTACTCGAAGCTCTCGTAGGCGAATGCTCGTCGGCAGCGGGAGGGTAGGCGGTGTGCAAACAGCGCACCTGGGTTTAAACTGTCAAACACCAAGCGGTCACCGGTGACCGCGACCTATTGTTCTTTAATTGTGTCTATAAAACCGGTACTCGACGAGTTAATTGGGTACACAAATTATGTTTGTCACATTTTCATATTGATTATTTTTTATTATTATTTCCATGATTTTCACTATTATTATAATGTAGGATATCTCGCAAACTCACCTTTAAGCCCTTTGTTGTTGCGGCAGTGCTGGTGAGGTGTCGACCTGTCCCTCGCTTTAACTTCTGGCAATGAGTGTCGGGCTGCGCGATAGCTTCACGACCACATAATTTTTATTGTCATGATGTAGTTTATTAGAGGTAATTTTATTTTTTCTTCGGTGTCGGTATACGTTACTCTTGTATAATTATGCATGTATACCTACTACTACCTACTTAATTTTTATTTATTTATTGCACAACGTACGGTCAAAGGTCAAAGTCCACTGCCACCGTAAGATCACTTTCGGTTGCGCTGCAGCGCTTATACCCACACACACACACGCATATTTGTATCCGTGTGCGTACGCGTGCGTGTGTTTATGCGTACGCACGCGTATTTATGCACATTAATATGAAATTACTTAATCGTATTACTTTCTTTCCAATTATTTTTTGTTTACCCTCCATCCGTGCGTCACTGCAGGGGTGTCAACTGAAAACCTGTGTGGGTACTTTTTTTGTTTTTTTTTTTCTTCTTTGGCAACTGAGTCTCCAAAACGGTGTTGTCGACTATACTGCCAGTGTCGAGTGGTGACGGCAAAATTAATGAACCGTCGAACTTAACTTTGCGGTAGTTTTTAGTTGTTAGTAGCTGGAATGACAAAACAATTGGGTTAGTAAACATAGACATTATCAACTATTTTATTGTATATATACAGTGGTGTAAAAAATAGTTGAGGGACATACACAATACAGACAGATATGAATATATGTACATCATTTACATCATTGAACACCGTCATATTTTAATTTCATTTTCATTTATAAATTTACATAAACAATTAATTAATTTGTGGGAAAAGTGGGTTAAAAGGAGATGGAAACTGATTGGGAGAGGGATTTGGATTCTGGGAAGTTTTTTATAGAGGTCAAAGGATTGGGAATTTAAGGGACACGCAAAAAAGATGTGATCTAAAGTTCCCTCATCAAGGCCGCATTCGCACAGCGAGCTGTCGCGGACGCGGATCTTGCTGAGGAAGACCGGACTACTGCAATGGCCGAGTCTGAGCCTGCACAAGGATGAAACAGTATGACGGGGAAGCTTGGGGTACTTGGAAAACCAAGGTTTCCGTCGGATGCCGGGCTGGACAACTGCATAGTAGGCTCCTTTATTTTGGGACGTTTCTACCCACACTGCAGCCCATGAGTCAAACAGCTTGTGCTTTGTGTCTGCACGTATATCATACCCGTACACAACGTGGTGCTGGCGTTCGACATCGTTCGAGGCCGCAAATTTGGCCAATGAATCCGCACACTCGTTACCACATATGCCAGAGTGGCCAGGAATCCAAGCGATCTCGATATTTATGCCATCTTTGTAACAAGAGAAAAGAAGCGCCTTTATCTCTACAACCAAACTGCTATGAGTTCGGGAATGGAGCTAGTCTTGGTTGAGAGACTGTAGGCTACTTCGGGAGTCTGAAAAAATAACAGAGTTTTTTAGGTTGTGTGCTCTAATAAACTTTACTGCTTCTAAAATGCCAACGCATTCTCCCGTGTAGACGGATGCTTCCGGGGGACACTTAGAGAGGAGGGCGATCTTCGAATTTTGGAAGTACGCTGCCACTCCTGTACTTCCGTTTCGAGATAGTTTAGACGCGTCTGTGTAAAAAATATTCCAGCCTCTCCAGTATTTGCTCAAGGCGCGTCCGAACTCGCCCGTAGCATCCACGGAGGATTTCGAGATGCCGAGCCCTAGGATCAGCTTTGGCCTGAAGTGGATAGCCTCATATACGGAAGAGAAGACCGGGAGCACAGGATATTGCCTGATGGGTGCAGAGAGGTTTTTAAGCTCCCTATACCTGACAATCACGGGAGGGACAGGTTTACTATTCCAGTAGGAAGAGGAGCTATAGGAACAGTGGATTTGTTCTAGGATAGGAAGAAGGGGATGTAATGAGAGGGAGAGGACTTTTGAGATGAATCGGTCTGCAAGGTATTGTCTTCGAAGGTTGAGGGGAGGCTCTACACATTCAACCTGAAGAGCATTTATGGGGGATGATTTCATAGCTCCGATAATTATTCTAAGGCATTTGGCCTGAATGGAGTCTAGTTTTTTTAATGCACCCTTATTGCAAGGAACAATAAGGAAGCAACAATAGTCCATTACGCTTCTGACCAATGCATTGTAGATGAGCTTCAATGAGTAGGGGTGAGCACCCCACCATACCCCGGCCAGAGCTCTGAGTATCGATACCGAGCGTTCACACCTTGCAACCACGGTGTTTATGTGATCCGCCCCAGACATCCTTGCATCGAGATAAACCCCCAAGAATCTAGCACTGCTTTTGATCGGGATATCCTGACCGTCTATCTCTATACGAAGATCCGGAGTGCGTCGTTTGCGTGTAAAAATGACAGCTGAGCTTTTTGGGGCGCTTAAAGATAACCCGTGATTAAGAAGCCATTGGTTTAATGACGCCAAAGAGACATTGATGGAGTGGGCAGCGTCTGTTATAGAGCTATTGGTAACCATTAGTGCGATATCGTCAGCATACTGAAGGACATTACAGTTGAAATTTAAACAGGAGGGGAGGTCGTATGTATAAATATTGTAAAGGATAGGACTAAGGACCGACCCCTGAGGTAAACCTTTCCAGGAGGACCTCCGTACTGGGTTATCCTCAGGAGATCTTAATTGGAGGGTACGATCGGAAAGGATGCAGGCTATAATTCGGCAGATCCTACGCGGTATTCTCAGCTGTTGCAGTTTCTGCCTGAGAAGGGGTAAGAGAACAGAATCATAGGCCGCTGAGATGTCCAAGAAGACCGCGACCAACGACTCCTGCCTGCTAAGGGCCAGTCGGATGGCTGACGTGAGGGTACCCACACTGTCAGTCGTACCCAGACCTTTCCTAAAGCCGAACTGAGTCGCCGGAAGCAGCCTCTGGCTTTCTACCAACCACTCAAGGCGGTTTTTGATAAGATGTTCAAATGTTTTAATAAGTATGGACGATAGGGCAATAGGTCTGTACGACGAATGGTCACCAGGATCCTTGCCAGCTTTTAACAGTGGCATAATAACCTGAACCTTCCAGGTAGGAGGAATATAGCCTGAAGTAAAGCAAAAATTGACTAAGTCGAGGTAGTACTGCTTCGCTTTAGTTCCTGCCTTAGTTAGGAAGGAGTAGGGGAACCCATCAATCCCTGGTGCCGAGTCCTTCACATGGTTGAGTACCGTTTGGAGCTCTTCAGATGAGAACTCCAAATCGAGCGGGTCATGAGACTCGGGTCGCTCGGTCTCATGGGATCTCAGGCAGCATTCATCTGCGGTGGGAACATAAGTTGGAGCAATATTGTTAAAAAAGCTGTTAACCAGAGATTCGGGTAAGGTGGAGACAGTGGGAGGTTTGGTGGAGTTTCTAAAATTTTTGACTCTCTGCCAAACTGTATATTGTGTCGATGGGCTCAGGAACCACAAAATCTCCGCCACCCTTGTCTCTTTTTTTTCCTGAACAATTTCCTTGACTTAGCCAAAATTCGCTTGAAATTTATGAGGTTTTCCAGGTTCATATCTTGGTTATATCTTTTTTCAGCCTCATTCCTAGCTCTTATCATGGCAGTGCATTCACTATCCCACCATGGTGGAGAAGGTATTTTGCCTTTCGGTGCGTTTTTCACCGGAAAGCAATCTTCGGCTGTGGAGGCTATCAGGTCTGAAAATTTGGAGAAACACTCCAAAGAATTTTCGTTGTTAATTGGTGGAAGGAAAGAAGTGCGGTGGTCTAATAATTTTGAGTAAAGATCCCAGTCTGCAGAATCTAAACGATATTTTAATAAGGGGGGAAGGGGTTTATCCGGAATGGATTTTGACGAGTGTTTAATTAAGATGGGATAGTGGTCACTACCATAGGTCAAATTTAAACAACTCCAATTTAGCACGCTAGCCATATCAGGCGAGCAGAAGGTCAAGTCCACACAGCTGTTTCTTTGACCAAAAGCAGACCTACGAGTAGGGCTGCCATCATTAATGACACACAACTCGAGTTCATCCAGCATCTCAACTAGCTCATTACCCATATTATCACATACATCTGAACCCCATCTATAGTGGTGGCAGTTGAAGTCACCCATTACAAGTAATGGGCCACTTACCGAGGTTAATAAATTTTTAATCAAAATAAGCTGGTCAACATGAGGGTGAGCAATGTAAAATACAAATATGTTTATGTCCTCAGCCTTAACAGCGACAACATTTATGTCATCGCCAACGAAGGGTAGAGGAATCTGGAGAAGGGTACTTTGTTATTAACTAACAAAGCACAACCTCCATAACCATCAGATCTGTCATGTCTGACAACACTGAAACACGGGATCCCGAAATTTATATTCGGTCGAAGCCATGTCTCAGCAATGCCACAAATCAATGGTTTAAATTTATTGATCAAGTGGAGTAAGTCACTCTTCCTGGGAAGAGTACTCCTCACGTTCCACTGAAGCAGTGTTAGAGGCAGGAATTTTGCAAATATAATCAAGAATTGTTGAAAGCTTGTGTGCTACGTGGTCAGGTACGGTATGGGCAGGGTTTGATAGTACTGCCATGAGCATATCAGAAACTATGTTCAAAATGTTTTCGGAGCTACGAGTGTTGGTTCCGGATTCCACAGGGAAAGCGCAACCACTTTTAGATGGGGAGAACGAGTAGTTATGTATAAGGGCCTGATGAGCCTTCTTATCATAACTAGGAGAGAGGGGAGCATGTGATTTGGGTTTTAGTTGGATAGTTTTTTTTGTAGGAGACTCTTTGTTGGGATGATTTTTTAATAGGTGATGGATCTACGAGGTTGACTGATCTTGAGACCTCAGCATATGACCTTTTTACAGTAGGGAAAACTTGGCTTGCTTCCGCATATGAAATAGATTTTTCTGCCATCAAAGCTTTGATGCTCTTCTGGCGACCCAATTCAGGACAAGCTTTGTCATTTGCAAAGTGGTTGCCATTGCAATTTATACATGTGGCAATCTCAGCTGAAATCTGGCATCCATCACCTGGATGATCCTGGCCACATCTGAAACAACGTGGCTTGGAGCGGCAAAGAGTGCGGGTATGTCCGAAACGACAACAGTGATAACACTGTATGGTCGGATATGAATATAGTTACCGGGAGTGCTGAGTAGAAACAAAACACTTTTTTGGGCAATGTTTGACCGTCAAAAGTAAGCACTACGGTTTGGGTAGGCTTCCATTCGGTACCATTTGGGGTTGAGACTCTGCGATTCATCCTCCTAGCTTTTATCACAGCCCCACACCCGGTGGGAACCCTGATGTTGCCAATGATTCGTCCTCTGTCCATTCCACAGGGACGTCCCTGACAATGCCCATTCGGGTAATGTTGAATTGTGGGATCGAAGTTGTGTAGTTTTGAGCTACCATACCATTGACTAAAAAACTGTTAGCATCCTGGTGCGTCACAAACTCAACCGAAACTCTATTTCTCCCCAGCCGTTTGACACCACCGATCTTAACATTATTAATGTTTAATTTCATTAGGAACATACCAAACTTAACTGGGTGAAGCGTGGTGCCAGACGTCTGGGAGTCCTTAAGGGAGACATAAACTATGTAAGGGGGATTGTCCCTGGCCGTGTAACATTGCCTACCATTTACACTTTTCGCCAATTTCGGGGGGTTGTTTTGGGTGATAAGGGGGGAGCCTGCGGGTCGTTTCCGGGATTTTGAAACTTCCGCGTCCATTATTTCGATATCCGGGGTGTTCGGAGGAAGGGTAATTGTGACGATAGTTTCCGTCTCATATTCCGGGGATTTATCGGGATCAGGAGGATCGGGTGGCTTCACCTCGTCCATTTCGGATTAAAAAGATGCGGATGGGCAGAGGAAAAATAGATTAAATATATTTAAAAACACCAATACCTGAAACTTACACACACATACACTTAACCAACACAAAAACACAAAATTTAAAAGATTTCAATTCAGATCACTATGATATAGATCACTTAAATTGAAAACAAACGTAGGAATGACAAAAGCACGTGCGTAACCTTCACCACTACCAACGAAAAGTCGTGTGGGTACTTACTATGCCCAGCTTAAACTGAGTTGGCGAGCCCTTTCGTCGTGTGCATGCTGCCAACCTGTTGCTCTTTTATTTTACTTTTTTATATTGTTTTTTGCTTTTACTTTTTTTTACTGCTGTTTTCTAATGTTATTTTATGTTTTTATTGTTCTTTTTTTTATTTATTTTTTCAATGTTATTTCATGGTTGTAAAGGTGGTTGTTCACGCCTGGTAGGGAATAAATAATTTTCCTTTTTCTTTCTTTCTTTCAAAAGACAAAATGAGAGAGAAACATCCCGAAATGTCAATAAACAGGTAAGTCAAAATAAAACTCAGAAGCTATGGATAATCATATATTTTCTTAAAATATAAACATTTTAAATTGAAAATAACATATTTATCTTACATGATACACAATTTATATTTTATGAAAACTTTGGTTAAAGCGAATATTTGTAGTACAAGACAAAATTTGGAACATGGCCAGACTATTGGCCAGACACTAGGACCACGTCGCCAGACTCGGAGAACTCACGGGCCTGCGGACGGCGAGCACGGGTGACTCGCCGCCCGACCAGAACCAGGCCCGAGCGTACGGCGCCGAGCGTGCAGCGCGCCCCTCAAGGAGCCATCAGACCACCACAGATGGGGCCCAACAGGGCTGATGCCGATACGGAGCCGCGGAAGACTTAACGGGTTACCGAAGCTCCGGCTCGAAGCGCAGGAGTAGGAACGGTGTGGTTTTTAGTCAGTAAGAGTCTACAGCTCCGTATCGGAATCAGCCCACGTACGCTAGGGTGGTTTGGTATGCTATACTCTATTATTTGTTGTACCAATAACTGTGAACGCTTGCTAGACGCAGACACGTAGTGTAATCATTAGCAAGGTAAACATAAGACTGCACGGTCCGATTCTTATGGAACAACTCTTTGTGTGTTCCACAAATTATAGTTCCGTGTCTGTGTGCTATTACTGAGATTTTTTTAAGAACCCAGTAACAGTTTGCCCGACCCTGGAATCGAACCCGAGACCCCTTGCCCGGCAGTCGCACTTGCGACCACTCGACCAACGAGGCAGTTTACCAGATCAATTAAAAATAAACAGTATACGAATATTGTATTATAACAGTATTTGAACAAATACTTATGACTATATTATACACCCGTTTTCGCCACTTATATTCGAGTCTCCCCGTAATTTTGTCTTGTACATAAAAACCGCTCCAAATTATAATTTTAATAAAATATTTTTCGATTGCATAGCCAAAACAAGTGATTTATAAACTTAACCATTACAGAGCATGATTTACATAATCTATACTTATAATAAATCTGTAGAGAGGTAAATTCTGTACATAAAATATATTTAAAAAATAACTATCAAGGGGTGGTTAGGGATCGCTACTGATGCCAAAAATGCAATCAGTAAAATTTTTGTCTGTCTGTCTGTCTGTCTGTATGTTCGTTATGGAAACAAAAACTACTCGATGGATTTTAACGAAATTTGGCACAATTATTCTTCATACTCTTGGGCAGGTTATAGTATACTTTTCATTACGCTACGATCAATAGGAGCAGAGCAGTGAAGGGAAATATTGGGAAAACGGGAGAAGTTACTCCATTTTTTAAACTTCCGTCGCGTGTGCAGGCTTATAGGTTAAAACTGCATAAAAATCATGTATGACGGAAATATTCTCCTTAAAATTATATAAAAAATATTCCTTGACAGCATATGTCTATCTTTTATGGTTGACTCACAATAACACGTGAAACTCCAGATAGCTTAGCAATTCGGTGATTTCTGATTGTATTTGTCTACTCTAACGTTTACAATACTCATTCATAGACTTTACGCTGTAACTGAAAGGCCAATGGTTGAAATTAGCTTGACTCGATATTATAAATGAAAATATGTGAGTTTATGTGTATGTTTGTTACTCAGTCATATTAAAACGAGTGAAGGGACCGGAATAAAATTCGGAACAGATGTAGATTATGGTCTGAAGTGATACATAGGCATTTTACCCCTGGGACCGCGGGCGAAGCTGCTGGCAGAAGCTAGTATAATATAAATTTAAATACAAGGAAAAAAATGACGAAATAATCAGTACCATTCTTTTTCTATAATAATATTATTAAAATATAGGGTAAGTTCGCCTGTTCGCGTCCACCTACCAGTTTTCGTCCATTTTAGTGAACGACCTTTAAAAACTTCCCGAAAATATACCATATATATAGTTGTGTTAGTTACACTATTTATAACTAATGAACGGCTAAATCGATTTGAATGAAACTTGGTGCGGAGGTAGCTTATAACCAGGAGACGGACATAGGATACTTTTTTTCCAATTTCGTTTTTACTTTTTATCAAAAATCACGAACGGGAAAAAACGGGATTGCGCGTACGAAGTCGCAGGCAGAAGCTAGTAATACATATAATAGAAAACTATCATTATATTAGTAGGATTTAGTATACATTTGTTCGACCTAACACGTTTTCAGTGTCTTACATTGGTAGCGATCAAAGCGTCAAATGGACGCGAACAGGCGAACGTACCCTACCTTAAGTTTTACAATAGAAGAATTTCAATTTATTTAATGAAATCATTTTCAAAAAAGTCTTCTATAAAACACCCATTTCATTTTTATATTACAAGCCAGACCTTTTGCATAACATAAAAGTGAAAAAATCTGATAATACTTTGCTCAACTCTGAAATTTAACTCTCTTTGTTTAACTATCATAGTTTTGACCACTGTATCAACAAAGAAAGTAAAATTTCATGCCAACATATACATTCCATTAAATAAATTAAAATCTCAAATATTTCAATTACATTTCTTTATGACTAAGAGGTAACACCTCTGCCTATACGCCTAAAAACCGGTCAAGCGTGAACCGCATTTTGGCACCGTACGTAAATTAAGATAAAACAATATATCAGTACGGAATTCCAAATTAGAAACAATAAGATTTAAGATAGCCAAAGCATAAAAAATAACAAAAAAAAAATATCGAATAAAAAACACTTGGTCCGCAGTTTATAATGAAAAAATATATAAGAAAATAACGTAACGATTATTTTTATCCATGTGATAGATCAGTATAACCACGGTAATACTATCATACAATGTTAAATCCATGTCAATGGTTGGATTTGCCTGCCTTTGTTCGTAGTGATTTGTAAACCATCCTTATTAATTAATATTAATACATAGTATTAAACAAAGTCGCTTTCGCTGTATGTCCGTATGTATGCTTAGATCTTTAAAACTACGCAACGGATTTTGATGCGGTTTTTTTTAATAGATAGAGTGATTCTTAAGGAAGGTTTGTATGTATATACATATTGCACCCGTGCGAAGCCGGGGCGGGTCGCTAGTTAATATTATAAATTGATATAATAACTATCGTGAGACATACTAAATTAACTAAAAATCGCGGGTTACTCACGTGAATATACTGAGAAAAGTTCTAGTTTCGAGCCACAGAGGGGCTCTTCCTCATGAGCAGCGTGCTTTAGAGGATTTTTTCTCAGTATATTCACGTGAGTAACCCGCGATTTTTAGTTAATACTAGACTCTTTTGTAGTGTGTGTTACACCTCGCCCTATAAGTAAGTAGTGTAAGTTAGATCTTAAGGGAGTTAATTAAAGTTATTCGTAACAATAACACGTTTCCCTTATTGCTCCACATTGCATGGCGACCCTGCCAGGATTGGGGATTTTCGAAATAGCTTAAAGGCTTTTTACAGGACTTAAAATCAAAACCGGGTCTTAACGTTCAAAGTCTTGCTTTAACAATAGTTTTTTTTTTAACATAATGCACCATTAACAGAAAAAATACATAAAATAAATTTTGTTTTTCATATTTTTCAGATTCCAAAAACATAATTTCATTTTTGATTTTTACTTAATATGTTTTAATTTATAGGAATAACAAAAAAAGAGATACTTAGATAAATTCGTAACGTCATAGCGACAGCAAAATTGACGAAAACCAAAACGAACCGTCGACATGTATGTCTGTTAGCACATAACTCCTAAACGACTGCACTGAATTGGATAATTCTTTTTTGTCGTACATTAAGGAATACGACATTAATTATATAATAGAAAAATACGGAAAAAATCACCAGGAAAAGCAGCCATAACATATTTTTATAATAACTATCGTGAGACATACTAAATTAACTAAAATCGCGGGTTACTCACGTGAATAATAATGAAATAAAAGAGGGCGCGGTGGGCTCGCAGCGCAAGTAGCAATATCGCCGCGACCGCGCACTCTGCTCATGAGGAAGAACCCCTCTGTGGTTCGAAACTAGTAGAGCTTTTCTCGGTATATTCACGTGAATAACCCGCGATTTTATTTCATTCAGCCATAAAATGTAAATTATAATGTTTTATGATATTTATAATATTAATAGTTAGATGACATAGTTAGATAATTACTGGCATTCCTTGAGCACTTGTAGTGATTTTCTGAACAGTTCCTGTTGAGAACGCGCATGTTTTATCTCCAATTCTGCTAGATCTAGGAGGCTGGAAGGAGAAAATAGAGATATATTAGTAATAATAATAATAACTCACCCCCTATTACATGGGACTCATAACATAGATAGTGAAAAATGGGTGATACATTGTACAGTGGCATAATGTGCACCTCTGCCTACCTCTTCGGGGATAAAAGGCGTGATGTTATGTTATGTATGTAACAATAATCCTTCCATGCCGGTTTCGGCTACGGCGACCGTTTAGTGACTACTGGCGTCTATCATGGGTTCTCATGAGGCTGGAAAATACACCTATATCTATGTTTATGGTATTTTCACGTGTCCACTCTATGGAAGAATATTTATAAACAAAGATATATTAGTACTCATGTCATGTAGCGATTTTGTAGAGACAGCTGCAACTACAGTGCACAAAACTTTGTCGTGTATTAGCTTTTACCAGTATTGTATTATAATACTGTCTCGTTGGCCGAGGCGTCGCAAGTGCGACTGCCAGGCAAGGGGTCTCGGGTTTGATTCCCGGGTCGAGCAAAGTATTATTATGTTTTTCGTCTTCGACCCGCGACGCGGCGACTGTCGTGTCGCGAACCGCTGCTCATAATTATGAGCCTCTAGCATGGCTTGAAACTAGTCGAGTTCTGAGTTAAATAATTACTTGAGTAAGCCGAAAAACATAATAATTAATTGAGTATATCAGACAAAAGTTACATAACATAACAACACGCCTTTTTATTCCCGAAGGGGTAGGCAGAGGTGCACATTTCGGCACTTAATACCACTGTACAATGTAACACCCACTTTTCACTATTTATGTTATGAGTCCCATGTAATAGGGGGTGAGCCTATTCCCATATACTGGGCAAATTTCCAGACTCCGTGCTACTACTAAGATTTTTAAAAACCCAGTAGTACTTTGCCCGACCCGGGAATCGAACCCGAGACCCCTTGCCCGGCAGTCGCACTTGCGACCACTCGGCCAACGAGGCAGACAAAAGCTATAATGTATAATATAACTCACCTCTTCTTGAACGCAGCGACCCGTCGAGTGCGGAAGTCTATGAGCTCCTCCCGCGCACGCGCAGACAGCTGCTCGAATTTAGCGCAAGCGTCCGCTTGAGCTTGCTCCGCCTGGTATGATTAATTAATAATGTAATACGATGCTTATTTTAAACATATTATAGTTGTTTTTTGTGTGAAACAGTTTTTGTTTCACAGTAAAATCGAATAACGCAAATCAGTTTAACTAGCTTATGTCGGAATACTCAAACGCTACTCAATTTTAAATCGCGCTTAAGTATAGTTCTGTCACCACTAATTCTTTGTAAAATGACAGAGATGGCACGATATTTAAGCACGAATTAAAATTGAGTAACGTTTCAGTATTCCGGCATTAACTAATTTAATTAAACTTACAAAGTTAACTTAATTTCCAAATACTAAGAGGCTACTCCATTCTAAGTCCCGCTTGGGTATAGTTCTGTCTCTACAAATTCTTTGAAAAGGATAGATATTTAAATACAACTTAATCACAATTCCAGAAGTAAATCGAACTGTATTCTTTGTGTGTTAAAGTAAAATTAATAATAACGTTTGTCGGAGATTAGGTAAGCTCTTAAGAGTAGCTTTTCAGTATTATGGCTTAAGTGTTAGATTTTAAGTAGGTTACCTAAAACATTCTAATCTTTTGTTTCGTAAAAACAGTTTAACAATTTTAACTACATATATTTGAATGTCTATAATAACAACTTTAACTACTATTATGGATACGAATGGGGCCGTCGGTAGAGGGCGCCCTAGACGGACATCTAGTGACCAGATTGGCGATATATTAAGACTTTGACTGCGGACAGAAAACTATTGAAGGTAAATCCTCCGCATCCTCCGGTTAACGTGTTAAAGAAGGGCCAAATTAAAAGTACCCTTAACCGACGAGCATGCATGAAAAGATTGATGACTATTGATGAAGCGAAAGAGATATGTAGGAATCGTAGTAATTAGCGTTCCATAGTCTCTGCCTACCCCCATGGGAGACAGGCGGGAAGTTATGTATGTATGTAACTACAATTATATACAACAACACAAACTACATATAATCATGCACACGCACACATACAAATAACATTAAATATTTTAAACTACTGGAACACAAACTATACACTTTTATAAAAAGGTTCGCTATTCGTGATATACTTGCGAGCAGCGCGTTCGCCCAAAGTAATGCAGACGTAATATTAAATCTTTCAGTCTATTTTCTTTAAAACCGTTGTCTCACACTAGAATTTCCTCCTGTGTCGTGTGTGCGTTTACAAACATACAAGTTCACATACACGTCACACAGACACGGAACAACAATTTGTTGATTACACAAAGAGTTGCTCCGTGCGGGAATCGACCCCGCGACACGTTGCGCGGCAGCCGGTTGCCCAGCCACCGCGCCAACCATGCCTTTTAAAGGTTTTTAGGTACGCAAAATGATTATAAAAATCTCAGCTGCGAGGAAAACACTACAAAATAAAAAGGAACATTCGTACACTTTTTGTAATGATTGGAATCTCAACGGAGTAAGCACTACGATTAACTTCTAATATTCATTCGAATTTTACTACGGGAATGGGAAATATGGAATTTTACAGGAATCACAGAAATTCGACGGGAATCACGAGAATTCGACGGGAATCACGGGATTTCGACGGGAATCACGGGAATTGGAAGGAAAGTTACGGGAATTGGACGGAATTCGACGGGAATTAGACGGGAATCACGGGAATTCGACAGGTATCGCGGAAAACCGTTGAAGTAGCATATTAAAATTATTTAAATTACAGATAGAGAATGGGTAGTAAGTGCAAACTAATGATTACCTCCTGTACTTCCAAAGGCTGCGTTTTACATAAAAATGATACACGTCAAACATTTGTGGTAGATTGGACACATATTGGGACGTTGGTAGCCAATATTTGGGGCAAAATATAGAAAGAAAGAAAGAAAAATTGTTTATTTGCCTACCGTCACAAGATACAATAACACACAAAAAAAATTAATACAGTGAAGACGGCGCAAAAAGGCCAGAGGGCTTAGTACGAGTTTCTTTTTCGTTTGGCTTATACTGAGTGGGTGACCCTTTTAGCATAGGCATGTTGTCAGCGTCTCCTTTCTAATTCTTCTGTTTCAATTTTTCAACTCTTATATTTTTATTACTTCCACTGTCACACCTTGATTGTCTTTTTTATTTTTTATTTATGCTGCATCGTGCCTGGTGATCAATAAATGTTTTTTCTTTCTTTCTTTCTTTCTCTTTCTAAAGTAATCGAAACGAAACCTCGTCCGGCGCTCTAATTGGTTAGTTCATTGGCGCCGGCCAATCAGAGTGCCGAACGCGCTCTCGTTACGATACTTTAAACGTAAATAAAACTAGTACTAAGGCCTCTGAGCTCAGCTTAAATGCCGTGACCCGAGTGTGCTCGAGTCGCGGCGCTGTTTCAGCACTTATATACTTTTAAAGTTATGGAGATCGGAATTAGAATAGTGAATCCCCCAAAAGTAAATCAACAACAAATAAAACTTCGTTATTTCTAAATCATTTTTAAAACTAAGTATTTAATCTTATAAACCGAGAACTACCGTTTGTATTGTTTTCTTTTTACGAATATTTTAAATAAAAAACTGAAGTAAAACCTCTTATTTTCAATAACCGAGCAATAAATAATGATCGCCCAACGTCTCAACATGTGCCCAACAAAAAAACAACACAATGTGAACGAAATAGAGTCACAATTTAAACGCCACGAGTGCTCAAAGACAGTCGATATCCTTAATCCATAAATACGAGATAATTTACTATTATGAACCTTAACTCATCTACGTTTAAGTTCATTTTTCTTTGTCATAACAATTCTTTAGTATATTGCTATGATTTTTTTCAAAAATATGTTAATGGAGGCGCTGTTATGTGGCTTAAATGGTGTTTAGTCATTCTACCATTAGTATGCCAACCCATAAACAATTGGGTACTTTCCTTAATAAAAAATAAATTATTTCGACTGTTCAATACAATAAAACATTAAAAAATAATCACACTTCCATTAATTGATTTTATGACCAACTTCATTTTAGTATTTTTACAGGAAATTTAAAAGAAATAAGTACGCTGTTTGACGCTAAAAAAACGTGACGTCACAATACACAATCTCCTACAAAATTCATAGAAAACTGTCGTTTTTGACAGTTCGAAAGAAGTATTGAATTGGACTAGTTGACAAGTACCCAATTAGTCAAGATTAAAACACATTTAACGATAAAGAAATAAAGTAACTTTTCGTACGACATACAGTTTGCTTAATTAACTAAAATCGCGGGTTAGTCACGTGAATATACTGAGAGAAGCTCTACTAGTTTCGAACCGCAGAGGGGTTCTTCCTCATGAGCAGAGTGCGCGGTCGCGGCGACATCGCGCAGCTCACTGTAGTTAGAAACTAGTAAGCTTTTCTCAGTATATTCACGTGAGTAACCCGCGATTTTAGTTAATTTTTTAGTATGTCTCACGATAGTTATTATAAAAACTTTTGCCACTTATTAGATTGATATTCAATTTTAATACTAGAGTGTTAAGGTTTAATATTGATTAGTTTTGCTTTAGAATTTAAATTATTCAAGTCTACTTACAGCATGAACGTCCTTGTTCTTTGCTCTGGCTTTCTCCAGATTTCTATTGGCAGCTTCGTAAGCAGCTAGACATCTGTAAGTAACAAGTGAAACAAGTCAATTTATTTCTGCAAATAGGCTACAAGGCAGCACTTTTACACGTCAATTTTATCAAGCGAACGATGAAGTCGACATTTCCTAACTGACTACTCTGAGAAGAAATGCCGAAACAAACTCAGAGGTCTGTCTCTTTTAAAGTCCAGACAAATATGTATAAAAGATTATGTGTGAAAACCGTGCAAGTTCTTTCTGTAGTGGCCTTTTGAGGAAAGAACCACAACAGTTTGAGCGGACCCGTTCTGAAGGCAGTAAGCACGTGTCGGTTTACAGTCAGCTCAATTAACAGGTGAGGCTGACTGATCCGACGAACAATATCAACCTAAAGAACAGAAAAGAAATGGCGACATCAACAACACGGCTGTTAACCTCGTCGATATATGAGAAAACGCATTAGGTCTCACATAGGGATCTATTACCCGACACTTCACAGGTAAATTGGCTAAATGACACATAACATAACATCGCCTTTTATCCTCGAAGGGGTAGCCAGAGGTGCACATACGGCACTTAATGCTAATGTACAATGTAACACCCATATATCATATAGATCTACCCTTTAGTATTTGGACATAAGTATTTAATAGCCATTAGAAAAGTTTATTTAAAAAACACAATTTAATATTAACTTCTAAACTGATTATTGCTATGATGATTATTATATGATTATGTCGTGGTGACCCGGAGGTTTAAGACGCCTGCTTCTCATGCATGAGGGTGCGGGTTCGAAACCTACCAAAGGCAAGTACCAATGCGAATTTTTCCGAGTTATATGTACTTCCAAGATTATTTAAACACCACTGACAAACGGTGAAGGAAAACATCGTGAGGAAACCTGGGCTTATAATTTGTAATTATAAGTTTGTAATAGACAACCCGCATTGAGCAAGCGTGGTGATTAATGCTCAAACCTTCTCCGTGTGAGAAGAGGCTTTGCTCAGCAGTGGGCACTTATAGGCTGTTGATGATGATGATGATGATGAAACTGATTATTCCGTTAAGAAGACTAAAGGCATAAGAATTTAAAAACGTCTTAGTTTTAGATTCTAGGTTTTAGGCCTATCGCTAATTATAGTCTAGCACCTGGTCTCGAGAATCCAGTACATCATACCTGAGTCTCCGGACGAGCACTGCCTTGGCAGCGTGTGCGTCTCTCATGTAGTAGCGGAGAGTGTCTGCTAGCTTCAGGTCCTGGTCTGATGCCATGCGACCCTCGATTTTCTGCGAAAAATGTAAAAAAGATACTGTATTTGTGAAAAGTTTAACACGTTAACCGCCGCGTAGGTCACCGGTGACCTACGTTAGCGGAGGATTTGCCTTCAGCAGTTTTCTGTCGGCAGTCAAAGGATTAAATAAAAAAAATTAAAACGATTACATTGTAATCGTCATAGATCGACATGTAGCTTATAAATACCTCTTTTCGTAACAACTGTAAACCCCCTTTTCAGCCGACTAACTTAAAAAAGGGAGATCTTGTTATAACCGGTATGTATGTGTTGCTTAGGCGATTTTGATGTGGTTATCAGAAAAATATTTTAAACAAAACATTGCCCCACACTAGGATTTCCTTCCGTGTCGTGGTTGCGTTTACAAACATACAAGTTCACATACACATAACACCCAGACACGGAACAACAATTTGTAGATCACACAAACAGATGTTCCGTGCAGGAGAATCGAACCCGCGACACATTGCGCGGCAGCCAGTGGCCCAGCCACCGCGCCAACAGTGCAGTCAATTCAAAAAAGTATTCGGGCGTTAGATATACATAAGTCATAATCCCCGTCATCTACAGGGAGAATAGTCCACGCTATTCTCCTGATTCTAAGAAATAAAGTTTCTTTCTCCTAGTGAATCCTAACAATACGTATCTTACAAGCGCATATTGTAATGACTCACCCTGCACTTGTCGAATGTCTCAGCAGCCCTGGTGAGGAACCTCTCAGTAGGAGGCTGCTCCCTCGTCGCTAGCTGAGTGATGCACGACGATAGTCTGATGTGGGCGTCTGCTACCTCTGGTGATTTTAATATTTATGTTAGGATTAACTAAACAATTTTTTATAAATTGTTTGTGTGCCGCTGTGCCTGCGGCCAGAACCAACTTGTTGGCAAAGGCTCCCCTCACTAGAGCCATAAATGTCTTGAACGAAGTTCATGAAAGGGTAGATGTGTTGAGTTGCGGTGTGAGTGAATTTGTAAAAGTCACGTTGTACATATTATGCTACTCATAGGTTAGTTAAAATTATTATTAACTTATTTTAACTTTACTTTTACTGTATGTTTGTTAATTTTTATGTAGTAAGTAGTGCATCTTTGATCTCGTTAACGTGTATGATCTCATTTAGGTATTATAATATTTGTAATAGATTAATGTTATGTTTTAGGAATCTTGTACTTGTTATACCTACTAGAGGTTAAGTATGTTGTATAATATGTAGATTTTTAATTTTTAAATTTAAATTAGTAATTGTTTTTGTTTATTTTTTCTTTGTGTTGCAAAATTTCTTTTTTGAGTTTAGTCGGTTATTGAGTTTAGTTTAGCCAAGAATTTGTTCATTTTTGTTTTTTAATTTATGATTTTGTTATAATTTGACGTTACATAGATTTAGTTTAAGGCCTAGCTATCGCAATGGAGAAACCTGTAATGGTAGTTTAGGTAAGGTTTTATATAAATAAATAAATAAATAAGTAAATAAAAAAGTGGGGTAAGCAAGCTGGCGGATAGTACCTGATGGTAAGCATCAGCATTGCCCATTAACATGCGCAATACTAGAATCCAAAACTAAGAGTTACAAGTGCGATGCCGGCTTTTTGGGATTGGGGATGGGGGATGGGGATTGGGGGACGTGGGTGAGAGATAGGGATTGTATTTAGGTACTTGCCTTAATCAAAAATAAATTATTTCGACTGTCCAATACAATAAAATATTAAAACATAATCGCATTGTCATTAATCGATTTTATGATCAATTTTTAATTTAGTACTTTTCCAGCGCATTTTTAAGATATAAGTATGATGTTTGACACTAAAGAAACGTGACGTCACAATACACAATCTCGTACAAAATTCATAGAAATTGTTGTTTTTGATAGTTCAAAAAAGTATTGCATTTGACTAGTTGGGAAGTACCCAAATGGGGAATTGGGCTTCTGATAACCTCACTAGGCGAAGCCTCAGCACAGGCGTTGTTTCACGCAGGTTTGAAGTGAGGCCGTGGTATCACTCAGGTCAGTGCAAGCTAAAATTAATCTTAAACCCCAACAAATAAATTTCACAGTTCTAAATCAACACTAAACTCACCTTTATGCTTTGTAGTCATCCGATCGACCTTGGCAACAGCTTCCTTAAGATGAGAATAGTACTCCTGTAGGAATGTGGTCTCTTGCTCGAAGAAATCGTTGACATCTCTGACGGTGGCGCCGAGGTAGATCTCGTCTGTTGTGGTCGTCATTGAACGCATCTGTTGATGTGGGGGTCAGAAACATATAAGGTGAAGAAAAGTTCAATTATTTTTTTAAGTCCCCCTCTTTCGGGATAATAGAGGGGGGCTTAAAATGTGAGGGGTCACACTACTCCACTTTTGAGAAATTAAGTTCTCTTTTTCTCTTCCCTTTATTGTATACCCTCTTCCCTATTTTCTATATCCCTCCCATTTGTATCTATATTTTATTTATTCTTTTCTTATTACCTTCTCCCTTCGCTGTTAGAAACTTTCTAAGAAATACTTTTCTTTCTTGTCCTCTCTCCTTTTTCTATAGCCATCCTTTTCTCTACACCTCACTTTTTATCCCCCCAACTCTCTCTCTTTCTCTGTATTTTTTCTTTTCCCCAGTGTTACCAATCCTTTTCCTACCCCTACACCAATCAACATTAGATAAAAAAACACATTTATGAATTAAATACAAATTACTAAAAATAAAGAAGCATACCAAAAATCCAAAAAATAATAATAATTTACATACGAAAAGGGTAGGCAGAGAAAACATACACAATGTATCACCCACTTTTCACTATTTATGTTATGAGTCCCATGTAATAGGGGGTGAGCGTATTGCCATATACCGGGCACAATTCCAGACTCCGTACTATGATGCTACTTTTTTACCAGAATACGAAACCAGGGGCAAAGCAGACAAATTACTATTCGACCAGCCACTTAAGCTACTGAGATAAGTGCATGACCATGAGCAGCATCCTCGAAATCTAAAATGACGTAACTTTTTTTGATGACGAGGGAACCTTAAAAGGCGCCTAGTTTTTTGAGGATAGAAGACTGAGAGAAGGATAAAAGAAGAGGGAGTATGGGATGTAAGGGGCACCAGCAGCTGCAGCCAAATGCCATTTAGCGCTTGTCTACATGTAGAATAGAAAACCAAATTATATGGAATTGACGTAAATTTTGACACTTGTCAGTGTCATCCCCATACATTTTGATTTCTACTCTCTCTGTAGACAAGCGCTAAAGTGGCGTTTGGCTAAAGGCACAGGTCTTCTAAAAGAGACCTGAGTGTCAAGCACGAATTATGATCGCATTCGTAACGTTATAGTATCGAGCGAGTTAAGGAACCCCAATATACACATATTAGCTTCGTAAGCAAGAATAAAGTAACTAAATAATGACTTTTTATCTAGGTCATACATTATTACGAAATTACTGAATTAGCAGATAATTAGTATATAAGAAATCAATATTGTATTAAATTTAGATTATTCTTGTTGTAACTCTGTTCAAATAAATATATATTTTTAATTTCAACGTTGTCAGTCACTTAAATGGCGCAGCCGGTAGGATTTCTGTAGTCAGTGTTCCAGTATTAGTACCTACTAGAAGACCGACGTCCGTTTCAACGGTTCAACCGAAATACCGATCAAACAAATTTTTTAAGAAGACTTCGTGGACAACAGCAGAGCTAACCAAACAACAAGAAGTCCGACACGAGATGGGAAAAGCTGCGGAACTGTGAGTAAATCTTTTCACCTTCCTTTCAGCTATCCATTTTTCGAACCTTGTAATAAGTTTTATGTGTTGTGTGTATTATTAGGGATTGGAAAACGCCGTGATAATACTTTGCAATATTATAACTTGTAGGCACTTAGTTAAGTGACATTATTTTTACATCGCAGTAAGGCATATTTTTACGTAAAAAAATTTTTTTTCTCGACTTCTCCTTACTTCTTATTAATTAATAATCATGGAAGGAATTAACCGTGTTCCACAGGAAATGGTTAAAATCATTCCTATTTTTAGCGGAGATGCTAGGACATTAGCCCTATATATAAAAAAATGTGAATACATATTATCTACATTCCAAGGGAACGAACATCAAAATGAATATTTGTTCCATGTAGTCACTAGTAGGTTAGCAGGTGAAGCAGCCACTTTGGTAGGAGAAAGAGACACCATAGGCACTTGGGATGAGCTTAAACAATTACTAAACCAACATTTCGGTGATCCGCGTACAGAAGAATGTTTAGCAATGGAGTTAGAATCCTGTAAAATCAGTAAGGGCGAAAGTTATTTGGATTTTTGTCACAGATTGCAACACATACGTAGTGTTCTTTTTGCTAAGTTATCCGAAACCGTTAAAATCGAAGCGGTACGAGCAGCAAAACAAGTTATTTATAGTGACAGAACAATGCACGTTTTTCTCTATAATTTACCACAGTATTTAGTTCGATTAGTTCGTTTACGTAATGTCTCTACATTAGAAGATGCGTTAAAAGTAGTGTTGGAAGAACAAAATTTTCAAACAGTTTACGACTCTAAAACAAACCAACGTCGTAACAATAATTTTAGATCTTTTAATTTTAATTTTTCTAACCCTAATAATCAGAATAATTTTTTAAATAATGCGATAAGTTCACCTGTCCCAAGTAACGTATACAATAATTCTGTACCGTCTAATAATTCCTTCCAATCTAGGAATTCTCGACAGTACGAAAATAGAAACAATTTTTTAAATAAAGCGATAAGTACACCTGTACCAAGTAATACGCATAACAATTCTGTACCGTCTAATAATTCTTTCCAAGCTAGGAATTCTAGACAATACGAAAATAGAAACAATTTTTACAATTCGAATCATACAAATAATACCAGTCCGCGTATGAATAGACCAACGGTACCATATCACCAAAGTCAGCAGTTTACAGGACAACACGTGTCGCCTCATGTTGCGCAAGCATCGGGTTCAAACACCGATGTCACTATGCGTACTGCAAGTTCGCGTCGTATTAATTACACCGATAATAACAATTACGATAATTTTACTACTAACGATTACCACGAATCTTCGGGTAGTAATAACGATTCGAGTTCGGATTTTTGCCTGACGGCCTCTCCCCCAGGGAACGAATAAATTTAAATTATAATACTCGTATACATTTACCACATATTGTATTACCGGAATTAAATGCTATTTTTATGATAGATACAGGTAGTTGCAGGTCATTTATAAGTCCAAGTTTAGCGAACAAATATTTTAGTAGCTATTTGCAATATGAGCCGTTTGAAGTTGTTAGCACTCACGCTTCAAGTATCCATAATGAAACTATAGTTATTCCTTTACCAAAATCATTTAGAAGTACCGAATTACATAAATTTTATGTTTATAACGTAGATAAAAGATATGACGGTCTAATTGGGAGTAATTTACTTAAACAATTACAGGCAAAAATTAACATGGAGAGCCAAGTTCTACAGTTAAAAAATACTAATATACCAATAATTTATTCACCACCTATGAAGGAGGTGTACCAATTACCTTTTCGTAGCGAACTTAGAGTTAAACTTCCGGTCAATTTACAAGATGGAGAAGCTATACTAAATTTTGTACAGTTCGGAGACGGGATTAGAATGCCCGCCGCATTAGTTAAGTGTCACAAAGGATACGCAACCACCGTTATTCAAAATTATACGGATGTATCTAGAGATTTAGTAGTTACGGCACCTTTCAAAGTAGAACCGTACATACGAAACCCGACAACTAATATTAACTTCACAGGTTGTAATGCCGATACCGACAGATTACTAACCGAAAATTTAGACAAATTAAGACTAGACCACATGAATGTAGAAGAACGTAATGCTATAGAAAAGATTTGTAGGGAATATAAGGACATTTTTTATTGTGAGGACATACCGTTATCATTTACGAATCAAGTTAAACATCAAATTAGAACTAGAAACGAGGACCCCATTAACATTAAGGCCCATAGATTACCACCCATGCAATCGAAAGAGATTAGGAATCAGGTAGAGAAAATGTTAAGAGATAACATCATCCAGGAATCACATTCTCCCTGGAGTGCTCCTGTACATTTAGTACCCAAGAAGATAGACTCAACGGGACAGCAAAAATGGCGAATGGTAGTCGATTACAGACGGCTTAATGAAATTACCACAGATGATAAATACCCGTTACCGAACATTAATGACTTGTTTGATATGCTAGGAAAAAGTATGTATTTTACCACCCTCGATTTAGCAAGTGGGTATCATCAAATTGAAGTTCGGGAAGAAGATAGGGCGAAAACTGCATTTAGCACTCCCTCAGGGCACTTTGAATTTAATAGGATGCCTTTTGGACTTAAAACTGCACCAGCAACGTTCCAACGGGCAATGGATAACGTCTTAAGAGGTTTACAAGGCTTGCATTGCTTGGTCTACCTTGATGACGTCATCATATTCTCAAAAAGCCTCACTGAACACATAGAGAAACTTAGAACCGTTTTTGAACGTTTTCGTAAAACTAACCTAAAAGTCCAACTTGATAAGTCCCATTTTCTCAGGAAAGAAGTACTATACTTAGGCCATACTATCACAAGTGAAGGTCTGAAACCAAATAATGATAAAATAGAAGCCATTTTAAAGTATCCCATTCCAGAAACTGTAACTCAAATAAAAAGTTTTCTAGGATTAATAGGTTACTATAGAAAATTTATAAAAGATTTCGCTAAAATCACGAGACCCTTTACAGCATGTCTAAAGAAAGGTAGTAAAATAATTATTAATAATGAGTATAAAGAATGTTTCGAGACTTGTAAGAAACTTTTAACTAATGCACCATTGCTGCAATACCCTGATTTCAGTAAAAGTTTCATATTAACTACTGACGCATCAAACTTTGCGATTGGGGCTGTTTTATCCCAGGGAAACATTGGCTCAGATAAACCTGTTGCTTACGCAAGTAGAACGTTAAGTGACACTGAAGTCAAATATAGTACGATTGAAAAGGAACTTTTAGCCATAATTTGGGCCGTTAAACACTTTAGACCCTACCTATATGGTAACAAATTTACAATTTTTACTGACCATAGACCTTTGGCTTGGCTTTACTCATTAAAGGAACCAAATAGTAAACTTACACGTTGGCGGTTACGATTAGAAGAATATCAGTTTGAAATTAAGTATAAGAAAGGGCCTCAGAATACAAATGCAGATGCATTATCTAGAATTAAAATTAATACATTAGACGATGATTTAGATTCGATATTTGTAAATGTGGGAGATAGAAAAGAACGTATACAAAAAATAATTGAAGAATTAGAAAACGAATTGCCAAATAACGACCCTCCCATAGAGACGATCGAAATTTCGGACTCTGATGACGGAGCTACGGCCAATTCGGTCTCAAATAGGGAACACGAAGGTATTCCGATTTTAAACGAGGCAATAGATTCTAAGCCTAAACAAATTTTAGTACAAACATGGTATAAGGATAAGTTATCAGTTAAAGATATTTCTAATAAAAAACAACGTATACTTGAAGTGCATTTACCAGTTAATAACGATAAAATTGTGAAAGACTTTTTAAAAGAATATATTCAGCCAAAAAATAAATATTTTATATACTTTGAACATCCATTACTCAGAAAAACATTCTCAAATATGGTAATCAAGTTATTCAAAAAAGATACAGTTAAAATAACAGAATGCACCGAAAGATTAGTTAATTTATCAGAATCAGAAGAGGACCAAAAATCAATCATTATGCAATATCATGAGGGTAAAACTTGTCACCGTGGCATTAATGAAACTCTAGCTAAAATAAAACGACACTATTGGTGGCCGAATATGAAAGATACCGTTACAGCAATAATAAATTCTTGCGAAGCATGTAAGAAAATGAAATATGATAGGAAACCTATAAAACCACATATACAGTTAACACAAAATCAAGATACTCCTTTTCAAGAAGCTTTTATGGACTTACTATTCATAGAAGGACAATACTACTTAACTATTGTAGACGCTTTTAGCAAGTTGGGACAAGCTATCGACGTACCTAATAGGAGTACACCGGAAATTGTAAAAGCATTAATTAAATACTTTAGCATGTATGGATTACCAAAAAAAATTAATTGCGATTCAGGAACAGAATTTAATAATACTTTAATCAAAGAGTTATTAAGCTTATACAAAATTGAATTACACATAGGGACCCCGAATAACCCTAACTCAATGGCAATAGTTGAGAGGTTTCACTCTACCATAATTGAAATTTATCGTTTAGCAAAATATGACAAAAGTGACCAGGATGCGTCAACTATCATGACATATTCGATTATGGCTTATAATAACACTATACATTCTGCAACAAATTTTACACCATTTGAGATACTATTTGGACATACCGATTCAGGAAACATATTTAATATAGAAAGAGAAAGAAATCTTACACAAAAGCTGCTATTAGATCATAGAAAACGTCTTAAAATACTTTACGAATTTATCACTGAAAAACTAGGTACAGATAAAATAAAAGTCCGGGAAAAGAAAGGAGGTGAAGAACCCCCTACGTTTAATACAGGAGACGATATATTTATGAAAAATACACGAACTAGGAAAGCTAAGGAAAAACCTCGTTACGAAAAAGCGAAAATAACCGGGAAAATTGAGCATAACATTATTCCAGTAGAATTAAATAAAAGACCCACTAGAGTAGCTATAAAGAACGTTAAACGACCTCCACAGATCGTGCCTGGTACTCATGGTACTGATGAAGATAACGGAGCCGCTGGACCTTCAAAACCTTGGTCAGAACCCGGGGATAACAGCACTAAAGATGGGAGTAGCAGTGAAGAAGAGTAGTTATTGGACTATTTTTAAAACTTTTGATTTAGATTCCATAGGATTACAGTTAGATAATAATTTACAGGATTTTAGTGATTTAAATAATGTCATACACGTAAATAATTTAGATAATGATTTTGTAGGAATTAAGACGCAAATAGAATATTTAAGTAAACTAAGCCAGGATAGATTATCTCAGATTTCACCATTAAGGAATCGCAACAAACGAGCAATTCTTAGCTCTTTAGGATCCTTAGTGAAAATTATCTCTGGTAATTTAGACGAGAATGATGCAATTAAGTATAACAATGAGATTTCAATATTACAGAATAGAGAACATGCAGTTGAACGTAAGGTATCTGCAATACAAAAAGCTTTTAATAAATTAATAAATACATCAGATATTATTAACTCTAACTTCAAAAAAATAGGGTTAAAAACTAATGAAATAGATGAACTTTTAAGCAACGAAACTAGATTTAATAAGATATTACATTTCACCAATTCTATGTACCAGATTCTAAGCAACTTTCGCACTTGCTATGAAAATATTCAAGAAATAGAAACTGCTATAGCTTTCAGTAAATTAAATATTTTACACCAATCTATTATTAGTAACAGCGAATTGTTTAATGCTCTGTCCATGATCAGTAAACAGGCAAAAACTATCTATCCAGTGGCTAAGGATAATTTAGTGAAATTAGAACATAATATCGTAGTTAACTCGTCGAGTACCGGTTTTATAGACACAATTAAAGAACAATAGGTCGCGGTCACCGGTGACCGCTTGGTATTTGACAGTTTAAATCATATTTAGATAGAAATAAGTTAATTTTTGTTTTAGAAGTCCCTCTAATAGACGCCGATACGTATAATTATTACAAGGTTGTTCCCATTCCTATATCTAAATCCTTAAATACCTTTACCATAATTCCAAAACATCCTTATCTAATGGTGAATCGATTACAATACATGCCCGTAGCTAATCCTTGCGAAGAAATAGAGAAGAACAAATTCTTATGCTCTGAAGACAACTTGGTCCAGTATCCAGCAGAATCCTGCATCGAACAAATTATGTTGATGAAAAATAACTACAGTCGATGTGTCCAGACCCATATCAAAATTGAAAAGTTGAAAATACAAAGATTAACTGAACATCAGTGGCTAGTTTATACAGAAGATAATATCATCATCACCGAAAACTGTAATGAAGAACTTCGTAAACACAGAATTCTCGGCACATACATCATAACGCCAAGTCAGATGTGCGAGACCCAAGTGGGGGAAACATTTATCCATGCTGCCTCCAACATGACAACTTACAGTCTACGCGAACCTCTTGTCGAGATGCCAGAACTACAACAAAACCTGGAAAGAAGAACCAAGAAACTAGACCTAAGAAACGTGGATTTCAGTGACGTCAAGGAACTAATACAAAGTGCAAAATTAAGTGACATGGACTTTGACAATAATGGACAGTTAGTGACAGTGCAAGTTAGCATTTGGACAATTTTCTTATATATTACTATTATTATTGTAATAACAATATTTCTTGTTCTAAAATTTCGAAATGTAATTTTTTGCCGAAATTCTCTGAAGTCTCCTTCAGCAACTCCAGATAATTTCTCTCTTGAGGAGGGAGGAGTTAAGGAACCCCAATATACACATATTAGCTTCGTAAGCAAGAATAAAGTAACTAAATAATGACTTTTTATCTAGGTCATACATTATTACGAAATTACTGAATTAGCAGATAATTAGTATATAAGAAATCAATATTGTATTAAATTTAGATTATTCTTGTTGTAACTCTGTTCAAATAAATATATATTTTTAATTTCAACGTTGTCAGTCACTTAAATAGCGCGCTCGGCGCTCTGATTGGCCTGCACCAGTGCACCAACCAATCAGAGCGGCGAATGCGCTTGCTTGCGCGTGCTTGGCACTCTGCTGCTACAGTGCAACGCCTATTGCGGCACATACCTAGGGAAACGAGTGTCTCCCTTGAACCTCGCTGTGCACGGCAACACGTGACCACCGTGCCACTGTCTTCCCTGAGGCCACTGAGTGGGCATCTAGAGTCTCAACTCTAGCACCCGTGCGATTCCCAAGCAGTAATTGATAAATGAGGGGATTGGCATGATGATGATTACCGAGTTAAACTAAAGCCAAAAAAAAGCTAAACAAGAACAAGAGCCCACTCTAGAATCACCTCCAGTGTCGTGGATGCATTTACAAACATACACAAAAACAATTTTTTACCACCATTATTATTAATATTTACCACGTTCGGTTGTTTCGAGTTCGCATCTTTCGGTATTTTTGAGTTCGAATCTTTCGGTATTTTCGAGTTCGCATCTTTCGATTTTTCGGAATCGGATCGGAATTTCGGAACAAATTGGTTAGAAAGAAAGAAGTTTGTTTGGTCTGCTGGTAAACATGGTTGCTGAATGATTTCGACTCCCCACTGCCGAAAGGGAAGCTCTAAACAAATAGACATGGAGAATTAAACGCCGACTTTTGAAGGTGGAAAATGATCGAATTACTCGTTCCTCCTCGAGGCGAAGCGAGTGGAAGTATCAGCCTCTTACTGACTATACACCCCATTCCTATTGCTGCTTCAAGCAGGAGCTTTTTTTATTATTTTATTTTAGTAAGTTTTGTAATTAGTATAATGCGTCAAGCGTGTCTTTGCATTGTTCTCACATATACGTACAGTAAGTGGATAATGTATCAGAGACATTGTAGAACACAATTTTTAAAAAGAGTAATGAATGGAGTTTCTTTCTCGTTCTCAAGTTCTCTCGTTCTTCTCCATTCCAATCTACATTTTGGAATGAGCTCCTAGCTTCACCTAACTTCACTGACGGACTGACTGTCGCGTCATAAAAGGATAAAAAGTAGCTTATGTGACATATACCCATATACACAGCGCCATCTATACCAATACTTTTGTTTTCCCTCGGTAATACCAAATTTTTCCGGGAAAAAAGTACCCTATTAATTAATCCGGACTTCTAACTTTACGTCTGCAAAAATTCAAAGCAATCGATTTAGTAGTTACGGCGTGAAAGCGGAACAAACAAACAAACTCCCTTTCCGATTTATAATATAAGTAAGGAAGTACGGATTTGTTTACGTTTCAAAAGTACCAAATTATGGTTTAACTCGTTGAGTACCGTCATTATAGACACAATTATAGAACAATAGGTTGTGGTCACCGGTGACCGCTCGGTGTTTGACAGTTTAATTGAAATAAATGCTTTGACTTTGAGCTTGGATAACTCCTTTCGCTTTTCCACAGCTCGCTGAACAAGAGCTTGCAGGTTTGTTTCCAGGTCATGTAGTCATTATTAATTTTTGAAAAAATCTTAGTCATAAAACAGGGTATGGAACTGTGCATGTGACTACGGCAATAGCATACCTGGTAAAAAGGTGATTTTATATTTATGTGCATCTCTGCCTATTCCATTTTGATTTTAACCCGTCGAGCGTCCGCGTTCCTTATGATCCAACTAGTGCACACGTGACATTTGGAGAAAGAAAGAAAGAAAATGCATTTATTTGGCCATTGGCACACGAAAACAAGGATCATTACAATAGATATAAAACAAATACAGTCAAAATAAAAACAAAACATTAATAATAGATTTTATAAAAGAGAAAGCAGCATGGAGCATTTTTTCTTATGATCCACCGGGTGCTCATAAGGACGCTCGAGGGGTTAACATTTCAACCAACATATGATTGACAATTAAAAGCAAAGGTAACTAGTTAAGAGATGGTTTTAAGATTATGATTAAAATAAGCTTACCAATCCGCCAATCAGATCCATCTTCCCTCTTGGTTTGGCACAGAGATCCTGTTCATACTCCAGGAAGACTCGGAGATGGGAGTCGTTCCTGAACACTGGGTGAGCGGCCAGGCGCTGCAGGAATACTTCATGCATGGCCACCGTCTTCTTGAAGGTGGCTAGGTATTCGCTGTCAGGTGGAAAGGTACATAAAAATATTTTTAATTAGGTGTGCAGGATAATTTTGACTCTAAATGTATGCTAGTTAGATTAGTTTTGAAATGAATAGTTGGTATATGTCTTTAAAAATATTTGGGAATATGTTTTCCACGTTGGCAATCTCACTTTTCAGGTAGTGTCTAGAACCCCTATTTGGTTCGAAACTAGTAGAGCTTTGCTCAGAATATTCACGTGTGAGTATTCTGAGCAAAGTAACAAAGTAAAAAGCAAAGTAAACGAGTAACCCGCGATTTTTAGTTAATGAATCATATCGCAATTTTTTTTATGGCATTAGCCGGTAAACGAGCAGACGGATCACCTGATGGTAAGCAATCGGCGTCGCCCATGGACACCTGGAACACCAGAGGCGTTACAAGTACGTTACCGGCCTTTTGGGGAATTAGGAGTTTGAGGATCGTTGGGGATTCAGGAATTGGCGAGATTGGGGAAGGGGAGGGTAATTGGGCCTCCCGTAACCTTACTCACACGACGAAACACAACGCAAGTGTTGCTTCACGACGGTTTTCTGTGAGGCCGTGGTATCACTCCGGTCGAGCCGGCCCATTCGTGCCGATGCATGGCTCTACCACATTTAATTAAATTATGAATGAAGGTACGTTTATTTTCGAAAATTTCTATTGCATAGAATTACCTACTACAAATATTTTTAGTGGCAAAAAATTCCAAACTTACTCTTCCAATTCCTCCTTCATCTTGAGGAACTCCTCTCTAGTGAGTGCTCCCTCTCCCTCGCCGAGCCGTTGCAACTTCTCGCGAGATGCGTCGAAGTCCGGCCTAGGGGGCGCTGGTGGGATCTGATAATAAAATGTTTAATTTAAGCCTCGATGACACTGGGCTAGTCTTCAAGCTGCTAGTCGGCGAGATCTCGAGTAGCTTGTAAACTTGCTCTGTGTCATTTTTACAATCTGCTTTTAAATATCCGATTGTAAAAAAGCTGCTTGAAAAAATAGAAAGCCGGGCTAATGTACTAGCCATTCGCTGGCGTGTTGGCCTGTAAGCTAATCAACTAGCTGTGTGTCATCGTCGCTGCTAGTGAACTAGTTGCGAGCACCTTTTTGTGTTTTGAACTTTTTATATCATCACTAGCGACCCGCCGCGGCTTTGCACGGGTGCAATATGCATGTATTATACATATAAACCTTCCTTAAGAATCACTCTATCTATTAAAAAACCCGCATCAAAATCCGTTGCGTAGTTTTAAAGATCTAAGCAATTAAGCATACATATGGACAGACAGACGGCAGATAGCGACTTTGTTTTATACTACGTAGTGATTACTTTTCCAATCATTGCTAATAATATAAATTTGTATATGTCTGTTTGCGTTTCCGTCTTTCACTGAAGAACGGAGCTAAAAATTGACGTGAATTTTTTTTTTGAGTGGACTTAGTACTTTCCTACACTACTTTTGTCTTTATCTAAGTGAAACAAGTGAATTTAATTTTTCTGCAAATAGGCTACAAGGCAGCACTTTTACACGTCAATTTTATCAAGCGAACGATGAGGCCGACATTTCCGAACTGACTACTCTGAGAAGAAATGCCGAAACAAACTCAGAGGTCTAATTATTTCTATTTATTTATTTCGAATTTGTGAATTAAAGCTTAAAACTAATAACACAAGTAGTACAAACAGAGAAAAAAACAAGAAAAAAATCCACAAGAAAAAAAAACACAAGAAAAAAAAACAAGAAAAAAATACAAGAAAAAAAAAACACGGAGGTCCGTCTCTTTTAACATACTAAATACTCGCAGATACTCACAATATACCCCGCATACTCCTCGTTCTCTTCATATCTATCGTGTAACCACACAAACTCCTCATGTTGCCGCACAACTATGAACTCAGACTTCTGGAACTCCGGCAGTGTGGTCTTCGTGTGCACCGTAAACTTCACTTTTTCTTTCTCACTTAGAGCGTCTGATATGTCTACCTGTGGAAGTAAATATTATGGAGATTAATGTTTTTTTTTTTCTGTAACGTCTCTGGTTTTCTAGATGTCCATGGACGGTGTGTATAGCTTATCATTAGATGATTTATCTCCTCATTTACTAACTTATACATTGCTTATCACCAGGCAAAAAATGGTCAAAGGTCGGCCTATCAAATAAAAAAAAATGAAGTGTAAAGTGAAGGGGGTGTATCCTTCACTACATGTTTCAAAAGGTACCAAACAACTGAACAAAAGGTTCAATCCTAAATCAAAGTATTATTGGACATAACATAACATCACACCTTTTATCCTCGATGGGGTAGGCAGAGGTGCACATTATGCCACTGTACAATGTAACACCCACTTTTCACTATTTATGTTATGAGTTCCATGTAATACGGTGACTCATAACATAAATAGCAATAGGCATATATATATACCCTACTTAATAGGGTGTGAGCCTATTGCCATATACCGGGCACAATTCCAGACTCTGTGCTACTACTGAGGCTTTTAAAAACCCAGTATTATTGGAGTATTTTAGAAAACTCCTATGAAAACAGAAATTTCCCAAAGTAAAATGTGAAATGTGGGAGCTAAATTGCTATGCAATGTGATATGTGCACTAGGTATATAAGAATCATAGCAATTGGTAGTCCATAGTCTTTGCCTACTACCCTTGAGCGACAGGCGTGAGGTTATGTATGTGCCTTTTCAGGGATTAAATGGATGACCGAGCTATATTATGTTAAAACATCTATCTTACCAACAAGCTATTGTCAGCCAAGCTGACATTTTCATTGGGCTTCTTCTTCTCCAGCTTGGGGTCTACGGAGCCAGGGGTCTGAGCCACCGGAGCTGACAGGGGATCATGGTTGGTTTCTTCCACACAGTCCTGAAAAACAGAAACAATTGAATATTAACTTACTCATGTATATTGTTTTATTTGGTCTTTTGAAATGAACACTTAGATTTTTAGACACACTTATAAGTAAGCACTCTTTTCTATAATTTTGAAACTGCCTGTATTCAGATTATTTGATACAAATGCTTTGACTTGGTAAACCACATGATATGCTTTGTATATGGTAAACCACATATAGAGGTACTTCTTCTGTAGTTCTAGTACCAGTCTACTGTACAAAAAAGAATTTAATACAAGCTTTGCAATAATATAAACTTACTTTTTGTGCTGGGAACATTTTTTTAGTCCAATTAGTTTTTCTAATAACTTGGCAAAGGAGTATTCCTACTTAAATTACTTATTAGAAAAGAGGTTGAATGCTTATTGAACAATCCTAATAAGATTGTTAGAAAACATGGTAAAACTCATACAAAACCACCAACTAACTGATTTATCCTTCACACAATTATGAAAATTAAACTACGTGAAAGATTCAATTATCACGGACACAAAACATCAATAAAAACAAGGTCGCGTCTAGTATCTGAACGAAAAAAAAAACAAAAAGCTTAGTCCACGTCACACAGCCAATTAGCGAAAAACAAAATGAAATTAAACATATCTTACAAAGAAATGCACCACATAGTCTTTATCTTGAAGTAACTGAGTCATAACCTTTAGATATCAGACGAAATTAACAAATAATACACCAATTTTTGATCGCGGAGACGCCCCCCGGCAAAGTGCGAAAAACATGATTTACCTTAAAATATCAATATTATTACGGAAAAACTCACCATCATTTTGAATAACAAGCTAGCAGCTAGAGGTTGGATATATATAAATTGAATTTATTTCACTTTCTTCCTTAAAATCAACAATCAAATTGAGCTACAAGTTTCCCATACAATTTGACACAACAGGAAATTCAATGATGATTGTCAAAATTGATCCTGTCAATACTAGATGACAGTTTGCGTTATCTTTGACAGTAACAATAAGTGTTGCAAAGTATTTGGAATACTTTAAAACGGTAATATTTTCTGAATTTGATTTTGAAATGTAATATACGAATTTGTTCTAATGTTTGGATTCAAAAGCTGACAAAATTAAGTTTAGCGACAGCAAAATGCCGCCAGCAAAGCTCTATTGACCGTTCGTTGTTTGTCTTTTTAATTTAACAAAAACAATATTAAGTAAATTATTAGATAGCAGATAGGTATTAGCTAGGTACGTTTAATTAAATACCTATGTAAAGCCCCTTCAATACTCATTGGCATTTCTTCGTACTTGATATCAATTACAGACTGGACTACCTACACAAACAATAAGAACTAAATTTTGGACATGTAGAAAGGATGGATGAAAGTAGAGTAACGAAAGAAGTATACAGAGCGGATATGAATGGAGCCGTCGGTAGAGGGCGCCCTAGACGGACATGTAGGGACCAGATTGGCGATATATTAAAGAAGGGCCAAATTAAAAGTACCCTTAACCGACGAGCATGCATGAAAAGATTGACTGTTAATGAAGCAAAGAGGTATGTAAGAATCGTAGTAGTTGGCGTTCCTTAGTCTCTGCCTACCCCCATGGGAGACAGGCGTGAAGTTATGTATGTATGTATGTATAAAATGCTTTTGCAAAGCATTTTTATCATTTCAAGTTACATTTGAAATACGCATGGTCAAGTCATTTGTTATGTCGCATAAAAATATTATGATCTTGATTACTAACAATATATTATTTTTTATGTACTTTCAAAATCATCAAATCTTATCTGAAACTACAAATGTAAGGAAAAAAGAGATTCTGCGTAAATAAAGTATGAGGATATCACAACAATAACTCTCGTTTTCAATTATCAAATAAAAGATAGTTTTTCCTCTCTAGGTAAAATACAAGGTGTAGCCGGACCGGGATTTGCAAAGCGCATGCGAATTGAGAATCAGCTGGCTATACAACGATTTTTATACTTTAAAAATCGATAAAGTACGGCGTAGATATTTACAAAACGCATGCCAAAGTTTATCGATTTTCTTTTGACAGCAACTAGTATTTCAATGGAAAAAACTGTAACGAAACGGTAGAAATAAATACGTGATTTATTCATGTAAGCGATGAATTTCATTCTAATATAAACGTTATACAAAACTGTAGGTTCTTCTTGTTATTTTATAACTACAACGACTGCTTAAAAGAGACAGAAAGCTCAATATAAATCAGTAGCCTCGCACTATTAACAACCAATGGTGGTAATGTTCCAAGTGAGGCTGGTATCATTTTAGTAGTTTATAGAAATCGAAGATCTGTAATGGTAGTGCAAAAAGTAAATTGTTGTTTTTAATTTATTTACACAAACTACACAACTATAATTCACAAAATGGGGACGCAGAAGCCGGGAGAATGGGCGAATTCGTTAATTGCCCGTTTCGAAGAGCAAGTAAGTGTTAAAATGTATTTAATTTATTTTGTAAGACCCACCCATATATGGAGTTCTATAGGAAAGTAAACAAAAAAATATTTTTTTCTCGACATTACGTTCTTATTTTACATTAAATGATAGTTAAATGTATATCGTTATTATATTCCTATTTTTGTGTACATATTTTTCGGTAGTTATTGCGTATTTAAGTAATTTTTCATTAATATTATATTATTTTATTCAGATGAAGTTTATTCCAATTTATTGATCTACCCGGCATTATTATTTTAGTTTTTAGTGGCTTAATATAAATTTTTAATTTAATAGGATTTTTATGTATTTCTTGTAGGTATACAAGAAAAATAAAAAAATATTTTTTTTTTCAAGTAATGTGGGTAGGTACTCATTAGTAAGGTCAATAATTATGCTGATTATCTCTATTGCCATTCATTTATTCAAATAAAAAACTTAAATTAAAAACTAACTATTACTTAAAAAAATAAAAATAAATATTACTCAATTAAATATATACAACTTAAGATTAAAATTAATTAAGTGTAAGAAAAAACAAAAACAACTATTTACATAAAGCGTTGAAAAATTCGATTATTTCTTTTTTCTCTTTTGAAGAGAAAAAAAAAGTTTTTTTTACTTTTTCATGCACTCTAATATCAAAGAATAAATAAAAAATGAGGGCAAGTTAATCTATTCAAAAAGTTTTACTAAAATTAATACAACTTAAAATATAAATAATTTAAAACTAAAATAATTACCCAAAAAAAAAAATTAAAAATATATCATAAGGCATCAAAGAAAACAAAAAAAAAATTATTGTTATTAAAAAAAAATTAAGCACCTAATTTTGCTAGAAGCTTTGTGTACACATTCAAATTAAAGTGATGCAGATAAATTAACTCCACGGTTGGCATGGTGGCTGGGCAAGCGGTTGCCGTGCAACATGTATCGGATTCTATTCCTGCACTGATTCTAATTCTTTGCGATGTGATCCACAAATTATTGTTTCAAGTATAAGTGTTGTTTGTATGTGAACTTGTATATTTGTAAACGCACCCACGATGCAGGAGAATATGTGTGGGGTGTTGCCCCATATTTAATAAAAAAAATGAACAAAAATTAATACTTCAAAATAAACTAAAGTAACTAAAAATTGCCGGATACTCACATGAATAATATACTGACAAAAGCTCTACTAGTTTCGAGCCTCTGAGGGGCTTTTCCTTATGAGCAGCGTGTGCGGTCACGGCGATGTCGCGAAGCCTACTGGCTAGCGTCGGCGCTTGCGTTGGTGCAATCCTGCTTGCGACGATGTTAAAAAGCAAGGTACGTTCACACGTACCGTGCGTTTACTGGTGACAGTGCCGTGGGTAGTGCGTTCCGATTCCGGGTTCGGAAAAGCCCATTTGAGGCTCGAAATTAGTAGAGCTTTTCTTAGTATATTCAAGTGAGTAACCTGCGATTTTATGTTAAAAGATAAAAGTTAATTAATTCATTATTATAAAATGATATTTTTCATTCCCAGCTCCCCTACAAGACCGGTGCTCAGAACCTACACTCCCGCATCAACGAGGAACAGTGCAAGGCCTGCCTCGTCCAGATCAGCAAGCATCGCTTCTCTCTAGTCATATCTGGCCTCACTAAAATACTACAGAGGGTCAATGAGCTGGTGAGTCACCACCTTACCTATATTCTTTACTAGCTGACCGGACTAACTTCGCATAAAAATGTTTGTTTCTCACCTTTTAAACCTTCCCTGGACTTCCACGAACATTTCAAGACTAAAATTAGCCAAATCGGTTCAGCCGTTCTCGAGTTTTAGAGCGACTAACGAACGGGAATTCATTTTTAATTATGTAGATGTGGCAGATTCAAATGAGTTTGAGATGTTCGTCCGCCATCTAAATATTTTGTTCCAGTCAGTGCGCACACCCGGCGCTGGCGAAGTTTCGGGAGCAAGTGAGAGGTGCTTACCCCTATACTTATTATACTCTTTGGAGGTGCTCATCTCAATTGACGTACACACTACTGACAGATTGAACTGACACATAGACAACTTAACTTCATAACAAACGAGGCTTGTATTGCCTTTCGAATGAATAAATAATTATTCATTCTCCGACAAAGATTTATCTATCATCATGATCATGATGGCTACAACCAGAGCCGTATTATCCTTAAGGCAAGCTAGACAAGTGCCCAGGGTGCCATAAATATTAGCGCCGCAAGACTCGCGTGCCTAACTGCCCATAGAGTGGCGGCGGCGCCATAATATGGGCATAAAGCCATATTTCAACACGAATGGGCCGGCTCGACCGGAGTGATACCACGGTGGAACAGAAAACCGACGTGAAACAACGCTTGCGTTGTTTCGATTCTTGGTCGGTCGGTGGCTGTGTTTCGTCGTGTAAGTGAGGTTACCAGAGGCTCAATTACCCTCCCACCCGCCTTTCCCCAATCTTCCCAATCCCTGACTGAATCATTGGTGATTCAGTCAATCCTCAAATTCCCAATCCCTAAAAGGCCGGTAACGCGCCTGTAACTCCTCTGGTGTTCCAGATGTCCATGGGCGACGCCGATTTCTCACCATCAGGTGATACGTCTGCTCGTTTACCGGCTTATGCTATAAAAAAATCCTCTAATTCCTAATCCCCAAAAGGCCGGTAATGCACCTGTAACGGCTCTGGTGTTCCAGGTGTCTATGGACGACGCCGATGCCGATTGCTTACCATCAGGTGATCCGTTTAACCCAAGATCGAAAAAAGCCCCTTGTTCAGCAGTTGCACTTGACAGCCAATCGATCAAAGAGGAAGTTTTTTTTGTGTGACCCATCTTTATAACTTATCCCTTTTGTTTCAGTATCAACCCACAATATCAATGGGATCGAATAGACCGCAGACGGAACAAGAGAAAGGCTACCACGATAGCCTAGTCATAGTTCTGGACACACTGGAGATATGCCTCAGTTCACAGCCCAAGGACACCGCCAAGTATGATGAGGCCATGAACGTGAAGATACTGTTGAGAGAAGTCTGCCAGTTTATATGTAAGTAGTAACATAATTAACATAACCTCACGCCACAGAAGTAACACCTACTATTCACTATTTATGTTATGAGTCCCATGTAATAGGGGGTGAGCCTATTGCCATATACCGGGCACAATTCCAGACTCCGTGCTACTACTGAGATTTTTTTAAAAACCCAGTAATACTTTGCCCGACCCGGGAATCGAACCCGAGACCCCTTGCCCAGCAGTCGCACTTTCGAATACTAGGCCAACGAGGCAGTCATGTAATACTTTATGAGGTAAGTAGTACTTTATGAGATAGGTACTGGCTTTTGCCCGCGACGTCGTATGCGCAATCCCGTTTTTTTCGTTCCCACTAAATTAGAGAATTGATTAAAAAGTATTCTATCTCCGTCTCCTGGTTCTAAGCTACCTCCACACCAATTTTCAAGAAAATCGATTTAGCCGTTCTCGAGTTATAAATAGTGTAACTAACAGGTTTTTTTTAAACATAAACAGGATGTTTTTATAATAACTATCGTGAGACATACTAAATTAACTAAAAATCGCGGATTACTCACGTGAATATACTGAGACTAGCTTCTGCCCGCGACTACGTACGCGCAATCCCATTTTACCCCCGTTCCCGTTCGTGATCTTCGGTAAAAAGTAAAAAAAAAATATTGTATAAAAAGTATCCTATGTCCGTCTCCTGGTTCTAAGCTACTTCCCTGCAAATTTTCATCTAAATCGATTAAGGCGTTCTTGAGTTATAAATAGTGTAACTAACACGACTTTCTTTTATATATATAGATATGTAGGCTGCGCGACATCGCCGCGACCGCTCACGCTGCTCTTGAGGAAGAACCCCTCTGTGGTTCGAAACTAGTAGGTAGAGCTTTTCTCAGTATATTCATGTGAGCAACCTGCGATTTTTAGTTAACATACCTGTATATATCCCTGAATTCGACGATCTAATGTAATTTATAAACTCTAAGACTTAGAATTTTATTCATCTTTTTCTAATGACTGTTGGAATTTTGCTGATCACCTGGTGTCAGTTGATCATCGACTTCAGGGACAACCTGTATATAGATTAGTACTTTTCAATTACTAGTGTTACCTATTTAGGTGAGATCTATCATTTCCTACAGCTAGTGGCGTAACTACAGGGTGAAAAATTGGTAAAATGCCGCAGGTCCCTAGGTGAAAGGGGTCCCGTTCAGAGGTTTTCATCCGAAGATCTCTGTTTTTTTATTGAATACGGGCGCCTGTTCGATGAGTTTGTCACGCTCCCCGATCGGGACCATTACGCCACTGCCTACAGCATCACATCAACAGCTTATAATGCCCACTGCTGACCAAAGACTTCTTCTCACACGGAGAAAGTTTGAGCACTAATCACCACGCTTGCTCAATGCGGGTTTGGGAATACAAACTTATAATTAGAAATTATAAGCCCAGGTTTCCCTCACGATGTTTTCCTTCATCGTTTGTCAGTGGTGTCTAAATAATATTAGAAAGTACATATAACTCGGAAAAAGTCACATTGGTACTTGCCGTTGGTAGGTTTCGAATCCTCGTGCATGAGAAGCGGGAGTCTTATACCTTCGGGCCACCACGACATTTACGCCTGCAGCATATTACCTAATTCAAATATTTCTCACTATTTCAGTTTCAATATACTACTACACAGACATGCGCAATGAGAGCACAGTGAATAACACATTACTGAGACAGCTGGCCAGCAAGGTGCTGTTCGCGCTCAGTCTCAACTTCTTTAACGCTGTGTTCAATCGGATCAGTGCACGATTACAGGTTCGTATAGTTGCATTTGTTCGTATTTATTTATTTAATAATTTATGTACACACAAACAGCACAGAAGATAACACATATATATATAAAATAAGAGTACAAAGGTGCTACTTATTCCTGTTGGAATTTCTTCCAGTAGACCTGAGACAGGAAATGTAATTAAAACAAAAGACACAGTGTGTAACAGAAGAATAAGAAATATGTATAAAAAAAACTATAAAAATAACTATTATAAATAAATATAAATACTTAATATATAATAATAACAATAAATAGAATACACACATAAAAAAAATGTATCAGTACTCATGAAGAATTAGTTTTTTAAAGAGAGCGATAGATTTAGCGTCTCGAATGTTAGGCGGCAGAGAATTCCACAGTCTCACAGCATAAACGGTGAAGGAATAGGAGAAGAAGTCGGTATTATGAGGCACAATTTTAAGATTGGACTTAAGATGAGAACGGGTAAGGACTTCAGGACGGACCAAGGAGAAATATATATATATATATTTTTATTTACGGCATAGGAGGCAAACGCGCAAACGGATCATGTGATGGTAAGCGATCAGCGCCGCCCATGGTCACCAGCAACGCCAGGGGAGTCACAGGTCGTTGCCGGCCTTTCAAAAAGGAATACGCTCTTTTCTTAAGGTTTTGAAGGAAATAAAGATATACCGAAAGATTATTTTATATTAAAAAATACTAGAAAGTTCTAATGTAACCGTACATCACGCCTTTTATCCCCGCAGGGGTAAGATGAGGTGCACATTTCGGCACTTAATATCACTGTACAATGTAACACCCACTTTTCACTATTTCTGTTATAAGTCCCATGTAATAGGGGGTGAGTCTATTGCCATATACCGGGCACAATTCTATGCTTTGTGAGAATTAAAAAAAAAAACAGTACTACTTTGCCCGACCCGGGAATCGAACCCGAGACCCGACACGTGCTCCATCGTAGACTGCATCATCGCTTACCATCAGGCGAGATAGTGGTCAAACGTCCCTCGGCCCACGTAAAAAAGGATAATCCCTCTGGATTATTCTTTCCAATCCAATTAGAATTTTGGTTTATTTAACATGATGGACATCAAATAAAATTAGTCGCCATCTTTACTATGTTTGCTTGCGACGTTTTCAGACTCATTAAAATAATATTTTCCTTCCATTTTCAGGAACTATCATCTAGCTCAGAAGAAAACCCCGATTTTACAGACATAGAATTAATTCAACACGTAAACCTCGATATATTGAGGCTTATACGATTACTTACAGGTAATTTCGCTTCAATATTTTATTTTACAGTCGTTGAGCTTTTTTTTTAAGGGGGAAAATCTTCGAATGACTGCTTCCACCTGGGTGAGGCGGGAGGGAGTGTCAGACTCTTACTGACTAAAAACCACCCCGTTCCTTCTCCCTCACCGAGGCGGGAGGGAGTTAGTCATAGTAGAAGTAGTCATTCGATGATTTCCCCCCTAAAAAAAACCCTATTGAATTAAATGAGAATATACAAGTGTATAATAAAGAATAATACATAATACATACACTAGTTGTTACAGAATCTATACAGAAATACAAGCTGTTAAAGAAGAACGCACATGTTGTGCTCACCTCGTCTCTAGAGAAAGCTATATGGAATTGGATGGATACTTATCCACAGGTAATTATGAATAAAAATTGTTACATTAATAGCCTATAAATGCCCACTGCTGAGCAAAGCCCCTTCTCACACGGAGAAGGTTTGAGCATTAATCATCACGCTTCCTCAGTGCAGGTTGGCGATTTCAAACTTATAATTAAAAATTATAGAGCCCAGGTTTCCTCACGATGTTTTCCTTCACCGTTTGTCAGTGGTGTCTAGATAATCTGAGAAAGTACATATAACTTGGAAAAAGTCACATTGGTACTGTTCGATATGATTTTGAGTCCCGTTCGAGGCTTGAAACTAGTCGAGCGTTCTTGAACTTACTTGAGTAATCTGTAAATAATCAATTATAATTCCTTTTACCATGAATAAGGAGGAGTATAATTCAATTTCTGAGATAGGCAAACTATTATTTGAGACGTTAATGTTGGATTTCACCAATCTCTTTTAAAATTTAAGGAATTCATAATCAAACATAGGTGACCCTTAACGACATTTTGACGACATTTTGATACTTAAAGGTAAAAGTAATGAGTTAAATTAAGTGATCCCTCACGTAAAGTAGCTCTTATTTAGGTGACGGTTTAGATATGGTTGGTTAACCCCTCGAGCGTCCTTATGAGCACCCGGTGGATCATAAGAAAAAATGCTCCATCCTGCTTTCTCTTTTATAAAATCTATTATTAATGTTTTGTTTTTATTTTGACTGTATTTTTTATTTCTATTGTAATGATTCTTGTTTTCGTGTGCTAATGGCCGAATAAATGCATTTTCTTTATTTCTTTCTCCAAATGTCACGTGTGCACCCGTTGGATCATAAGGAACGCGGACGCTCGACGGGTTCATTTTTTTTTTTTTTCAGGAGTTCGCAGAGAACCAAAGTCGGCCTAATGATGAATTGAGCAAATGCTGCGATCTATTATTTGATCTCTTACAAGACAGTTTCTCAGATAACAAGAAATCTAGGGTCACTGTGTGGCCGCTACAGATAATGCTTCTATTATTGAACCCTGTGAGTATTGACATAAGGTTTATTTTTGAACAAAAACTATAATTATATTATGTCTTTGTTATTGAATAGGGTAGTTGCCTGGGTATGAAAATTATAAACGTAATTAGTCCGTCAGTTAGGTAATGAAAAAATATTAGATACGTATTTTTTTTAATTCTCGGATATAGTTGAAATACTTTGATAAAATAGCGTTATGTTTAGGAGTGGAAGGCCATTACGTCACAAAGTGCTACAAAATGTAGCACGCTGTGACGTCACACGACATTTCAAATTAATATACCGTCGAAAGTATTTATCGTTAAAGAAAAAATACGTGTGTAATATTTTAATATAATCTACTAGCCGGATATTAAAATAAAATTTAGGAAACCACCCTATTTTGTACCCTGTTGAGGTAGTTTGAAAGTTTATTGTTAAGTGAAATGATTTATAATGGTTTCGAATATGGTTTTATTATTTTGAAAGCGGGAATGACTACATTTTTTAGTCAAAATCGAATAGAGAGACAAGTAATAAAATATCAGTTAACTGCGGTCTAGATAAGCAGTTTTTAATAGTTTTTGTTCTTGATACAATACTATATCGATCGATTATGAAATATTACGTATTTTCTTCCTTTTTTTGATACCACGACGGTGATAAAAAAAGTATACGGCCCACCTGATGGTAAGCGGTTACCGTGGCCTATGTACGCTTGCAACACATGAGGCATTCTCTTCAATTACACACATAACATCATGCCTTTTATCCCCGAAGGGGTAGGCAGAGGTGCACATTATGCCATGTATACAAAGTAACACCCACTTTTCACTATTTTTGTTATGAGTCCCATGTAATTGGGCGTGAGCCTATTGCTATATACCGGGCACAATTCAGACTCCGTGCTACTACTGAGATTTTTTTAAAACCTATTTATACTTTGCCCGACCCGGGAATCGGCAGTCGCCCTTGCGACCACTCGGCCAACGAGGTAGTCTCTTCAATTAATTATTGTATTTTCTCTAACAGAAAGTTCTAGAAGAAATAGTGAATGCGGACAGCGGAGCGCCGTGCAGCCCACGACATACGAAGAAGAAATTATTCATAGATTGTGTCAAGCGAGGACTCAGTGAGTATTCTTGTACTATATTTTCTTTGTAAGACCCCTAAAAGACGTCGGCCCCTCATATATAATATAAAAAAACTAAATAATAATTCTTTCATTAACTGCATTTAAACTACAGACTTCAACCCCCTCTTTTTTGTAAATCGGTTAATTAATATACTAAAACCTTCTCCAAAGTGTAACATACCGGAGCCGCGGAGAACCTAACGGGCTACCAGAGCTCCGGCTTGAAGTGCAGGAGTAGGAACGGGGTGGCTTTTAGTCAGTAAGAGTCTGACACTCCCTCCCGCCTCACCTAGGCCGGAGAAGTCAAACCATGATTTTCCTATCTTAAAAAATTAAATAAAAAAGTGTAGGTAACATACACTTTTTTGAAAATTGCATCAAAATCAGTTCAGCCAATCGCGAGATAATCAAGCACAAATATACATACATACAGATCAAACTAAATTAAATGAATAGTGTAAACAAGATATTGATTATCCCAACATTTATTGATCCCTCGAATTCTATTCACCCTGTTTTAATGCACTGAGGTAGACTGTTTACACAATTAGGTGCTTATGACCCCAAAACAAAAGATTTAGTTTTGGATCCCTATACTTCTACCTTTAATGTTGTGTCTGATATAGGGACATCAGGGCCTTTAGCCAAACGCCACTTTAGCGCTTGTCTACAGAGAGAGTAGAAATCAAAATGTATTAGGATGACACTGACAAATGTCAAAATTTACGTCACTTCCATATAATTTGGTTTTCTATTCTACATGTAGACAAGCGCTAAATAGCATTTGGCTACAGCTGCTGTATAGTTCAAAACTAGCGACCAAACTACTTCAAGATAGGTTATCCATTGAAACCATAGAATAGTAACGATGGAGTTTCTTGCTTCTTGTTCTCCATTCGAAGTACATTCATACATTCACTAACTATTCAATTTGACGTTGAAAGGTCTTAAGTGCCTTATCAAGGATTAATTGAAACAATAATAAAAATACCTTTATTATTGTTACTTTATACATTGTATTATTACTTTGACCTTTGCCCTGCAGTGGGATGATCATGGCTGATAGTAAATAAATAAATAAATTATTACTGTCTTGTAGTTTTGCCGCTAAAGGCGCTATTATATCCGTAGATTAATTGTATTCTCCTTGCTATCTTTGGTCTGCGTGTTTCTGACATTAGCGTTATAGTTTCAGGTTGGTTCTTAGAAGAGTAAAAAGTGTTTTATTTAATATCAGAATTCTTATTTAAATCCACAAATATTAGTCAAATCTCAATAATTATCACAAAACACATGGGGTCAAAAGACCCGGCACAAGGGGTCAATAGACCCAAACCCCAATGTATTAACAAATTAAGACATGGTAATTATATTTTTCTAAATTTTAATTAATGTTTTTATTTAATTCACACAGGTCCATCAAACAATTCGAAGCAGATGACGGAAGCTGCGGTAGTGACTTGCGTCAAGCTATGCAAAGCGTCCACATATCTTAATATTGCAGACTCTGGGAATGTTACATTCAAACTTGTCAAGTCCGTTATTAATGATTTAAAGGTATGAATTTACATAAATAGTTTAATCTTTAAAGTATGATATGATACTGTTATTTTTACGAAAATGACAATTTTCATTTTGTCGCCTGATCGTTTAAACTTAGCTAATCGAAAAATGGGCACAGTCCTAGCGTCAGATCTCTTATTGAATCACAAAATCTAGAATCATTAGAAATATAGAGAATGGCCTTTTTACTGAAGCCATTTTATAAGTTAGTCTGAAATAAAAAACCTTGATTACTATGTTTTCGACTTACGCACGTAACTGTTTGACGGGTAACTCGACAAGTTTCAAGCCATGCTAGAGGCTCATATTCAAAAACATTAACGTGAATAATCCGAAAACATAATAATTAATTTAGTATTTCTCATGAAAATTTTAATATAAAAAATGCGTACTAGATTATTTAAATGAACTTACCCTGATGAAAAATAGATATATTTTTGATTAATTTATTAGCTAAGATATAATATTTTGTTTAGTATAACTGGTTGATTATTTCACAAACCCTTTGCCCAACACAAAAGATATATCCAGAATATTCAGAGAAAACAACTAATTAACATTTTCCCTTGCAGTCCCTCCTCTTCAACCCCGCGAAGTCATATATCCGTGGCAACCTGGTATCAGGGTACTCAGAGATCGATCTCATGACCGACTGCTTCGTATCCCTGTTCCGGATAATGCCGCACAATAACGACGCACTCAAAGTGTGCCTCAATCTGACCACGCATATATCCTACCATTATGTGATTATTAATTCTCTATTGAGGTGAGTTATAGTTATAATAAATAGTAATTTAAATATAGAAGATCCAACAGTCAAACTATTTATATATAGTTTTGTTGGACATGGCGTTAGATTATAAGGCATACCATGTACCTTTATTATTAATCCTTACTATTATAAATAGGAAAGTGAGTTTGTTTGTTTGTTTGTTTGTTCCGCTTTCACGCCGTAACTACTTAACCGATTGCTTTGAATTTTTGCAGACGTAAAGTTAGAAGTCCAGATTAAATAATAGGGTACTTTTTATCCCGGAAAATTTCGATATTCCCAAGGGAATACAAAAGAATTGGTATAGATGGCGCTGTGTGTATTGGTATATGTCACATAGGCTACTTTTATCGTTTTGTGACGCGAGCGAAGCTGCGGGTAAAAGCTAGTAAATAATAAATAACTACATAGTATAAAACAAAGTCGCTTTCTCTGTCCCTATGTCCCTTTGTATGCTTAAATCTTTGAAACTACGCAACGGATTTTGATGCCGTTTTTTTAATAGATAGAGTGATTCGAGAGGAAGTTTTATATGTATAATACAGGCATATTGCACCCGTGCGAAGCCGGGGCGGGTCGCTAGTATAATATATTTATTAAAATATTCACGTACACCAGTTTGTTACTATATGCTCGACCCATTTCAAGCTCAACCGAAGCTCTTAATTATGACCTGCATAGACCATGACAAGGCGCTGTGAATCCCTCGGGGATTACCCGACTAATATTGACTACAACCGGAGTCCGTTATCATGAGCTATGTAAACGTTAGTGTTCCGCTTTGACTCTGTCAACACCTTAAACAATAAAGGACTCAGTTTGGGCTTATAATTAGTCAATTTTTTTATAATTTAGATGTTAAATGTCATAACCGCTTAATTATTCTATAAAACTTATCATAAGTATAATACAAGTAGAGAATATTATTTATTTACACGTTGGATTTACAAGTTGTGCTTTTGACCCCAATCTTGGGATTAATGACCCCAAACTCGTACTCGTACTATCTAATGTCTAAACTAATATACTAACGCCCAATATGGAAAGGCTACTACTGATGGGCTATGTCGATATTTTCAGCACCAGTTAGATTTTATCAGAGGATTATCTTTGAATATTTGACAATTCTTCCATACTAATAACTGTCAATTGTCAATTTTATTCTACAGTTATATATTAACTAATGATTGATAAATCGGCTTATTGTATATTAATTAACTGACTTCAAAATAAGAGGGAGTTGAAGTCGCTTTTTTAAACGTACTTTTTAAAAGAATTGAGATAACGACAGGGTGTGAAAATTAAAAATCTAATTAGTCCGTCAGTTAGGTAATGAAAAAATATTAGACACGTATTTTTTTTATTTTGTCGTATAATAAAACAATACTTACATAAAACGAATCGAAGTGTAGGAGTGGGGGCTAAAACGTCATGTACATAGAAGTGACGTCACGAGACATTTAAAATCAATATATCGTCGAAAGTATTCGTTTCTGTAAGAAAATAAAAACTACGTGTGTAATGATTTAAAATAATCTATCAGACGGACATTAAAAAAAAATTAGGCATCTACCCTATCTCTATATATATAATTCTTCTGTGAGTGTGTATGTCACTGAACTTCTCTCAAACGACTGGACCGATTTTGATGAAATGTTTTGTGTGTGTTCAAGGGGATCTGGGAATGGTTTAGATTCACAAATCAGCCCGGCAGATGGCGCTGCAGTCGGTTTCTAGATTATTTATCTATACTTATCATATTATATGCAAGACAACGTCTGTCAGGTCCGCTAGTTATTACTATAATTAAAATTTGAATGTCCAGGATAATAAAGCAACCTCGGCTGCCATGGTGGCCGCAGATAGAACTATTGTACCCGCGCGCCGCAGAGCTACGCGCTATGTTCACTGATACCTCTAATAAGGCCACGCAGGTAATCTTCTTTATTTTTATTTTATTTTATTTAACCTTCATGCACAAAATCTACATAAGGTGGACTTAATGCCGCAGGCATTTTCTCCCAGTCTGACCTTTGGGTGATGCAGAAAAGAGTTAGTGGTGTGAGCAAGGAGCAAGCAACGATTTAATAGAGCAAATATCTTTATATATATAATTCTTCTGTGAGTGTGTATGTCACTGAACTTCTCTCAAACGACTGCACCGATTTTGATGAAATTTTTTGTGTGTGTTCAAGGGGATCTTTAGATAGATTAGATTCATAAATCAGCCCGGCAGATGGCGCTGCAGTCGTTTTTGGGTTAATTATCCTAAACAGCTGAACTAATTTGAATGAATTTTTGTTTATATATTCAAGTGGATATGCAGAACAACATCTGTCGGGTCCGCTAGTATCTTTATATATATAATTCTGCTGTACGTGTGTATGTCATTGAACTCCTCCTAAACGGCTTGACTGATTTAAATGGTTTTTTCTGTACGCGCTTGTGTGGTGCCCTGGATGGTTTAGATTCACAAATCAGCCCGGCAGATGGCGCTGCAATTTTTATCAATTATTTTATTAAAAATGTCATTTATAGTCCCACACTTATATTGAAATTGAAAATATTTTTGATTCTATCTGTCTCTTTCTCTCCACAGGGCTACGTAGTCCACACCCCTCTAAGAATGATATCACTATCCCTGAAATCCAAAGAAGTTCAGTCTAAGTTCAACAAGAGTGAGGAAATGCCCGCGTACAGACATCTACTGCTGTGCATCGTTAAACTTATACATGCTGATCCCATGTTGTGGCTTAGTGTAAGTATCTTACTAATATTAACATAACATCACGTCTTTTTATCCCCCAAGGGGTAGACAGAGGTGCTCATTTACGGCACTTAATGCCACTGTAGAATGTAACACCCACTTTTCACTATTTATGTTATGAGTCCCATGTAATAGGGGGTGAGCCTATTGCCATATACCGGGGACAATCCAGACTCAGTGCTTACTGAGAAAAACCCAGTAATACTTTGCCCGACCCGGGAATCGAACCTGAGACCCCTTGCAGTCGCACTTGCGACCACTCGGCCAACGAGCCAGTCGTTGTCGTTTTTTTGTTTAAAAATTCCTCCTTTTTCGTCACCAGAATCCTGGGCGTTCAAGCATAGAGATCCAGTCTTCGACTACGGAGCTTATGAACGGCCTGGTCTCATTGGTTCACCAGACCGGCATGGGTGAGATCTCCCAGGCCGCCATGGATGCTATACTGGCTCTGCATCGACCTGACAGGGTCCATATGTGGAATCCAGAGGCTCCTTTGAATACCTTCTGGGATATTAGGTAAGTATTTCAGGTTTTTATGAACTATTGTGAGACATACTGAGTTACTAAAAATGGCGAGTTACTCAAGTGAATATACTGAGAGAAGCTCTACTAGTTTCGAGCCACAGAGGGGTTTTTCCTCATGAGCAGCGTGCGCGGTCGCGGGGATGTCGCGCAGCCTACTAGTAGAGCTTTTGTCAGTATATTCACGTGAGTAACACGCGGTTTTTAGTTAATTATTTCAGGTTTTTTTTTGTTAAACGGTATTTAAATATATGCCATATTCCTAGAGCAAGCAGGCAATGCGAGCAAGAGCTTTTATTTAAGTTTTCGGTTTTTTGATTGAAAATTATTTTTTTGACATGGGATCGGCTATCGAGATCCAGTAATAAGTTTTGTTATTGACCGAAACGTATATAAAGTTCTGAGAAAGGTATTGCTTATCCCTTTTTACAAAGAAATAGTATAAAAATTAAATAAATTACGAAAAGAAAAACCTCTACTAATATCAAAGCCAAAGCTAAAGTCAGTTCAAATCTAGTTTAAAAACTAATTTCAAATCATAAAAAAAACAATAATCGAACCCCTAAATTCTCTTCCAGCTCACAAGTCCTATACAACATAAGCCAGAAACTGATCCAGCGGCAGATTTGCAACTACCGCGAGGTCCTTAGATGGCTGCGGGACATACTGACATGCCGCAATGAGTTCCTCGCCAAACACAAGGAGTACGCAAACGTGGGATCACAGATACCTATCTCAAAACAGGCGCACATCAAATTGGAGGTCAGTGTGTTAACCCATCTTTTTCTATACCTTGGGTTGTGTTGCTTAACTTTGCTATTGTTACGCTGAACTAACTACTCAAACGTCACTCAATCTTAAGTCGCGCTTAAATATACTTCTGTCACTACATTTTCTTAGTAAAATGACAGAGATGGCATGATATTTTTTTTTTTTTAGTAGCCTTCAGTATTCTGATCTTAATGTATAAAGAGTGGGTGTACTGTAAGTTTAAGTCAGAAATTTAGCTAGATTTAGTTGTGTTCTGTCAAAGATTTGAAAACTAATTTGATATAGGAATAAATGAACTTGCATAAATTCAAATTAAGCCTTTATGTTCACTTAAAACTACGGATTAAAATCCACAACTATTTTGAGTGTACTGAAAACTAACCTCTTGTCTGTAGAAAGTTGCGGGTATAATTTGTTTTATACCGGGAGCCGGTGTTTTAACAAATAAAAGGCTAAGAGACCCATTTCTTAATACGTTTAATTTTTAACGAACAAGATTAAACAAAATAAAAACGCTTCCGTACTTGCGCAATCATGCGCAAAGGTTGCGCTCAATACACTCTTTTGCGCAAAACTTAAACACCAACATTCCCTTCATAGGCAGTGTTCTTCATGTGCCAGGTACCATATTAAAATTAAAAGATAAAAAGCTTTTCTTATTGAGGGGCGGTACCGCCGTCCGTGAGTCGCTGTAGGGTGCCACCTGAAAATCAGCGTTGGGCAGGAACGCTCAACTATATGCTGAGGTGGAGGCCTTTTGGCAGGAGCACGCGCAAATTAATATTATTATTTTGTTTTTTTTTTGTATATTTCATATTCTGTTATTATTGTATTGCTATTTTGTTACACTGTGATGTCTTTTGTTCTGTTCTCGCTTATTTTAAGTTAACTATTAGTATTTTGTTTATGTAAGTATCTGTATGGATTTTTATATTTTTATAATCTATGTTTTGTGTGCTGATTGCCAAATAAATGTTTTTTCTTTCTTTCTTTCAATTTACTTGAGTAGCAAAACAAAAATCTTTCTTGCGCAAACAAGAATCATTTGCGCTTTACTAAAATTGATCATTTGCGCAAACGTAATTAATTGGGTACTTTCCTCTATGAAACATACATTATTTCGACTGTTGAATACAATAAAATATTAAAATATAATCACACTTTCATTAATTGATTTTATGACCAACTTCATTCTAGTATTTTTCCAGCAATTTTTTAAGAAATAAGTATGCTGTTTGACGCTAAAAAAACGTGACGTCACAATACACAATCTCATACAAAATTCATAGAAAACTGTCGTTTTTGACAGTGCGAAAAAAGTATTGAATTTGACTAGTGTACAATTAAGTACCATTCCAATTGAATTGCGCAAAATCAAATATAAATCGCCTTGTTCCCTTTACAGGTAGTGTTCTTCATGTGTCTATGGTCCATAGACACGGACGTGGTACTGGTAGCGATGTCGTGCTTCGCCCTCCTGTGTCAGGAGGCCGACATTAGGTGTGGCTCCGATGAAATCACTACGCAGTGCCTATTGCCTAACTACGCCGTGTTCCAGGAAATTGCACATACCTCCACTGTTTTGACCACTGGTGAGTCTGTAATACTTTTTGTACATTTCGTAGGATTAATATAAAATTTGTATTGTAACTTTCGTGAGACATACTAAATAAATTATTATGTTTTCGGCTCACTCACGTAGTATTTTTTTTTTTTTTGTTTTTCTTCTATTTTGGTTTTATTTTTATTGTGCAACTACCACCCATTCCCAGATTCTTTTCTAAAATTCCATCCAAAGGTTGTCTGGAAGAAATCGCCGCGTGTGATAAGACCACCCATTGTACCTACTCTAATTACTATTGCAATGTTTACAATTTTTTTTCTGTGTGTGCAATAAAGTATAAATAAATAAATAAATAAATAATTTGACGTGCACTGCTACTCATGAATATGAGCCTCTAGCATGGCTTGAAACTAGTCGAGTTCCCGTCAAATTATTACGTGAGTAAGCCAAAAACATAATAATTGATTAGCATAAAAGTTTAGAACGGAATGTTGAGATGTATATGCAAAGGAACGTGAAGGAGAGAGTGAGATGGGAGTAACGAGATAAATGCCATTGAATGAACGGAAGTATATGCCATTTAGCGCTTGTCTACATGTAGAATAGAAAACCAAATTATATGGAATTGACGTAAATTTTGACACTTGTCAGTGTCATCCCCATACATTTTGATTTCTACTCTCTCTGTAGACAAGCGCTAAAGTGGTGTTTGGCTAAAGGTACAGGAGTTGCAGCGGTTTTGGGAGGTTGTGGCGGGATGTTTCCATTTAAAAAGATATAATGTTATACATTTGGTTTACTTTTCACTTACAAGCGGCCAGTCAGGATATGGGTAGAGGATGTTATTACAAAAATATACACAGTGAGTATTTTATCCTTTATTTCATTTATTATTTTCACATTTTTTTACAAAGTTAAATAATGCTACTTGCCGTGGAGAACTTAACAGGTTACCGGCTCGAAGTGCAGTAGTAGGAACGGGGTGGTTTTTAGTCAGTAAGAGTCTGACACTCCCTCCCGCCTTACCCGGGCGGGAGAAGAGACTGAGACTTTCTACATACACAAATTAACTCGTGAGTTACAAATGCTAGCTAGTATTTGTATACGTGTGGGATTTGTGTTGTCATCTGCTTCGCCCGCATCCCCGGGAAAAGGTACTCCATGTAATATTGCAGATTCTAATCTATCTAAAGAAAGAATAGGAATTTATTCGACAGTAGGCATCCACACAGATATAAAGGTAATTGAAAAATATAGATACTTATATAATACACACACACACACACACACACCACACACACACACACACACATTAAACAGCCTATAAGTACCCACTGCTGAGCAAAGCCTCTTTTCACACGTAGAAGGTTTGAGCATTAAACCACGCTTGCTCAATGCGGGTTGGCGATTACAAACTTATAATTAGAAATTGTAAGCCCAGGTTTCCTCACGATGTTTTCCTTCACCGTTTGTCAGTGATGTCTAGATAGATAGTAAGATCTACATTATTATATATTATGCAACAGGCTCAGCTGCACTGCAGAAGCGAATAATGGCCTTGCTTCGGAAGATAGAACATTGCGTCAACGGGGTACAACCGGTGTGGGAGGAGACATTCCGTTGTTGGTACGTACACAACAACAATACAACAACATAACAGTCTTAGCCTCACGCCTTGTCGCGGAGAACCTAACGGGTAACCGGGGCTCCGGCTCGACGTGCAGGAGAAGGAACGGGGTGGTTTTTAGTCAGTAAGAGTCTGACACTCCCTCCCGCCTCACGCGGGCGGAAGCAGTCATTCGATGATTACACCCCTTAAAAAAAAAGCCTCACGCCTTTTAGCTCCAGAGGGGTAGGCAGAAGTGGATATTACGGCACTTAAAGCTACTGTACAATGTAACACCCACTTTTCACTATTTATATTATGAAAATATAGTATAACTGGGTTTTTTAAGAAATTCTCAGTAGTAGCACGGATCTGGAATTGTGCTCGTCATATGGCAATAGGCTCACCCCCTATTACATGGGACTCATAACATAGATAGTGAAAAGTGGATGTTACATTGTACAGCGGCATAAAGTGCCGTATATGCACCTCTGCCTACCACTTCAGGGATAATAGGCGTGAAGTTATGTATATATGTATTATTCTTAAAACTATACCACTATACGCGTTATTGTGACAATAGAGTACAGAAGAGTACATTAAACACACACCCTTACCCTTTCTGCAAGTGATTAACAAATATTTTGCTAAATATTCCCCCTTCTACTCAGGGATTCCCTCTGCAAGTTGCTCCAGAAGTACCCGAAAGGACAGGGGGACAAAGTGGACGACTGCCAGATGGAAGCAATACACAGAGCCGTTGCTAAGCGACGGGTCTCCCACCATACAAGCAGTGAACATGACTTTGAGGTAAGATAAATAAAAAAAAAGTGTTTTGCGGTACCGGCCCGGTAAAGGTAGGCAATTGAGTACTTTCCTTAATAAAAAATAAATTATTTCGACTGTTCAATACAATAAAATATTAAAAAATAATCACACTTTCATTAATTGATTTTATGACCAACTTCATTTTAGTATTTTTCCTGGAAACCTGCTGCGTGCTATCACTGTCATTTAAAAAAAAATAAAACCCAGTAGTACTTTGCCTGACCCGGGAATCGAACCCGAGACCCCTTGCCCGGCAGTCGGACTTGCGACCATTCGGTCAACGATGCAGTCAAATTGTGGAAAAAAATGTTATACATAATACTATTATATAAAGCGGAAGTTTGTTTTTTTGATGAGGCAATAGGGGGTATAGGGTCTTTTCTTAACCCTTTGAGTACCGTCATTATAGACACAATTAAAGAACAATAGGTTGCGGTCACCGGTGTCCTCGCGGTGTTTGACAGTTTAATTCACTCAGACGTCGTTGTTTCACCACGGTTTTCTATGATGCCATGGTATCACTCATGGTTGAGCCCATTTGTACCGAAGTATGGTTCTCCTACATTTAAAAGTTTTCTAACAAACAATCATTTATTTTATTTCTATTAACAGATGCAGATCCAAGAGTGGGCTAATATAACATCATTCCTATGTGCGCTCGGCGGTGTCTGCCTCCAGCGCCGGCCCACTACTTCGTGGTCACATCTACATGGACATGGTGAGTGGAACTGCATCATAAGATGTACATGATTGTACATCTACCAGGCCAAAAGTCCACTGCCACCGAGAGTGATGTTCACACGGCAATGCGTAAGTAATTTAGCATATAAACGCGTGCGTACGCATAAACACACGCACGCGTACGCACACGGATAAAAATATGCGTGTGCGTGTGGGTATAAGCGCTGCAGCGCAACTGATAGTAGTCTTACGGTGGCAGTGGACTTTTGGCCTTTGACCGTACATTATTTGATAAGAGATTTCAGACTGTATTTAATGAGTGGTGTGGTTGAGAATCTATATGAATTGTGAATGAATTTACGTTCGTTATTTTCGCTAAACCTCGAGAACGGCTGAACTGATATGACTAATTTTGGTCCTGAAATGATTGTGGAAGTTCAAGCAAAGTTTCAAAGGTGAGAAAAAAATATTTAGGCGGAACGAAGTTTGCCTGGTCAGCTGGTCTTTTAATAAAGATGCTCGGTTGCTTCATCATTATAATAAACATTCTATCTTTCACCAACAACAATACGGTTTCACTAAAGGCACAGCTAACGCCGGTGTCACTTTGATTAAAGAAATATTTGGTACTTGGGAGGAGGTACAGAACGCTAAGTGTCTTTTGTGACCTCTCAAAAGCATTGGATTGTGTTGACCACGAGACACTTTTGCTGAAATTAGATCACTACGGGACAAGAAACTCTGAGGTCCGTCTTATGAAATCTTATTAAGAAGACAGTTAAAGGTTCATGTTAACGGTATTAACTCGCAGGGCTCTGGGATGAATATGGGCGTTCCTCAAGGTTCAATATTGGGTCCTTTTCTCTTTTTAGTCTATATAAATGATTGGTTATTCAAAAATGAACCAATAATGGTGCTTTTTGCCAAATGTATTAAAATTAGTTTACCAAACGTGCGTAGTAACGATTGTGATATTGTTTTGAACGGTCAAAAGTTAGAATGTGTCGACGAGATGGTATTTTTAGGCATTACATTAGACAATAGGCTACAATGGGGTCCGCATATAAATGCGTCTAGGTTAGCCGTCTAGTTTCCTTACGGCATCGAGCATTTCTTTCTTTATTGAAACAAAGAGTTTCCTTTTTCTTGTATAGAAGTACTATTTTTATGGATTGTCAGTATGCATATGTGTGCATCATGTTAGACTATAAGATTTTTAACCGACTTCAAAAAAAGGAGGAGGTTCTCAATTCGACCGTATATATGCTTTTTTTTTATGTTTGTTCGCCGATATCTCCGTTGTTTATAAACCGATTTTGAAAATTCTTTTTTTGTTAGAAAGGAGATAGTTCCAGAATGGTCCCATGATAAGGAAATCAGGATCTGATGATGGAAGACCAGGGAAACCGAGGGGAACTTTTAAAAATTATAGGGGTGACTAGGGCATTTGTTAATTTTTTCATTAAGTATTAAAAACCACTACAATCTGATAAAGGTCTGGAGCCGATCTGATGATGGAGCCGAGAGCCAGTTGAGGGAACACCTCAACGGTTAACAGTAGCTACCTTGTGTTTGGGTTTGATTAATTTGTATTAATGAGGACTTTACACCTGTGTGGGATGTAATTGTCAATAAGGGTATGATGATGAAGTAGTACGATAGTTGAGGGAACTCCTCAAAGGTTAACACTAGCTACCTTGTGTTTGGGTTTGATTAATTTGTATTGATGAGGACTTTACACCTGAGTGGGGTGTAATTGTCAATAAGGGTCTGATGATGAAGTAGTACGATAGTTGAGGGAACTCCTCAAAGGTTAACACTAGCTACCTTGTGTTTGGGTTTGAATAATTTGTATTGATGAGGACTTTACACCTGAGTGGGGTGTAATTGTCAATAAGGGTCTGATGATGAAGTAGTACGATAGTTGAGGGAACTCCTCAAAGGTTAACACTAGCTACCTTGTGTTTGGGTTTGATTAATTTGTATTGATGAGGACTTTACACCTGAGTGGGGTGTAATTGTCAATAAGGGTCTGATGATGAAGTAGTACGATAGTTGAGGGAACTCCTCAACGGTTAACAGTAGCTTTTGTGTTTAGGTTTGATTAATTTGTATTGATGAGGACTTTACACCTAGATGGGGGGGGGGGTGATGGTCATTAAAGGTCCAATGACGAAGTAGTATGATAGCTAAGGGACTCCTCAATGGTTAAGAGTACCCACCCGGTGTTTGAACTTGCATAATTTGTATTGATGAAAACTTTGCATCCATGTGGGTTTTGTTTATATATATAATATATCAAAGTACTAAACTAAAAAGTATAAAATAAAATTAAAAAACTGCGTTTAAAAAAACCGACTTCAAAAACAAATGACAAACAAAAAGTAAAAACTAAAAAGGAAAAAAAAAAACTATTAGTGGTCATACGTACTTATAGCTTACACACCCACTGATAGGTTAGAAGTCGGTGCCACAAACCCACAATAAAATATAAAGTAGACAAAAGTCACAGCTGGTATAATCCATAATAAAATTGTAAACAGCTCAATAATGTTAGGTATCTATTAAGGTTTTAATGAATAAAACTTGTGGCACCGACTTCTAACCTATCAGTGGGTGTGTAAGCTATAAGTACGTATGACCACTAATAGTTTTTTTTTCCTTTTTAGTTTTTACTTTTTGTTTGTCATTTGTTTTTGAAGTCGGTTTTTTTAAACGCAGTTTTTTTTTGTTTTTTTTTTGGTTTTGTAAATAGTATACGTTGTTATGGTTAAGAATCAACTGATACCACTACTTTTTCTAATGTAATATAAACTATTTATATTTCAGCAGATTCAAGGAAATACAACGTTTTGGCGAACAGTTCCCAGGAAGTTCAATATTGCCCTGTTACTCAGTAAGTATTATTTTTGTATTGTAACTTTCGTGAGACATACTTTATAAATTATTATGTTTTCGGCTTACTCACATAATAATTTGACGAGGAACTCGACTAGTTTTAAGCCATGCTTATATTCATGAGCTGCATTTCGCGACCCGCGAAGCGGCGACTGTCGCGCTGCTACTACTTGACTGCACGGTTGGTGCGGTGGCTGGGCAACCGGCTGCCGTGCAACGTGTCGCGGGTTCGATTCCCGCACGGAACAACACTTTGTGTGATCCACAAATTGTTGTTCCGGGTCTGGGTGTTATGTGTATGTGAATTTGTATGTTTGTAAACGACACAGGAGAAAATCCTAGAATGGGGCAACGTTCTTTTAAAAAAAAAAATATGCTGCCTAACATGTAAAGTATGTAGCTACCTATAAATTAATACTAACTTTCCGGCTACTTTACATGACTGTTTATTGCTACAATACTAACCTAACCTAACCTAAAACGTCTGTTGTCGGTAACTTAGTAATTTTGTCGGAGGTTCAATATTCTATTCGGAAGTTTAGTTTTGTTATTCGAAGATCCATTTTTATAGTCGGCCACAGATCGCTGGAGATTAATTTGTTTTTCGGAACCATTATTGTTTTCCATATATAAACGTAATAATAATTGATTGACCTATTTTGACCTAACTGACATTTTTAAATATTTGCAATACATATTGTTTGATTACTACCTACTATTATTTTCTTTTTGACATTTCTAATTAATATCAAGAATAATACCTTATCTAGATGTAATTCGATCAAAGTACATATTGTTTTTTTTATTGTTGAAATTGATTGTTAAATTAGTATATCGTCATTATTCATGTTTTTCCTCAATACATATACTTCTCTGTTTTATTTATTTATTTATTTATTTATTTCCACTTACATTTATCTTTACAGGTTAATGCCCAATGTGATAAATGTGCTCATCTTAATATCTACCTATAGCATATTACATATAATGCATTCCTTGAATTTTAATAAAACTTAAGCCTAGTGCTCACCACAATTTGTACGCCTCCGGGTATAGCATAGCGCTCTTTTTTATTACCATATATAAGACCTATATCTGTATGCACCTATGTTAACAAATAAAAGTGATTTTATTTGATTTTGATTTGATTTGAATAATTTTGTCAACAGATTCATAGGCCAATTACTCCGTCTCCTGCTATGCAGTAACGAACGCTTTGGCCAACAAATACAGACGCACGTCAAGGAGTTGGTCGGCCATGAGATGTCTCCAGCACTATATCCGATACTCTTCGATCAGATCAAGGCCATCATTGACAAGTTCTTTGATCAACAGCAACAGGTATGTCGTTGGATTTTCTTTTAAGGGGGGAAATCATCGAATGACTGCTCCCGCCTGGGTGAGGCGGGAGGGAATGTGTCCGGTATATGGCAATAGGCTCACTCCCTATTACACGGTACTCATAATATAAACAGTGAAAAGTGGGTGTTACATTGTGCAGTAGCTTTAAGTGCCGTAATGTGCACCGCTACTTACCCCTCCGGGGATAAAAGGCTTGAGGCTTTTTTTTTAAGGGGGGAAAATCATCGAATGACTGCTCCCGCCTGGGTGAGGCGGGAGGGAGTGTCAGACTCTTACTGACTAAAAACCACCCCGTTCCTTCTCCTGCACTTCGAGCCGGAGCCCCGGTTACCCGTTAGGTTCTCCGCGATATGTCTTTGGAATAGGGTTTAGTTTTGATTGGAGATTTTTGTTTGTTATTTTTTCGGTTATTGTGTTGTTGTTGTACGTACTAAGTGTCGTTTGTTGGTACTGGGGATTTTTTTAAATTTATAAATTGTGTAATTTTCTTAATATGATGAAATATCATATATAAAATAATAACTTTAATTATTGATCTCACGATATACTTAATATTCATATTTTTGCCTCGTTAGCCGAGTGTTCGCAAGTGCGACTGCCGGGCAAGGGGTCTCGGGTTCGATTCCCGGGTCGGGCAAAGTATTACTGGGGTTTTTAAAAAAAAAAAATCTCAGTAGTAGCACGGAGTCTGGAATTGTGCTCGGTATATGGCAATAGGCTCACCCCCTATTACATGGGACTCATAACATAAATAGTGAAAAGTGGGTGTTACATTGTACAGTGGCATAATGTGCACCTCTGCCTACCCCTTCGGGGATAAAAAGGCGTGATGTTATGTTATGTTATGTTGTACGTTCAAAAATCAGTGGGGCGGTGGCAGCACCCCGCGCTTGTGATCGAGGGTTAAGCAATCACTAAGTGCCAAACACGTAATCTCGTTTTTATTCAACAGGTAATGCTAACCGATATTAACACCCAATTCGTGGAGCACACGATATTTATAATGAAGAGTATCCTGGACATCAAGAAGAGTGGCCAGCCCAACGAACATCTCAGTACTACGTCCATCGAGACACTGATGCTGTCCATCGTCAGGTAAGCTTTCAATTCTTGAGTCAGTCAAATTAGATAGGCCCAGGTAGAAATAAAAGCGGACTGTATTTCAAAAGTATATTTTAGTTTTTGTACAATGGTCTAAAATTATAACTAAAAATTATGCGATTGTGGTCGCGTTGTTGAAAAAGAGTGTCAAGAGCTGCGGGTCGTCGCCGAGCCGTTGCGCTCTCACGCCGCCCGCTCCCCTCTCTTGATGATGCATGCGTGCATCGGACGTCTTAACGTGTTTGTTAATACAAATTATTTTTAGCCCCTTAATCGATGTCAGATGTAAAAAATCATGTTTATACCATTTTCGAGGTGACCCGACTAGTTTCGAGTAAACCGGGGATCCTTAATATTTTTCAAGGTTGAGGTACGTAAGCTGTTGTGTGATGAAAGTTGAATTCGGAGTATTAAAATCGTTATAGAGTAGTTTAAACGGTATCAATAATATGTAGTAACAGTATGATACAACATTTGTAATAAAGAGTATTCTGAGATATAGGAATAAGAGATATTAAACAACTAATGTTTTTGCATTGGTTTATTCACTTATACCATTTTTGAGAATGCCCGACTAGTTTCGAGCTACACCGAGGCCCTTAATATTTTTCTGGGTTGAACTAAGTAAGATTTTGTGTATAAAAACTGTATTTGAGGAGACAGATTCCATTTCTTAGCCAAATGAAATGATGTATGGGCAATTTTCTTCAGTGAATGTTGATTATAAGTATCTAATTAATCTAATTATATTATGTTTGTTCCAGGTACGTGCGACACCTAGACATGACAGTACTGTCGGTGCACATAAAGACGAAACTCTGCCAAGTAGTCGAGGCCATGATGAGGAGGAGGGATGACCTTGCTTTTAGACAGGTAAACTTCATTATTTTCATAGAGAAATAATAGGGCGCCCTAGACGGACATATAGTGACCAGATTGGCGATATATTAAAGAAGGGCCAAATTAAAAGTACCTTTAACCGACGAGCATGCATGAAAATATTGATGACTGTTGATGAAGCGAAAGAGGTATGTAGGAATCGTAGTCATTGGCGTTCCCTAGTCTCTAGTAGCATAATTTATGCTGGTAGAAAGGTATTATAGCAATAAACAGTCATGTTTATATTTCGAATATTTCAGTATCTCATTCGATCGTTTCGTCGTTTTTTTCGGACAAAAGTAGTCGGAAAGTTAGTTTTTAAACTACCGTAAGACACACTAAAATAATTAAGTGTTGGAGATTAATTTAAGCGTAGGTGAGCCACGCTTCGGCTGGCTCGACCGGAGTGATACCACGGCTTCACGGAAACTGACGTGAAACATCGCTTGCGTTGTGTTTCGTTATGTGTGACGGTGTGCAAATAAACAATTTTTCTTTCTTTCTTTCTTTCTTTCTTTCTATGTGAGTGAGGTTACCGGAAGCCCAATTACCATCCTCCTTAATCTCCACAGTCCCCGAATCCCGATTGCTTACCATCAAGTGATCCCTCTGCTCGTTCACTGGCTTATCCCATAAGAAATGGTATAGCGAAATTTTTCACAATCACCAAATGGTTACCTGTTAGGGGACGGGAAATGTTCGCTGAATTATATCCAATTCTATGTGAAATAAATAAAATGCGTTTTATCCCACCAGGAAATGAAGTTCCGTAACAAGATGGTGGAGTACGTGACGGACTGGGTGCTGGGCACCAGTCACCAGATCGCTCCACCACTCCGAGCTGACGCCTCCTCCATCACCAGGTCAGTTCGTCATTATACATGGGAACTTATTTTATTGTACGCAGTGACAGTCGCGCTCTTGTAAGCAGTTGGGGGCTACAAAAATAATTATACATTACTTTTTCTATTGGTCACAAATTGTCCGCATACCAATCTTTAGCGTTTTACTTTTTCGAAATGCTCTATACAAACTTCCACCCCCACATTAAAGAAGTGGGGTTAGAAAGAGACAAAAATTAGTTTGTCATTCCCCTTTTAAATATTCCTTCTATTTTCCCGCGTCACCAAAAGTAAAAAGTAGCCTATGTATTACTTTAAACCATAGTTCCAAATTTCATCCCGGTCCCTTCAGCCATTTAGATATGACTGAGTACCAAACACACACACAAACATACAAATTCACATATTTTCACATTTATAATATCGGTTCAAGCTAATTTCAACCATCGACTCTATATATACAGCGTAAAGTCCACTGCAGGCAACCTAATATCAAGTTTCATCGTAATTGGACCGGTAGTTTTTGTGTTATACCTACATATGTAAACATACAGACAGACAGAAATTTTCAATCACATTTTTCGGTTTGATGTCCATTTTTTTATATGTAATTTAAAAAAAAAAAACATTGCCCCACTTGGAATTTCTCCTGGTCGTAGGTGTGTTTACAAACATACAAGTTCACATACACATAACACCCAGACCCGGAATAACAAACACAAAGAGATGTTCCGTGCGGGAATCGAAACTGTCTTCCTCTTATGTATAAATGTATCACTAAAAAATGTTGGATAATTTGTACCTCAATTGGGAGCAAATAAAATAACGTTCATTCAAATTTAATTCATTTATTCATAGAATTTACACATCTACAGTTTTTTCTATATGGATAGATTATTTTATACAGACACGTGTGACCAGAGTCAACTAACTAAATACTACACAATACTTACCATGTCACAGTCTAACTACAAAACTCCTCATTGAAGACCAAAATGCCCACTACCGCCATCTACGTTCCATTTCCAAACCCCTATCTCCTTACACAGATACCTGGTCTGCTGCAGAGAGCTGGACCAAGCGTGTATGGAAGCAGTGGCTTCGTTGCTGAAGGGTCTACCTCTTCAGCCCGAGGAGTCGGATCGAGGGGATCTCATGGAAGCCAAGAGTCAACTGTTTCTTAAGTAAGTTTAGATTTTTTATGGTATAAGCTGTTAAACGAGTGAAAGGATCACCTGATGGTAAGCAATCGGCGTCGCCCATGGTCACCTGGAACACCAGAGGCGTTACAAGTGCGTTACCGGCCTTTTGGGGATTAGGAATATTGAAGTTACTTGATTTTGACTAAACCGACACAAAATTGCTTATTTATATTTTTTTTTTTTATTTATTTATTCATGAACAATTATTACATTGTGTTTGAATTTGTACAATACACCTATATTCTAAAAATTATACATGCAATAATTAGCCGTTACAATTAATAAAGTTAAATGTCATTCCCTGTACTTGTCAATTCATAATTAATTATAACAAGATAAAAACAATAATACACAAAATATAATAAAATATAGTCATGTCATCCATAAAATACCAAAAAAAAAAAACACACAACAACAATTCCAATAAATTAAGTTATAATTCGTCAACATGATAAAGACACTTATTTAACAAGAACTGTCTAAGCTTATTCCGAAACTCGCCTTTATAAATAAGACCTTTTATTTCCGTTGGCAGTTTATTAAACAGCTTTAACGACTTGTGGTAGGAACTATGCTTTGCAACGTTTAGGTGAGTCACTTGCTTCAACTGAAGATCTTTCCTTCTTGTGCTCTCCCTTCTTTGTCTTTCATCCTCAGTTTCATATTCAAAGATGTACCTAGACAAATGGGTAAGCAGGACCAAAATGTATAAACTTGGGACTGTCAGTATATTCAATTCATTGAAATGAGGCTTACATGATTCTTGCTGCTGTATTCCAACCATAGTCCTGACTGCCCTTTTTTGTATTACAAATGCTTTCTGTATATTGTAGTCATAGCTATAGGTATCATTTGGGGTATAAAATCCTACACTAGAATTCTTTAACAATAGCGTATTGTGAGTTCATCCCAAACTAGCCTTTTTGGAGAGTTAACATATGATTTATCTGTTATTGTAAGTTGCCTGACTGACTGCCTCGTTGGCAGAGTGGTCGCAAGTGCGGCTGCCGGGCAAGGGGCTTCGGGTTCGATTCCCGGGTCGGGCAACGTATTACTGGGATTTGAAAAAATTCTCAGTAGTAGCACGGAGTCTGAAAATGTGCCCGGTATATGGAAAAGTGAGTGTTAGGTACATTGTACAGTGGCAGAGGTGCACCTCTGCCTACCCCCTTAGGGGATAAAAGGCGTGATTTTATGTATGTATTATTGTAAGTATGTTTTCAGTCATAAATGATATTGTAATTCTGTGCGAATAAAACAGTAAAGTTTAAAAACAAATAAGGTTCTTTTTATCGGTAGCCTCTTTTATCGTTGCTTTTTCAAGATGAAACTCACCTAAAAAATTAAATTTACGGGCTAATATGTAAGGTCGTAGGTAGATATCAAACGCATAAGTGACCGTAAAAGTTTATTGTTAATAAAGAGTTCAGAGCACTTTCTTAATGTTAATGTTTAATGTTAAAAATGTTAGAAATGTTAATGTTTATGTTATTTGATGAATGCACACGTTCTGTTCGCGATCGACAAGTACACTGATGTCTCGTATGTTCATGTTAAAACAATACATGAAAACTGCTTCGCAATCAGGTGTTCGGGTTTACACTGAACAATAAACTTACTACTTTTTACTTACAAAAGCTATGATGACAGGGTATGAAAATTAAAAATCTAATTAGTCCGACAATTAGGTAATGAAAAAATAGTAGACACGTATTTTTTATTTTGTCGTATAATAAAACAATACTTAGATAAAACGAATCAAAGTTTAGGAGTGGGGGCTAAAACTTCATTTCTAAGTATAAAATGTACATAGAAGTAACGTCACGCGATATTTCAAATCAATATATCGTCGGAAGTATTCGTTTCTGTAAGAAAATAAAAAATACGTGTGTAATGTTTTAAAATAATTTACCAGACGGACATTAAAATAAAAATTAGACATCTAGCATAATACATCAGAAGTAAATACAACTTTATTTTTCAGATACTTTACTCTATTCATGAATCTCCTGAACGACTGTAACGAGGTGGAGATGGCAGAAGGTCCAGGTCGGCTGGAGACGCTACGTAACGCGACCATACAGGCCATGTCCAATCTACTCAGTGCAAACATCGACTCTGGACTTATGCATAGTATTGGTAAGTATTTTATTAACCAGTACCTACTCCCGCGCGGTTTTACCCACTCTGCTCGGTTCCTATTAATGGTAGCATGATGTTTAATAGCCTATAGCCTACCTCGATAAATGCACTATCTAACACAACAAGAATTTTTCAAATCGGACTAGTAATTCCTGAGATTAACGCGTTCAAACTAACTCTTAAGTTTTATTGGTAGTATCTGATATAAGATTTATCATGATTTGAACATTTCCATACTAAATTAATTATTATGTTTTCGGCATACTCACGTTATTATTTCCATACTGCTAAACATTAGGTTTTTCCCAATAGTATCCAGAACCAAAACGTACAGTATATGGCAATAGGCTCACCCCCTATTACATGGGACTCAACTTGTACAGTGGCATTAAGTGCCGTAATGTGCACCTCTGCCTAACCCTTCAGGGATAAAAGGCGTGATTTTATGTTATATTACTTATACTCTCATAACTGATGTTATGTGTTTGTGTATCATGTTTTTTCTCATTTCGAGAATTTGTATTTATAAGCAAAACACGTGAGTGTAGCAAACAGACTAAACTTTATTCCATCTTTAAAAATATACGTAGACAATTATATTTTCTTATCCTTACTAATATTATAAATCGGAAAGTGAGTTTGTTTGTTTGTTTGTTCCACTTTACTAAACCGATTGCTTTGAATTTTTGCAGACGTAAAGTTAGAAGTCTGGATTAAATAATAGGGTACTTTTTATCCCGGAAAAATTAATATTCTCGAGGGAAACCGAAATTATTGGTATAGATGGCGCTATGTGTATTGGTATATGTCACGTAAGCTACTTTTTATCCTCTTGTGACGCGAGCGAAGCCGCGGGTAAAAGCTAGTATACTATAAACAAACATTACAAATGTTTAATAAGTCTCTACATTTCAACAGATATAGTATAAAAAGTAGCAACACACAAATACTTTTATTATTTTGATATATCATTACAACAGTATGATGTATGTGTTTGTCCCCAGACTTGGGTTATCACCGCGACTTGCAGACTCGAGCGGCGTTTATGGAAGTGCTAACTAAGATACTGCAACAGGGGACAGAGTTCGATACTCTGGCCGAGACAGTACTAGCTGACAGATTCGAACAGCTTGTACAACTCGTCACGATGATATCAGACAAGGTAGGGGCGAGAGACGCAATATTTCTTAATCTTATCATATGGTTATATTTAGCTTGCCCCGTTTGTTTGAGTTTAATTAAGTAGTTGAAATTTCACCCCCTTCCTGACGACAGATCGATCTGATATTTGGTACACACTCTTAATCTTGATGACCATACAATATAATTTATTTTTTTCCACAACTACCTCCTTTTGGGATACCAAACGAAAGGGCTTCATTGGTAGAATAGAGCTCATTAAAACCGTTTAGCGTTAAAAATGAAAAAAATATGTAACTTATTAAAATGCTTTTATTAAGTCGACCTGTAACGAGTTATATAATAAAATCTAAGAATCTGAACGATTACTTCTAATTGTTGTATCATCATTAAACTCGGCAATTGGGTAATTTCTTTAATCAAAATAAAAAAATGTTCAATACAATAAAATAATCAGAATTAGTTTTATGACCAACTTAATTTTAGTAGATTTTTTGGGGATTAGGTGATTTAGGATTTCGGGGATTAGGGATGGAGAGGGGAAGATTGGGCTTTTGATAACCTCACACGGCTGAGCGTGTTTCACGTCGTTTTTTTAGGCAATGATGTGACTTCGGTTGAGCCGGCCTATTCATGTCAAAGCATGGCTTTCTCACACTTAACAAAAAATATTTTTAACAATAATAATAACTAGTTTCGGTAGCCTCTAGATTTTGCTCACGTTCCCTATAAAGTAGTCTATACAGGGTGAAATTTTGTTATGCTACCGGAATGGGAAACTTAATACTTTAAATGATTTAACCATTGGGTCTACCATTGAATTAGGAATTTAAGATTTCTTTGTTTTATTTACATTAAATTTATGAAGTTTGTTAAAGAAATTTCATGTTATGACCTGACCCAAAGTATTACTGGGTTATTAAAAAAATCTCAGTAGTAGCACGGAGTCTGGAATTGTACCCGGTATATGGCAATAGGCTCACCCCCTATTACATCGGACTTGTAACATAAATATTGAAAAGTGGGTGTAATATTGTACAGTGGCATAATGTGCACCTCCGCCTACTCCTTCGGGGATAAAGGCGTGATTTTATGTTATGTTACTTGCCCTTCAGATGGCATATCAATATTCCACCCTGTATATTATTCCATACAATTTACCAAATTTCATTCCGGTCTCGTCCCATTTTGAAGTGACTGAGTATCAAACATATGTCGGAATACTGAAACGTTACTCAATTTTAAGTCGTGCTCAAATATCGTGCCATCTCTGTCATTTTACAAAGAATTTGTAGAGATAGAACTATACTTAAACTGTCAAATACCAAGCGGTCACCGGTGACCGCGACCTATTGTTCTTTAATTGTGTCTATAAAACCGGTACTCGACGAGTTAAGCGTGACTTAAAATTGAGTAACGTTTCAGTATTCGGGCAATACACACAGATATTCGCTTTTATAATATAAGTTTGATATTAATATATTGTTTGTATCATAAAATATAAAAGGCTGTCTCCCAACATACCCAGGGCGAGCTTCCGATAGCCATGGCACTGGCCAACGTGGTCAGTACGTCACAGATGGATGAACTGGCACGAGTCTTCGTCACTCTTTTTGACGCCAAACATCTCCTGGCGCCGCTGTTGTGGAATATATTTTATAGAGAAGTCGAGGTTTGTATTTATTGTTATTTATTTTGGATACATTTGCAGGCATTTCAGAAGTACATACGTAGTGCCTTAATATACATTTTTAAGGTAATTTTAAGGTGTCTAAGCATAAAATAAAATTATTCAAAACCAAAATTAACAAAAACCTAAAATCGTGACAAAAGTTGCGGTTTCTTTCTAGCTTTTGTTATTAATAACATAATTTTGGTGTTGAATAATTTTATTTTATGCTCTTTCTTACATCTTAAAATATTTATTGTTGAAAACAATAAAAGTTTTAATTTTGTTTGGTTTTGTGTTAAATTTAAGAAATAAAATCACGAAACGAAATCAATTAATTGTTTTCTGTATTAATAACAATTATATTAAATGTTGTAGTAAGGAAGTCTCCACTTTTTGTTTTTGTTCCTTGAAGTTTAGTTAAATTAGCTCACCTTTTTCCGATCACTGGTCATTAGGCATAACCCACCAAATATACAAACATAAAAAAAAATTAAATACAAAATTAAAAAACAATAATTACATAAAATAACATTAAAAAAACATTAAAAAACAGCAGCGAAAAACAACAAAAGCAAATAAAAATATAAAAAAATAAAATAATCAAGAAACAGGGTGGCAGCATGCCCACGACGAAAGGGCTCGCCAACTCAGTGTAAGCTGCGTACAGTAAGTACCCAACACTGGTTTTCAGTTGGCACCCCTGCAGCGACGCACGGACGGAAACAACGAAAAATAATTGGAAGGAAAATAACACGATTACCCAAAATACATTATCTTCTTAAAAAAATAAAAGAAAGTTAAAAATAAATATACATACATAAACAAGTGTAAACGTGTACCGTCACCAAAGGAAAAAAATCTAGTATTAACATGAATTTCTTCGCCACAGGTTTCAGACTGCATGCAAACCTTATTCCGAGGCAATTCGCTGGGCAGCAAGATCATGGCATTCTGCTTCAAGATATATGGGTACGTGTACCTACAGAACCTGCTGGAGCCTCTCATCACGGCGCTGCTCGACCAGGCTGATGAGCGAGGGGATATCAGCTTCGAGGTCGATCCTGCTAGGTAAGACTTTTTGAGCTGTTTGTTTACTGTCTCGCCTGGTGGTAAGCGATGATACGGCGTTTAATGGACCATGTCTGCATAAGCAACCTTGTAGTATTTTCATCAAAAACAGATTTGTGACTGTTCGCAAGTGCGACTGCTGGCTACGGTGTCTCGGGTTCGATTCCCAGGTTGTGCAAAGTATTACTGGTGTTTTTTTTAAGTAGAATGGACTCTGGGATTGGGAACTTTACTCTTTGAAAACTGAATTAACTAAAAATTAATTATTAATTAGTAAATAAATTGAGAAAAGCTCTACTAGTTCCAAAAAGTCCATTTTTTTCATCATCCAACCGACGACGGACTGAATAAATTTTTAATTTTCATACCCTAAGAACTATCCTATTATGTCGCATTTCATAGGCACAACGCCAAGTATCGGATATAGATTTCTCTATATTCGTGCCGAGTATATATTTATCGCGTTTTTTACTTTTTAATGGAATAGAAAAGCAAACAAGCAAAGCCTAGTCACACAACACCAATAGAAATAACAAGTGCATTACCGACTCTATAGGGGTTAGAGATTTCCGCGGAGAACTTAATACTCGAGACTCCGGGAAGTACAGGAGTAGGAACGGGGTGGTTTTTAGTCAGTAAGAGTCTGCCACTTCCTCGCCTCACCCGGGCGGGACAAATCATTGGATGATTTTCCCCCCCTCAAAAAGGGGGTTAGACATTTGAGGATTCGGGGATATTGGGGGGTTTTGAGGGTGGGGGAGTTATATTTTTTTTTCTATATTCCAGATTAGACCCAAACCAAGACATAGAGATGAACAGGTCTAACCTAATAGACCTGACCAAGGAGGTCTTCGATAGAATAGTAGGGTCAGCAGAGAAGTTCCCGCCGCAATTGCGCAGCATGTGTCACTGTTTGTATCAGGTAATGTGAAATTAATTTTATTTTGTTTGATGTAGTATTGTGAATTATTTGCCTAATACACACGGTCACACATCAATCTATACAAAACCAGTTTATCCTGGTGTCGCGTCGCATCATCTTTCCGCATATTTAACGTTCAGTTTATACTGGTTATGTAAAGCTCGATGTGTAGCTGTGTGTACATTGTTTTCAGTTTTTTATGTTTCCAAAGACAATACAATCATAGACAATATTTATTTGTGTGAACAAGGTGGTGCTATATATTAAATTTGTAATACAAAATACATATTAATTAGTATTGAATTTTTATTTTTTTTTTTTGGTTAGATTTCATAATTTGGAACATAGAATAAAACAGGGGGCTCCGGATAAGAACGTATCCTAGTTAATCACTTGATATATCGTACCGAAATTCTCCACAATTTATTCATACAAAAGTAGTCTCTAAACATTGGAAATAAGGTCTACAATTAAGTGAGTTTTAGATAAGGTACGATGGGGTAGACGTATCGATATGGATAAAAACCCCCTAAAATAATAAAATTAAGGAGAATAAAAAAACAAAAATTAAGTGAGTGGAGAGCGGTCATCGGTCATCACTTGGGGATTCAAACTCAAACTCAAAAGCATTTATTTCAATTAAACCATAATTTGGTACTTTTGAAACGTCGACAAATATGAAATAAATAATTGTCTGTCAGTCTGTCCGTCAGTGAAGCTAGGCTAGGCTACGATTGAGTAGTGGTAATCCGGAGCTGCGGATAACTTACAGAGCTCCGGCTCTATGCAGGAGTAGGAACAGAGTTGTGTTTAGTCAGTAAGAGTCTGACAGTCATTTCATGAACCCCCCCCCCCCCCCCGTTGTGTTTAGTCAGTGAAGCCTTGTTGGCACTGCGCTAGTATTTTAATCGAGTAGCGAGTTTTTAGTAGCTCTGTCTCGCTTCGAGTCTGGGACAGAAGTGTGAGTGAACAGTGCGAATAAAGCTTAACCCCTCGAGCGTCCTTATGAGCACCCGGTGGATCATAAGAAAAAATGCTCCATGCTGCTTTCTCTTTTATAAAATCTATTATCAATATTTTGTTTTTATTTTGACTGTATTTTTTATTTCTATTGTAATTATCCTTGTTTTCGTGTGCCAATTACCAAATAAATGCATTTTCTTTCTTACTTTCTCCAAATGTCACGTGTGCACCCGTTGGATCATAAGGAACGCGGACGCTCGACGGGTTAAGAGTCTGACACTCCCTCTCGCATCACCGGATACAGTGGGAGGAGTCATTGATGATCCCCTCATCCCCTCCCCCCTCCCTTCTAAGTTAAATTTGATACCCAAAGTTAATGCAATCGTATTGCTTTTTTATCCCCCCCTCCCCCCTAATAACTTAGGGCAATAATTACATTAGGGACAATAATTAACTTAGGGCAATGATATAGGCAATTTTTTTTTTAGTTAAGTTTTTTACTTTATTTAGGTTAGTCCTTATTGTAATAAGCAATTGTTTTCAGGTACTCAGTAAGAGATTTGCCCAGTTCCCACAGACGAGCGTGGGTGCTGTCGGCACCGTACTCTTCCTTCGGTTTATCAATCCTGCCATTGGTGAGTTTGATTTCTTGTTGAGACATTTTCCACACATTTTTTCATGGTATAGGAGTATAATTACGAAAAAACTAATGCACGGTTGGTGCGGTGGCTGGGCAACCGGCTGCCGTGCAACGTGTCGCGGGTTCGATTCCCGCACGAAACAACACTTTGTGTGATCCACAAATTGTTGTTTCGGGTCTGGGTGTCATGTGTATGTGAACCTGTATGTTTGTAAACGCACCCACGACACAGGAGACAATCCGAGGGTGGGGAACCTATTTTAAAAAAAAAATTGGCAAAGATTTGATTATAAGTGGTTGTCCAATACCCGCAACATCAGAGGAGTTGCCATTGCAGTGCGAAACTGGCTTTTTGAGGAACAGGATTTCCTGCAGGAACAGGAAGGTGAACAGGTGTTTCCTCCAGTAGGGTCACAAAAACTATAAACAAGAGATTACGTTTTCAACATTTTTAGTAATAGATCAATTTAAAAATATACATAGTCTTGACGTTTAAATTTACCTAAGTCTAATTGTAATAAATAAATTGACGATTGACATACCTACCCTTCCCCCCTACAGTATCCCCCCAAGAGATGGGTATAGTGAACCGCCCAGTCCCGCCCCACGTGAAGCGCGGCCTGATGTTAATGTCAAAGATCCTGCAGAACATCGCCAACCACGTGGAGTTCTCCAAGGAACAACACATGTTGCCGTTCAATCACTTCCTTAGGGCGCACTTTGAGGCTGGCCGCAAGTGAGTATTGTCATTGTTACAAATACATAATAAGTAACTAGTGGCCCGCCCCGGCTTCGCAATGGGTGCAATATGCATGTATTATACATAAAAACCTTCTTTAAGAATCCCTCTATATAATAAAGGAAACCGCATCAAAATCCGTTGCGTAGTTTTAAAGATCTAAGCATACATAAGGACAGACAGACGGCGGAAAGCGACTTTGTTTTATACTATGTAGTCAATTCCATCAATTAACTAAAACTGCCTCGTTGGCTGAGTAGTCGTAAGTGTGACTGCCGGGCGAGGGGATTCGGGTTCGATTCCCGGGCATTACTGGTCTTTGTTTTTTTATTCACAGTAATAGCACGGAGTCTGGAATTGTGCCCGATAAATGGCAATACGCTCACCCCCTATTACATGGGACTCATAACATAAATAGTGAAAAGTGGGTGTTACATTGTACAGTGGCATTAAGTGCCTTTGCTTACCCCTTCGGGGATAAAACGCGTGATGTTATGTTCTAATATATTACTTATGTGAAAAAAGAAACTTCGAATCATATAGGACTCGAAACATTATAATCTGTTTGATTTTCTTGTTAATAAAATAAAGCAAAATAATGTATGCTAAGATATGAAAAAAATGTTGCCTTACGATGCTTTTTACTTAATTTTATAAAGTCTAGTTATAATTATTATTTAGAGATTTACTACACTAATTTCCAACTCAAACACCACTTAATTATAAGTCGCGTGAAAGTATAGTTGTGTCGCTACAAATTCTTTGTAAAATGACAGAGTTGCCACGATATTTAAGTACAAGTTAAAATTGAGTAGCCTTTTTGGTTCGAGCATAGATATAATACAATTTTTGATCATCGAAAATGCTTAGAATTATGGCCTATACATGTCACTACACTCGCTCTCTATTCTATGACTACTGACACCTCGAAGTAGATAGTAAAAAAATTACACTAAAATACTAAAAATAAAATATAAATCCACAGGTTTTTCATCCAAATCGCATCGGATTGCGAGTCAGTAGATCAAACATCACACAATCTGTCGTTCATAAGTGACGCAAATGTCGTCGCCTTGCATAGACTGCTATGGAACCATCAAGAGAGGATTGGAGACTATCTGTCCTGTAGCCGGGACCATAAGGCCGTTGGGAGAAGGCCTTTTGACAAGGTAAGGCTAAAAAAACAGGCAGTTCTAAGTTGATAGTGCTACGGCGTAGTTGTGTAGTATTACGGCATAGTTCGTGTAGCGCTACGGTGTAGTTGTTGTAGTGGGGACGATGTGGTACGGCATAATTGTAGTGCTACGGGTACGGCGTAGTTGCTGTAGTGCTAAGGCGTAGTTGCAGTATTGCTATGGTGTAGTTGGAGCTACGCCATAATTGTTGTAGTGCTACGGCGTAGTTGCTGTAGTGCTAAGGCGTAGTCGCAGTATTGCTACGGTGTAGTTGGAGCTACGCCATAATTGTTGTAGTGCTACGGCGTAGTTGTTGTAGTGCTAAGGCGTAGTTGCAGTATTGCTACGGTGAAGTTGAAGTTACGTCATAATTGTTGTAGTGTCACGGCGTAGTGACCGTTGTGGTGAGGCGTAGTTACCTTAGTGCTGCGGCGTAATTACTGTAGTGGTACGCCGTAGTTGCTGTATGCTACGCCATAGTGGGGTAACATTACGGTGAATTTGTATAGTGCTACGCCATAGTTGTAGTATTGGTACTCACCAACATTGCTATAGGACAATTGGAATAGACGCTCAGGGTACTATAATATTACAGCGTAGTTAAAGTGTAATGTTACTACGCACTACTTAAACTCCGTCGTAGTAATTAGAACTACGTCGTAACTCAATGGGTGCTACGCCGTAGTTGATGTAGCATTAATGCAATTTTGTCTCGTTTTAGATGGCGACATTGCTGGCTTACTTGGGACCGCCAGAACATAAGCCGATTGAATCGTAAGTATTAACACTGTAGCTACCATTAATTATTAAAATATTGTAGTTAAAAATTTGGTCCTTATTATTTGTAGTGTTTTTATAGATGAATTGTCACACGAGATCTAAATTATAACGATATGATAATAAATTAAGTAAAATCGCGGGTTACTCACGTGAATATACTGAGAAAAGCTCTACTAGTTTAAAAGTAAGTGAGCTGCGCGACGTCGCCGCGACCACGCACGCTGCTAATGAGGAAGAACCCCTCTGTGGTTCGAAACTGGTAGAGCTTTTCCCAATATATGTGAGTAACCCGTGGGATTTTACTTAAGTTAGTATGTCTCACGATAGTTATTATAAAAAGATATGATAATAAATTTTAATAAACAATAATACAATAAAATATATAAGTTTATTTAATGAATTAAATTTTCTGTGTACACACAATATTCATTATAATTAGGTAGGTTTTTTTTATTTGTATCGGCGATCAGTCGCAAGACTTATAAGCTGATGAGTTTAGTTGTTATGGCGTTATTCAAAACGTAGTTTCAATCATTAGTTGACGACAAGCTTTATTCTTTTATTTTCTAGTTAATTTTATTGAAATAAGTTAGTGTCCTATTTGACGCAAAAAATTGATGATGTCATATTGCGATGTCAATATAAATTTTATAGAAAAGTATCGTTTTTGATATTTCGATAAAAGAATTGATTTTGACTAGTTGTCAACTACCTTGTGTGAGCCTGTAGTAGCTCACACAAGAGGAATATCAATAGAATGTCACGGAAAGATTAATTACAGAGAGTTTGTCAAATAAAGTATACGTCAATACAGGTTGAATGCCTTTAACTCGTCGAGTACCGGTTTTATAGACACAATTAAAGAACAATAGGTCGCGGTCACCGGTGACCGCTTGGTGTTTGACAGTTTAATGCACTGTCTAACATGCGCTTGTAAAAATGTACACATTAATTAGGCCGATTTGGCAATAACACTCAACAGTTAAAATGCAAACAAACAAAAATGAATGAAAATGGCTTGTACATACCGTATTTAGTGAATATCATTTAAAATTATTAATTTTCTTCTTTCTCTATACCATAAATTAATACTATACCCTGTAATACCATGCTATACAGTACATACAATACGCTATACAATACGATACGAGACTATAGAATACATCGTACCACGTAAATACATTAAATTCAATACTGTCCTGTACTACATCATACCACATACATTCAACACATTACTAGAATGTAAATTTTTTCATTTCTCCAATACTAAAAAACCTTCAAATTTTAAAACAAGATGACTCTTACGCAGTCTCTCTTCCAGCACCTCGAGTCTCCTGTTCTCATCGTACGCGCGCTGGTCATCCATAGATATTTCTTCTACAAACTTCGAAGAGTTCATAGTAAAACATAATATGCATAAAAAAGAAGAATTCAAAAGTATAAAGAGCTTGAATATATTCTACCAAGCTGGGACTAGCAAGCTTGGGAACCCCGTGTTTTATTTTATATCTCGAAGATACAAGTAAGTGTTTGTTTATTCTTGTTAATGTTATTACTTTGTCTTGAATTAAATGTGAAAGTTTACTAAAAATCGCGGGTTACTCACATGAATATACTAAGAAAAACTACTATAGCAATGTCGCGCAGCCTACTCTAATAATATCGACCGCGCACGCTGCTTATAATGAAGGGCTCCCTCCGTGGCTCCCTCCCCTCTGTGGCTCGAAACTATCAAAGATTTTCTCAGTATATTCACGTGGGTAACCCGTGATTTTTAGTTAATTTTAGTATGCCTCACGATGGTTATTATAAATGTGAAAATTAAAGGTGAAGAATGATATGAATGAAAAGCAATATAAGTGGTATTTATAATAAAAATCTAAAAATGTCTCCTTGCTCAAGTAGAAACAAGTAAACAGTAAAAGGGTTCGACTCCCGTATCGAGCAGTTTTATTGGATTAGTAATGTAGTCCTTCTATAATGCTACGGCGTAGTTGCTGTAATGCTACGGCATAATAGCTATAGTGCTACGGCGTAATTGCTGTAGAGCTACGACGTAATTGCTGTAGTGCTACGGCGTAATTGCTGTAGAGCTACGGCGTAATTGCTGTAGTGCTACGATGTAGTTGGAGTAGTGCTACGGCGTAATTGCTGTAGTGCTACGGCGTAGTTGCAGTAGCGCTACGTGCTAAGTTGTATTAGATTTGTGCTAGGTAGGTATATGGTAACAGAACAGACCCACCCCTATTACAAAGTAGGTGTTACTTAGTTATAGTATACCTCTGCCTTCTAGGTGAATATCACCATGACATAATATTTATGATGAAGAAAATTCAACCGTAGGACCGCATTTTCAAAGATAATATAACACTTAATATGCCGTTACTCCAACAGAATAGGCGAGGTGAACGCCGACCTTCTAATCTACCACGTGATCCTGACCCTGAAGCCATTCTGCCAGCAGCCGTTCGAGCTGATAGTGGACTTCACGCACACCAACTCTGACAACAGGTTCAGGTGACGATCTCTTCGTAGATTAGGCTCGTTTGCATTAGTCGAATTTTCTACTTTACTACTTTGAAGATAAAGTACCTTTTCTCTTGATATTTAGTTAAATAGGTAAACACTTGATAGCTATAGGATAGAGTAGCTTTTCCCTTGACCTTTCCAGCCATTAATTGAGTTTTAATCTGCCTACTTTTAAGATAAGGTTGGTTTTCCCTTGCTCTATAGCCATTAGTCGACTTGTCAGCCTTACTACTTTTAGGATAGAGTATCTTTTCCCTTGATATTTAGTAAAGTAGGTAAACACTTGATAGCTAGAGGATAGAGTAGCTTTTCCCTTGCCCTCTCTAGCCTTTAGTTGAGTTTTAATCTTCCTACTTTTAAGATAAAGTTGGTTTTCCCTTGCCCTCTAGCCATTTAGTTGAGTTTTTAACCTTATTACGTCTAGGATAGAGATGATTTCCCCTTGCTGATAATTTGCTTTGGTTGATATATAGTCAAATAGGTAAGACCTTAGTAGTAATAGGATAGAGTACCTTTTCCCTTGCTCTCTAGCCATTAGTTGAGTTTTACCATTCCTACTTTTAGGATAAAGTTGATTTCCCCTTGCTAGCTGAAAATTTTTTTTGGTTAAAGGTAGGTTAGACCTTTGTAGCTATACCTCTAGGATATAGTAGCTTTTCCCTTGCTCTCTAGCCATTAACTGAGGCTTGAACCTTACTCCTTTTAGGATAAAGTTGGTTTACCCTTGTTCTCAAGCCATTAGCCTTTTTACTTTTAGGATAGATTAACTTTTCCCTTGCTAACAGAAACTTGTTCTAAAATTTTCTTTAGTACCCTTTTTAAAGATAGGTGGAACCTTATATACTAAAGAACAGAGTTCTATTTAACTTGCTTTAAAATGTTTTAAGGTCAGATTGTATAATGAGAATATTGTAGTACCCCTTGATAGCTGTAGAATAATCCTTGCCCTCGTTATATTGTTATTCAATATTCAACTTTCGCTATAAACTAATAAGGTTTAATTTTGTAATAATAATAACCTTAATTAGGCGTTTTTAAGTAGGGGACTTCTTGTAGACTAGATTTAGTTGATTAACGCTGACTCAAACGCTACTCAATTGCAAGTCGCGCTTATATAGTTCTGTCACTACAAATTCTTCGTAAAATGATAGAGATGGCACCATATTTAAGTACAACTTAAAATGGGGATGATGGCGGGGAATGAAAATTAAAAATATAATTACTCCGTAAGTTAGGTAATTAAAAAATAATTGGACACGTATTTTTTTAATTTTGTTTTATTTTATTATACATAAAACAATACTTAGATAAAACGAATCAAAGTTTAGGAGTGGGGGCTAGAACGTCATTTCTTATTATAAAATGAACTGAGAACTGACGTCACGCGACATTTCAAATCAATACATTTTCGAAACTATTCATTTCTGTAAGAAATAATATTATGCGTGTGTAATGTTTTCAAATAATCTACCAGACGGACATTAAAATAGAAATTAGTCGTCTACCCTATTTAGTAGTCTTTCAGTATTCGATCGTTAGGGTTTCAGATCCAACAATGAAATTATTTTCCATTCCTTTATCAAAATTTGTCTTTCGCTAGATGACAACCTTCTGTAGTTTCTATTAGTACATTTACTTAATTTCTAATCTTCCTTTTAGATATAACTTATCAATAGGATTTTTTGTTTTTCCGCTCAGTACAGTCAAATAGTATAGAGACCTAAATTTGGCCCCGTGTATGGCAATAGACTTAATAGGGGGTGTCTAGTGGGGTGATTTGGAGGGTGACTTGTGTGGGTGATTACATGGGGCTTTAACTCAGTAAAAAACCAGAGTCCGAAACTGGCCCTATGTATGGCAATAGGCCGAAGACTTACCCCCCACATGGGACTCATAACATAAATAGTAAACAGTGGGTGTTATATTATATATGTGCACCTCTGTCTACCTCTTTGGGGATAAAAAGGCGTGATGTTATGTTAATTCCAAGTCCTAAGCATGATCTAGCTGACATCTAGCATCGACTAGTGCGAATGAGCATTAACATAAGATGCTTGCTTATATTGCATGACTTGTCTATCGCTTTCTCTGCTATTTTATACAAAGGACGTTCAAAAAATGGCGGGCGTAATGTAACTTAGAAATGATACATCAACAGCCTATAAATGCCCACTGCTGTGCAAAGCCTCTTCTCACACGGAGAATGTTTGAGCATCAATCACCAGGCTCGCTCAATGCGGGTTGGCGATTTCAAACTTATAATTAAAAATTATAAGCCCAGTTTGCTTGCTCTTGAAATCAATCTCAATGTCAATGCAATTTTAATCCAATAGAATCTTAATAATTATTCAATGACAAACCTATACAACCCTAATCGTAGCTGTTACAATAGCATTCAGAGTACGGAATATAAAGCCAAACTCAATACCATTTAGTTCATTCAATATCCACGCAATACGGATGCAATCGGCGGTAGTGTTGCAACTCAAGAGTACGAAATTTCACAATACCAATGTCGATCGATCGGAATTGGATTCAAGAGTAAGCCCCTAGGTTTCCTCACGATTTTTCCCTTGACCGTTTGTCAGTGGTGTCTAAATAATCTTAGAAAGTACATATAACTTGGAAAAAGTCGCATTGATACTTGCCGTTGCTTTTGAAACCGCACTCTCATGCATGAGAAGCGGGCATCTTAAACTCAGCCACCACGACACTTAGAAATGATTGAGAACCTAAATTGTCTGTGGTATATTTATGTGTGCGTGTGTAGCATCCACGTTACCAGACTTAAGAAGATGGCAGACGTTCTTCGTGTCAATGTGTGTCTATAGTAACCAGCAGATGTAGCCAAATGCCATTTAGCGCTTGTCTACATGTAGAATAGAAAACCAAATTATATGGAATTGACGTAAATGACAATGCCAGATCCTGACCCAGTCATACTATCATTTACAAAAAAGTAAATTGATGAAAATAATTTAGACGAATAAGGAACCTTTTTGCAATAATCTTTTTATTTTTAAACTTGCGGTTTATAATATAATAAAAAAAGAAGTTCAATCCCGGAAATACTTTTTTGCAATGCGCATTCCATATTGTCTAATGTCTATTTGCAATACGTCATACGCATCGCTTGTACGAAACTGAAAATAAAAAAGTAAGTAAGTGTAAAAAACATATCATTATACATAAAATATTATATCAAGAGTATAATTTTGCATAACTTATTCATTTATTTATAATTTCAGATGAAATTGCGGACAATCATGAAAATATAAAAGAAACGATTACTATCATTAGTTATGATTTTTTTGTGTAACGAAACGTTTTGAAGTGCTCGTCAGCTGTCAGCTGTCAATATTACCTTTCATTCGCTCTCTGCGTTTCCGTTGTTTTCGCGTTATGTTTTCATTATTGTTTTGTGTTTTAAACAAAAACCGCAAGTTTTACAGGCTTCAGGACAAATGTTTACGTATCGGTAATTAATACACAACACGATGCTGAATACTGCATACTTGTACATGACTTCAATATAGTGGGTCAAAGATGTTACTGAGCACCTGGCATTGTCCTTTTGACACTTGTCAGTGTCATCCCCATACATTTTTATTTCTACTCTCTATGTAGACAAGCGCTAAAGTGGCGTTTGGCTAAAGGCCTAGAAGCCACAGACGTTGTTTTAAGAGACTGTGTCTGCCTTTTTTAACGTTCTTTTGTTATACTTATTACTATTTCTTTCTATGTAATACTTCTTTCGTTTATCGACTGTTAAGTAAAAAGTTTTGAAACGATTCCCGCGTCAAAAATTTACTGGTTCATTAATTGACTGACACTATTCAAGATTTCGATTCGTTATCGAAATTCTAGATTGCAATAAACTGATAAAATGAATAAATCTTCTCCTCTTATAATATCTTCTGATTCACTTCGTTGCGGGAACCAAAACAGTTACTCATGTCCCTGGGACGCGCCGGACTTCAGTGTTCCGGTGTTTTCATGGTTGTATCTACTGTAGATCCTAGCTTACAGGAGTTGCAGCGGTTTTGGGAGGTTGTGGCGGGGTCGTCAAAAAAAAAAAGTTAATAAATATTAAGATAGACTTCTTCTTCTTCTTCTTATATAGACTTGCTAACAAGATATTTTTGGGTTCGATTCCCTAGCCGAACGAGACATTACTAAGCTTGTGTGTTATTCAATAGACAATAATACCACAGAGTTAGAATTTTTAACCAAGTTTCTGCGGGATCGATTCCCAATACCAGTAAAGTATTTTCGGTTATTCAAAACACGCAGTCTAAAATAGTTACCCATATTTTTTTATGGAATAAGCTAGTAAACGAGCAGACGGATCACTTGATGGTAAGCAATTGGCGTCGCCAATGTACACCCGCAACACCAGAGGCGTAACAAGTGCTTTACCAGCCTTTTGGGGATTAGGAATTTGACGATTCTTGGGGATTCGGGGATTGGGGAGATCGGACCTCCGGTAACCTCACTCACACGACGAAACACATCCCTGTGGTTGCTGCACATCGGTTTACTGCTCGGCCGTGGTATCACTCCGGTCGAGCTGGCCCATTCGTGCCGAAGCATGGCTATCCCACACTCGCCATATGTATGGCAATTGCCTAACGACATATAAAATGATATAGTGAAAATATATTCAAGAAACAACATAATGATATCTACGTAATATAAGTTATTTATATAGATACTAAAAGCTAGGGCTTCATAATTCTGTATAATTTCAGGACGGATTTCCTACAGAAATGGTTTACAGTGCTGCCTGAAGTTGCGTATATAAATATTCATGCCTGCTACATATATAACTGTAACAGCTGGGTGAGGGAGTATACGAAGTTCCATGAAGCTATACTCGCGCCTTTAAGGGTAAGTAGTGTTTGATAACATTAATATAATTATGCGTAAATTGCAAACAATATAATATACTTAACGATTAGGCAAAGCGAAATATTGTAATTTTTATTCCCTACAATTATTTTACTGGGCTTTTATATCCAAATTCATTAATAATAAACAAAGTTATTGCACTTATAAATTTTATTTGTCCACCAAGTTTGACTCTCAATAACATGGTTTAAAAGTGGTGCGATGGCTTTTCTTGTTCATTTTTCTCCATATATGAATCAAAATTTTTAAACGAGGGAAACTAATACATTTAACTGCCTGACTGGTGGAATATTTATTTTGAAATCACAAAAGTCCCTGTATATTTAGTTCAAATACATAACTTTGACTTTTCAAACAACTTGCGCAAACTAATACTACTTGCGCAAAAATGCGCAAAACCAATTCTCACTGTTACACCATACTATAACTCTAAATGACCACAAATTTACTTTCCAGGGTAACCGCAAGCTAGTATTCATAGATAATCATAGCAGATTGTCAGAATACGTAGAGGTGGAACAACAGAAGCTGCCAGGCGCCACTCTAGCGCTGGAAGAGGACTTAAAAGTGTTTAATAATGCCCTGAAATTATCACATAAGGATACTAAAGTCGCTATTAAGGTGAGATGACTATTTATACTTTAATACAGTTGATTACACAGTAAGCAACTGGCTGTCGCGCAACGTGTCAGGTTTTGATTCCCGTACGGAACAACTCTTTGTGTGATCCACAAAGACGATACAGGAGAAGATCCTAGTGTGGGGCAGGGTTTTTAAAATAAGTAATAATAATATGGGTTGAATGAAGTAATTCGCAGCTCCGGCTCTATGCAGGAGTAGGAACGGGGTGGTGTTTAGTCAGTAAGAGTCTGACACTTCCTCTCCTCACCCAGGCGGGAGAAGTCGTTGGATTATTCTAATTATGACTTCAATAACATAGTAAGAATAAGTACTAATTACTTATTTAAGTATTGTTAGTTATTTTCTCAGTACAATAACAAAACAAAGCCTATTTAACTGACTTCAAAAAGAAAAATGAGTAGGTTTCCCGTTTGGCTTGTTTTTTTTTTTATATTTGATGGGCCAACGTTTGTGTGTATGTGTGTATGTATGAATGTATGTGTGTTTTCATGTTTGTGTGTGTTTATCTCGCGATTTTCTGAACCAATTTTGATGCGGTTTTCATAAAAGTGTTTGTTAGACTTAGGAGAAGGTTTTAGTATATTAATTAACCGATTTCAATTGTGTCCAAAGGCGATTGAAGTCAGTTTTTTTAAACGTGGTTTATAGTATTATCTGTTTCTCTATTTCCGTTTTATATCAGCAGCTGTAGCCAATAGCCATTTAGCGCTTGTCTACATGTAGAATAGAAAACCAAATTATACTAGCTTTTACCCGCGGTTTCGTTCGCGTCACAAAAGGATAAAACGTAGCCTATGTTACATATACCAATACACACAGCGCCATCTATACCAATAATTTCGTTTTTCTTCGAGAATATCAAATTTTTCTGGGAAAAAATGTACCCAATTATTTAATCCAGACTTCTAACTTCACGTCTGCAAAAATTCAAAGCAATCGGTTTAGTAGTTACGGCGTGAAAGTGGAACAAACAAACAAACTCACTTTCCGATTTATAATATTCATTATATATATTATATTATTATATATTGTAAGGATTGACGTAAAGGAGATTGACCAAAAGCAGTCTAGCAAAGTTTCAAGTTGAAAAATCAAAATAATATAGAAATAATTTTCTTATTTTTTACAACCTTTTCACTTCAGGAATTGTATATTCGTATCCGGAATTATGATGATAAGATTAATAGTAACATAAAAATTGCTATGGAATTTCCGTTTCAAGGACATTGACGTTCCGTGCTAACTTACGAATAAAACTTCGTGTTTACGAATCACGTAAGTAGAACCTTTCGGCAAAATCATCACAAAAATTATATCAACTTCAATAAATAGCTAAATAATTTGTAATATCAATACATTTTACAATGTATTTATTTAGTATTTTGTAGTATAGTTACAATTATAATTATTTTTGTGTTCCGTCTCACGCAGAAGCAACTGTCATAACACGTGACAGACAGAGTGGCGGCATTTGGATTGTAAGGAAAACTGTTTCTGTTTCACTGTTTGAGTGTTTGTTTTGAACTTTTGAATAAATAAGCGTGAGTTCCATGTAGCATACGACAAGACGTTTTTATGTTTAGTTAAGTTTTATATACGCCAAAACGTTTTATGTGTTGTGTTTAGTTGTAATGTGTTGCGGTCACCGGTGACCGCACGGTGTTTGACAGTTTAAACATAATTTTAGGTTATTTTCGTTTTTGTCTAATTACTTAAAAACCCGGATATTTATGGGAAAATTAACGCTTTTATTCGATAATATAATAAGCATGGTCTATAATAAATAAAAATTTATTGTGCAACAACGTAAGACGAAATTCCATAGTTACGTGAACATTCTCCTTTTGACACTTGTCAGTGTCATCCCCATACATTTAGTTTTCGACTCTCTCTGTAGACAAACGCTAAAGTGGTGTTTGGCTAAACGCACACTATACTCTTTTAGTTATAGTTATTAAAATAAATAATAATGTCATGTTTCCTTTCCAGGTCGGACCAACAGCTTTACAAATAACTTCAGTAGAGAAGACCAAAGTCCTCGGTCTACCCGTTCTACTGAACGACGTCTACTATGCTTCGGAAATAGACGAGGTAAGTAAAAGACTAGCTTATATGATAACATTATATGAATATATTTTTGCAGTTTTGATATAAGCTGTGTAGTGACGACAAAAATGAATACTTAGTCACCATCTCTGCTCTTCTCGTGGGTATCATAAGATAATTACCGGTCAGTTTCATCTTTAAAAAAGTCTATCTATATTAAGATAATGTCTGTAATATGGTCTACAGACCAGAAGGTCAAGTCGTAATGATCTAAATATTTGACATAGACCTGGCAGCAGCGCTCACTGATGATAGGTTCATCAGTGAGCGCTGCTGCCTTTTTAGAATGTGATCTCCAACCCTCCTGCTAAGTGTAGAGACTGGAGATTATAGTAACTCACTCTTATGTAGAGAAAGCCTACAAAGACTTTAAATTTTGGCTTTGACTTTCGAGCAAGAGGCCTCGGGTGCAATTTCTAGATCGAGCAAAGTGCTATTGAGATTTTTGTACGCCCACAGTCATTCCTTCTTATGTAAAGAAGGCCCATAAAGACTTTAAATTTTGACTTTGACTTTCGAGTAGGCCTCGGGTGCAATTTCTAGATTTAGCAAAATGCTGTTGGGCTTTTTGTACGCCCACAGTCACTCCCACTTATATAGAGAAGGCCCATAAAGACTTTAAATTTTGACTTTGACTTTCAAGTAGGCCTCGGGTGCAATTTCTAGATTTAGCAAAATGCTGTTGGGCTTTTTGTACGCCCACAGTCACTCCCACTTATATAGAGAAGGCCCATAAAGACTTTAAATTTTGACTTTGACTTTCGAGTAGGCCTCGGGTGCAATTTCTAGATTTAGCAAAATGCTGTTGGGCTTTTTGTACGCCCACAGTCACTCCCACTTATATAGAGAAGGCCCATAAAGACTTTAAATTTTGACTTTGACTTTCGAGTAGGCCTCGGGTGCAATTTCTAGATTTAGGAAAATGCTGTTGGGCTTTTTGTACGCCCACAGTCACTCCCACTTATATAGAGAAGGCCCATAAAGACTTTAAATTTTGACTTTGACTTTCGAGTAGGCCTCCGGTGCAATTTCTAGATTTAGCAAAATGCTGTTGGGCTTTTTGTACGCCCACAGTCACTCCCACTTATATAGAGAAGGCCCATAAAGACTTTAAATTTTGACTTTGACTTTCGAGCAAGGGGTCTCGGGTGCAATTTCTTGATCAAGGAAAGTGCTATTGGGTTTCTTGTACGCCCGCCCACAGTCACTCCCACATACATAGAAGGCCCATGAAGATTTTAAATTTTGACATTGACTTTGACTTTCGAACAAGGGGCCTCGGGTGCAATTTCTAGATCGAGCAAAATGCTTTTTGTACTCCCACAGTCACTCTCACATACAGATAAGGCCCATAAAGACTTTAAATTTTGACTTTGACTTTGACTTTCGAGCAAGGGAGCCTCGGGTGAATTTCTAGATCGAGCAAAATGCTTTTTGTACTCCCACAGTCACTCTCACATACAGATAAGGCCCATGAAGACTTTAAATTTTGACTTTGACTTTGACTTTCGAGCAAGGGAGCCTCGGGTGAATTTCTAGATCGAGCAAAGTGCTATTGGGCTTTTCGTACACCCACTGTCACTCCCTCTTATATAGAGAAGGCCCATAAAGACTAAATTTTGACTTTGACTTTGACTTGCAAGCAAGCCTCGGGCGCAATTTTTAGATTTAGCAAAATGCTGTTGGCCTTTTTGTACGCCCACAGTCACCTCTTATGTAGAGAAGGCCCATAAAGACTAAATTTTGACTTTGACTTTCGAGCAAGGGGCCTCGTGTGCAATTTCTAGATCGAGCAAAGTGCTATTAGGCTTTTTGTACGCCCACAGTCACCCCCTCTTATGTAGAGAAGGCCCATAAAGACTTTAAATTTTGACTTTGACTTTGACTTTCGAACAAGGAGTCTTGAGTGCAATTTCTAGATCGAGCAAAGTGCTATTGGGCTTTTTGTACTCCCACAGTCACTCCCTCTTATGTAGAGAAGGCCCATAAAGACTTTAAATTTTGACTTTGACTTTCGAACAAGGGGTCTTGAGTGCAATTTCTAGATCGAGCAAAGTGCTATTGGGCTTTTTGTACTCCCACAGTCACTCCCACTTATATAGAGAAGGCCCATAAAGACTTTAAGTTTTGACTTTGACTTTGACTTTAGAGCAAGGGGCCTCAGGTGCAATTTCTTGATCAAGCAAAGTGCTATTGGGTTTCTTGTACGCCCACAGTCACCCCCTCTTATGTAGAGAAGGCCCATAAAGACTTTAAATTTTGACTTTGACTTTCGAGTAGGCCTCGGGTGCAATTTCTAGATTTAGCAAAATGCTGTTGGGCTTTTTGTACGCCCACAGTCACTCCCTCTTATGTAAGGAAGGCCCATAAAGACTTTAAATTTTGACTTTGACTTTCAAGCAAGGGGCCTCGTGTGCAATTTCTAGATCGAGCAAAGTGCTATTAGGCTTTTAGTACGCCCACAGTCACTCCCTCTTAAGAAAAGAAGGCCCACAAAGACTTTAAATTTTGAATTTGACTTTAACTTTCGAGCAGGCCTCTGGTGCAATTTCTAGATCGAGCAAAGTGCTATTGGGGTTCTTGTACGGCCACAGTCCAAAGAAGATGATGATGATAATGATTTTGTCGACAGGTGTGCCTCGTTGATGACAACCAGTTCTCACTCTCGATCATCAATGAATCGACTCCTTTGAGCTTCATACACAACGACTGCGATAATATAGTGCAGTCCATCATACATATACGGAACCGATGGGAGCTTAGTCAGCCTGTAAGTATATATTTTATGGGATAAGCCGGTAAACGAGCAGACGGATCACCTGATGGTAAGCAATCGGCGTCGTCGATGGGCACCGGGACACCAGAGGCGCTACAAGTGCGTTACCGGCCTTGTGTGTGCGGCTATTGATAGTTCTTGGATTCGATTCCCAGCTTGGACGAAGTAGACGGAAGTATTTTTCGGTTTTTTGAAAATTACTCAGACACACCTCAAAGTCTGAAAATGCATATTAGGTACCTAGGTAATGTATATAGGACTCATAACATAACAAATGAATTGTAAATGTACGCCTCTACCTAGCTTTTCAGTAAATAATAGGTGTGATGGTATGTTATACACTCTAAAACTGTTATTACCAAACTCTATGACAAACATCTTAGACTAAAACCAAAGAAGCTTACAATATAGAACAAAAAGTATTATTAACCCGTTGAAATCCCCTAAATTTGGTCATATAAAAATAGTCTCTAAACATTGGAAATAAGGTCTATATTGTAATGTAATATTAGGGGAGAGCGGTCACCGGTGACCGCTTGGGATCTATAGGTTAAAACATTTGTTTTTCTCTAGGACTCAGTGACAGTCCACCAAAAAATACGTCCAAAGGACGTCCCCGGCACGTTACTGAACATGGCCCTCCTGAACCTCGGCTCTTGCGACCCCAACCTGCGCACGGCCGCCTACAACCAACTCTGTGCGCTCACCGCTACCTTCCATCTCAAGATCGAAGGACAACTGCTCGAGACTTCTGGTGAGTTCTAAATATAGTTAATAATAATATATCCCTCTGCATCTGTAGTCGATCATTCTCTGTTTTTAACCGACTTCAAAAAAAGGATGAGGTTTTCAATTCGATTGTATATATGCTTTTTTTACTAATATTCTTTATTCAATCTCTCCCCCTTTTCTTCTACCCTTTCCCCCTCCGCCTCCCCTTCCCTCTAACCCCTCTGCCCCTCCACCCTTCTCTTTTTTCCTTTCTCTTCGGATTCGGAGATTGGGGGATTGGGGAGACTGGGGAAGCGGGTGGGGGGGGAGGGTAATTGGGACTCCGGTAACCTTACTCAGACGACGAAACATAACAGAAGCGTTATTTCACGTCGGTTTTCACCGGAGTGATACCACGGCCGAGCAGACCCATGCGTCCCCAAGCATGGCTCTCCCACACTTAAATAGATTAATAATTCGCGATAGTTATATTCGTATTTTGTTTATAGGCCTATGCATTCCGTCCAACAACACGATATTCATAAAGTCGGTGAGCGAGAAGCTGGCGCACAATGAGCCACACCTCACGCTCGAGTTCCTCGAGGAGTGTATACAGGTACGCGTTCATATCTTCATATTGTAACGATTACAAACTGAATTTAAAATATCTAATTTTTGAGTGCAATATATTTGCGTTTGCATAGTTTTGATTGTAGATTTTAAATAAATGTAGGAAAAATATACAGCATGTGAAAAAAGTATCTTTATTGAACATTACTTTTTAGGTCATTTTTCCAACATAAAAGTAGCTTATGTTACTCTTTAGTACATCAGCTACCTGCACATAAAAGTCTTGCACAATCGGTCTAGCCATTCCAGAGATAAGCCAGTACAAAGAGAATAGATAAATATAAAAAAAATCTAATATAAAAAAAGAAGATATATGACATCTTTATTAATAAAAATAAAACTTTAGTGAGACATACTAAATGAATTATTATGTTTTCGGCTTACTCACGTAACTTTCAAGCTGTGTAGCGAGTCGCGGAATGCTGCTCATGAATATGATCCTCTAGCATAGCTTGAGTCGCGGAGAACCTGACGGGTTACCGGGGCTCCGGCTCGACGTGCAGGAGAAGGAACGGGGTGGTTTTTAGTCAGTAAGAGTCTGACACTCCGTCCTCACCCAGGCGGGAGCATTCGAAGATTTTCCACCTTTAAAAAAAAGCATGGTTTGAAACGAAAACATAATAATTATTTCTCTATTTGTTATTTTGTTTATAACTTGCGTTTATATTTGTTCAGGGTTTCCGAGGATCTACAATTGAGCTCAAGCATTTATGCTTAGAGTACATGACGCCATGGTTGGCCAACTTAGTTAGGTAAGTCGATGAACTATATGTAAGTGCCAAGCACGAATAACTATCGCATTTGTAACGTATAGTATCGAGCGCGTTCGGCGCTCTAATTGGCCGGCTCAAGTGAACCAACCAATCAGAACGCTTAACTCGCTCGATACTGTTACGATACGAATGCGATAGTTATTCGTGCTTGGCCCTCTGTTGGGGTGTGAAGCTGGTTATCGAATATAGGTATTGAAACTCAGTGTACTGTGTATAAATTAATCCATATTGTACGGAAGTATACATAGTTGGCAGAGTCTTCATAACCTATCTCTTTTGTATTTGAATATTTGATTGCACATATATACTTATTTATTTATATATATGTGTGTATTAATTTTTATATATATATTTATGTTAATGGATAGTTGTATGTATTCATCTTTATCTGTGTTTATGATATTGGTATAGGTATATGTATTCTGTCATTTTATAAACTATACCTATTAGATACTCTTAAGTTCTCAACTTATTCCACCGAAAACGCTTTCACTGAATCACCTAAATATAAATTTTCCTAAAACATATATAAATTTTCCTCTACAGATTCTGCAAGCCATCAGAAGAATCGAGACGTCAAAAGCAAGTGGCACAGATATTAGAAAAATTGATAACATTGACTATAGAGGAGACTGAGATGTATCCGTCAGTGCAGGCCAAGATATGGGGCTCTATTGGCCAGGTCCCCGAGCTTATTGATATGGTGCTCGACAGCTTCATACAGAGGAGCGTCAATTCTGGTAAGGAAATTAATAAACTGCCTCATTGGCCAATCTTTGAAATTAAACTGTCAAACACCAAGCGGACACCGGTGACCGCGACCTATTGTTCTTTAATTGTGTCTATAAAACCGGTACTCGACGAGTTAAACAATAATAACCTTTATTTATTAAGTAATAATATTGGTTTTGTTATAGGCCTTGGATCCCCAATGATAGAAATAATGGCTGATACCGCCGTAGCCCTGGCCTCAGCTAACGTCCAGCTAGTCTCCAAGAAAGTCATCGGTCGCATGTGCAGGGTAAGTCGTTGTTACCGAGGTTTGGAAATGGATGGGTGGGCGTTTTGTTTTTGTTTTGATAGTGGATTTTTTATGAGAGGTCAGGCTATAGTGTTATGAGTAGTTTGGTTCGTAGATTACTTTTTAATGCAATAAGATATTCAAAAATATTTATATTTTAATTTTGACATTCTGGAAAATGTCAATGTTTGTAAAAGTAATTTTTAGATATTAATAATATTCGTAGTAATTTTAACATATTTTTAACGTCCATCTTTGTGTATGATCTATAAATTGACCTCTCAAAAATCTATTATCTGTAGGTACAAAAAAAAAATTACAATTTTCAAAAAGATAAAATAGTTCTGTTTTTATACTAACTATCGTGAGACATACTAAGTTAACTAAAAATCACGAGTTACTCACGTGAATATATTGAGAAAAGCTCTATTAGTTTCGAGTTACAGAGGGGTTCTTCCTCATGAGCAGCGTGCGCAGTCGCGGCCATGTCGCGCACCCTACCAACAATACGATCGCGCACTCGGCTCATGAGGAAAAGCCCCTCTGTGCGTCGAAACTAGTAGAGCTTTTTCAAATGAGTAACCCGCGATTTTTAGTTAATTTTAAAACTTGAATGAAACTAAATGTTATAATATTAGTTTTCATCAATGCATGACTGTGTTGCCATCTAATTATGTATTTAATTGCTATCATACAAAATATTATATTTGACACTGTACTGCAAGGGTCTAAGCAGAAATGTTATGTTTAACATACGATTACGGTTTTATTGAGACGGAGCTCCGAGTTCGTTGCGGCCATTTCTTCAGAGTCTAAGTCAGTTAGGGAATGTCAACATCAACATCAACATCATCATCGTCATCAACAGCCTATAAATGCCCACTGCTGAGCAAAGCCTCTTCTCACATGGTGAAGGTTTGAGCAGTAATCAACACCGCTTGCTCAAAGCGGGTTGGCGATTCCAAACTTATAATTAGAAATTATAAGCTCAGGTTTCCTGTTGTTTTCCTTCACCGTTTGTCAGTACTTTCTACGATTATGTAATAATCGTAGAAAGTACATATAACTCGGAAAGAGTCACATTGGTACTTGCCGTTGGCAGGTTACGAACCCGCAACCTCATGCATGAGAAGCGGGCGTGTCAAACCACCAGACAGACCTCATCGTTCGCTTGAAATGTTGACATGTAAAAGTGCTGCCTTGTAGCCTATTTGCAGAAATATATTTACATGTTTCACTTGTATTCTCTGATAGATTAGATGGAAGTGCTGTATTGTGCCGACGTATTATTACATTTTGAATTAAAAAAATATTGTATAAAAGCACCTGTGATAGTTTGTTAGACTGTGGGCGTCTTCTACATTAGGGAGTCAAACATAATCTCCATACTTGGCAGGCGAGTTGGAGGTCATAGCTTAAACTGTCAAACACCGCGATGACACCGGTGACCGCAACCTATTGTTCTTTAATTGTGTCTATAATGACGGTACTCAAAGAGTTAAATTTAAAACGTTCAGGTGCTGATCTGCCCAGTTAGGACCGTTATGGGAACAGTACCCGCGAGATGAGTAAAGGTTGTTAATATCACCGTATATCTCATGTTAATCTGTCAAACACCAAGCGGTCACCGGTGACCGCGACCTATTGTTCTTTAATTGTGTCTATAAAACCGGTACTCGACGAGTTAATTGTAATTGATCTGCTTAAGACCTTTTTGGGTGAAGTTAGTGCATATTATCGTTATCGTTCTCATCATCATCATCCGAATGGGCCGGCTCGACCGGAGTGATACCACGGCCGAGCAGAAAACCGACTTTAAACAACGCTTTTAAGTTAAGTTTCCAAGTAAATTAACATAGAAAAATTCAAAGTTACAACGATCTGTCACCACGGATGGGGCCCAATAGGGCTGATGACGGAACCGCGGAGGACTTAACGGGTTGCCGGGGCTCCGGCTCGAAGTGCAGGACTAGGAACGGGATGGTTTTTAATCAGTACTAGCGACCCGACCAGGCTTCGCACGGGTGCAATATGCATATATTATACATATAAACCTTCCTTAAGAATCACTCTATCTACTAAAAAAACTGCATCAAAATCCGTTGCGTAGTTTTAAAGATCTAAGCATACATAGGGACAGACGGACGGCAGATAGCGACTTTGTTTTATACTATGTAGTGATGACACTCCCTCCCGCTTCACCCAGGCGGAAAAAGCAATTCGATGACATTACCTCCTTAAACAAAAATTATAAAAAGAAACAGTATCACCTCGCCTGGTCGAAACAACCCTTTCCTAGCTTAGAAAACATAACACCATGTTCAAAGTACTAACTTCATCTTATTAACCGTCTTAGTAAGTGTCAAATGACGAACCACCATTTTGAATAACCTATCTATAGACTGGCTTACTATATAAAGATAACAATCCTATATTATAACGAAAGTTTGTATATTTCTCACTCCTTCTGCCTGCCTCGTTGGCCGAGTGGTCGCACGTACGACTGTGCCGCTGTGTCGGCAAAGTATTACTGTGTTTTGAAAAAAAAAACTCTCAATAGTAGCACGGAGTCTGAAATTGTGCCCGGTATATGGCAATAAGCTCAGCCCCTATTACATGGGACTCATAACATAAATGGTGAAATGTGGGTGTTACATTGTACAGTGGCATTAAGTGCCGTAATGTGCACCCCTGCCTATCCCTTCAGGGATAACATCCACATTTCACAATGTAACATCCACTTTTCACTATTTATGTTATGATTACCATGTAATAGGGGCGAGCCTATTGCCATATACCGGGCATATTTCCAGACTCCGTGCTACTACTGAGAATTTTTTAAAACAAACCCAATAATACCTACTTTGCTTACCCGAAAATCGTATCCAAGACCCCTTGCCCGGCAGTCGCACTTGCGACCACTCGGCCAACGAGGCTGTCATTCACGACACAAGCAATGTCCGACTTTTTACACTAATTAAAGTAAATTTACTGAGCATTTCGACAGTCGAAAAAAAAACACATTTTACTCAACACACTTATCAAAATCTGTAATCTGTGTCATATATTCATATATTTGTATATGTTGTGTATATATGTATATTGCATAGTATGTGTAAGTAAGTACATAGTATATTATATGTTGTCTCTGTCACAGGCCCTATCTAAACTGCCCAATAATATCCTGGGTCCTGTCACCCCGGCCACTGTGAGTTTTTTTTTCATTACGACAACTTTTTATTTTAATTTTAGTTTCTTTTGATTTTAGTTTTAGTTTCTTTATTTTTTAGTGAGACGGTTTTTTGTGCACTTTTTGTTTTGTTTTTTTTCTTTAGTGTTGCTTTTTGGCGAGTTTTTTTTTTGTATAGATTGAGGATGTCACGCCTTTTTGTGAAGGGGTCTGGCTGTGGTAAGGTAGGTATGCACAGTATACTATACTCAGAATTTTGATTAGATTCCATATTTGACAATTACAGTGTTGCAACGTTATGACAAGTACTAAATAGTGACGTTGCCAAATTATTCGACACGGAAATGGAATATTACCGGATCGATGCTTCTCGTTTATAATTTTACTCTCGTAAACTAAGAATATCAGGAAATTAAATATTTCTGACCGATAATTTAGTTTTGACGATTAATTAACGATCTGAGACTTTTCTTTTATAATTGTGTGTGAAATAAATAAAAAAGTAATGATGAAGAAACATGACAAATAGAACAGATAGATGTATTATGGTAATAATTTATTTTAAAAATTTTCGCCGTCATCGCTATCGCTATCGCTGTCACTTTCTGTAACATTTATTGTAAAACACACACACTGATTGTTTATCGATTTTTGTGTTCATCACTACACTATTATATTTGGTATCATTATTTCACAAAATGACAGTACCTAATGTCAAATCTGAAATCGAATTAAAATTCCGACTATAAATTTGTCTCCTGTTATGTTATTAATCCAATTTAAGAAATCAAGCAATTTGCTTCGTGTCGAAATACTAGGTTCGAAATACTCAGAATTTAATATCGTAACGTTCAACACTTTGGATTTCTTCAATGAAATTCATGTTGCGGTTTCAGCTATCTACCAACAGCGCACTTTGATTTTATGTAGATATATAAAATAATTCTAGAATATTGTAATAACTAAAATATTTTACGATATCTAGCAAAACTAAGCGCTTATTTTGGGTAAGCATTATCTCTAAGATTTAGTTATACTTGAATTAAATAAAAAAAATCTATACACACTATTATTGATTATTGTCTACGCAATATAACTGTGGAATGAATTGCGATGATGACAGAGTATGAAAATTAAAAATCTATTTAGTCCGTAAGTTAGGTAATGAAAAAATATTAGACACGTATTTATTTATCTATTTTCTCGTATAATAAAACAATACTTACATAAAACGAATCAAAGTTTAGGAGTGAGGGCTAAAACCTCATTTCTACGTATAAAATGTACATAGAAGTGACGTTACGCGACATTTCAAATCAATATATCGTCGAAAGTATTCGTTTCTGTAAGAAAATAAAAAATACGTGTCTAATGATCGACGAATAAGACGGACATTAAAATAAAAATTCGGCAACTACCCTATTGACACCTGCGGTATTTCTAAACCATACAACCAATAAGAAAATACCGTAGGTACTAGAAAAGACATCAGCGCACTTGCATCCAAGTGCATTGTTTTACGTTTAGGCAATCGATACGTTAGTCAGAATACACCAGAAAGCTGAGTACAACTTGTTTTTACATTATTGCGACCGAGACGTTTGCGTAGCTCTCTGATTGGTCGGTGAATTTGGAGCTGGCCAATCAGAGGCCTTGTATGGTTTCACACTTAAAGTAATCGAAACGAGACTGCGTTTGGCACTGATTGGCTGGCTCTAAGTAACCAAGCAATACGGTATTTGACAACTAATCAAATTCAATACTTTTTTCGAACTGCCAAAAACGACAGTTTTCAATGAATTTTGTACGACATTGTGTTTTGTGACGTCGCGTTTTTTTAACGTCAAACAGCATACTTATTTCTTAAAATTTTGTTGGAAAAATACTAAAATTAAGTTGGTCATAAAATCAATTAATGAAAGTGTGTTTGTTTTTTAATATTTTGTTGTATTGAACAGTCGAAATAATTTATTTTTGATTAAGCAAAGTACTCATTTGCAAGTTGTACTCAAGTCTCTGGTGTTGCCATCAGCGCGTTTGCGTCCGTAAAAAAATAACATACAAATTATTATAATTTATATATTATTTGCATTTATTTTTCAGTTTTATTACAACAATTGGCCGTTATAAATCCAAAATTCCAAATTCCTTGTGTTTTTCATTGTTTTTTTAGAGGTTTTTAGCGATTTCTTTGGTTTAAAACATCAGCGAGTTTGGTTGTTGTTGGTATACATATTTTGTTGTTCATTTGCGCTATGAATATATTATTATACAAACTAGAAAGTAATTTTATTGTAATGGGGATAATGAAAACGAATGACAAAAAAAATCTATTCAGCTACTCTAGCCAAATACCATTTAGCGCTTGTCTACATGTAGAATAGAAAACCAAATTATATGGAATTGACGTAAATTTTGACACTTGTCAGTGTCATCCTCATACATTTTGATTTCTACTCTCTCAGTAGACAAGCGCTAAAGTGGCGTTTGGCTAAAGGCACAGGGCTTTAGCTAGATTACAAAGTAATATTATTTTTAATGACATAATTTTGTTTCATCATCCCTATTTCAATTTGAGGGAAAAATGTCAATTTTATTGTTGTGTTTTTTTATTAATGGAAAATATTTTTCGATATGACTTGTGTAGTTCTTTTCTTTTCAGTGTCAGATTTTTTTAAGCATCTGATACTTTAGCACCGTCTGATTATTTGATCATTTTTGATGAAATGTACCTAGATAGCATTAAAATATTTTCCACTAATATGTTAAAATATTTTTTTAAACCAATTCCCTCATAACATAATCTCAAAACGAAATACGTACTTAAATAAATCAATGTATTTGACCTTTCATGTAATTCCAGGTGGTGGACAAAACCTGCCACTCTCCGACCGCCATGTTGGAACAGCACATGATGTGGGATGACATTGCTATACTCGCGAGGTATTTGGTAAGTAGATATGATACTCCGTGTCAAACTATTTATTATGTCAAAGTCAAAGTCAAAATCATTTATTTCAATTAAACCAGGATGGCACTTTTGAACGTCAAACAACAAAAATTTATAAGTGAAGCTAGTTGCTCATTCCAAGGCGTAGATTCCTATGGAGAAGAACGAGCAAGAAACTCCATAGGTTACTCTTTTTCAATCAGGTTTACAATACAATTCTCTAGTTACATAGTTTTATTGGTTCGATTATGTGAGAACAATGCAACACCTAAATCCAGTCAGAAAGACTGAAAAAGAAAATAACCTTGAGGATAATAAAATAAAAAGATACAGTCTGGAGCTGACCAGTTCCAATCGACGGTGCCCGTTACGAACATTTTGCGAACCCTAGCACCGCCCAACTCAACCATTTTGTAGGGAATCGAGCGATCCAATGCACGTGCCACCGCCAACGAGATCTTTGAGTGAGCATGACAACTCCAAGCTGACATAAATGCAATTGGCTCACACCCTATTACATGGGACTCATAAAATAGTGAAAAGTAGGTGTTACTTCTGTGTGCATCTCTGCCTAGCCCTTCGGGGATAAAAGGCGTTACTAATATCTAGAGCTAAAATAAAAAAACGGCAAATTGCATACAAGACAGTATTTACAGATAGTGGGAAAGAACCCGGGTGTCTTCAAAGCCCGAGTGAATAGGTTGCTTATGGGACGACGTGCTCCATCGTAGACCGCATCATCGCTTACCACCGGCGAGATAGTGGTCAAAAGTCGGTCGGCCTATCTTTTATATATATAATTCTTCTGTGAGTGTGTATGTCACTGAACTTCTCTCAAACGACTGTACCGATTTTGATGAAAGTTTTTGTGTGTGTTCAAGGGGATCTGGGAATGGTTTAGATTCACAAATCAGCCCGGCAGATGGCGCTGCAGTCGGTGTTTAGGTTATTTATCCTAAACAGCTGAACTAATTTGAATGAAGTTTTGTTTATACATTCAAGTGGATATGCAGGACAACGTCTGTTGGGTCCGCTAGTATATATATAAAAATACTTTCCAAATTATCAAATATAAAATCTTGTTATTTTTTTTTTTCAGCTAATGTTATCATTCAACAACTGCCTGGACGTGGCCCGCCACCTGCCCTACCTGTTTCATACAGTGACGTTCCTCGTGTGCTCGGGTACAGTCTCCATGCGAGCTGCCACCCATGGACTGGTCATCAACATCATACATTCCCTTTGTACTTGCACTACGCCAAGCTTTTCAGGTTAGTAAAAATTTTTAAGTTAAAATCGGGTACTTTCCGACAAGTAAATAAATAAATAATTTCATACACACGTCACATCCAGACCCAAAACGACTTTTTGCTCAAATAAATAGTTGTACCGCGCGGGAATCGAACCCGCGAAACGACAGACAGTAAGTTTTTTAAACGACTTGCATTTTAAAATAATTGGGTACTGCCAACTAGTCAAATTCAATACTTTTTTCGAACTGTCAAAAATGACAGTTTTCTATGAATTTTGTACGAGATTGTGTATTGTGTGACGTCACGTTTTTTACCGTCAAACAGCATACTTATTTCTTAAGAAATTGCTAGAAAAATACCAAAATTAAGTTGGTCATAAAATCAATTAACTCGTCGAGTACCGTATTTATAGACACAATTTTACGTACGAATGTGCCGGCTCGACCGGAGTGATACCACGGCCAAGCAGAAAACCATAGTGAAACAACTACAGCGTTGTGTGAGGGTAATGGAGGCCCAAACCCCCGCTTCCCCAATCCCCCTCTTCCTAAACCCCCCCCCCCCCCTCCCCCCTCCACAATGTCCCCCTTCCCCAATCTCCAATAAAAAATAAATAAAAATAAAGAATTCAGAGTCTAAATGTCTCTTGGAAATTTTGAGTCTTGAACATTTTAACCTTGAACTGTGACAAGTATGTTGCTGGCCTCAAATCATATTATTCTTTTCCAGAGGACACCCAACGCGTCCTAAGACTGTCCTTGGACGAGTTTGCCTTACCCAAGTTCTACCAGATGTTTGGCATATCGAAGGTCAAGTCGGCAGCCGTCACCGCGTTCCGCAGCCCTTACAACAGACATACTAATGATTGGTGAGTTATTTTATAGGTTATTCTTGACTTGTAATAATAATTATTTAAAAATGTGGTTAAAAAACGGACTTCAACCCCTTTTTTTTGAAGTCAGTTAATAGGGTAGATGACTAATTTTTAATTTAATGTCCGTCTGGTAGATTGTTTTAAAAATATTAGACACGTATTTTTATTTTTTTACGGAAACGAATAGTTTCGAAGATATATTGATTTGAAATGTCGCGTGACGTCACTTCTATGTACATTTTATACGTAGCTAGCCCCCACTCCTAAACTTTGATTCGTTATATCTAAGTATCATTTTATTATACAACAAAATAAAAAAAAATACGTGTCAAATATTTTCTGATGATTTCTATTGATTTATTTTGAAATCAGTTAAAAATAAGTCCCCCTTTCGTGTCTGTCTGTATAAAGGCGAAAAATATGGGATGGTTTTTTATATGGTCTTTACTGTTCCTATAGTGTGATTCCTAGGGACATTTGAAATGTATATTTTTTATAATTTTGTCTACGTAGGTATAGCCGTAGTAAGAAAGTAAGGTCTTATACTACTTAAATGGACAAAGCTACTCGACTATAGTCAGAATTTTAATTAGATTCCAGATTTGACAATAGCTACTGTCATTTTGTAAAATAATGATACCACATTTAATAGTGTAGTGATGCACACAAAAATCGATAAACAATCAGTGTGCGTGTTTTATAATAAATGTTACAGAAAGTGACAGGATAGCGATAGCGATGACGGCGACAATTTATAAAATAACTTATTACCATAATACATCTATCTGTTTTATTTGTCATGTTCCTTCATGATTACATTTTTTTATTTATTTCACACATAATAATTAATCGTCAAAACTAAATTATCGGTTCAGAAATGTTTAATTTCCTGATGTACTTAGTTTACGAGAGTAAAATTATAAACGAGAAGAATCGATCCAGAAATATTGCATTCCATATCGAATAATTTCGCAACGTCACTATTTAGTACTTGTCATAACGTTGCAACACTGAAATTGTCAAATCTGGAATCGAATTAAAATTCCGAGTATAGTTTCAAGCCACGCTAGGAGCTCATAATCCAAAACAGCGTGCGCGACAACAAACGCGGCACAACTTACTGAATAATTAATCGAGTTACATTTTTGAAGCCACCTTTTTCACCTAGAAATAGCCGTTAATTTTCTATATATAAAAGAAAGTCGTGTTAGTCACATCATTTATAACTCAAGAACGGCTGAATTGATTTAGATGAAAATTGGTGGGGAGGCAGCTTAGAACCAGGATACGGACACAGGATACATTTTATACAATACCTTTTTACCGAAAACCACGAACGGGAACGAAAAACGAAATTGCGGGTACGAAGTCGCGGGCTGAAGGTAGTGAGTAATAAAATAAAACTCTCCCTCAGGTACTCCGAGCACTCGTACGCAACATGCTCAGAATCCACCAGCACGGGTACCTGCGCAGGCGCAACACACACAGACCGCGAACGACTGCCTCTACAATCACTAGAAATCATCACTGATGCTCTATTGGAAATTATGGAGGCTTGCATGCGGGACATACCAGATTGTGATTGGCTTCAGACTTGGTGAGTTTGTGTAATATACAGAGTAGTCACTACTTGGTTAATCGATTAGTTTCAAGACATGGTAGGAGCCCATAGTAAAGAGCTCAATAAATGTTAAGGCAAACGCCGCGCAAGCGAGTTAGGCTAAGGACCGAGTTAGGTTAAGGACGCCGCGATATTCTACCGCGCTCGCCGCGGTGGCGGAATGGAGGGAGAATTTTCAAAACCCACGAGACCGCAGGTTTATGCGGTGCCACAGCCGCCACAGTTACGATTATCGCCCGTACACTTGGTAGTTGATTATCGCAAAACGGGCGGGCGGTTACGCCTTTGACTGCCTACAGAAAATTGTTGAAGGTAAATCCTCCGCTATGTCGCGGAGAACCTAACGGGTAACCGGGGCTCCGGCTCGACGTGCAGGAGAAGGAACGGGGTGGTTTTTAGTCAGTAAGAATCTGACACTCCCTCCCGCCTCACTCAGGCGGGAGCAGTTATTCGATGATATTCCCCCCTTAAAAAAAATTCTCCGCTATCGTGGCCCATACCTTGTCCCCCATGGCATTCAAGGTGTTAAACTATCAGTTGAGTTCTAGACCAGCTGTCCCATTGCGATCGCCTACCGATCGCAGAGCGCGCGGCGCCACGGCAGCGGGACTGCAGTTTGTGCAGGCCGCAAACAATCGTTACCATCGTGTGAAACGCGCCTGGAAAATTACTTTGTTTTTTTACCAAAGGTCAAAAGTCCACTGCCTAGTAAGACTACTATCGGTTGCGCTGCAGCGCTTATACACACATGCACACGCATATTTTTATCCGTGTGCGTACGCGTGCGTGTGTTTATGCGTACGCACGTGTTTTTATGCACATTAATATGATATTACTTACGCATTGCCGTGTTAACATCACTCACGGTGGCAGTGGACTTTTGACCTATGACTGTATGGATATATCAGTATTGTTCAAAGGCTGCGGACCCGCAACCGCGGCAGGAGATTATCTTATGTTACACATCGTAATGAGTAACGATTGTCCACAGGACGTCCCTGGCCAAAAGTTTTGCGTTTTGCTTCAACCCAGCTCTACAACCGAGAGCTTTGATAGTCTTCGGATGTATTAGTAAGTTTATATTTATCATTATTTACTTTATATTGTTAAATATTACTTTATATTGTTAATACTTTTTATATTTATTATATTGATACGTATACCATTGTTGTATCTGCATACTTATTGCATATATATGTGTATATGTGTGTGTATGTGTGTGTGTGGTGGGTGTGTAGATGCATCAATATATATGTATATATATATTTTTTTTGTCCTTGTCTAACCATACAACGTTGCTACCATCCGTGCGTCACTGCATGGGTGCCCACTGAAAATCAGTGCTGGGTAACCTGTATGCCTGGCTTACACTGAGTGGCGACCCTTTAGCATAGGCATGTTGTCAGCGTCTCCTTTCTAATTCTTCTGTTTAAAATTTTTTCAACTCTTATATTTTTATTACTTCCACTGTCACATCTTGATTGTCTTTTTTTATTTTTTATTTATGCTGCATCGTGCCTGGTGCTAAATAAATGTTTTTTCTTTCTTTCTTTCAAATATTGTCAACAAAAATATACAGAAAATATTAAAATCTTAATAAAATTAAACCCTTTATGCACTTTCCTTTTTAAATAACAATAAAAGGGTAGATGACTCATTTTTATTTTAATGACGATATATTGTTTGAAATGTCGCGTGACGTCACTTCTATGTACATTTTATACGTAGAAATGACGTTTTAGCGCCCACTCCTAAACTTTAATTCGTTTTATCTAAGTATCATTTTATTATACGACAAAATACGCGTCTAATATTTTTTCATTTTTTTTTTTTATAATTGATGGGGCGACGTTTGACCACTATCTCACCTGATGGTAAGCGATGATGCGGTCTACGTTGGAGCACGTCGTCCCATAAGCAACCTATTCACTCGGGCCTTGAAGACTCCCAGGTTATACCCTTCAGGAAATACAGACTCTGGCAAAGAATTCCACTCTTTAGCAGTACGCACAAGGAAGCTTGAAGCGAAGCGCTTCGTACGTGTGGGCGGAACATCTACCATGAATCGGTGACGCTTCGCGGATTGTCTTGTGGTACGATGATGGAAAGGACTAGGGGGAATCAAGTTGTGCAATTCCCCCGCACACTCCCCGAAATGTATCCGGTAGAAAACCGAAAGGCTTGCAACCTTACGCCTGTGTTCGAGGCTTTGAAGCCGAGCCTTCACAAGCGCATCATAGTCGATGAGCCTCCTGGCATGCCTCTCAATGTGCTCTAACGCGTCCAGCTGATATTTAGCCGAGCCGTCCCAAAGATGAGAGCAGTACTCCATACAGGACCGAACCTGTGCTTGGTACAGGCTCAGCAATTGTTCGGCGTGAAGTACCGTCTCACCCTCCAAGGACACCCAACTTCCTACCAGCCAGTTGCGCTTTTGACTCTATATAGGAGCCAAAGTTGAGCGTGGGCGTCAGAGTTACACCAAGAAGCTCAAGACGATCGGTTATCGGTACGGATACATTCCGGAAAGTAGGAGTCAGCGGAAATTGACTCCGTTTGGCGGAGAATAGACACGCCTGGGTCTTGCTAGCATTGAACCTAACCAAGTTGGCGTCACCCCAGTCGGACACCGCCTTCAAGGTCGAGTTCAAACGTTCGACCATGGATTCTCTTAAAGACTGGATCTGTGTTCCGCTAGTCCGCGCACCGGACACATACCTTTCAACAACTGTGCTGTCATCTGCATACCCAAAGATACCGGGCTTAAGCAGGTCGTTTATGTGCAGCAAAAAGAGCGTCGCTGAAAGTACTGACCCCTGAGGGACGCCGGCATTAATACCGAATTGGTCAGACGAGCAGCCATCGATGACTACTCGTATTGACCGATCCCTCAGAAAGTCTGCTATCCATCTGCACAGACCAGTAGGAAGTCCATATGCAGGAAGCTTGCCGATTAGACTGTCGTGCCATACCCTGTCAAAGGCCTTCGAAATATCGAGGGAGACTGCTAGTGCCTCTCCGTGCCCCTCTATGGCCTCGCTCCATATGTGAGTGGCATACGCAAGAAGGTCCCCAGTCGATCGGTTACGTCGAAACCCGTATTGCCGATCGCTGAGGAGATCGTTACCTTCAAGGTATGCCAGGAGTCTATTGTTAAGAACACGTTCCATGCTCTTGCAGAGTATGGACGTGACCGAAATAGGGCGGTAATTGTTAGGGTCGGCACGACTACCTTTTTTAGGCACAGGCTGTACGTTGGCCAGCTTCCAAGCAACCGGTACTAGACCCGTCTCTAAGGAAAGGCGAAACAGACGTGTCAAGATTGGAGACAACTCAGGCGCACAGGTTTTTAAAACCAGGGCTGGGATTCCGTCGGGACCACTGGCCTTGTTCACGTCCAGATCGCGTAGCGTCCTATATACCTCCCTCTGTCGAATGCGAATTTGCGACATATTCGTCTTGCATACGCTATTAACAGAAGGAGGCAAGGCGCCACCAGTGTCAAGACGCGAAGACTCCGCAAATAGAGAAGCAAATAGATTCGCTTTCTCTACCGCAGTGTGAGCCAGCGTCCGTCAGACCTCAGGAGCGGAGGAAGTGAGGAGCGACAGAAGTTCGATTCAACCGCCTTGGCCAGGGACCAAAAAGCTTTACTTCCCGCTGGGTAGGAAGCTAGTTTGTTCCCTATACGGCCAATGTGGTTAAATCGAGCCATCCGTAATGCCTTTTTGCATGACTTGGCAGCCCGATTAAAGGCTCTCTTCTTTTGATGAATGTCATCAGCCCTACGGCGCCTGGCATCCGCCCATGCCAAGTATGCCGCCTGCTTTTGCGCTTCGGCACGTCCGCAGTCGGCATCGAACCAAGGACGGGTCCCACCAGAGGATGCCACGTCCGAGAATGGAATGTAGTATTCCATGCCCTGGCGCAGCACCCCCGTTACGGCTTCCGCACAAGCTGACGGGTCATCAGAAGAGAAGCAGACAGGCCGCCAAGGATAGGAAGCGAAAAAAGATCGCATCCCATCCCAGTCCGCTGACTTGTATCGCCACATCCGCCGAGGTCCTCTGGGACTCGGATCTGGTGGGGAGTGTGTCGATACAGATTTCACCAGACAGTGGTCAGAGCTACCTAGAGGTGATGAGACTGTCACCGAGTAGCGGTCTGGATCAGTTGTCAGCAGAAGGTCTAAGCAATTGGCAGTGTGCGTATCGACATCGGGCACCCTTGTGGCTTCCTGGACCAGCTGGGTCAGGCCAAGCGAAAGCGCAAGCTTACGCATTTCCCTTCCAGCATGGTCGGTGCACTGGTATGGGAATAACCACTCCTGATGATGAGCGTTAAAGTCCCCCAGTAACACCAACTGGGCCGAAGGGTACGCCTGACGAGCCGCATCCGCCGCTTCGCCGAGGTATTGCGCTAATCTGGTCGCCTCCAAATCTCCGCTGTGCGACCGATAGACACAGGCATAAAGAATTTTCTCCATGCCTATGTCCACCAGTATCCAGAGAGCAGAAAAGCTTGGGTCTTCTAGGTTTCGGAGACGCCGGTAACAGATGCCGTCTCGGACGTATACGCATACACCTGCATGCGGAACAAAATTGTGCTCCAGGGAAAAACCAGGGTAGTTCAGGTGCGCCGTGCCTCGGATCCCGCTACCCTCCGCGACTGGACACCCGGTGTAGCTACACCAGCGCGCGTCAGACCGGCTATCCTACAGTGGAATAACCATCTCGACCCATCCTCTCATACGGCGTCACCGAGCATCGTGGCGGAACACGGCTGGGCCGCTTGGCGACACGCTTTTGCTCGATGGGTGGTCATAAAGCCGGCGGCCGAAGCCTACCACCAAAGTGTCACCTGGTTAGCACCACCCAGAGGCCACGTGTAGGGATATTGATTTTGGGGTGCTCTCCTACGGACGAGGGTGACTCAGCCTCCGAAATTACCTAACTGACGGACTAATTAGATTTTTAATTTTCATACCCTTATATCATCCCTATTATAAGACACCCCTACCTAGATCAAAAAACATAATCTTACATCCAATTTTATTTATTTTTAGGTAAAAACGTAACAGATGATGATATGAAACAGCTACTCCGTATACTAGTGAAGGCGCTGGAGTCGTTCAATGACCTCGCGTTACTGGAGGCTCTGATTATGGCACTCACTAGGCTACAACCGCTGCTGTACCCGGTAAGTACTTAGGTTAATGATATCCCGAGCGTACGGCGCGTCGGCAGACCGGGAGTTATAAATCTTGAGCAATGTGCACGGTGTGCAATGCGTATCTAACTCTTAGTTATTTTAACGCGCGATAAAAAGGCATTCAAATAGAACAAATTCATCAGCTAATATATGATCATACTTCCAGCGCTTTAAAAACGCGATGCTTTTATCGAGAAGTGTTCCAATTTCAACACTAGGCTTTATGCATTAAACACTAAATTGCAACCCCAGCGCCGAATTTTAACTTAAATTTACTTTCAATAATAATTGATTACTTTCATTCTAATGTAGACAATCTAATTTCCTTATGTCATCGAGCATTTCTTTCTTTATTGAAACAAAGAGTTTCCTTTTTCTTGTATAGAAGCACTCTTTTTATAGATTGTCAGTATGCGTATGTTAGCACCATGTAAGACTATTACATTTTTTTATTTTAGTAAGGTTTGTAATTAGTACCTATAATGCGTCAAGCGTGTCTTTGCATTGTTCTCACATATGCGTACAGTATTGGAATATGTATCAGAGACATTGTAGAACATACTTTTTTAAAAATAGTAACGAATGTTGTTTCTTGCTCGTTCTTCTCCTTTCGAATCTACATTTTGGAATGAGCCTAGCTTCCCCTAGCTTCCCCTAGTTTCACTGACGGACTGACTGACAGACTATTATTTATTTTGTACTTGTTGACGTTTCAAAAGTATCAAATTATGGTTTAGTTGAAATAAATGCTTTGACTTTGACTTTGAAAAACTTCAAAGAATTTCGTTTTAAAACATGCTTTATATATTAAATAGGCGTCACCAATTCACAAGGCTCTATTCTGGGTGGCACTGTCAGTGCTGCAACTGGACGAGCCGACACTATACGCCGCCGGACTTGCCTTCATGGAACAAAATCTACACACACTGGAGTCTCAGGGTCAATTCCAGAGTAAGGTAAGGTATTTGTAGATGTTTGGATAGATTTGTATCACTGTATATATGTATTTTTGACTGCCTCGTTGGCCGAGTGGTCGCAAGTGCGACTCGGACGAGGGCTCTCGGGTTCGATTCCCAAGTCGGGCAAAGTATTACTGGGTTTTTAACATAATATTCTCAGTAGTAGCACGGAGTCTGAAATTGTGCTCGGTATATGCCAATAGGCTCACCCCCTATTACATGGAACTCATGCCATAAATAGTGAAAAGTGGGTGTTACATTATACAGTGGCATAATGTGCACCTCTGCCAACCCCTTCTGTCTAATAAACGATATTGTCTCATTTTAGAAGTGCTATATGCCACGAAATAGATCTTTTGTTAATAGCCACTCTCAGACACACTTGTTAAACAACATGTAGGTCCGTATATAGAACGACACTCAACTCAAGATCTTTCCTCAAGTACAGTTAAAAAAGGATCCAAATACATTCAACAGATACGTGCATCCTTTTCCAACTATCTTAGAACCGAGATCTCACCTTGAGTAGAGATCTCCGCTTGAGTAGAGATCTCCGCCTGAGTAGAGATCTCCGCTTGAGTAGAGATCTCCGCTTGAGTAGAGATCTCCGCCTGAGTAGAGATCTCCGCTTGAGTAGAGATCTCCGCCTGAGTAGAGATCTCCGCTTGAGTAGAGATCTCCGCTTTAATAGAGATCTCCGCTTGAGTAGAGATCTCCGCTTGAGTAGAGAACTCCGCTTGAGTAAAGATTTTCTGAGTAGATATCTCCGCTTGAGTAGAGATCTCCGCTTGAGTATCATTTATAATACTTACTTAACTATAAATCTTCAACTTAGTGTCTCTTGTTCCTAGTCGCTGGAACAGGTGATGATGGAAACCAGAGAACCTCTGGAGTGGCACTTCAAGCAGATGGACCATGCTGTGGGACTCAGGTAAGGAACAAAAACAAGGAAAATGAAAAGTAACCGATTGGATCCAAAATTTGAAATTAATAAACGAGTACAATACAAAATTTGAATACTGAAACGCTACTCAATTTTAAGTCGTGGTTAAAATATAGTTGTATCATATCTAAGTGTGGGACAGCTATGCTTCGGCACGAATGGGCCGGCTCGACCGGAGTGATACCACGGCCTCACAGAAAACCAACATGAAGCAACACTTGCGTTGTGTTTCGTCGTGTGAGTGAGGTTTCCAGAGGCCCAATTACCCCCCTCCCTAATCCCCGTCTCCCGAATCCCTGAATCCTCCACAATCCTCAAATTCCCAATTCCCAAAAGGCCGGTAACGCACTTGTAACGCCTTGGTGTTTCGAGTGTCTATGGGCGGCGCCGATTGCTTACCATCAGGTGATCCGTTTGCTCGATTACCGGCTTATGCTATAAAAAAAATCTACAAATTCTTTGTAAAACGACAGAGATGGCACGATATTTGAGCACGACTTAAAATTTAGTAACGTTTCAGTATTCCGGCATAAGCTATTTTAATCGAAAATCTGTAGATTGATCTAGTTTTTGAGAGAAACTCCAAAAATATCTAAGCATAATATAATATGGCTTCTCATCGGCCGAGTGGTCGCAACTCGCAAGTGCGACTGCCAAGCAAGGGGTCTCGGGTTCGATTCCCGGGTCGGGCAAAGTATTACTTGTTTTTTTATAAATTCTCAGTAGTAGCACGGAGTCTGGAATTGTGCCGGGTGTAGGGCAATCGGCTCACCCTCTATTACATGGGACTCATAACATAGTGAAAAGTGGGTGTTACATTGTACAGTGTCATAATGAGCACCTCTGGGTAGGCCCCGCCGGGGATAAAAAACACATTGATTAAAAGTTAACACTAAATGTTATGATTTACATACTACTGATGAACTACATTCATATAAACGTATACCGTCGTGGTGGCCCGGAGGTTTAAGACGCCCGCTTCTCATGCATTACCAACGGCAGGTACCAATGTGACTTTTTCCGAGTTATATGTACTTTCTAAGATTATCTAGACACCACTGACAAACGGTGAAGGAAAACATCGTGAGGAAACCTGGGTTTATAATTTCTAATTATAAGTTTGTAAATCGCCAACCCGCATTCAGGAAGCGTAGTGATTAATGCTCAAACCTTCTCCGTGTGAGAAGAAGCTTTGCTCAGCAGTGGGCATTTATAGGCTGTTGATGTCATTCATATATAAAAGACTCATTCGACGTTAAGACTGCATGCCGCAGTAATTTTGTATGAACGTCCGTATAAGAAATAAAAAACGTCATAGTAACAACTCTTCATTACGAATAACAATCACTATGTTACCATGTTACCAATAGCATGATTTATCGTTATTTTATTGAGCATCGTCCTAATTTAAAATATAGTCCTAATAGGACGCGAATATGCGATCATTATAAGTTCGCGCAAATGTGTTAGTTGACAACTAGTCAAATTCATTACTTTTATCAAAATGTCAAAAACGATACTGTTCTATGAATTTTGTACATAGTAGGGGGAAGTCTCTTAATGCCGGACGGCACCTAACGCCGGACACTTGTATTATCTCGATAACTAATAACGCGAGCGATCAATTTTTAAGGGGAAGTCCCTAGTGACAGACAGCTAAGATTTTTAGTAAAAATGGAATCGTATTCGTACGAACGTGCGATGAAACATATTGATCTTGAACAGTTGTCAAAATTGAAAATCGCATGATGCGGTTGGGCGACTCAAATCTTCGTACATATCTATTCCCTAGAACACTAATGACACATATTAAAGTCGTGTTCTAACTGTAATTTGCGTGAAATGATTGGTAGTATCGGCCGTGCCCCTGCTCTAGTCTACTGTTGTTCGGTCGCTCGCGAATCTCTATTTCTTATCACTGCTAAGTGTGGTAGAGCCATGCTTTGGCACGAATGGGTTCGATCGAAATGATACCACGGCCTCACAGAAAACCGACGTGAAGCAACGCTTGCGTTGTGTTTCGTCGTGTGAGTGAGGTTACCGGAGGCCCAGTTACCCCCTCCGCTCCCACAATTTCCACAATTCCAACCCTCAAACTCCCAATCCCCAAAATCTCACAGAGGCGTTACAAGTGCGTTACCACTTGTAACGCCTCCAGGTGTTCCAGGTTTCCATGAGCGACGCCAATTGCTTACCATCAGGTGATCCGTCTGCTCGTTTACCGGCTTATGCCATAAAAAATTGAATAAAGTCAACGATTATGGAACCGTAGACTAGGATAGTCAGTTGTATGATCTATACTAACGCCTTTTCGCGCCAATTTCAATTAGGACACTTATTCGGGTTCAATATATTTGATCGCGGAATCGTACGAGTAAAATTCCCACGAACCTATGATGATCGTGTATTCGCGTCCTATTGAGTCGACATGCATATTGATATGATGTTCCTCTCCCCTCAGTTTCCGGTCGAACTTCCACTTCGCGCTGGTGGGCCACCTGATCAAAGGATACCGTCACCCTGCCGCCGCCACCGTGTCACGAACCTGCCGCGTCCTCGTCAAGCTTCTGGCACTCGTCGCCAGCCCCCAAACCCACCGCGACAAGTTCCACGTCACCCCACACACCGTCGCCTACCTCACTGGTCAGTCATTCACTCAATCAATTTGCTATCCGACCACCCAGAAAATCACCCACCAAACGGTACCCACTCACTCACTTGCTCAAACTCAATCACTCGCTCACTATTTCACTTACTCACCCAAAATTCCACTTACTCACTCACTCACTCACCCACCCACACAGACTCAACCACCCACCCTACTCATTCACACAACCACCCAACTTTAGTTTACACTGTGTATGCTTACGCGTTAACACCAATTTACTTGCTACACACAAAAAAAGGAATTAAGTACAAACGTCATAAAAACTCACTAAATAATAAAGTCCCTCTTTTCCCTCAGCGTTAGTGTGTGTGAGTGAGGAGGTCCGGTCTCGATGCCATGTAAAGCACTCCCTACCGAAGTGGCTTCCCGACAACTGCGACCACTACTGTCCTACCGCTGAGTTGCACCAGGTGAGTTAATCTATCCTTACTAATATTATAAATCGGAAAGTGAGTTTGTTTGTTTGTTTGTTCCACTTTTGCGCCGTAACTACTAAACCGATTGCTTTGAATTTTTGCAGACGTGAAGTTAGAAGTCTGGATTAAATAATAGGGTACTTTTTATCCCGGAAAAATTTGATATTCTCGAGGGAAAACGTAATTATTGGTATACATGGCGCTGTGTGTATTGGTATATGTCACATAGGCTACTTTTTATCCTTTTGTGACGCGAACGAAGGCGCGGGTAAAAACTACTTTTAAATAAAATACTTTTAATAGGCTGGACAATATCCATTGTAAGTTAGAATGTGATGAAGTCGAGTTCATAGTACCTGAAGGATTTTGGAGGAACTGTGTCTAGCAGCGGATTTTTTATGTATTGATGGGCCGAAGTTTGACCACTACTTCGCCTGGTGGTAAGCGATGAAGCGGTCTACGATGGAGCACGTCGTCTCATAAGCAACAGAACGCTGATGATAGTAGTAAAATCAACTGCTGAAGGTTATTTGACAATTCCCAAGCGTATTGTACCCGGTGCTCCGCAAAAGAAGCTCTGTATTACGTGAAACTTATAACATACATATAAACATAACCAGTGAAAACTGGTTGCTACTATATCAATATATGCCTCTGCAATGTGGAGTAATGAGGGAGACGTCTTGTTGACGTGATGTCGGAATACTCAATCGCTACTCAATTTTAAGTCGCGCTTAAGTATAGTTCTGTCTCTACAAATTATTTGTAAAATGACAGAGATGGCACGATATTTAAGCACGACTTAAAATTGAGTAACGTTTCAGTATTCCGGCCTGAGTGTCCTAATATCTATATATTTATTACACTACTTACTTATAGGTCGAGGTGTCACACACACTACACCTCTACCGCTTCTTCGGGGATCAAATGAGGCGAATACCTTCTCTTCCTCAACCAACTATGAACAATCTCATAATATGTTTTTATATTCGTATGTTGCAGTCGTCAATCCTGATCCAGCCGTCTTCGTCTCACAGTTCGTGTCACAGTCGCCGCCAGAAGTCCTGGGACGTACTCGACCAGGCCGCCATCTCCTCCGCACATGGAGGTGAGTAAAACTTCACAAATTATTTATTCACAGATTATCTAAAATAATTGGACTTTGTATTATAACTTTCGTGAGACATACTAAATGAATTATTATGTTTTCACATAATTACGTGATAAAGCCGAAAATATAATAATTCAATAATTGAAATCATAGTTAAATGTAAACATTTAAATGGGGGAATGATCATCGAATGACTGCTCCCGCCTGGGTGAGGCGGGAGGGAGTGTCAGACTCTTACTGACTAAAAACCACGCCGTTCCTACTCCTGCACTTCAAGCCGGAGCCCCGGTTACCCGTTAGGTTCTCCGCGACTCGTTATCGGCATCAGCCCTATTGGGCCCCATCCGTGGTGGTCTGATGTCAGATTGGTACTTGTCATGTACCTGCATATATAATAGGCCGGCTCGACCGGAGTGATACCACGGCCGAGAAGTAAACTGAGAGGAAACAACGCTGGCGTTGTGTTTCGTCGTTTGAGTGAAGTTACCGGAGGCCCAATTACCCCCCTCCCCAATCCTCCCAATTTCCGAATATCCAGTAATCCTCCAATTCCTAATCCTCAAACGGCCTGTAACGCGCTTATGTTTCGGGTGTCCATGGGCGACGCCGATTGCGTAGCATCAGGTGATCTGTAGGCTCGTTTACCGGCTTATTGCATTAAGAAAAATACAAAAGGTTGTCGATATAAAACCGTTAAATACCCATGTGTATGGTTTTATCATCTTAAGAAAATGGACCAACTTCTAATAATAATAATTTCTCAGGTAAATCCCCAACTTTACAATCTTCGAGCAGCGGAGGTCATAGTCCGCATCTCGTCACAGTCCCGCATCAGGTAATATCATATACAACTTCATATATTATATACTATATATCTTATATACAAGTATTATTTATTAACATAAGTAATTATGTGAAATTATTGCACCACTATACAAAACTAGTATTTAGGTAAATCATCCTAATATATTACAGAAGAAGTCTATCTATAGTTTTCTGTCCTATATTTAGGACAACAATATTTAAAAAGAAGTAATGAAGTTACCGATACGTATTTTTTGAGTGAGGCGTGTGATTGCACAGTGGAATATATTTGTAGACTCCGTGCTACTACTGAGATTTCAAAGAAAACCTAGTAATACTTTTCCCGACCCAGGAATCGAACCCTAGACTCCTTCCCTGGCAGTCGCACTTGCGACCACTCGGTCAATGAGGCAGTGAAATAAAATACGGGTTAACAGTATTGGAATATGTATCAGAGATATTGTAGAACATACTTTTTTAAAAAGAGTAAAGAATGGAGTTTCTTGCTCGTTCTTCTCCATTCGAATCTACATTTTGGAATGAGCACATAACTTCACCTAGCTTCACTGACGGTCTGACTGACAGACTATTATTTGTTTTATATTTGTTGACGTTTCAAAAGTACCAAGTTATGGTTTAATTGAAATAAATGCTTTGACTTTTGACTCTGACTTTGAGTACTAATTCCTTAGTAATAGTGGTGCAATAAGTTCAATAGAAATTGTTATGTCGGTGTTTAGTATAGGAATGGCAGGCAAAGATCTCATTTTATTATTTACATACAAACCACGTCTGATATGGGAATGTATTACACATCTCAAGTAGTACTCACATAGTTTATAAATTATGTAATACATGGTGACTTGTAAGAATAAGAATAAGTTTATTAAATAAATAAGTACGAAGTATGGTAATTACAGGTAATAATAATTATACAAAATAGTCCCACATACATCGCCTACTGTTTTCGGCATGCAAAGTTAAATTTTACAATTATTATAGCTAAAATGTTACAATTACAAAAATGCCTACAACTATGATAACATATATTATTATTATTATTATTTCTCCTAACATATTATTGATGTGCCTCCGGAAAACATACAGCATTGCTTTGAAGAAGCAGTCGTATACTTTCAGCTCCATCTATGATCGACGTTAGTAAACACGTGGTTTCACCTAAATGTAACTAGATGGCGTTAGGTTGCACCAGCAAGACGCGCCGGAGCGTTAGACTTCGAATGTCATAGCGTTGTGTACTTTCGCCGTGTTCGGTCGATATTACAACTTAAGTGTAAATCTTTGTGCAAAAGTACTTTGAATATAAAAATATTTTAAATAACCTTCTTAAGTGAGTCTAAACTCCTAAATTAACTAAAGCTTAAATTCGATATTTGCAATGAATATCGCGTCGGGTAACGACATCGAGGTCGAGGAGGCTTCCGTTGCCAACCGACCGGTCGTTTCGGGCTCGCCGGTGAACGAGAGGGACCCCGATCAAGAAGAGCAAGACACCTCTGAAGACAGCAGTTCATCAGAAAGCGAAGAGGAACCCCCTCGCAAAAAACGGAAGCGACAAACTGAGGTAACGGTCGATCCTCGGATCGACGCGTTATACAACCAGATATGTTTTCTTACCAACTTTATTATGCACCAACAATGTGTGCCTACTACGAGTGCAAACTCTAGTGAAAATGAGGATAAACTACCCGATAATACGAAAAACGATTTTTTGTGTAATCCGTCGACGCAAACGCCAAAATCTTTAGACCTAGGCCTTTGTAAGACTGTGTTTGACGAGAAAAAAGTGCTCAAACCCGCTAATGACAAATTATTACGTCAGTTAATAAACCTGCAACAATTTAATATGCCTGCGTGGCATCATATTCGTTACAAGAAGGCGTTGGCAGATTTAGTCGCTTTTCCAGGATTCTGTAATTTAAAAATTAACGATGAAATGTGTTGTTTGAGTAAAGGAAAAGATTTCTTAGCTTCAACAGAAGAAATTATGGCTGCCACCACCAATGCCTTATTGCAACAAAGAGAACTGTTACAGTCCGGCTTACAAGGGATAATTGATTGGGCACACGGCAATCCTACGGAATTAATACCCGATAATCTTTTTAACAAAATTACGGAGTCGTTTGGGACGACATCTCAGTCCTACAAATTATCTGAGCAGACGTTAAATAATTTGCGGCAAGAGGGCTGAGTGCATTGAAACCAGGCGCAAAAGACTAATTAACGAAATTTCCGATAAAAGTATTCAAGCTGCACTTAGTAACATACCCCCTAGTGAAGAATTTTTATTTGACAAACCGAAGCTTATGTCTTTGATCCAATCCCTCGGAGGGCCCCATTTTTGGATTTCACCACCAACAGCCACTAAATCTTTAGTTAAGGACCAAATTAAAAATAAATATAATAAAGACGCAATCCCTTCTACATCAAAATACAAATCACAACCACAGAACAAAAATTTTCGTGATACCCTCAAAAAGCAAACAAAACCATACAAAGGAAAAAGTGACGGTTACAAATCTAAAAATTCTTCCTTTCGAAACAAAGATAACAAAAAATGACTATGCAGTACCACAATTCAGGGGGGGTTGCCTAAAAATGTTCAGGAATCATTGGCAAGCATTGGGTGCCAACGATTTCATCATTTCTGCAATCTCAGGGTTTCGAATACCCTTTTACAAGAAACCTCCCTTGTTAATGCCTACGGAAAAATTTTAACGCAATATGCAACCAAACCATCACCGGAAATGTCTTTGATTATAAAAGACCTTGTAAATCAAGGTGTACTGATACCGGTTACCACAAAAACACCGAGTTTCGTTTCCAAGCTTTTTCTTCGGAAGAAAAGCGACGGAACGATGCGTCCTATATTCGATCTTCGAGAACTGAACGAATTTGTAAAGACAAAACACTTTCGTCTGATTTCTCATGCTTCAATACCAGATTTCCTTCAACCTGGGGATTGGATGACAAAAATAGACATCTCTCAGGCGTATTTTCACCTACCAGTTGCAAAATCCCACCGTCCATTTTTAAGGATCAGTTACAAAGATCATTTGTACGAAATGTCATGCCTACCGTTTGGTCTGGCCTCAGCGCCTCACCTTTTTTCGGCCGTAACATGCTGGGTCGCGGAGACCTTGCGTGCAAAGGGATGTCGGGTTCTAGTCTATCTAGACGACTTCCTTTTGGTCCATCAGGACCAATCCAAGTTATGTCATCAGGCTGCGGAAGCCGTGAGGCACTTGGAACAACTGGGCTGGCAGATCAATCACCAAAAGTCAATTTTGACACCAACACAGGATCTGGAATATCTGGGCATTCGGTGGCAGACCGCCGAGAATATGTCACTGCCAATAAAAAGAATTCAAAACTTAAACAATGCGCTCAGTCGATTGTTAAACAGAGACCACATCAGTCTTCGAGAGTTACAGTGCCTACTAGGTCAACTGAATTTTGCGAATTTCGTAATACCACGGGTCGACTACATTGCCGAAAAATGCAGATTTTTCTGCGACATTTCGACAAGAAACGACCGCGCCAGAAACAGCCCATTCCTCGAATGGTATACCAGAATATGACGTGGTGGCGCGGAGCTACACGCCACAGTATGCCCATACACAAGGAGCCAGCTACCCATTTCCTGGCGACGGACGCTTCGGATTTGGGATGGGGAGCCCACATAGACGGAAAGTTATTATCAGGAGCATGGTCGCCCCAACAAACAAAATGGCACAGCAACAAAAAAGAGCTGTACGCTGTTTTGGCTGCAATCAAAGAAAATGCAAAGTTGTTGCAAAGAACTCACGTACTTGTCCTTTCGGACAACAGGACCTTGATTGCTTATATTCGGAAGGAAGGGGGGACCAGATCGTTAGCTTTACTAAACCTAACCTTCGAGCTCTTACACCTAATCGACAAGTTCAAGATAACCCTATCCGCACAGTACGTACCAGGGAGGTACAACATAATAGCAGACAGACTATCTCGCGGAAAACGTCCAGCAGAATGGCATCTTCTACCCCGAGCAACTGCGGAAGTTTTTCGGAGGTGGGGTCGACCGGAGATCGACCTATTTGCGTCACGAGAAACCGCTGTAGTACAAAATTATGTATCGATAGACTGCAGAGATCAATCGGCAAGTTATATAGATGCCTTCAGCAAAACATGGTGTTATCGACGGGCTTGGGTGTTCCCCCCACCAACCTTACTACCAAAAGTCCTAGCCCATCTCAACCAGGCCACGGGGATTTACCTGATTGTGGCACCAGAGTGGCCCCGGGCGTTCTGGCTTCAAGATCTGAAATCAAGAGCTTTGGACCATCCACTGGTGCTTCAGAATCTAGCAGAGAACATGATAGATTTCGCGACATTACAACCTCCCCCACAGGCTCAGACATTAACCCTGAAAGTTTGGAAAATTGGGGGTGGGGTGCACACATAAAGGAATGGTCGCTACAAGAAAAAGACCTTTTGAAGAAAAGCTGGAGACCCTCTACACTGTCCACATACATTCCAGCGCTCAAAAGATGGCTTTCATGGTGTTCTACGCGACAAGTAGACCCAAAATCTCCACAATCAGCTGATGTTGCAAAATTTTTAATGTATCTCTTCTTAAAAGAAAACTTATCCTATAGCACGATTCTTGTACACAAATCAGCAGTTTTAACTTTCTGTGGACCTCACGTAGAGCAACAACCTTTATCTAATTTCATTATAAAACATACCCTTAAAGCAATAGGAGTAGCTAAACCTAAAGTTACTAAACCATCGTCTACATGGGATCCACAAATAGTATTGGACTGGCTTTCATTAACCCTCCTAAAGACAATTTATTTGATTTAGCTCGCAAAACGGCTACTGTTTTATTATTAGCTTCGGGACGAAGAGTCCATGATTTAACTTTACTTAAAATTTCAAATAATCATTTCTTTGATAATGGTGAAGAATTGTATTTAATACCAGATTTTGGTTCTAAAACTGATACACATAATTATCGTCAATCTGCATGGAAGTTTTCTAAACATCATGATAAAAACATATGCCCGGTCACTTTGATTAGACTTTTAAACGACAAAAATAAAACAAGACGGTTGGAAGTTGATGGCTTAAATTGTCTGTTTATTACTGTAAATAAAAATGTTAAAGCGGCGTCCCGCACTGTCATAGGAAACTGGATACGATCAGTGTTGAGAGATAGTGGGATTCAGGCACCCCCAGGAAGCTGTAGATCGGCTGTGGCTTCCCTGGGGTGGTCAGATAATCAACCAATAGATGAGATTTGTCACGGGGTAATTGGAAATCTTCTAATACATTTTTTAATCATTACTGTCGTGAGATAGCACTTCCAAAAAATAATCGTAATCCATTCTTTGGTACTTTTAAACCAGCCTAATCTAACGATTACAGAGTTAATTTTTCTTTAAATCATTTATTATTCAATTTAATTTATTGATAGTTGGTATAATTAAGTCTCATATTATATTGGATTGTAGGCTAGTGTTAAATTAATGAATAAATAGCTTATTTTCGTACTAAGTCTTACTTATTTACTGAATAATCAATCAAAATAGCGTTGTGTTACATGCACATACATTTCACCAGCAGATAACAAACACGTCTTCAAAGCAATGCTGTATGTTTTCCGGAGGCACATCAATATGCCGGTTTTGCATAAAACAAAACCGATATTATGTGCCGAGAGGGAAAACATACAGCATTGCCGGAAGTTCTTCCTGGTGAAGACTATGACATTCGAAGTCTAACGCTCCGGCGCGTCTTGCTGGTGCAACCTAACGCCATCTAGTTACATTTAGGTGAAACCACGTGTTTACTAACGTCGATCATAGATGGAGCTGAAAGTATACGACTGCTTCTTCAAAGCAATGCTGTATGTTTTCCCTCTCGGCACATAATATCGGTTTTGTTTTATGCAAAACCGGCATATTATTACTTCTCTTCTTTATTCACATACTTATCATTTTAGTGACTTACTAAATAACAACACACTTAATATTGCACACATTAAACTTTCATTGTCAGAAACTCAATATCATTCGTTTTAAAATAGCAAGTCAACATAACATAACATCACGCCTTTTATCCCCGAAGAGATAGGCAGAGCCACTGTACAATGTAACACCCACTTTTCATTTATTTAAATTTATGTTATGAGTCCCATGTAATAGGGGGTGAGCCTATTGCCATATACCGGGCACATTTCCAGACTCCGTGCTACTACTGTGATTATTTTTTAAAAACCCAGTAATACTTTGCCCGACCCGGGAATCGAACCCGAGACCCCTTGCCCGGCAGTCGCACTTGCGACCACTTGGCCAATGACGCAGTCAATTAGTATCAAATTTTGTTTTGAGTCAATTATTTGGTCGATACAAAACTGCATTTAGCTTAAAAAATTGATATTACACTAAGCGTACAAACTATAGGAATACGTCAAATTACAAGTCACCCTGTATAGTTCCCGGATATTTTCTAAAATGTTAATGTTCAGAAAGTAAATACATACATAACATCACGCCTATTGATCCCCGAAGAGTGACGCTCACATAAATATTATACGGTACGGTACATCGTATAACATACCCGGTGCATGTTACCATGTGTCCTATATAAAGGCATGACCTTTATTTACCTCACGATTGTTTCAAATCACAAATTAAGAGTGTTATATTAAAATTATGTTACATAAGGGCATTGTTATACATATAATATGTTATGTGCCCAAAAAGTAGAAATCCAACTCGACTAGTTTCAACTCGAGCTGGGGTCCCATAAACATGCCAGACTTTCCCAATCAGATGTGTTATTAGCTTTCAAAGCATTTGGTTGAAACGAATGACTTGAGCTTTTGTGTGAAGTGACATTTATTTCATGAAAGAAAATAAATATATCATGTAAATCTATGGAAATGTTTTATGAAAATGTGTTTGTTGATTAATTATTAATTTTTAAAAACATTGCCCCACACTAGGATTTTTTCCTGTGTCGTGTGTGCGTTTATAAACATACAAGTTTACATACACATGACATCGAGACCCGGAACAACTATTTGTGGATTACACAAAGAGTTGGTCCGTGCGGGAATCGAATCTGCTGTACGATGTGCGGCACCCGTTTGCCCAGCCACAGCGCCAACTGTGCAGTCCTATTCATGCAACTTTGTTTATTCAAAGTTTAATAACAAATAATAATTATTAGATTTATTAGTAATTGTTGTACACGTGAGTCAGTTTATTATCACATTTTGGAGAATAAAATAATAATATTTAACGAACTCATTTATCAAAGGCAAAGTCATTTACTTAGCCAACGAATTTGCGACGACAAAATAATGTGGACCTAGCTGAAAAAGTATAAATTGGGTCCACTAGTCAAATTCAATATTTTTTTCGAACTGTCAAAAACGACAGTTTTCTATGAATTTTGTACGAGATTGTGTATTGTGACGTCACGTTTTTTTAACGTCAAACAGCATATTTATTTCTTAAAAAATTGCTGAAAAAATACTAAAATGAAGTTGGTCATAAAATCAATTAATGAAAGTGTGATTATTTTTTAATTTTTAATATTTAATTGTATTGAACAGTCGAAATAATTAATTTTTGGTTAAGGAAAGTACCCAATTGTCAGGGAATCAAATAGCTTTTATAGCTAAGACATTTTCATAAATATTTTCCTTCTGGTATGGAATGATCAATCCAATAATTTCATTGTACAAAATGATTATGCGTGAGATACTATTTACTTAAGAAGAAGTCAAAACATATTTAGGGGTTAAAACCATAACAACTTTCAACCTAGGATACATACATAGGATACAAGTGTGGGAGAGCCATGCTTCGGCACAAATGGGCCGGCTCGACCGGAGTGATACCACGGCCGAGCAGAAAACTGACGTAAAGCAACGCTTGCGTTGTGTTTCGTCGTGTGAGTGAGGTTACCGGAGGCCCAATTGTTCTCCCCTTCCCCAATCTCCCCAATCCCTGAATCCCCAACGATCCTCAAACTCCTAATCCCCAAAAAGCCGGTAACGCACTTGTAACGCCTCTGGTGTCCCAGGTGTCCATGAGCGACGCCGATTGCTTACCATCAGGTGATCCGTCTGCTGGTTTACCGGCTTATGCCAGAAAAAAAAAATGAAAAAACCCATGGTTTTCACTTGGTATTTAATATTTGAGATTCTGACTACTGATTTTGATAGTGATAATGGATTGGTCATTATTATACCAGAGTATAATCAAACAATATCTTACTGTACTTGATCATGCAGTCATTGTGTCCTAGTCGAGTAATTAGATACTACTACTTGTACTCTTTTGTAACTTTCTTCTTTATAATGGCGGATTGAAGAGAAATACATACAAACATACATATTTAAAAAAAAATTGGTTGCCTGTAAAGTCGGTATACGGGCGAAAGTTTTACGTGACAACGACTTTGAGTGGTAAAGCTCTGTCTCTCTCGCTCTTAGGCGGGCTAACTGTGCTCGAGTGGAAGAGACGCGTGCCTTTCACTTTTTATGTCTGTCTCTCTCGCTCTTAGGCGGGCTAACCATGCCCGACTGGAAGGGACGCGTGCCTCTCACTCGCTCTCATTGCGAGCGCATAACGTGAGCGGAGCGTAACGCAGTTTCTTGAAGTGTCACCCGGCAAACCAATTTATAAGTTGTCACGTCAAAAAAATCGTTGCCCCACACTAGGATTGTCTCCTGTGTCGTGGGTGCGTTTACAAACATACAAGTTCACATACACATGACACCTAGACCCGAAACAACAATCTGTGGATCACACAAAGAGTTGTTTCGTGCGGGAATCGAACCCGCGACACGTTGCGCGGCAGTCAGTTACCCAACCACCGCGCTAACCGTGCAGTCAATCACAAATCTGAGATGTATGTATGCGAATGTGTGTGTATGTTAGTCTGTTTGTCAGGACGTCAGAATCTAGGGCCAAATTCTTAACGTGCAGTCATTATATTGACACGCCTGTCTCCCATTGCGGTAGACAGAGACAAGAGATCTAAGTATTGTACTGATGAAATTCAGTCGCTGTTATGTACCTCTATAGTCAGTCAATGTAATATGCAGGTAGAAAATAAAGCTTCAGTACAGAGACAGTAACCTTTGGTAGACTACTTATGTCGGAATACTGAAACGTTACTCAATTTTAAGTCGTACTTAAATATCGTGCCATCTCTGTCATTTTACAAAGAATTTGTAGAGATAGAACTATACTTAAGCACGACTTAAAATTGAGTAGCGTTTGAGTATTCCGACATTAGTAAATTACAGAACCGACTAATGGTTCCTTAAGATTTGGCTTCGTAATACCTAGTTCCTATGAAACTATTAAACAGAGAGCCAGTAATAGCACAGTAGAATAAAACATAGAATAAAAATGCTACAATTTAAATAAAATACTACCAAAAACTACCAATAGTAGGTACAACACGGTTATTATCACAAAAATAACCATTTACATTTCAACAGTTATAGACACAAAATAAACGTTATCAAAAACCGTTATTAGTGAAACAAATGAATTTATTTCTGCAAATAGGCTACAAGGCAGCACTTTTACACGTCAATTTTATCAAACGAACGATGAAGCCGACATTTCCTAACTGACTACTCTGAGAAGAAATGCCGATACTAACTCAGAGGCCCGTCTCTAATAAACACAACATAACATCACGCCTTTTATCCCCGAAGGGGTAGGCAGATGTGCACATTATACCACTGTACAATGTAACACCCACTTTTCACTATTTATGTTATGAGTCCCATGTAATAGGGGGTGAGCCTATTGCCATATACCGGGCACAATTCCAGACTCCGTGCTACTACTGAGAATATTTAAAAACCCAGTAATACTTTGCCCGACCCGGGAATCGAACCCGAGACCCCTTGTCCGGCAGTCGCACTTACGACCACTCGGCCAACGAGGCAGTCTCTAATAAAGTCCAGACATATATGTATAAAAAATTATGTGTGAGATTAATAAACGAATTATCCTTTATCCGCTCTTCAATCCGCCATCAACTAATTCTACTTATCTTTCCAGTTAGTCCACGTACGTACTCATATCACTGTTGTCTTTTACACGCTCCTGTTGGATTTGGTTACATTTTATCGTTTGTATTACTTATTCACCATAACCCGCATCGCTGTAATGCGTTATAAACGTTTTCCGCCAAAATAACGCTTTTACAACACATGTAAACACGTCTATAACGCAACATATCACTTCAAAATAACAATTATTTACGTTTGACGTTTAAAACGGTTTTTTTTTAACAAACAACGGTTTTTGTAACGTAAATGATTGTGATGTCGTATGATTACGCTTTGCACTGCTTCTATTTAATAGACGTCAGCTAGAATGCTTTTTAAAACGCAGAGGTCGTTCTCTGTGCCGACTTCTAAAGACACGATCGGCCCTCCAAGAGTAACGTGTTGTCCTACCGTTATTTCGTTATAACTAGAATAACGTTTTGCGATAACTAGTTATCGTTATTTTGACATACAGTTAGCGGTTATCGCTTTGTGTGTTTTTTCGTTATTTTTAGCTTAAATATGTTATCGCAAAATAGTTATTTTTGACCTTAAAATCCCCTAATATTTTAACCCTATTTATGACTAAATAGATGTCCTTTAGATATCCGAAACCCCGGTTAATTTTAACCCTTAGTTCAAAATTTAAACCCGCATGGTTGACCCTTATGATTGGCTATTCAAACTGACTGTATAGTAAACATTACTCTGTTAAAATTGTGAGAAGGTTATAAAAAAAAGTATGTGTTCCAATGACGATTTTTATTTCTCCTAATCTATATATTATACTAGCTACTTCCGCGCGGTTTCACACGCTCTGTTCAGCTCCTATTGGTCGTAGCGTGATGTTTTATAGCCTATAGCCATGCTCGATAAATGTGCTATCCAATACAAAAAGAATTATTCAAATCAGACTTATAGTTACGGAGATTAGCGCGTTCAAACAAACAAACAAAAAAACACAACTAGGTTACGTAAGAAAATAAATAGACCAAAACGTTAACTATATTTAGAAAATTGACGGTATATTGTCGTCACCCTTCTCACAATTTTAACACAAACAATAAACGAACAAAAACTCTATTAAAATTATACTCTATTAAAATTATAAACAAAGTAACTGACGTCTCATGACTATAAAAACATTGCTATGTCAGGCGTAGAATTTTCTAAAACTACACTATAGATTCTAAATAACATAACATAACATCACGCCTTTTATCCCCAAAGGGGTAGTCAGAGGTGCACATTACGGCACTTAATGCCACTGTACAATATAACACCCACTTTGCACTATTTATGTTATGATACCCATGTAATAGGGGGTGAGCCTATTGCAATAAACTGGGCACAATTCCAAACTCCGGGCTACGACTGATATTTAAAAAAAAACCAGTAATACTTTTCCCGACCCGGGAATCGAACCCGAGACCCCTCGCCTGGCAGTCGCACTTGCGACTACTCGGTCAACGAGGCAGTCTGGACCAAGATATTAATCAGAATTGTCACTCCTACCTATATGAATTTACCCCCGAAAACGGTAATGTGAAAAATGTGATCAGTAAACCACACTTAATTTATTTGTTAGCCTTGTTAGCAGTATTGAGGGCTTAGTAATCGAAACGAGACAACGTTCGGCGATCAGGGTGTTTACTCTTGAATCCAATCCCGATCGATCGACATTGGTATTGTAAAATTTCGTACTCTTGAGTGCAACACTAGCGCTCATTGCATCCGTATTGCGTGAATATTTACTGAACTAAATGGTATTGAGTTTGGCTTTATATTCCGTACTCTGAATGCTATTTTAACAGCTACAATAGTGGTTGTATAGTGTTGACATTGAATAATTATTGAGATTTTGATTGGATTGAAATTGCATTGGCATTAAGATTGTTTTCAAGAGTAAGCACCCTGATTGGTTGGTTCATCGGTGACGGCCAATCAGAGCGCCGTATGCGCTCCTTTCGATTAATTAATACGTAAAACAATCCTGCCCTCTGGACAATAAATAAGTTAATAAATATCGCAAAAAGGATGCCATTGCTATCCAACATGGCCTGGTGAATGAAATGGAAACAAAAATGGAGTCTCAAGAAATATTGCTAAACTTTGAGTCTTAATACTAAAGCACCAAATAGCACACTTACACTTTAAATAAATCGAACCTTAACCTAGCTAAACACTACCACAAAACCACTGAATCAACACAGCGTGCTTCTAGAACTAGAAATTAAAAGAAATTAATTAAACAATACAAAATACGTACCGTAAAATGGGGTGAATAGGGATCGAGAAGTGAATAGGGACTGAAGAGGGGTGAATAGATATCAAGAAAATTCTTCATAGTATCGATTCACCCCTCTTCTGGCCCTTTTCGTCGCTCAAATGGTTGGGCTCAAGGGTGAATAGGGTTATTCACCCCATTTTACCGTACCGTACCTAGATAATGAAATACAAAAATCTAGATTTTTAAAACTACATTATACCTAGATGACGCTTTGAGATTTTTGTCCTATTGTACATTGAGTTCACCCTACCCTACCAAATGTCCAAAATATGTGTTGTTTGTAAGTGGTTTCGAAGTTTATTATCGTTTTCGGTTTACTCACGTAATTGTTTTTATAATAACTATTGTGAGACATACTAAATTAACTAAAATCGCGGGTTACTCACGTGAATGTACTGAGAAAAGCTCTACTAGTTTCGCACCACAGAGGGGTTCTTCCTCATGAGCAGCGTGCGCGGTCGCGGCGACGTCGCGCAACTCACTGATCTGTGCGACGTCGCCGACTACAGTGAGCTTACTGAGAAAAGCTGTACTAGTTTCGAGTCGCAGAGGGACTCTTCCTCATGAGCAGCATGAGCGGTCGCGGCGACGGACGTCGCGTAGCTACTCATGATGTTATAAAAACCCGCTAGGTGCTAACATGAAGCACAAAGCTTACACCAAATGCTTTTAAATTGTATCATACACTATAACTACAATGTTAGCACAATTAATGTGGGAGAGCCATGCTTCGGCACGAATGGGTCGGCTCGACCGGAGTAATACCACGGCCAAGCAGAAAACCGATGTGAAACAACGCTTGCGTTGTGTTTCATCGTGTCAGTGAGGCTACCAGAGGCCCAATTACCCCTCCCCTTCCCCAATCTCCCCAATCCCTGAATCTCCAACAATTCTAAAATTCATAATCTCCAAAAAGCCGACTTGTAACGCCTCTAGTGCTCCAAGTGTCCATGGGTGACGTGACACCGATTGCTTACCATCAGGTGATCCGTCTGCCCATTTATCGACGTATCCAATAAAACAATCAAAAAGATATAAAATAACATCGGTTGAACAGATGAGGCAAGCAAAACTGTTCGCATTTATAGTACAAAAACTTCGAAACCACTACTCCTTAAATGTCCCCTATACCTACTACCTGAATGTGTCATCCTTTAGCTGTATATATGGTAATATGTTCACGCTATATACAGGACAGTGAAGGCAGAGCACATAGCATGCAGCACGGTCCTACTGGAGAGTCGGCGAGGGAAGCAGGCGATGGTGACAGCGGGTTTGATGTGAGTAATAAGTCAAATTATATTTGTTTATCTAGACACCACTGGCAAACGATAAAGGAAAACATCGTGAGGAAACCTGGACTTATAATTTCTAATTATAAGTTTGAAATCACCTATCTGCATTGAGCAAGCGTGGTGGGTTTTTTTTATGAGATAAGCCGGGAAACGGGCCGATGGATCACCTGATGGTAAGCAATCGGCGTCGCCCATGGACACCCAAAACACCAGAGGCGCCACAAGTGCGTTACCGGCCTTTTGGGAATTAGGAATTTAAGGATTGTGGGGGATTCGGGGATTGGGGAGACTGAGGAAGGAGGTAATTGGGCCTCCGGTAACCTCACTGACACGACGAAACACAACGTAAACGTTGTTTCACGTCTGTTTTCTGCTCGGCCGTGGTATCACTCCGGTCGAGCCGGCCCATTCGTGCCGAAGCATGGCTCTCCCACACTTAAAGGCTGTTGATGATGATAGCTGGTGTTGATTGCTTACCATCATGTGATCCGTTCGCTCGTTGGCCACTCCATAAAAATCTATGTTCTAATTTACAGATAGTCGAGGATGATGGCCGAGGTTCTCCTGGCAGCACTGATGACACGGAGCGACCGTCGTCTACCAAATCTGGGGACAGCGACTACCCTGAGACTTCTACTAAGGTAATGTGCATTATGTGCTGACAGTGCGACTGGTCCACCAATTTAGGGTCGCGCAGCGAGCTATGGAGAGGGCTATGCTCGGAGTCTCTTTGAAGGATCGAATCCGAAACGAAGTGATCCGACAGAGAACCAAAGCTATCGACATAGCCCAAAGGATCAGTAAGCTGAAGTGGCAGTGGGCCGGTCACATTTGCCGAAGAACCGATAACCGTTGGGGTAAACGTGTTCTAGAGTGGAGACCGCGTCTAGGCAAACGCAGTGTAGGGCGCCCTCCAGCTAGGTGGAGTGACGACATCTGCAAGGTGGCTGGCAGTGGTTGGATGAGAAGAGCTGAAGACCGAGCTCAGTGGCGTGCCATAGGAGAGGCCTATGTCCAGCAGTGGACGAATACAGGCTGATGACGATGAATGTGCATTAATCTTATTACACAGGGTGACTTGTAACTCGACGTACTCCTCTCGGGAGGTGATAATACAACTAATTACCTACAAAATTAGCCCTAAGGTCTCTGGTCAGAAAGTGGCTAGTTCTGATGTATTGACAACAAATTAAAACTAAAATCACTTGAATCAAACAAGTAGTTTTTTATTTATTGATGTTTTTGTAGTTCGATCGTAATGTTTTCACCAAAACAGAAAATGTTAAACATCTCAGAAACTATCCATTTTTCTATTAGTTTTTAATTGTGTGGTTACAAAGTTAAATTACGAAAATACGCCACTAAGACACAGATATATAACATCGCGCCTTTTATCCCCTGAGGGGTAGGCGGAGGTGCACACCTCATTTTTCACTATTCATGTTATAAGTCCCATGTAATAGGATATATGATATCCGATGTAATAGGCGTAATAGGATATACGATGTAATAGGCCCGCCTATTGGCGTATACCGGGCACAATTCCAAAATCCGTGCTACCACATAGATTTTTTAAAATAAACTCTGTAGTACTTTGCGCGACCCGGGAATCGAACCCGAGACCCCTTGCCGAGTCGCACTCGGCCAACGAGGCAGCCAATTTAATCTTCTTTGTTTCCATAGCAAGCGTCTACTGACAAGGACACAAGCAGTCCGGAGAGTAACAGTCTGCTGGACCCCTCAGTTCTAGAGGACTTCACGACTCAAGCACTCGTACTCACCGTGTTAGCAACACTCGTCAAATATACTACAGGTACGTTTGTATGGCAATAGACACACCGGGCGTCGGGGATCGGGGGACGATCTCCGGCCACCGTAAGCGCGGGCCTGCGGACGGCGAGGATGGGTGGCTCCCCGTCCGACCAGAACCAGCCCCGAGCGTACGGCGCCGAGCGTTCCGCGCGCGCCTCAAAGAGCCATCAGACCACCACGGATAGGGCCCAATAGGGCCGATGCCGATACGTAGCCGCGGAGGACTTAATGGGTTGCCGGGGCTCCGGCTCGAAGTGCAGGAGTAGGAACGGGGTAGTTTCTAGTCAGTAAGAGTCTGACACTCCCTCCCGCCTCACCCAGGCGGTAGCAGTCATTCGATGATTTTCCCCCCTTAAAACAAAAGCCAATAGAACTCCGTTTTTTAAAAAAAGTATAAGTTTAAAAAGGTCTCCATTCGCTATTAGTTGAAAAATATTAACATACTTATTTCTTAAATTTGCTGGTAAGATACTAAAATTAAGTTGGTACTAAAATCAATTAATGAAAGTGTGATTATTTTTTAATATTTTATTGTATTGAACAGTCGAAATTATTTATTTTTGATTAAGGAAAGTACTCAATTACTGATGTATTTGTTTTGTGTTTACAGACGAGGATGAGATAAGAATATTATACCAGTACTTGGCTGAGGGATCCGTGGTGTTCCCGAGAGTGTTCCCGGTCATGTAAGTACATAATTACATATTGGTGGATCGAGCTTCGCTCAGTGTTGTGACGGAACTTTTTGGTACATATTTTTGTTTACATAACGACGAATAAATATAGGAAAAAAGGTATAAGAGCCGTTTCTGAGATCATTGATATATTTTTTATAATAACTATTATGAGACATACTAAATTAACTAAAAATCGCGGGTTACTCACGTGAATATACTAAGAAAAGGTCTACTAGTTTCGAACCACAGTGGGGTTCTTCCTCATGAGCAGCGTGCGCGGTCGCGGCGATGTCGCGCAGCTCACTGAAACTAGTAGAGCTTTTCTCAGTATATTTATGTGAGTAACCCGCGATTTTAGTTAATCATTAATATATTGTTTAGTTGAAGCATCATAAGGCAATTGTAATGTAGGTTATATTTTAACAAATATCTGTATCTTTTGTTAGATTTGGAGTCCAAATAAATAAAGTTCAATGAGTCTGGAATTGTGCCCGGTATATGACAATAGGCTCACCCCCTACTACATGGGACTCATAACATAAATAGTGAAAAGTGGGTGTTACATTATACAGTGGCATTAAGTGCCGTAATGTGCATGTCTGCCTATCCCTTCGGGGATAAAAGTTATGTTAAGTAACACACACATAATATCACGCCTTTTATCCCCGAAGGGGTAGGCAGAGGTGTACATTATGCCACTGTACAATGTAACACCCACTTTTCACTATTTATGTTATGAGTCCCATGTAATAGGGGTGAGCCTATTGCCATATACCGAGCACAATTCCAGACTCCGTGCTGCGACTAATATTTAAAAAAAAATCTTGTAGTACTTACCCCTTGCCCGGCAGACGCACTTGGGGCCACTCGGCCAACGAGGCATTCGGACGGCACGGATTATGTTATGTAAATAAGGTTCATACTAACATTAATATGTCTCCCCTTACAGTCACAGTCTACTGGATATGAAGATCAACCACGTGTTGATGCATTGTCATGATCAACTCATTCTGAGCGCTGTACAGAGTATTATACAGGTAACTGCTACCCGCGACTTCGTTCGCGTGAAATAAAATAAAAATAAATAAATAAAATTTGTTTATTGGCATACACAAGTTAGATTACATGTAGGCATGGAAGCAAACAGTATTTACATAAATACAGATACGGTAGAGGTGCCCGTGGGCCCCAAACTAGGCGCAGCCTGTATCTTGGTGGCCCAGTGGTAAAGGTTTTGACTAGTTGGTTCTCGCATCAAAGTTACAGTGCAACCATACAACATAAAATAGTGAACAGAAAAATAATACAAAAGTGATAAACAAATAATAAGCAAATTTTGAGTAAGAAATACAAGTGATTAGATAATCAGACAAATGCAGGTGGGTATAACAAAGCATGCAGACATGGTGAATAACGTATTTCATTATGAAACTTGATCACTGTGGGTAAACTTGTAAGAGCCAATCGCTCATTACCTTACTGTATTTGGAAAATAACATTAGAAACCATAAAAATAAATAAATAAAAATAACTAGGACTCAGATAAGGCAGTTAGTTACTGTATGTGTGTGTGTGTGTGTGTGTGTGTGAGAGGGTGTGTGTGTGTGTGTGTGTGTGTGTGTGTGAGGGTGCATGTGAGCTTACGTGAGCGCGCTATTGTTGAATTGTGGTCTTTTATTAAGTTATTTCAGGGAGCACAAGAGGTTTTCTGTATCGTCGTAAATTATTCATATTTCTTTATTATACTTTTATGACGCGACAACGTGTTGATTGGCGAGGCGTATTTGAGAGCTAGTATGAAACGGAACGTTTATTGTCTACTCAAGATGGCGACTGCGGTTTGTCTGTCAGTGTCATTAAAATGAATTAATAAAACGAAATAATCTCCGTAATCCGAATTTTGCGGATATATGTTGTCGACTCGAAATCGATATTTTTTTATGTTTTGTTATTCAGGTAATGTTTCGATCGAGTCTACCGTACCCCTTGACGAAATTATTAATATAGATATAATTCATAATAATACGGTAGTTGGCAACAAGTCAAATTCTTTTATCGAAACGTTAAAAACGATACTGTTCTATGAATTTTGTACGAAATACCAGCTTATGACGTCATCATATTTTCGCGTCAAATAGCACACTTATATCTAAACAATGCTAAAATTAATCGAAAATTAAGTATATCGTAAGTGCGGAGGAATTGCACAACTTGATTCCCCCTTGTCCTTTCCATCATCGTACCACAAGACAATCGGCGAAGCGTCACCGATTCATGGTAGATGTTCCGCCCACACGCACGAAGCGCTTCGCATCAAGCTTCCTTGTGCGTACTGGTAAGGAGTGGAATTATTTGCCAGAGTCTGTATTTCCTGAAGGGTATAATCTGGGTGTCTTCAATAGGTTGCTTATTGGACGATTTGCTCCATCGTAGACCGCATCATCGCTTACCACCAGGCGAGATAGTGGACAAACGTCAGTCCCATCTAATATAAAAAAATCAAAGAATGAAAGTGTAACTATTTTTCAATATTTAATTGGACTGAAAAATCAAAATAATTTATTTTTGACCTAGGAAACTATCCAAAAAATTACACTGGTCGACAAGTATTTTGTAACAGCTAAAATAAATTTATTTATATACACATAAAATAAATTTATTTATATATACAGCAGCATTAAGTGCCGTAATGTGCACCTCTGTCTATGATTATGTAATTCGATATGTTTCAGAATATGATAGCGAGCGAAGACGCGAGTCAACAACAGTTGCATTATATGCAGAGTTGTGGCTTCGGAGGTCTCTGGAGATTTGCAGGACCATTCACTAAGGTTAGTCTATAAGGAAATTTATTATTTACTTCAGGGCTGTGTAAACTATATACCCCCTTCTGATCCCGAGCGTACGGCGCGTCGCGTTCCGCGCGCGCCTCAAAGAGCCATCAGACCACCACAGATGGGGCCCAATAGGGCCGATGTCGATTCGGAGTCGCGGAGAACCTAACGGGTAACCGGGTTTCGGCTCGACGTGCAGGAGAAAGAACGGGGTGGTTTTTAGTCAGTAGAGTCTGACACTCCCTTCCGCCTCACCCAGGCGGGAGCAGTCATTCGATGATCTTCCCCCTTAAAAAAAAAACCCCCTTCTGATTCACTTCGTTGCGGGAACCAAGACAGTTATTTATGTCCCTGGGACGCGCCGGACTTCAGTGTTCCGGTGTTTTCATGGTTGTATCTACTGTATGTTTTATGTAATGTTTTATAGCCCTATAGCCTTCCTTGATAAGTGCACTATCCAACACAAAAATAATTATTCAAATCGGACCAGTAAGTAGCTCCGGAGATTGACGCGTACAAAGTAATAGTATAAGATGTCACCATGCTAGCTTTCAACCCACAGCTCCGTCCATGTAGTCAAAACATAATAAAGTTGAATATAAAACTACTTAAATCCCATAAAACAAAAATTTGTTTGGTATTTTTAACCTACTTCTCAAAAACTCCGGTATCTTTTTCACAGTATTAAACATTTTATAAATAAAAAATAATTTATTTCATCAACTATTATGTATAATTGTACATACAAACAATATTTTAGGAAAAACCTTATAAGCAAGACTATGCTTGTGGTAGGCGATCCTACTATACCAATCTATTTATTTATTTCAAAAAAAAAAAAAAAAAAAAAAATAACATAACATGTATATGTAACCAATAGGTGTGCTAGTATATGCTAGTAAGTCGTGTAAGAATGTAAGGACTGGTTATTTAATCATTGTAATTATATGTATAATCTCATAATTGGATACCTATTCCCCAAAAGTCAAAATCAATACTAGATGTGAAAGAATGAAAATATAGGTTGTTTTTTAATTTTGTACAAAATTGTGTGTTGACATTGTTGTTTGACGTCAAATAGCATTTTTTTTTTATTATAAAGTCTTACTGAATTTTTTACAAGATCTTCCACCTTTGGCTACCCCTTCGGGGATGAAAGATAGGCGTGATGTTATGTTATGTTATATGTATTATCTTAAAAATGAACCAATTTGAAAATTGTTTACCTATACCGTAAAAGCAAATATTTGATTGTATTGATTAAAAGTCGAAATAATTTATTTTTAACTAAGCTAAGTACCCAATTCTCTGAGACGAAATTTGTATAAAAAAATTGACTATAATAGGGTAGACGACTAATTTTTATTTTAATGTCCGTCTGATAGATTATTTAAAAACATTAGACACGTATTTTTTATTTTCTCACAGAAACGAATAGTTTCGAAGATATATTGATTTGAAATGTCGCGTGACGTCACTTCTCAGTACATTTTATACTAAGAAATGACGTTTTAACCCCCACTCCTAAACTTTGATTCGTTTTATCTAAGTATTGTTTTATTATACGACAAAATAAAAAAATACGTGTCTAATATTTTTTCATTACCTAACTTACGGACTAATTATATTTTTAATTTTCATACCCTGTCATCATCCCCATTGAACAATTTACTTTACAGAACCAATGCACAGCAGAAAGCAGTGAGCTGTTCGTGAACTGCTTAGAAGCGATGGTGGAGACCTGTCTCCCTGGAGGGGACGAGGCGCTGACCAGGGCTCCGCCACCGGACCCTGACCATCCGGACCCCTGCGACCAGCATCGATACCCTGGTGAGTTTGAGACAACTTTTTAGAACATAATAAAATCAAATTTTAATTAAACATCTATCGGCCGATATTATTAAGCAAGATTTGTGATGGGTGTGAAGATAGATCGATTTTTGACATTAATTGTACAACATAACATAAGATCACGCCTTTTACCCTCGAGAGGGTAGGCAGAGGTGCACATTATGCCACTGTACAATGTAACACTCATTTTTCACTATTTATGTTATGAGCCCCATGTAATAGGGGGAGAGTCTATTGTCATATATCGGGCACAATTCCAGGCTCCGTGCTTCTATTGAGATTTTTTTTTAAAACCCAATAATACTGTGCCCGACCCGAAACCCGAGACCTCTTGCCCGGCAGTCGCACTTGCGACCACTCGGCCAACGAGGCAGTCAATCAAAAGTCAAAAGGCAGTCAAAAATAAAATAAATAAATAGTAAATTGCATGCCTCGATTGGTGAAACATAGTGAACTGCACAATCATCTAACATCTTGCAATGGATCTTAATGTACTGTGTTCAGCAATAAAGATATTTGAATTTAAATCATATATGCCGTTAAACGAGCACACGGATCACCTGATGGTAAGCAATCGGCATCCTATAGACACGCACAACACCTCGATGTATAAATAATGTACTATCCCCATGAACACCCACAAATTAGTTAATTCTCTAATTGTACCGATAGATGGCGTTACATTACAATTACATATATAACATCAATCACGCATTTTAATTTTAAAAGGGGTAGGCCAGAGATGCACATTATGTAAATATAAATATCCATCAGTTATCTCACAACTTCGGGAGTCCTAGGATCTTATTAGTATTTGTTAGACAAAAATATGCTACTATTGACCTGGCCTGATGGTGGAAATGGGAAGGCGGCTTATAGAATCTAGAAGTATCTGCTAGGAAAAGAAACATTGAGTATCGAGTATAGGCTCGTTAGAAGTCCTTATTTTCTTATATCAACGGTTTTAAACGCGTATTTAATATTTTAATTACAGTTTTAATTATATTAAAATTTATAATATTTATGTTTTTTAGGTTTTTAAAACTCGCAAGTCTCTCGACTACGAGTTTATATCAAAAAATACCAGTTATGTTATAGTCCCTTAGGGGCGTCGTAATAACGACTGAATACTCAAGCGTCGACCGCCGACCCTAGCTAAACGCGTGTAACGAAACCATAGCGCGATTCAGGAAATGTACGGAATTGTACAACGCCATCTATCGAGCGCAGAGACAACTCTCGTGTTTAGTACATTATTTTTATTGTTTTAAAATGTTAATTTATAAAAGTAGGTGTGTGTGGGGTTGTGTTTTATGGGTTTTTAATTTTTTTTTTATAATTTGTTTTTGTGTAATACTTATGGAAATATTGTTTTACTAGTTTCTCAAGCAACTTCATACGCATAAACAAGTGATTCCCATTTATTTATTTTTTTTCTCATTATTGTTCCCGTGGGAATTTAGGGAAAACCTCAGTGGTCCCCTACACTCCCCAAGGAATATGCATACTAAGTTTCAGTTTCTTAGATCCAGTGGTTGCGGCGGTGTCCTCTCCGTCAGTCAGTCAGACAGAAAATCAGTCAAACAGCCAGTCAGACAGTCAATCAAACAGCCAGGCAGATAGTCAGTCGAACAGCCTGTCAGACAATCAATCAAACGTTCAGCCAGAGAGTCAGTCAAACGTTCAGTCAGACAGTCAATCAAACGTTCAGTCAGACAGTCAGTCAAACGTTCAGCCAGAGAGTCAGTCAAACGTTCAGTCAGACATTCAATCAAACGTTCAGCCAGACATTCAATCAAACGTTCAGCCAGAGAGTCACTCAAACGTTCAGTCAGAGAGTCAATCAAACGTTCAGTCAGACAGTCAGTCAAACGTTCAGCCAGAGAGTCAGTCAAACGTTCAGTCAGACATTCAATCAAACGTTCAGCCAGAGAGTCACTCAAACGTTCAGTCAGAGAGTCAATCAAACGTTCAGTCAGACAGTCAGTCAAACGCTCAGCCAGAGAGTCAGTCAAACGTTCTGCCAAAGAGTCAGTCAAACGTTCAGTCAGACAGTCAGTCAAACGTTCAGCCAGACAGTCAGTCAAACGTTCAGTCAGACAGTCAATCAAACGTTCAGCCTGACAGTCAATTAAACGTTCAGTCAGACAGTCAATCAAACGTTCAGCCTGACAGTCAATCAAACGTTCAGTCAGAGAGTCAATCAAATGTTCAGTCAGACAGTCAGTCAAACGCTCAGTCAGAGAGTCAGTCAAACGTTCAGTCAGACAGTCAGTCAAACGTTCTGCCAAAGAGTCAGTCAAACGTTCAGTCAGACAGTCAGTCAAACGTTCAGCCAGACAGTCAGTCAAACGTTCAGTCAGACAGTCAATCAAACGTTCAGCCTGACAGTCAATCAAACGTTCAGTCAGAGAGTCAATCAAATGTTCAGTCAGACAGTCAATCAAACGTTCAGTCAGAGAGTCAGTCAAACGTTCAGCCAGAGACTCAATCAAACGTTCAGCTAGACAGTCAGGCAAACGTTCAGTCAGACAGTCAATCAAACAGCCAGTCAGACAGTCAGTCAAACGTTCAGTCAGACAGTCAGTCAAACGTTCTGCCAGAGAGTCAATCAAACGTTCAGTCAGACAGTCAGTCAAACGTTCAGTCAGACAGTCAGTCAGCAAGGGAAGAGGTTTAGGTATATATTTATATTTTTTTAATGTTATTCGAAAAAGTCACATAATTCTATAACCTGATATTTTAGCAATAATATTTAAATATATTCCAACTACATATTAAAACTCAATCCTTTATTTCGAAATAAATCGAAAGTGATACATTTCTTTGATTTTCAAATTCTAATTCAGGTTCACAAAACATATTAAATGAGGTCTCAGTTATTTTTAAAATAGGTTACTTACTAGGCATAATTATTGTATTCAGTACTGAAATTATAAGAAAGATATACTTTCTATTTATTTGTATGGTTAGATACATACAGTTTTCTTAGGATAGATTTCAGTTTTCTTATATCTAATACCATTTAAAAATCTAACTATCATAAAAATAAATATCTCAAAATGAATGACAATAATAACTTTTCAAAATAATGGTACCAGTACTCATTAATAGATATAACTTTAAACTTATATTCTTTTATTTTAAATTTATTATTTTTTTTGTTTTAAACTTATTATTTTTTAAACTATACATATATATAAATGTGTGTGTTCCTCCGTTATAAACATATATATAGATTTATTCACAGGCGTCCACCGACAGGCGACGCTATACTGCGCGCCTCAGGACACCTAGCAGGAGGAGGACGAGTAAACACGGGACGCACGTGTTTACTTGTAAGTACATACATATATCATAGACTAGCTTCGCCTGCGTTCCAGTGGGATAAAATCCACATCTTATATCCCCGAAGGGGTACGCAGAGGTGGCACTTAATGCCACTGTACAATGTAACACACACTTTTTACTATTTATGTTATGATTCTCATGTAATAAGGGGTGAGCCTATTGCCATATACCGGGCACAATAGGGTAGTTTTTCAAATTTTATTTTAATGTCCGTCTGGTACATTAATTTGAAATATCGTGTGACGTCACAGCGTGCCACATTTTGTAACACGTTATGACGTAACGACGTCCCACTTCTAAACTTAGCGCCGTTTTATCTAAGTATTGCAACTTAATACCAGAAAATAAAAAATACGTGTCTAATATTTTTTCATTATCTAACTGACAGACTAAATAGATTTTTAATTTTGATACCCTGGAAACTACCCAATTCCAGACTCCGTGCTGAGAATCTTTTTAAACCCAATAATATTTTGCCCGCCCCGGAAATCGAATGCGAAAAGCCTCTTGCCCAGCAGTCGCACCCATACACAATAAATTAATAAGAATTTCTATAAAAAGAGATTATTCTTACTCCACTGCAACTATCGGAACCTAATTCTGTAAAAATTAATTTAACAATAAACTAACAATGATATTTTTTCTTTTACAGGTTATCAAGAAATTGACGTTATTTGAACCCCAAATAGAAGGGAATGTAAAGTACAAGAAACAGGTAACCCCACCATTACAGATAGATTTATCAATCATCCGTTTGCTATCAATCAATCAATCGAACATTTGTATGTCAATCTATCAATCAAGCATTAGTTAATGTAGTATAAGTTTAAATGCCGTAGAAATAATGTTTTTTTATTAATTAATATTAATTGTAGTTTATATGTTTTTGTATTATTTATTGTTATAACAGCATTTTTTGCTTGTAATACACAAAATAACTTTAAATCTTATTTTTATAACACTATAATAAACATAATTTAGTATATTGATTACCTCGATTCCTTTACCTAACTCTTATATAATAAGAGTTTTAGATTTTTCTCTCGCTTGGTGGCGCTAGTGAGCTGTAAGGTCTTATTACCTAATCAAATCAGCTTAGCTATCACAAGTTGACTGACAAATGACTTGGACATTAACAAATAATAAATTAGATAATTGAGACCTTAAGTTAAGCTAGCGCCCTCTGATCGCGAGTCTTAATTTAGATCTGTTTATATAACGTTTAATAACTAAAATATGTTTATATGTGATTTCAGAAATATGTGTATATTTTAATAATGTTTTAAGTGAGTGAAAAAAAATACACAAAATTGGATACTTTCCTTAATCAAAAATTAATTATTTCCACTGTTCAATACAACAAAATATTAAAAAATAGTCACACTTTCATTAATTGATTTTATGACCAACTTAACTTAAGTATTTGTTCAGTAAATTTTTAAAATATAAGTGTGCTGTTGAACGCTAATAAAACGTGACGTCACAATTCAGAATCTCGTACAAAAGTCATACAAAATTGTCGTTTTTGACAGTTCGAAAAAGTATTGATTTTGACTAGTTGACAAGTACCCAATGACATTTTACAATGCAATTCGTTTAGAAAACTTACTGTTTGTCGTTCGCGGGTTCTATTCCCGCACGGAACAACTATTGTTTTGAGAAAAAATTGTTCCACGTCTGTGTGTGACGTATGTATAAAATTATGTATCAGCATAAATAGATTAATGTTAAAAAATGAAGTTTTTGTCCTACAGTCAAAGAAATATCTGCTTTAATAAATTTTTATTAAGATTGAATTTTATATGAGTGTGATCAATGTGAAACTGCCATAATTATGCCATAAACGGAGCATTTAAAATAATTTATAATTAGCTCTTAGTAATTATTTTTCAATGTATTATTAGGTAGATAGTTAATAATAATATGAAATAGACAAAATACGGCTAAAAATCCCAAAACTTTTGAACCCATTATAAATATAAATCATGAGATTTAAATTATAGATATGAAAAAATCATAATCGATTCTAAATTTACGATTTATTAAAAAGCGTAAGTAATATTTAAATGAAGATAAAATTAGGCGCACAATATATAACATCAATTTATTATAGTATAAATAAATTATAATTATACAATTAATTCAGATTTGGGTACTATACTGATATACGGTGAAGGAAAACGTCGTAAAGGAAAGACTATAATTTCAAATTATAGGTTCAAAACCAATTACCTATAAACAAGCATGGTGATTAATGATTCCTTCTCCATATGCGAAGATCCAACTACGCGACAATTACAGGTTTATATTTACATATATAATTGGGTAGTTTCCAGGGTATCAAAATTAAAAATCTAATTAGTCCGTCAGTTATAAAATGAAAAAATATTAGACACGTATTTTTTTATTTTCTAGTATTAAGTTGCAATACTTAGATAAAATGGCGCTAAGTTTAGGAGTGGGAGGTTGTTACGTCATAACGTGCTACAAAATGCGACACGTTGTGACGTCACACGATATTCAATTTAATATAGCGTCGAAAGTATTTAATTTTGTGAGAAAAGAAAAAATACGTGTCTAAAGTTTTAAATACATGTACCAGACGGAGATTAAAATAAAATTTAGGAAACTACCCTATTACAGAACACCCCGACATTCTGATTTGAATGGTTAATTAAACGACAAAAGTGATTAAGAAGTAAGTCAGGTAGATAGAAAAGAAATGATTAAATTGTGTATTATATAATTAGTATAGTAAGTCGTAAGCCCCAGGGACAATTAGATATATAGGTATATATATATATTTTAAAAATATTTTTGAATTTCATTTATCGATCGTGCGTTGAAGTGGTTTATGAATGTAGATGAAGCGAAAGAGGTATGTCAGAATCGTGTTTGTTAATTCACTAGTGGTCGCAAGTGCGACTTCCGTGCAAGGGGTCTCGGGTTCGACTCCCGGGTCGGGCAAAGTATTACTGGGTTTTTAAAAGAAAATCTCAGTGGTAGCACGGAGTTTGGAATTGTGCCCGGTATATGGCAATAGGTTCACCCCCTATTACATGGGACTCGTAACATAAATAGTGAAAAGTGGGTGTTACATTGTACAGTGACATTATGTGTCATAAAGCGCACCTCTGCTTACCCCTTCGGGGAAGAAAGCCGAAAGAAAGAATGTTATGTTAAAGTTGTTTTTTAAAATCAAAAAAATTAAGAATTTCGATGTGTGAATGTGTGAGAGAGGTAGTGAATTATTTGTAAACGCGAATGAATGACTGAATGAATGTAAACTGAATGAATGCAAACTGAATGAATGCAAACTGAATGAATGCAAACTGAATGAATGCAAACTGAATGAATGTAAACTGAATGAATGTAAACTGAATGAATTGATTTTAATGTTTATTTAGATCTTTTTATTGCTTTAACTAGCTAAATGTGGAATAAATAAGTTTTTATAACAACAGCGGTACCTAGTATTCTATTTCATCTTTATTTATTAAATATAGGGAGCAGTAGTCATGAATCAGTGTACAGTATATAAGTTCCTAGACGCTTAATGTCGATAATGCACCTGAAATATTTGATGTTTAAATGCAATTCGATGTTTTAATACTATAGGCCTAAATCTAGATTTTAAAATAATGTTTAAGATATGTTTTTATAATAACTATCGTGAGACATACTAAATTAACTAAAAATTGCGGGTTACTCACGTGAATATACTGAGAAATGCTCTACTAGTTTCGAACCACAGAGGGGTTCTTCCTCACGACATCGCCGCGACCGCGCACGCTGCTCGAAACTAGTAGAGCTTTTCTCAGTATATTCACTTGAGTAACCCTCGATTTTTAATTAATGTTTAAGATAGTTTTTTTGATTTGATTTATATTAAAAATAATTGTGTTTTATGTAAAGGGTATATGTCAAAATAAGTGAGTTTTTATATACCTACTTAATGTTATTTCTATATATAAATGTATTAGGTACATATATATAAATGTTTGTGTCCTTTATGCCTAATCATGTATGTATTTGGGCCAATTCTAATTAACAGAAAACATAAGGATTTAATTATATCATAGAAATCGGTTACCTTACTTGACTTTGCTTATCCCATCATGACATAAAAGAGATTTGGACTTTATTTAGACACTTATAACTTAAATATCACTCTATTTATTCACTGAAGGGGTAGGCAGAATTGCTACATAAACCCTCTTTTCATATTATCATTCTTTATGAATTTTTGCCAAAAAAAAATTGGCCCAATTATTATTATTTGAATTTTTAAACCTAACCTATATATTAAAATAAAACTACAAATGTGGCAACATTATTTTGTCTAAACTACATTTCATATTGATTAGTAAAAAAACCATTGGCAAATCTAAAAATGATGGCATTATTTTGTAGAAAATATTTGAATGAAGTGTTTTGCTTTTTTATTTTATTAAAAGAGGTTAATCTGTAGCTTATTTTAAAATTTATTTAAGTTCAAAAACAAGTGAACATATTTATGACATACTAGTTTTAACCTGCAGTTTTGGCTTGAGTTGTTGTCAATCATTAAAAATGATAAAGAATTTACTTCCAAAATAAATTAGACTTTGTAATCATGCTTCGAGTTAAAATGTAATCAAAATCAATTCAGCAAGAACGAAACAAATATACCAAAAAGTTTACTAATATACCTAGTGTCTTTTTTAAACTATCAAACACCGCGAGGACACCGGTGACCGCAACCTATTGTTATTTAACTGTGTCTATAATGACGGTACTCAAAGAGATAATTCTGTAATATCAGACTATTCAACTTATTATCAACTTTGTAAACTATAGATTAACCTTTAATACTTATTACCTACAAAGAGCAAAATATAACAATTTTAGAGGCATTTTATATAGATTTTTGATATGATTTGACTGTCAACGGTATTTCAGATTGATCTGACTTTCTAACAAATATTCTATTGAATGTTTTTGCTATAAATTTAGCTTAACACACGACATATTGTATAATTATTCAGTATTATCCGTTATTTTATAAGACTAGATTATTATCTGTATCGAATCGATGTATTTAGTTCAATAAATGCTGTATATTCAATGTGAATACTTGTTTTATTTATTTATTACTAGCTTTTACCCGCGGCTTCGCTCGCGTCACAAAAGAATAAAAAGTAGCCTATGTGACATATACCAATACACACAGCGCCATCTATACCAATACTTTTGTTTTCCCTCGGGAATATCAAATTTTTTCGAGATAAAAAGTATCCTATTATTTAATCCAGACTACTAACTTTACGTCTGCAAAAATTCAATGCAATCGGTTTAGTAGTTACGGCGTGAAGTCGGAACAAACAAACAAACAAACAAACAAACTCACTTTCCGATTATATAAGGTGCTCTATAATTTTTAGCCACGGCTTTAATGGGAGGTAGTGTTATGTTTACAGATTACAATTATGAAGAAATTTCGTGCCCCGGACCAGTTAATTACATACAGTAATTAAGTAAACATTGACTACATTCTGCATAATGTGGTTCACAAATTACGCGCGGTGCGTCGCTTAGTCAATGAAAACAATTGCTATCTCTTTCCACGTGTACTGAGAATGAAAACGGAAATCAGCTGACTAGTTCGTCACTATCTAATCTACTAGATACTCAATAGGCAGGCTAACAAGGGTTTTAAAAGTGCAATTACTTACCAGGTACGGCATTCTTCCGAAAAGCTGATGTAGGTAAATAAGATTATAAACTTCTCATCACAATTAAAACAGTTTTTTACACACTCTCTACCTACTTATCTACAAAACTGTTGCACAAGTCCACCTTCGCGTTGCACACAAATGAAGGCACGCTTCCAAACATGTCATATCACATTATTTAATGCGTCCGTTTCACTTTTACTATGTTTCGAGTTTGATTTAAAAGACGCCACAAGTTATTGTCTCTATCATCGTAAACTCCGGCAGTATCCCTTGTGCTCGCAAGAGGATGACACCGAAAGAACTCTAACACTTCCTCTTCGAGTTCTGATTAGAATTTCGTCGCCTGGGAGTCATTTTTACGTAGCGCGCGCGTATCCCCGACATTGAAACTAACAACGTCCGCGCAGGCAGGGGTTGACTGGGCTACTGGCGGCCGGGCGGCGCGTGCGACGAGTTCTGCTGGCTGGGGTGTGCTGTCTCGTTCTTGAACGCCCCGTCATACGCTGTTGCCATCCTTATCAGTAGCTCAACCCCCGCCTGCCCGGCGGCCGGTTGACCAGCGCGTGCGACGAGTGCAGGAGAGGGTGCGGGCGCGCGGGGGTGTGCAGCGTGCTCGTAGCCGCCCGGCGCGAGCGGTCTGATAAGGATGGCAACAGCGTATGACGGGGCGTTCAAGAACGAGACAACACACCCCAGCAGAACTCGTCGCACGCGCCGCCCGGTCGCCAGTAGCCCCGTCAACCCCTGCCTGCCCGCACGTTAGTTTTAATGTCGGAGATACGCGCGCGCTACGTAAAAATGACTCCCAGGCGACGAAATTCAAATCAGAACTCGAAGAGGAAGTGTTAGAGTTCTTTCGGTGTCATCTTCTTGCGTGCACAAGGGATACCGCCGGAGATTACGATGATAGAGACAATAACTTGTGGAGTCAAACGCGAAACAAAGTAAAAGTGAAACGGACACGTTAAATAATGTGATATGACATGTTTGGAAGCGTGCCTTCATTTGTGTGCAACGCGAAGGTGGACTTGTGCAACAGTTTTGTAGATAAGTAGGTAGAGAGTGTGTAAAAAACTGTTTTAAGTGTGATGGGAAGTTTATAATCTTATTTACCTACATCAGCTTTTCGGAAGAATGCCGTACCTGGTAAGTAATTGCACTTTTAAAACCCTTGTTAGCCTGCCTATTGAGTATCTAGTAGATTAGATAGTGACGAACTAGTCAGCTGATTTCCGTTTTCATTCTCAGTACACGTGGAAAGAGATAGCAATTGTTTTCATTGACTAAGCGACGCATCGTGCGTAATTTGTGAACCACATTATGCAGAATGTAGTCAATGTTTACTTAATTACTGTATGTAATTAACTGGTCCGGGGCACGAAATTTCTTCACAATTGTAATCTGTAAACATAACACTACCTCCCATTAAAGCCGTGGCTAAAAATTATAGAGCACCTTATATATAGTAAGGATAGTAAGGATTTATGTACCTATACACATACAACACAAAGGACAATACATAATTATACAAAAACAGTACTCTGTTTTTCCAGTTTCAATATGTTCCAGTTAGAATATGTGGGGTCTATGAGTACATAGGCCCCACATATTCCAACTGAAATTTCTTCCTGTGGGCCTGTGGCAGGAAAAGAAATAACAATACCGAGACACATAGTGTGTTATACAAATATGATAAAAATCAATTAAAAAAAACAAAATAAAAATAACAATAATAATACCAAAGAAATAACAATAATGATCAATAAAACAAATTGTTGTTTTAATATTGGTATACCTACTTTTATTATTTCTTGCGTTTTTTCACTGGACACGAACCAGCAGCTGTAGCCAAATGCCACTTAGCGCTTGTCTACATGTAGAATAGATAACCAAATTATATGGGATTGACGTAAATTTTGACACTTGTCAGTGTCATTCCCATACATTTAGTTTTCTACTCTCGCTGTAGACAAGCGCTAAAGTGGCGTTTGGCTAAAGGCCCTGCTCACCTTGTAGACTATCTTCTATGTATCTTTCATCTATGTATCTTCCAGACTAGATAATTCATGCTAAGTATGGTCTGTGTTTTGATTTTAAGAAAGCATTCGATAGTGAACAATGACATTTCACTGTTCAAACTTAGTCGTTTAGTATGTTCTCCAAAACCCCCTGAGGTTTTTCTGATGTCTCCCTACGTATTCGTCAACAATTCGTTAGATTGCCATCTACGATTCAAATCCGTACCATACACGCTCCGGAGTTATTCAGGGATCAATCCTCGGACCCCCTGCTGTTTTTGCTTATTATAAATGATCTTCCTCATAACATTACGCCTTTTTATCCCCGAGGGGGTAGGACGCAGAAGTAACACCCACTTTTCACTTTTTATGTTATGAGTCCCATGTAATAGGGAGTGAGCCTATTGCCATATACCGGGCATATTATTTCCAGACTCCGTGCTACTACTGAGATTTTTTGACAAAGCCCAGTAATACTTAGCTCGACCCTGGAATCGAACCCGAGACCCCTTGCCGCAGTCGCAATTGCAACCACTCGGTCAACGAGACAGTCAATGTAAATGATCTTCCCTTAATGCTCAAACATTCCAAATGTCTCCTGTACAAAGGCAAAGTCAAAATCATTTATTTCAATTAGAGCAGGAACGCACTTTTGAACGTCAACAAAAAAAAGTGAAGATATTTTCTCATTCCAAGGTGTAGATTCCTATGGAGGAGAACTAGCAAGAAACTCCATAGGTTACTCTTTTTCAATCGGGTTCACAATACAATTCTCTAGTTACACAGTTTTTTTGGTTCGATTGTGCGAGAACAATGTAACACCAAAATCCAGTCAAAGAGAACGAAAAGAATCTTAAAGACAATAAATAATACAGTCTGGAGCTGACCAGTCCCAGCTGACAGCGCCCGTTCACGAACATAACACGTACCAGCACCGCCCAACTCAACCATATTGTAGGGAATCGAGCGATCCACTGCACGTGCCACCGCCAATGAGATCTTTGAGTGAAGACTCCAAGCTGACATAAATGCATTCTGATAGTCCAATTTAATGCTCTCACATTTACAGTGATTATGCAAGTTAAACAATATACATTTTAGCAACAAAACTGTAATATTTACATGTTTGGATTTCATTAAAACATCTATGTTTTTCGTTATGCTGTGGACTGTGGAGCTGGATCAGCTTGAGTCCAAGCATTTTTATCCTCTATATAACCGTTAAGTTTGTAATATGCTTATCGACATAAAGTTTTTTGTAGGCTGACGACTTAAAAATATTTACTGAAATTAAATCTGAATCGGATTGTGTGGCTCTTCAAGATGACGTTGACACGATCTCTGAACGGGGTAAGGAAAATAAAATGGAATTCAATCTGAGCAAGTGTAGAGTGGTGACTTTTGGTCGAATGCGGCGGCTTACCTATTTACACTGATTATAAATTAGGCTACAGTGGTCAGTGCCGTAACTAGCCTTCTAGGCGCCCGGTGCGAGCTTTCAAAACTGCGCCCTTGAAAAATTTCCTTACCAGGCTCTGACAATAAAATGTACAAATGTGCATGAAAATATAACTGTTTATTGTGTACCAAGTTATAGGTCGGTACTTAGTAGATGTTTTAAGACAATTCGTTGCTGCCATTCCGCCATGAGATCGCGCCGGAGCTCTTCCCGCCACGCACTTATCTGGCGCGGCAGCGGAGTTTCGCCCCGGCGAAGTGCCGCGCGCGCGATACACGTGCGCGAGCACCTTCGCCTCCAGATACCACAGCGGTAATCCGGCAAGGAGGTTCCCCGCCTTCCCGAAGATCGTGCGGTATCCGCGGACCTCTGTGACATCTCTCGCCGGTTTCACTCGCCCCTGTGACCGGGGTAAATGACGGACCTGTCCGTCAGGTGAGCCTCGATTACACGACGGAGGTAGGTAGGCACCCGATGATATCGGAGTGCCTCCAAGATGCAGCTCCAGGGCAGGGAGTTGAAGGCGTTGACGATGTCCAGAGACACCGCCACAACGACCTTACCCCTGGACACTGCAGTCCCCGTCGTCCGGTCCCTAACGCGCATGATGGCGTCCACCGTGGAGCGCCCTCTGCGGAAGCCGAACTGGCCGTCCGACAGGTCCGGCCCAATGTCCGTCAAGTGCACGACCAGGCGGTTCGAAATAATTCTTTCGAAGACTTTCCCCACCTCGTCGAGCAGCACTATGGGCCGGTACGCGGACGGAAAGTCCGCAGGGCGCCCCGTCTTCTGCACGAGGACCAGTTTGCCCGCTTTCCAGAGCAGCGGGAACTGGCCTCTCTCCAAGCATGCGCTATAGAGACCGATTAATCGAAGCCCGAGAGCCTCTGACGCCAGGACCCATGCTTTGCCATGCAAGCCGTCGTGTCCTGGAGCTGTGTTCTTGGCGCGCCCACCCGGCGCACCGCCGCTCTCAGTTCTGCCTCGGTCACCTATGAGACGATGTCGTCGTCGTCGCTATAACCCGCGTCGGGCACCACAGGGGTCATATACGGTGGGATCACCTCCTCTAAGACTTCTGGCCGGAGACTCTGAGTGAGCGGGGGAGCCCAAGCGCGGAGCTTGTCGCGTCGCGTACCATCCGGTACGGGCGTCCCCACGGGTCTCTGTTCAGAGTCCCCAGCATCTCTCGGCGGGCCTCTTCCTTGGCCCGCATTATTTCCGCCTTGAGGACTGCCTTGGCCGCCCTGTATCCCTAGTACAACTTCGCCTCTCTCGCCTCCGCATTCGGATGACGGATGCGGCGCCTGCTGTGCCTAGTGTACTGGCGTCACGCAGCAGTGCACGCCTTGCGTAGAGCTGCCAGCTCTTGCGACCACCAGTACACCTGGCGCTTTTGTTGCCTCGATCGGATCCGGGGCATCGCCACGTCACAAATCCTGGACATGGCGTCCTGGAACCACTTGGCCTCATCGTCAATGTCGGCAGGCCTGACCGGTGGTATCACCCAGACCTGCACGATAGCGGCTTCCAGGAGCAGCTCCCGGTCCAGGTGTTTCAGCGCCCAACGCGGGCCACATGGGGCCTGTTTGACCAGCGGGTCCGCGGACTCGGCGGAGACGTCGAACCGGATATACCGCTGGTCGGAGTACGTCTCCAACTCATCCATGACGTAATTACTACAGCCGCGGTCCTAGAGGCGAGGAGCAAGGCAGCAGCCCGTTTCTCCCTGCGCTACTGCTGCCGTCGCTGCCGCTGCGCCTTCTTGCGGCGCTTACGGCCATCCTTGGCGACTCTCCTCGCCTCACCAGCGATTTGCCACCCACCGCCGTCCTCCGCTCGCGGGGCGGGTTCCACCGCCGCTGCTGCAACTCCAGCCTGCCGGGATGGAGTGCCTCTCCTTTTTTTGTTTCACCCCGCGGGCGCAGGCGCCGCTGGCACAGACGCCCAAAGTTATAGTATAGGTACTTTTGTTTGTGTATGTAATATTGCGAGCAAGACATAAGGTGGATATAGGTACATTTGTCTGGTGTGTAGTGAGTCGTTTGACATGTGTTGTTAACATTAAAGACCTAGGTGTCACATTCGATCATAAGTTAACATTTAATGTTAAGTTTACTTAATCATAAGTTTGGTACTTTTGAAACGTCAACAAATACAAAATAAATAATAGTCTGTCAGTCAGTCCGTCAGTGAAGCTAGGTGAAGCTAGGTGCTCATTCCAAAATGTAGATTCGAATGGAGAAGAACGAGCAAGAAACTCCATTCGTTACTCTTATTAAAAAAGTATGTTCTACAATGTTCTCTGAGACAATTCCAATACTATACGTATATGTGAGAACAATGCAAAGACACGAAACGAGCGTCCTCGAAATCAATCGAGCGTCCTCGAAATCGATCGAGCGTCCTCGTACACTTTCGAGCGTCCTCGAAAACAATCGAGCGTCCTCGAAATCAATCGAGCGTCCTCGAAATCGATCGAGCGTCCTCGAAATTGATCGAGCGTCCTCGAAAACAATCGAGCGTCCTCGAAATCAATCGAGCGTCCTCGAAATCGATCGAGCGTCCTCGAAATTGATCGAGCGTCCTCGAAATTGATCGAGCGTCCTCGTACACTTTCGAGCGTCCTCGAAAACTATCGAGCGTCCTCGAAATCAATCGAGCGTCCTCGAAATCGATCGAGCGTCCTCGTACACTTTAGAGCGTCCTCGAAAACAATCGAGCGTCCTCGAAATCAATCGAGCGTCCTCGAAATCGATCGAGCGTCCTCGTACACTTTCGAGCTTCCTCGAAAACAATCGAGTGTCCTCGAAATCAATCGAGCGTCCTCGAAATCGATCGAGCGTCCTCGAAATTGATCGAGCGTCCTCGAAATCGATCGAGCGTCCTCGAAATTGATCGAGCGTCCTCGTACACTTTCGAGCGTCCTCGAAATCAATCGAGCGTCCTCGAAATCAATCGAGCTTCCTCGAAATCGATCGAGCGTCCTCGAAATTGATCGAGCGTCCTCGAAAATGATCGAGCGTCCTCGTACACTTTCGAGCGTCCTCGAAAACTATCGAGCGTCCTCAAAATCAATCGAGCGTCCTCGAAATCGATCGAGCGTCCTCGAAATTGATCGAGCGTCCTCGAAATCGTTCGAGCGTCCTCGTACACTTTCGAGCGTCCTCAAAAACAATCGAGCGTCTTCGAAATCGATCGAGCGTCCTCGTACACTTTCGAGCGTCCTCGAAATCGATCGAGCGTCCTCGTACACTTTCGAGCTTCCTCGAAAACAATCGAGCGTCCTCGAAATCAATCGAGCGTCCTCGAAATCGATCGAGCGTCCTCGAAATTGATCGAGCGTCCTCGAAATCGATCGAGCGTCCTCGAAATTGATCGAGCGTCCTCGTACACTTTCGAGCGTCCTCGAAAACAATCGAGCGTCCTCGTACACTTTCGAGCGTCCTCGAAAACAATCGAGCGTCCTCGAAATCAATCGAGCGTCCTCGAAATCGATCGAGCGTCCTCGTACACTTTCGAGCGTCCTCAAAAACAATCGAGCGTCCTCGAAATCGATCGAGCGTCCTCGTACACTTTCGAGCGTCCTCGAAAACAATCGAGCGTCCTCGTACACTTTCGAGCGTCCTCGTACACTTTCGAGCGTCCTCGAAATCAATCGAGCGTCCTCGAAAACTATCGAGCGTCTTCGAAATCAATCGAGCGTCCTCGAAATCGATCGAGCGTCCTCGAAATCAATCGAGCGTCCTCGAAATTGATCGAGCGTCCTCGTACACTTTCGAGCGTCCTCGAAAACAATCGAGCGTCCTCGAAATCAATCGAGAGTCCTCGAAATTGATCGAGCGTCCTCGTACACTTTCAAGCGTCCTCGACAACAATCTAGCGTCCTCGAAATCAATCGAGCGTCCTCGAAATCGATCGAGCGTCCTCGAAATTGATCGAGCGTCCTCGTACACTTTCGAGCGTCCTCGAAATCGATCGAGCGTCCTCGTACACTTTCGAGCATCCTCGAAATCAATCGAGCGTCCTCGAAATCGATCGAGCGTCCTCGTACATTTTCGAGCGTCCTCGAAATCAATCGAGCGTCCTCGTACACTTTCGAGCGTCCTCGAAATCGATCGAGCGTCCTCGTACACTTTCGAGCGTCCTCGTACACTTTCGAGCGTCCTCGAAAACTATCGAGCGTCCTCGTACACTTTCGAGCGTCCTCGAAAACAATCGAGCGTCCTCGAAATCAATCGAGCGTCCTCGAAATCAATCGAGCGTCCTCGAAATCAATCGAGCGTCCTCGAAATCGATCGAGCGTCCTCGTACACTTTCGAGCGTCCTCGTAAACTAGCGAGCGTCCTCGTTCCGAGAGTACTCGAAAACATTTTGGAGAGTACTCGAAAGCTATCGAGTGGCCCCGATCACTTTCGAGAGTAACTCGAAATCTATCGTGTATCCTCTAACATTTGAGCGTCCTCGTACACTTTCGAGCGTCCTCGAAATCGATCAAGCGTCATCGTACACTTTCGAGCGTTCTCGAAAACTATCGAGCGTCCTCGTACACTTTCGAGCGTCCTCGAAAACAATCGAGCGTCCTCGAAATCAATCGAGCGTCCTCGAAATCAATCGAGCGTCCTCGAAAGCTATCGAGCGTCCTCGAAATCAATCGAGCGTCCTCGAAATCGATCGAGAGTCCTCGAAAGCAATCGAGCGTCCTCGAAATCAATCGAGCGTCCTCGAAATCGATCGAGCGTCCTCGTACACTTTCGAGCGTCCTCGAAATCAATCGAGCGTCCTCGAAATTGATCGAGCGTCCTCGAAATCAATCGAGCGTCCTCGTACACTTTCGAGCGTCCTCGTAAACTATCGAGCGTCCTCGTTCCGAGAGTACTCGAAAACATTTTGGAGAGTACTCGAAAGCTATCGAGTGGCCCCGATCACTTTCGAGAGTAACTCGAAATCTATCGTGTATCCTCTAACATTTTCCGGTGGCAACAGGAGACGCTTTGGGTGTAGTATCGCGTCGCGATGTCGGGATCTCCGGCCGCGGAAGCGCGAGTCTGCGGACGGCAAGCAAGGATAGCTCACCACCTGACAAGTACCAGACCCGAGCGTACGGCGCGGCGCGTAAGAGGCGGGCCTCAAAGTGCCATCAGACAATAGACGAGGCCCACAAGGATTGTTGCCTTGTTGAAGAGTATGTAGCATACAGGTACTGAGACCCTTTTTTTTGAGGGGGGAAAATCATCCAATGACTCCTCCCGCCCGGGTAAGGCTGAAGGGAGTGTCAGACTCTTACTGACTAAAAACCACCCCGTTCCTACTCCTGCACTTCGAGCCGGAGCCCCGGCAACCCGTTGAGTCTTCCGCGGCTCCGTATCGACATCAGCCCTGTTAGGCCCCATCTGTGGTGGTCTGATGGCTCCTTGAGGCGCGCGCGGAACGCGACGCGTCGTACGCTCGGGCCTGGTTCTCGTCGGGCGGCGAGTCACCCGTGCTCGCCGTCCGCATCTTTGAGCAAGTGTTGGAATGGGGTCGTTTTTAGTTAGGTATTAAGAGTTGTAAGAGTCACTTCCTCAAGAGTCATTTGATGACTTTTTACTCACCCAACAAAAAGGGGGGCGGCATAATCGGTATTTGCAAGCGAGCGCTCGAATAGCTAGCGGCGGGCCTGGACACTCCAATTTTATTTATCTGTATAGATAATAGTTAAATTAAACAAAGAGTTCCTTTTTCTTGTATAGAAGCACTATTTCTATGGATTGTCAGTATGCGTATGTGAGCACCATGTTAGACTTTAAGATTTTTAATTTTATAATTTTACTAAGTTATTAGTATAATGCGTCAAGCGTGTCTTTGCATTGTTCTCACATATACAGTATTGAAATATGTATCAGAGACATTGTAGAACATACTTTTTTAAAAAAGAGTAATGAATGGAGTTTCTTGCTCGTTCTTCTCCATTCGAATCTACATTTTGGAATGAGCACCTAGCTTCACCTAGTTTCACTGACGGACTGACTGACAGACTATTATTTATTTTGTATTTGTTGATGTTTCAAAAGTATCAAACTATGGTTTAATTGAAATAAATGCTTTGACTTTGATTAATTTTTATTCCTTTTACTTAGTGCGGAAATCGTAAGTGCAAGTAGTGCAACATGTCGCGCATTCCTTTCGCTAGAAGAGATTTTAAAAAATAGAAGAGTTTTAATTGAATTCCTGAATTTAGTTTCATAATAATATTGTCCGTTCAATTACAGTTTCATATTTTTCCTTTTTTGATTAAAAACGATATCATTTTTATGTTAATTAATGACCAAGCCCAGACTTTCAGACAGACTACAACAAATGGAGGAGGTTCTCAATTCAACCGTATATATACTTTTTTTATAATAATTATAATTATTTGGTAGACCAACGTTTGACCACTATCTCGCCTAGTGGTAAGCGATGGTGCGGTCTACGATGGAGCACGTCGTCTCATAAGCAACCTATTTACTCGGGCCTTGAAGACTCGCAGGTTAAACTCTTCAGGAAATACCTTCCTGCGTGGGGTACATCTAACCATGAATCGGTGACGCTCGATTGTCATGTGGTACGATGATGGAAAGGACTAGGGGGAATCAAGTTGTGCAATTCCCCCACCCACTCACCGAAATGTAACCGGTATAATACCGAAAGGCTTGCAACCTTGTGCCTGTGTTGGAGGCTGTGAAGCCGGGCCTCCACAAGCGCATCATCGTTGATGAGCCTCTTGGCACGCCTCTCAATGCGCTGTAACACGTCCAGTTGATATTTAGCCGCGCCGTTCCAAAGATGAGAGCAGTAGGTACTCCATACAGGAGCGAACCTGTACTTGGAACAGGCTTTTGTTTCTTTGTTAACATTGCAAGGGTTAAATAAAAAAAAACAAACGTTCAATTTCAACACTTTTTATTCTACCAACAAGCCTCAGAGGTGAACAAAGCAACTTATGACCTAGATTTTAAAGATTTGAATGCGACAATTGTGAACATTTTTTTTAAATCAAATATAAAAAAGGATAAGAAAACTGAAGTAGTACTGACCCACGTGAATCAATGGACGTATGAGTACTGTATTCTGAAAAATAGAACTTGAATACCAATAAAAACCGCCTTCAAAAACATAAACAAATAAAAACTAAAAACTAAAAAGCAAAAAATAATTATTATTGGTCATACGTACTAACATATAACTTTTGTTTGTTTTTGTTTTTGAAGGCGGTTTTTTTATTTTTATTTTATACTTTTTAGTTGAGTACTAGAATATTTTATATTATGTACAGTCCACATCGGTGCAAAGTTTTCATCAATACATATTATTCAAGCTCAAACACCAGGTAGCTACTGTTAACCATTGTTCTCTTAACTATCGTACTACTTCATCATTGGACATTTAGTGACAACCACACCACACTAGGTGTAAAGTTCTCATCAATACAAATTAATCAAACCCAAACACAATATAGCTACTGTTAACCGCTGAGGAGTTCCCTCAACTATGGTACTACTTCCTCATCAGACTCTTATAGGCAATCACATACCACCAGGTATAAAGTCCTCATCAATACAAATTAATCAAACTCAAACACAATGTAGCTACTGTTAACCGTTGAGGAGTTCCCTCAACTATGATACTACTTCATCATCAGACCCTTAATGGCAATCACATACCACCAGGTATAAAATCCTCATCAATACAAATTAATCAAATCCAAACACAATGTAGCTACTGGTAACCGCTGAGGAGTTCCCTCAAGTATGGTACTACTTCATCATCACACCCTTATTGCCCATCGCATACCACCAGGTATAAAGTCCTCATCAATACAAATTAATCAAAACCAAACACAATGTAGCTACTGTTAACCGTTGAGGAGTTCCCTCGACTGCCTATCGGCTCCATCATCAGATCAGCTCCAGACCTTTATCAGATTGTAGTGGTTTTAAATACTTAACGAATAAATTAACAAATGCACTATGCCTATAATTTTTAAAAGTTCCCCTCAGTTTCCTTGGGATTCCATCATCAGATCCTGACTTCATGACAATGGGACCAAATAACAAACCTACCCTATCAAACAAAAAAATAATTTTTAAAATCGGTCCAGGCGTCTTCGAGGAATCGAGTAACAAACATAAAAAAACATACAGTCGAATTGAGGACCTCCTCCTTTTTTTTGAAGTCGGTTGAAAAAACCCTACAATATGGTTGAGTTGGGCGGTGCTGGTGTACGTGTCATGTTCGTGACGGGCGCTGTCAACTGGGATTGGTCAGCTCCAGGCTGTATATTTTTTTACTGTCCTTTAAGGTTATTTTTTTCGATCTCTTTGACTGTATTTTAGTGTTACATTGTTCTCGCACAATCCAAACAACAAAACTATGTAACTAGAGAATTGTATTGTGAACTTGATTGAAAAAGAGTAACCTATGGAGTTTCTTGCTCGTTCTTCTCCATAAGAATCTACACCTTGGAATGAGCAAATAGCTTCACTTAAAATTTTTTTTTGTTGACGTTTAATAGTGCCTTTCAGGGGGCTTACTCTTGAATCCAATTTCGATCGATCGACATTGGTATTGTGAAATTTCGTACTCTTGAGTTGCAACACTAGCGCCGATTGCATCCGTATTGCGTGGATATTGAATAAACTAAATGGTATTGAGTTTGGCTTTACATTCTGTACTCTGAATGCTATTTTGACAGCTCAAATTGTGGTTGTATAGTGTTGACATTGAATAATTATTGAGATTTTATTGGATTGAAATTGCATTGACATTGAAATTGGTTTCAAGAGTAAGCACACTGGTCTAATTGAAATAAATGATTTTGACTTTGAAACCGCATCAAAATCCGTTGCGTAGTTTCAAAGATTTAAGCATACAAAGGGACATAGGGACAGAGAAAGCGACTTTGTTTTATACTATGTAGTGATGCTATTTTTACTTGCTTGTTTGGAGTACTTATAACTCAAACTTTAATCCTTACTAATATTATAAATCTGAAAGTGAGTTTGTTTGTTTGTTCCACCTTCACGCCGTGACTACTCAACCGATTGCTTTGAATTTTTGCAGACGTAAAGTTAGAAGTCCGGATTAAATAATAGGGTACTTTTTAACCCGGAAAAATTGATATTCCCGAGTAAAAACAAAAGTATTGGTATAGATGGCGCTGTGTGTATTTGTATGCTACTTTTTAGTCTTTTGTGACGCGAGCGAAGCCGCGGGTAAAAGCTAGTAATATATAAAATTGTCACGGTCAAATCCGACTCCTGAATTGCACAATGAGTTCCTTCGTATTTTTAGCTCCTGACAATTACTGTCGCAACAGAAAGCACCAGTTATTTGCTGTACCATCTTGCAGAACAGTCAGTACAGCTAAATCCCCGTTACCACACACGATGGAACTTTTAAACCGATTCCTGAATTCAGCGCCAGAGTGTGACGTGTTTTCGAATAAAAGAAGATTATATTTATCGGAATGCTTGAAGTTTTGCGAAAGAGATGAATGAACGATAGTATCTAATAATGTCTAAGTGATTAAATGTGTCGCGGAGAACCTAACGGGTAACCGGGGCTCCGGCTCGACGTGCAGGAGAAAGAACGGTGTTGTTTTTAATCAGTAAGAGTCTGACACTCCCTCCCGCCTCACCCAGACGGGAGCAGCCATTCGATGATTTTCCCCCTTTAAAAAAAAGTGATTAAATGTATTCTTTCTTTCAATTGTAGATTTATTGAATAGTGTAATTAGATTTTGGTCCGGTCTATGCATATAAATAAATACATCTGGTGTGCAAAAAATAACTAGACCTTGTTGCCCTTACCACCACAATATCAAAATCGAAAACCCTTTTTATTATAGACTAGCTTCTTCCAGCGGGTTCGCCCGCGTGCCCGGGGGTAAGTAGCCTTTGTATTATGTCGCGGAGAACCTAACGGGTAACCGGGGCTCCGGCTCGACGTGCAGGAGAAGGAACGGGGTGGTTTTTAGTCAGTAAGAGTCTGACACTCCTTCCCGCCTCACCCAGGCGGGAGCAGTAATTCGATGATTTTCCCTCCTTAAAAAAAAGCCTTTGTATTATACTCCAGATCGTAACCTACCTCTGTTCTCAATTTCATACCGATCCCTTCAGCAGTTTCGATGCGACTGAGTAGTACACATACACACATGCTCACCAATTTTCGCTTTGTAATAGCGGTTCAAGCTAATTTCGACCATCGGTCCTACAGTTATAGCGTAAAGTCACATCGTATGCCTTCTCCCGCCCGGGTGAGGCGGGAGGGAGTGTCAGACTCTTACTGACTAAAAACCACCCCGTTCTTACTCCTGCACTTCGAGTCCGAGCCCCGGTAACCGTTCTCCGCGGCTCCGTATCGGCATCAGCCCTATTGGGCCCCAGCCGTGGTGGTCTGATGGCTCTTTGAGGGGCGCGCGGAACGCGACGCGCCGTACCCTCGGATTTGATTCTGGTCGGGCGGGGAACTACTCATACTCGCCGTCCGCAGGCCCGTGCTTACGATGGCCGGAGATCGTCCCGCGATCCCCAACGCCCGGTGTGTCCTTCGCGACGGCTAATCTGTGAGGAGGTAGCGCTTCGCTGCCTCACGCGTCCCGCCTTCTCCTTAGCTAGCATGACTGCTTCGCAAAAGGAGGAGACGGCATCCCAGGCCTCTTCGCTCCGCATCATGGCCCGGACTAGGGCCGGACGCGAGAAGTCGCCGTCGCCGATCACATCCCTGAGGGCACGGCGGTTCTCAGCCTACGCAGGGCATGCCCCTACAGTGTGTTCCATCGTGACCTCAGCGTAAAGTCCCCTGCGGGTAACCCAATATTCGACAAACTTATATTTGCGTTTGGTACAGTAATCGTGTCTAGAGATCGAGCTGCACAATTAAGTTTGTTTTTTAGTGTATATAGGTTTTCGGGATAAAAACTACTTAGTGTGGTGCCCAGGATATTAAAGTATAAATATATCAAGTTTCATCGAAAATAGACCGACAGTTTTTGCCTGATGCATGAATACAGACGGACAAAAAATTTTTTTAACAACATTTTTGGATTCGGTATCTATATAGTAAGTAACACCCCCACTATTTAATTTTTGAATATTTTCACATAACATAACATCACGCCTTTTATCCCCGAAGGGGTAGGCAAAGGTGCACATAATACCACTGTACCTCTACAATATAACACCCACTTCTCACTATTTATGTTATTAGTCTCATGTAATAGGGTGTGAGCCTATTGCCATATACCGGCCACAGTTCTAGACTCCGTGCTACTACTGTGAATTTTGAAAAAACCCAGTAATACTTTGCCCGACCCGGGAATCGAACCTAAGACCCCCTGCCCGGCAGTCGCACTTGCAACCACTCGGCCAACGAGGCAGTCCAAATATTTTTAATGTATAGAATTATCACTTCTACAATTTTATAATATTATGTATAGATTTTATCATAACTCGGGATTGAACCACTCTCCGACAATACTCAGCAGCCAGCCCCAAGGCAGAAGACAGTAACATAACATCACGCCTTTTATCCCTGAAGGGGTAGGCAGAGGGTGTACATTATGCTACTGTACAATGTAACACCCACTGCAGGAGACAGTAAGTACAAAATAAAACTAAAAAACTCTGAGAATAATATTTTATTATCATTTTTATAACAAAATAAACACCCGACGGTTATCCCAAATGTCTACAGCTATGAACAAATTCGAGTCTTGCATTATAAACGAAATAACATTACGCATCTACCCCACAAGGGGTAGGCAGAGATGGTCATACACTTCGTTCGTTATTATAATTGAGTACTTGCCAACTAGTCAAATTCAATACTTTTTTCGAACTGTCAAAAACGAGAGTTTTCTATGAATTTTATACGGGATTATCTATGGTGACGTCACGTTTTTCTAGCGGCAAACAGCTTACAATTTCTTAAAAATTTGCTGGAAAAATACTAAAATTAAGTTGATCATAAAACCAATTAATGAAAGTGTGATTATATTTTAATATTTGATTGTATTGAATAGTCAAAATAATTTATTTTTGACCGATGAACAGTACCCAATTATAACATAGTTTGAAATACATATTCAATTTATTTTAAAAACTTTCACCCAAACACTGAAGGTTACTCAATTTTAAGTCGTCCATTAAATATCGCCGTCTCTGTCATTTTACAAAGAATTTGTAGAGACAGAACTATGTATACTTAACAGTCTTAAAATTAGTGACGTTTGAGTATTTCGGCGTTTGAATTTGATGCTAAATATTTTCATAATAAGATGTACTGTACATAACATAACATCACGCCTTTTTATCCCCGAAGGGGTAGGCAGAGGTGCACATTTCGGCACTTAATGCCACTGTACAATGTAACACCCACTTTTCACTATTTATGTTATGAGTCCCATGTAATAGGGGGTGAGCCTATTGCCATATACCGGGCACATTTTTCCAGACTCCGTGCTACTACTGAGATTTTTTTTAAAACCCAGTAATGCTTTGCCCGACCCGGGAATCGAACCCGAGACCCCTTGCCCGGCAGTCGCACTTGCGACCACTCGGCCAATGAGGCAGTCTAAAAAAAGAGGACTATAACCTGGACTATAAACTATAATATGTACTGTACATATCTTATTATTTTATTATGCCCTGTTCATAATAAGCTAGTATTTCAGTCGACCAGATAGTATTTAGTGGTTCGCTACAAATCTACTAAATACTCGCGTAGTATGTATGTACTAAATACGGCTTAGGCAGATATTCTGCTGTAGGTTCTCAAAAAAAAGGGGAGAAATTCGTCATTTATCAAATTGTACTTTTTAACTAACAATTTGGCTTCGATTACATCTTTATTTTATCGTGATAAAGTCGATTTTTCTCTAAGTTAATATTAGATGTTAAACCACCTTTCAGATTATAATTTCTTAAACAAAAATTAAGGAAATCATGCTTAAACTCACCGCTAGGGGGCGTTAATCTAACATAGATATCTTTAGAGTATAATCTGTCGTTCTATTAATTAATAAGTAAACATTACAATAATTGAAAGGACTTTTATTCGACAAAAGCGCCACCTAGCGTGAGCAAAAACGATAAATTTAATTGTAATATTTCTATTTCTTTTAACTTACTTATTAATTTGTGCTAAATTACTTCTGGAAGTTGTAGTGTGTGAAAAAATGTATAATAATAAATAATTCATTATTTAACATGTGCTTTCGAAATTTAACAATGCAAAATCTCATTGAAATTAACAAAAATAGATTAGCAAAATATAAACATAATTTTGTTATATAGCTTTGAGCAAATATTAAATGAGCATTATAAATATTTGTGCGTTGCAAAAAGAAGTGAGAAATTCATAAAAAAAGAATATTTTTTTATTTTTAGACATAAGAACAATTTTCGTAGTAAATGCATAACATAATCATACTTTTATTAAAACTTTCGTGAGACATATGCCGGAATACTGAAACGTTACTCAATTTTAAGTCGTGCTTAAATATCGTGCCATCTCTGTCATTTTACTAACAATTTGCAGAGAAAGAACTATACTTAAGCGCGACTTAAAATTAAGTAATGTTTCAGTATTCGGGCAATACTAAAGTAATTATTATAATTTCGGCTTACTCACGTAATTGTTTGACGAGGAACTCGACTAGTTTCAAGCCATGCTAGAGGCTCATATTCATGAGCCGCATTCCGTGACACGCGACGTGGCGACTGTCACACTTCTACTGAATTAGTAGCGCGACGCGTCAAACACGAAAGTAAGTCGAAAACATAGTCATATATTTTTTTAAATTTAAGTTTTTATGTTATTTTCGTTTTATATTTGGATAATGCGTAATAAAAGCTTGTTTTACATGTTTAAAACATACATAATATTATATTAAAAATAAATTACAGTGAATTTAATTCCATTAAATACAATTTCTCGACTATTTTTATTAATATAAAATTATATATAAATAAATGCGTTAATGTGTACAAAAAGCTTTAATAATCACAATTATAATTACATTTTATGTACATTATTACACGAAAAATATAGGGAAATATCGTCATTTATATTGTAATTCGAAAAATGATCATTTTTGAAATGTAAATGATGTCATTAATCCTTTTAATACATCGACATACCCACTGCTGAGCAAAACCTTCCTTCACTGTTTGTCAGTGGTGTCTAAATCTAGATGACGTAATAAATTTAAAACCATTCAATAATTTCAATATAAATGACGACTTTCCTACATTTTTAACAGAAGATCACGAAAATATGAAACCGCAGAAAAATACAACATTATTATTATTTTACAATAAGCCACAAAAATACAACATGTCTGACTTCTTCAATAAAAAATATAAATAAAAAATAATAATTACAATGCATTTACTATTTGTACATTTTTGTGCGAAATCCAAAATAGCGATACCAAAATAAAAAAATATATGTCTTTATTTTTAAGGGGGGAAAATCATCGTATGGCTGCTCCCGCCTGGGTGAGACGGGAGGGAGTGTCAGACTCTTACTAACTAAAAACCACCCCGTTCCTACTCCTGCACTTCGAGCCGGAGCCCCGGTAACCCGTTAGGTTCTCCGCGACAAAATATTATGTCTTAAGGCCGATTTTACCAACGCCAGCTAAATTTTAACTGGGCAATAACTTTGAGTCTTTGACAATTCTTCCATACTAAAGACGGTCGTATGTCTACTTTTATATTCTACAGTTAAGAATTAACTGGTGATTGAAAAATCGACCCTTAGTCAGTGGGTTACGATTTAAACCCCATTTTCAGGTTTCTGAAACCTGGTAAGTACCAGAATTTTTTATTACTTTTGTTTTTGCAAATTATTCTCAAAACTTTCTATAAATCGCTCGTTTTTCAATTCTATCTTTTCTCTTTTTATATGTTTCAAAATCTAAATTTGAATTTTACAATTTTTAAACGAAATATCGAACGATAAGAGCCTCAATTAAGCTGTTAAAATAGTCACTAAGGAACATTATCTAGAGTGACATAAAAATTGTCACAATGGCGATATAACTGCATCATTATGTATTATAATGGTTACACAAAGGTGAGAAAATGTCATATGTTAGTGACATAATGACATAACAATGTCACTATCTAGACGTCAATGTGATATGATCTCTCTCCGGTAGTGTCGGTCTGTCGTCCCATTAGGTTCAGAGGGGGGGGGGGGGAACAGAGAGTGCACCTGTGTTTGCGCACTATAGTGTCTCCTTCTCTCTCCGGTCGTGTCGGTCTGTCGTTCCATCGGATTCAGAGAGTGGGGGGAACAGAGAGTGCACCTGTATTTGCGCACTATAGTGTCTTTTTCTCTATCCGGTCGTGTCAGTCTGTCGTCCCATTAGGTTCAGAGAGTGGGGGGGAACAGAGAGTGCGCCTGTGTTTGCGCACTATAGTGTCTCCTTCTCTCTCCGGTCGTGTCGGTCTGTCGTTCCATTGGGTTCAGAGAGTGGGGGGAACAGAGAGTGCACCTGTGTTTGCGCACTATAGTGTCTCCTTCTCTCTCCGGTCGTGTGTCGTTCCATCAGATTCAGAGAGTGCGCCTGTGTTTGCATAATATAATGTCTCCTTCTTTCTCCGGTCGTGTCGGTCTGTCGTTCCATCGGGTTCAGAGAGTGGGGGGAACAGAGAGTGCACCTGTGTTTGCGCACTAGTGTCTCCTTCTCTCTTCGGTCGTGTCGGTCTGTCGTTCCATTGGATTCAGAGAGTGAAGGGAACAGAGAGTACACCTGTGTTTGCGCACTATAGTGTCTCCTTCTCTCTCCGGTCGTGTGTCGTTCCATCAGATTCAGAGAGTGCGCCTGTGTTTGCATAATATAATGTCTCCTTCTTTCTCCGGTCGTGTCGGTCTGTCGTTCCATTGGGTTCAGAGAGTGGGGGGAACAGAGAGTGCACCTGTGTTTGCGCACTATAGTGTCTCCTTCTCTCTCCGGTCGTGTGTCGTTCCATCAGATTCAGAGAGTGCGCCTGTGTTTGCATAATATAATGTCTCCTTCTTTCTCCGGTCGTGTCGGTCTGTCGTTCCATCGGGTTCAGAGAGTGAAGGGAACAGAGAGTACACCTGTGTTTGCGCACTATAGTGTCTCCTTCTCTCTCCGGTCGTGTCGGTCTGTCGTTCCATTGGGTTCAGAGAGTGGGGGGAACAGAGAGTGCACCTGTGTTTGCGCACTATAGTGTCTCCTTCTCTCTCCGGTCGTGTGTCGTTCCATCAGATTCAGAGAGTGCGCCTGTGTTTGCATAATATAATGTCTCCTTCTCTCTCCGGTCGTGTCGGTCTGTCGTTCCATTGGGTTCAGAGAGTGGGGGGAACAGAGAGTGCACCTGTGTTTGCGCACTATAGTGTCTCCTTCTCTCTCCGGTCGTGTGTCGTTCCATCAGATTCAGAGAGTGCGCCTGTGTTTGCATAATATAATGTCTCCTTCTTTCTCCGGTCGTGTCGGTCTGTCGTTCCATCGGGTTCAGAGAGTGGGGGGAACAGAGAGTGCACCTGTGTTTGCGCACTAGTGTCTCCTTCTCTCTCCGGTCGTGTCGGTCTGTCGTTCCATTGGGTTCAGAGAGTGGGGGGAACAGAGAGTGCACCTGTGTTTGCACACTAGTGTCTCCTTCTCTCTCCGGTCGTGTCGTTCCATCGGGTTCAGAGAGTGGGGTGGGACAGAGAGTGCACCTGTGTTTGCGCACTATAGTGTCTCCTTCTTTCTCCTGTCGTGTGTCGTTCCATCGGATTCAGAGAGTGAGGGGAACAGAGAGTACACCTGTGTTTGCGCACTATAGTTTCTTTTGCGCAATGAGAAAGTCTAGTTAGACTGGCCATCATGATTGAAATCGACCGGGAGATTTAATATTATAATTTAGATGTCAAACTTTTAGATTGATAAATACTTTTTTATAGCATAGGGTGATAAGCAGACGGATCACCTGATGATAAGCAATCGGCGTCGCCCATGGATACCAGAGGCATTAGTACGAGTATCTTTTACTAAGTAATCGTTACGAGTACGCGTTCGGCGTTGTGATTGGCCGGCTATAATGAACCAACCAATCAGAGCGCCAGCAAGGTTTCGTTTCTATTACTTTAAACGTAATGGATACTCGTACTCGTTTCTGGCCTTTTGGAGATGTATTATAGAATACTATGACGATAATATTATGTCAAAATAGATTATAATGTCTATTAAATATAGATACTACACAAATCTCTATTTAATTTAGTTTTTTAATAGACTTAAGTCTTTAATTGCTTTAGTAAAGCTTTTAGAATCAAATCTACAAGTATATATATAGAGTTATGTATGTATGTATGTATGTACAGTTACCCAAGTTTTTTTTATATGGAAGTAAGATAATAAATATTTACTCAGTATGAGTATATTATTAATTGATACCGGGTACAATTCCAGACTCGATGATATTATAGAGAATTTTGGTACACAAAAATCCCAATAACACTTCGTCGGACCTGAGTATCGTACAGACCTCGAGATCGGCAGTCGCATATGCGACCACTCAACCAACAAGGTAGTAAGTAGAAATAACTATTAGGATACTACCCTATTGTCATGAATACAATAAAATGTATGAATATAAAAAAACCAATTTCACAAGTCATGAATTACTTTGGCATACAGAGCAATGAGGTTTCAGGTTCGATAGCAGAGTCAGGCAAAATATTATTGATTTTCGATGAAGATTTTCAATGACAAAACCGATAACCGAGTTCGGAACTTTGTCCGGTATGTGACAATAGGTATCAACATCTATTAGAATGAGAATTATAATATAATTGATGAAAATTGAGAATATTGTAAATTAAATAGTTAAGAGTGAACAATATGGCAAACCCATTAAGAGGATCATCCATAAATTACGTCACACGTAAAGGGAGAGGGGAAGGGGGTCGACCCAGTGTGTCTGACAAGTTGGAGATGCATCCTAAACTTCGTGACGTCACAATTGAAAAACTATTATAATCTGTGAATCTGTTATGTCACATGTAAAGGGGGGGAGAGGAGAGGGAGGGGGTCGACAAAGCGTGTCTGTGACAAGGGGAGAGATGAATTCTAAACTTCGTGACGTCACAATTGAAAAACTATTATATTACGTGAATCTGTTATGTCACACGTAAAGGGGGGAGGGGAAGGGGTCGACGAAGTGTGTCTGTGTAACAAGAGGGAGAGATGAATCCTAAACTTCGTGACGTCACAATTGAAAAACTATTATAATTTGGGAATCTGTTATGTCACACGTAAAGGGGGGGGGGAGGGGTTCGAGGAAGTGTGATTGTGTAACAAGGGGGAGCGAGGGATCCTAACCTTCGTGAAGTCAATTTAAAAAACTATTATAATCTGTGTTAATACGCCAATTTTAAACTGTTATTATTTTAAGGAAAACCTCAAAAACATAGTATACAACTATATCTGTGTAATAATAAGACACCAATTACTTTGTCAACCACTCGCTCTACTTGTTTGAATTGATTTCAATATTATTAAAAAATAATTATTAAAGCTGATTACGAAATAGCTATTTTCACTTAATCATTTCCATGTGTATTTTTTTTATGGAATGGCCAAAAACGAGCAGACGGACCACCTGATGGTAAACAATCGGCGTCGCTCATGAACACCTTGAACACCAGAAGCGTTACAGGTGCATTACCGGCCTTTTGGGGATTAGTAATTTGAGGATTGTTGGGGATTCTAGGATTTGCAAAATGTTACGGCACTCTACAGAGGGGGTTTTACAAATGTGACAAGGACGGGGGAAGGGGTAAAAATCACGAAATTCGTATGACGTAATTCATGACCCCTTACGAGGGTAAGCCCTTAGTCCATCGGTATCCTGTTAGGGACTGTTAATGTCACTGTTTTGACAAAACTGTCAATTTTGCAAAATAACATTTGGACCAAGATATTCTCAAAATTTTCAACAATTATGTTATGAGTCCCATGTAATAGAGTACTTATACATATTGTCAAAGATACCATTAAAAACCGGAGTATAATACATTAGTCACCACCCCTATTCTTTCGGCGGGTGTCATATACCCGACTGAGGAGATTATAGCAAACACCTCCTATGACATAGTCCAGCAGTGCACTGTGACGGTTTGTTGGTGGTGACTATTAGGCTGATTATAGTGTCCGCCGATGGCACGAGCACCGTCAGGTCAGGTCAGGGAAATTGGGGGTCAGCGCTGACCACCATGCGCGCAGATGGCTACACATCATTCAAAAACGCTTACTAGAAGTTCATATATCTCATCTCATCAGCGCTGTCGGTGCACGTACTCTCAGCATCGCACTTAAACCAGTTTTAAACTAAGAATTTCATAATCAAATATAAATAACACTTTGCCATACCCAGTGATCGAAATCGAGAAATCGTGATCGACATTTAAAAAATTTTACATCGAAAGGATGGTGTTTGTAAACTCATTAAAATTGGCTTTTAGTCGAATTATTATTTTCCAGTATATTTTGTTCATAATCCTAACCAAATTGACTGAAAATTTTACATTATTGAGACCATATTTCATTTATTTTTAGTTAAATTCCTGATAGTCTAACTAACAGATCATATTTTGACTTATCTTGCCTTGCCTGCCTCCTATCAGGAGGCACAACCAACTGCCACAATTGGGTACTTTTTTTTAAAGGGGGGAAATCATCGAATGACTGCTCTCACTCTGCTCTGCTCAAAGTGGTTCTTTCCTCAAAAGGCCACTACAGAAAGAACTTGCACGGTTCTCACACATAATCTTTTTATACATATTTGTCTGAACTTTAAAAGAGACGGGCCTCTGAGTTTGTTTCGGCATTTCTTCTCAGAGTAGTCAGTTAGGAAATGTCGACCTCATCGTTCGCTTGATAAAATTGACGTGTAAAAGTGCTGCCTTGTAGCCTATTTGCAGAAATAAATTCACTTGTCACTTGTTCACTTGTTTCTCGCCTGGGTGAGGCGGAAGGGAGTGTCAGACTCTTACTGACTAAAAACCACCCCGTTCCTTCTCCTGCACGTCGAGCCGGAGCCCCGGTTACCCGTTAGGTTCTCCACGACACAATTGGGTACTTGCCAACTAGTCAAATTCAATACTTTTTTTGAACTGTCTAAAACTACAGTTATCTATGAATTTTGTACGAGATTGTGTGTGTTGTGACGTCACGGTTTTTTAACGTAAAACAACATACTTATTTCTTACAAATTTGTTGGAAAAATACTAAAATTAAGTTGGTCATATAATCAATTAATGAAAGTATGATTATTTTTTAATACATCATTGTATTGAACAGTCGAAATAATTTATTTTTGATTAAGAAAAGTACCCAATTCTAGCATACCTCTTTCGCTTCGTTTACATTCATCAAAATATATCTATCAAATACGTTATCAGAAACTTAATCGACAATTATGAAATAGGTCTTTAATAAAAATAAATATAAATAATATTTATAATGTCTACTCAATGTTAAAGTGATTATTTATATTATTTTATAATATAATATAACAGTAATGTACACAATTGATTAACATTTTTAATACATTATTATGGAATTATTATTGACTTGGAATTTCATTTAATTACATCTAAAAGTTCATTAGAGATAATTTGATAATACAACATTAACCTTTTGACCGACGCGGTCTCGACTATAGGCGACAAACTAAATGTATTTAAAAAACAAACAATATAGTCGATAGCGGCGTTCAAAAGATTCAAATTCATTAAAAAAATAAAAATGTGCCGTAAGATGTTAAAATCAAATCGAAATTTCGGCTAGAACTAGCAGTAATACACTTTACACTCTTTGCGCAAACGTTTACACAAATTGCGCTAACTTTGCGCAAACTTTTAGACAAATTGCGCTAACTTTGCGCATATTTAGCGCAAATGTTTAAACTCAGAATTTATCTCCAATCAACTTTTAAACAAATCCTGTTAATAATATTAAGTATTAACCTATGAAATATCCATTGTATCATAGAATTTGAAAATCAAAATATTTATTTAGTAGACAGAGGGCCGACGTTACCGCATTTAGCCCTGATAGGTTGGTTTATTAGATCAGACCAATCAGAGGCTTTAGTATAGGCTTTGATATACGTTACGCGTTCGGAGCTCTGGCCGGCGCCAATGTACCGACCAATCAGAGCGCCGAACGCGTACTCGTTACTCAGAGTCTCAGAGTGCATCACGTCATTAACGTGTCGATCACTTTGAACGTGACAAACTGTACTATGCTCTAAGAGGTGAACATAGGTATACAATATAACATTTATTACTAGTTATTATACGAGTTCAATATAACAACTCAAGCCAATGGTAATGTCATAGGTTTATAAGTAATATTATCATATTACTTTCTATTCAATATCATAACATTTGCAATTCGTTCGCTTACAAAATGTAGTCTATTTAAAACTAGCTACGGTGGTTATACCCCCTTCCCGACTATACTAATACTAATCCCCGTACCCATCGTTAACTAACGCTCCCGACATCGGCTGAAATAAATAAAATTCATTTATAAGTCATTTTTAATATTAAATATTACTCATTACGAATTTGCTGATTAATGACATTAATAGGGTAGTAAACAGTATATGAAAATTAAAAATATAATTAGTCCGTCAGGTAGATAATGAAAAAATATTAGACACTTTTTTTTAACAACATTGCCCCACATTAGCTTTTCCTCCTGTGTCGTGGGTGCGTTTACAAACATACACGTTCACATACACAATGACACCCAGACCCGAAACAACAATTTGTGGATCACACAAAGTGTTGTTCCGTGTGGGAATCGAACCCACGACACGTTGCTTGGCAGCAGGTTGTCCAGCCACCGCGCCAACCGTGCAATCTTAATAGAAAACAATACTTAGATAAAACGGTGTTAAGTTTAGGAGTGGGAGTTCGTTACGTTACGCTACCCTATAAAATGTAATAAATCATGACGTCACACTATATTTTAAATCAATATATCGGCTAAAGTATTTAATTTTGTGAGAAAAAAAAATACGTGTCTAATGTTTTAAAATAATCTACCAGACGGACATTAAAATAAAATTTAGAATACTACCCTATTTCAAAGCAAATAAAAGATTTTAAATCAATCAATATTACGGAAAGGCAGACACATTTTATACAACATAACATAACGTTTATCCCCGAAGGGGTAGACAGAGGTGCACATTACAGCACTAAATGCAACTGTATAATGTAACACCCACTTTTCACTATTTATGTTCTCATAATATGTTTATGTCCCATGTAATAGGGGGTGAGCCTATTGCCATTTACCGGGCACAATTCCAGACTCCGTGCTACAAGAGTTTTTTTTTTAAACCCTTAAAAACCCAAAGTACTTTGCCCGCCCCGGGAATCGAACCCAAGACCCCTTGCCCGGCAGTCGCACTTGCAACCACTCGGCCATCGAGGCAGTCGACACAGAGAAAGATTTTATTTCTTTTAATTTATTAAAAATAACAAATTCAATTAGATGAATAATATACGAAGCGTGGCAACACTGTCTGTGTCGATTTATGATAGTATATTAAATACATCAGAGGGCAAACACGAAAAACTAACGTATTCGTATCGTAACAGTATCGAGCGCGTTCGGCGTTCTGATTGGTTGGTTCCCTTGAGCCGGCCAATCAGAGCGCCGAACGCGCTCGATACTGTTACGTTACGAATACGATAGTTATTCGTGCTTGGCACTCAGTATATTAAATAATATAGTATTTAATATACTATCATAAATCGACACAGACACTGGCAACATTATAATGTCAACCACATAGCTGAACATCGATGGTCTCTCCCGGTGCATTCAATTTAAAAAAGTAGAAGAAATAAAATTACCTGTACACATTTTACAACTATGTCGCATTGTTGAACGTTGAAACAGGAGTATCGGGTTTCTTTTCTGAGACCTCCTGAAATAAGCATACAAAAATATGCATTAAAACTAGATATGCACCGAATATTCGGTTACTATCCGGTATCCGGCTTATCCGGCCGTTATTTACCATCCGGCCGGATACCGGATGGTAATGTACTACCCGGCCGGATACTGGATAGTAAACTTGGTAGATTTTATAAATGAAATCTAAATAGAGACACAGTTGTAATTGATTTTTTTTTTATTAGTATAATCAATTGTAACTTTTTATACTAACAAGTCAAAACCTGCACGGCGAGCGGCGTGGCGGTATGCGACACGCACCTATGAAACTCAAAATGTAGGTATCACACTGCCGACCAAATATTTGGCGGCCGGATACCACATATTCGGCTGGTAGTCAGGCCGAATATCCGGTACCCGGCCAAACAACTATTCGTTGCATCTCTAATTAAAACTTTTATTCAGTGATCGCGCGTGTACTGCTGTTATAGGTATGATGCCTATAACATAACATTACGGCCCCCGTTTCAATCCCCGAAGGGCTAGGTAGAGGTGCACAATATGTATAATGTAACACCTATGTGCCAGACATAATTTCGCCGACCCGGGAATTGAATCCGAGACGTATTGGTTGGCAGTTACTTTTGCGGCCACTAGATTAATGGGACGGTCTAGTTGTTAATTTAAATTGTTAATGTTTCTATGATAATATAATTATAGTTTGACTAGTTGACTGTAGAGATCGATCTAATAAGTTTTCCATTTGAATAGCAGTAATTAAACAAACATAAGCAGACCGCAAATTACACTTTTGTGTACTTTGATAACGCATCTAACCAACATTTCTGTTCACTTATAATCCTTACTAATATTATAAATCGGAAAGTGAGTTTGTTTGTTTGTTCTTTAGAGAACAGAGAGTATAGTTCCCTAAGATCGGAAAAGGAGGATCCTCCGACCAGGCGAGGTGATCGTGCCTGGCGGGCTTTCTGCCCAACAGTTGTTCGTTGGGATTTTCTATCCGTGTTTATTCGCTTGTAAACTTTGCATGCGCGATGTAGGATTCTTGTGACGTCATCCGTTGACATGTGGCATGCGTCGCCACAGTTCCGCTTTCACGCCTTAACTACTAAACCGATTGCTTTGATTTTTTGCAGACGTAAAGTTAAAAGTCCGGATTAAATAATAGAGTACTTTTTAATCCGGAAAAATTTGATATTCCCGAGGAAAAACAAAAGTATTGGTATAGATGGCGCTGTGTGTATTGGTATATGTCACATAGGCTACTTTTTATCCTTTTGTGACGCGAGCGAAGCCGCGGGTAAAAGCTAGTAAATAAATAAAATGATTTGTCATGAAACTCACGTCATCTTTAAGTTCAGCGACATGTCCGTTACGCAGTGACTCTCTGAGCGTGTCGTCGTCATCATCGTCCGTTGGCACGTCGTAGAACTCCTCGCTGTCCAGCTCGCCATCTGTTCCTGGAAGAATATCACCTTGTATTATATATCTGAGGGTTTTTTTATACATTTCATGGACCCACGTTTGACCACTATCTCGCCTGGTGGTAAGCGATGATGCGGTCTACGATGGAGTACGTCGTCCCATAAGCAATTCACTGGGGCCTTGAAGACACCCGGGTATGTGTCTTGAGTAAAACAACAAAATGTGGTAGGAATTGAGCAAAAGTGGTAGAAGAATTTTCTATATTCGGTATTTTAAAATTAATTCGACCCTGTTAAGCAGAAAAGATCCAGCCCACAGAAGTTTAAAGTAATCATATCGAGGGGTAACGGACTATTTGGTTTAAGCGATATTTTGGTCGATCATCATCATCATCATCAACAGCCGGAAGACGTCCACTGCTGGACAAAGGCCTCCCCCTTAGCCCTCCACGTCGAACGACAACTCGCCACCCGCATCCACTGGCTCCCCGCAACTCTGGCGATGTCGTCGGTCCACCTAGCGGGAGGCCTGCCCACGCTTCGTCTTCCGGTCCGTGGTCTCCACTCAAGGACTTTCCTGGCCCATCTGCCGTCAGTCCTTCGAGCGACGTGGCCTGCCCATTGCCACTTTAGTCTGCAGATTTTGCGAGCTATGTCGGTAACTCTTGTTCTTTGGCGAATTTCCATATTTCGGATTTTGTCGCGCAAAGAATTTGATCGATATTGAGTTATATATATATTCGGAATCAGTTAATTTTTATCCGTACCTATCCAGAAGTATAAAGTAATTATATCCTATTCAATAGGTACTATGCTATGTCATAAGATTTTTTTATTATCAGCCCAACATTAAACTTCATTTACTCAAAAGTAATAAAATGTGGGCTGGATCTTTTATGCTTAACAGGGTCCAATTTAGATTTGTAGCAAGAAGTTGCGTCTTTAAAAACATACCCCAAAAAGATGATTCTTGAATTTTAAGTAGTGTTCTAGTATTTTCTCAATCAAGCATTTCCCCTCCTGACACTGATTGCTTACCATTAAGTAATTCATTTTCTTGTTTGCCGATCCCACATTGATACAACTAGAAGTTAAAAGTACCACAACTTCTTTCTACTTCTCCCATCTACTTATCATAAAGAATCGGAAATTAACTAAAAATCGCGGGTTACACACGTGAATACATTGAGAAAAGCTCTACTAGGCGATGCGATGTCGCGATGTCGTGCAGCCTAAAACGCATCGCTGAGTAGGCGACATGAGATGTACGCTGCTCATGAGTCATGAGGAAGAGCCCCTCTGTGGCTCGAAACTAGTAGAGCTTTTCTCAGTTTGTACACGTGAGTAACCCGCGACTTTTTTGTCTCACACATAGTTATTATAAAACTAGCTTCTGCCCGCGATTTCGCTCGCGTTCCCGTGTGTTAAAAAGTGTAATTCTAGACCATAATCTATCCCAGATCCAAATTTCACCAATATCTCTTCAGCCGTTTTGACGTGATTGGGTAACAAACATACACACATACATACAAACACATAAACACATAAACTCACAAACTTTCACATTTATAATAGTATTTATTTATTTATATATGCTTTTTAATTATACCCATTTAAGTAGCTCAAAAAATATGCAATTCGATTAATATGCGTACAATTGGCGGTCTTGTCACACAATGGTGATTTCTTCCAGACAACCTTTGAATGGAAATATTAGTATTTTTTTTCTATAGCATAAGCCAGTAAACGAGCAGACGGATCACCTGATGGTAAACAATCGGTGCGTGTGCGTTACCGGCCTTTTGGGAATTGGGAATTTGAGGATTGTGGAGGATTCAGGGATTCGGGAGACGGGGACTAGGGAGGGGGGTAATTGGGCCTCCGGTAACCTTACTCACACAACGAAACACAACACAAGCGTTGTTTCACGTCGGTTTTCTGCTCGGCCGTGGTATCACTCCGGTCGAGCCGGCCCATTCGTGCCGAAGCATGGCTCTCCTACACTTAAGTATGATCTTAAAAGATTCTCACCCAATACAGACTGGTAATCCGTAAAGTACTCGGAATCGGATGCGTAGCTCTGTTCCGCGACCTCCCCACTGTCGCCGGCAGCCGCCTTCTTCGCTGAGCGGTCTCTGCGAGCCTTCCTCTGTTTGATACGACGTAGATTACTGGAAGTCAGAAGATTTTGACATATTAGTTAATCTATATATATATAAAAGAAAGTCGTGTTAGTGACACCACTTATAACTCAAGAATGGCAGAATAGATTTGGCTGAAAATTGGTAGGGAGGTAGCTTAGAGCCAGGAGACCGACATAGGATACTTTTTAACCAAAAATTTTTTTACTCTTTTCCGAAAATCACGAACGGGGACGGGAAAAAATGGGATGGTACGCGTACGAAGTCGCGGGCAGAAGCTAGTTTTATCTAAATACCAGCTGTTGCCCGCGACTTCGTCCGCGTAGAATATTGATTTCTGGCAGAATTTAGGCTTTTGAATTAGTCTATCAAGTAATATTCTACGGTAACGAATGTCATTAGAATTGATTCAGTACCTAGTATAGGGCAGGGCTCCTACCCAGTAAATGATAGCGTGATAATATGTAGCCTATATGTTGACCCGACCTGTTAGTCATATTCATGCAAAATTTGATGTAAATCCATGCAGTACTTTTTGAGATCATCCCGGACATACATACAGATAAACCGACAAAAATTCTAAAAACCATATTTTTGGCTTCGATATCCATTATAGATCACGCCCCAAGTATTAATTTAAAAAAATAATCAATTTACAGTTTTGACTTTTCTAAGATTTTATTATGTTTATATAAGATAGATTGTACAAAAAAAATGTATAGGGTAGATGCCTAATTTTTATTTTAATATCCGTCTGGTAGATTATTTTAAATCATTAGACACGTATTTTTTATTTTCTTACAGAAACGAATATTTTCGACGATATATTGATTTGAAATGTCACCTGACGTCACTTCTATGAACATTTTATACGTAGAAATGAATTTTTAGCCCCCGCTCCTAAACTTTGATTCGTTTTATCTAAGTATTGTTATATTATACGACAAAATAAAAAAATACGTGTCTAACATTTTTTTAATTACCTAACTTGCGGACTAATTAGATTTTATTTTCATACCCCGTTATCATCCCAATTATAATTGATAGTACTTACGCTTCTTTCTGTAGGTCTCTCAGAGATTCTAGTTCTGTCCTCATAGAAGCTACTTGTTTATCCAGTCTCTGTACTTCTCTCACTGTAACACAATAATAAATATCATAATAAGCGATGTCACCATTCCCCATGACGAGAACCTCGTGAAAGCTGAGAAAGATAAACAAATAACATATCTAGACATACTTCACGACGTTGTCGACATGTTGAGTGTGGATTCGGCTATCATTGTGCCGATAGTCGTGTTCGTGTCGGCCAATGGGTTAATACCTAAAAGCCTCGACATCCACCTAAGGAAGCTAGCGTTAGGTGGATGGATCAAGGGCCTGATACAGAAGGCAGTTCTCCTTGAAACATATCGTGAGGAGATTTCTGTCTCTGGAGCCCTAACCACCGGTAACTTGGACCATGCTCCCGCTACTGGTCGGCTCCTATTTTAATTTTTTTTTTTTTTTGTTGTTTGTAAGTAATATTTAAACTGTCAAACACCAAGCAGTCACCGGTGACCGCAACCTATTGTTCTTTAATTGTGTCTATAAATGCGGTACTCGACGAGTTAAAAATGGAATCTTACATAACATCACGCCTTTTATCCGCGAAGGGCTAGGCAGAGGTGTACATTATGCCACTGTACAATGTAACACGCACTTTTCACTATTTATGAGTCCCATGTAATAGGGGGTAAGCGTATTGCCGTATACCGGGCTCAATTCCAGACTCCGTGCTACTACTGAGATCTTTTTTAAAAACCCAGTAATACTTTGCCCGACCCGGGAATCGAACCCGAGATACCTGAGACCACTCGGACAACGAGGCAGTATAATAATGTCATAAAATAATATTTAGAATTAGCGACCCGCCCCGGTTTCGCACGGGTGCCGTATGACTGTATTATACATACAAACCTTCCTTGAGAATCACTCTATCTATTAAAGAAAACCGCATCAAAATCCGTTGCGTAGTTTTAAAGATCTAAGCATACATAGGGACAGACAGACGGCGGATAGAGACTTTGTTTTATACTGTGTAGTGATAGAATAACTAATACAAATGTTGAGAACACTTACACCCATCCTTAAATGTTTGTATATAAATATTATCCAAGTTTAGTAGTTACCTACTTGTCAATCTTACTTATATAAATTAACATTAATTTACATTTTAACCTAAAGTAAATAATACAAGTATTAAGGTGATATCAGACGGTTCATATTGTCTTTCATTCGGCATCAGTCTGACGTACGTACGTACCAGGGTTGTTGCAAATATTGGCCAATCAAAATACATATATTTCGTTTCATAACAAATCGTCTATCAATATTGCAAGCAAAGTACCTATCCTGTCACCTCTGCCTGCAAGCGTCCCTAGCGAACAGTTATTCAGCAGTGCCGGCATTATAGACAAACCTACCCGCAATAGACTGCAAGCTGAAAAAGCAGTTCAGTTGTTGTTTTTAAAATACAACTTGCCGTTAATAGAATTCCAGTATTAATAATAATTTATTACTTAACTAGTTTTTACGTATTTGTTGATTCTTTAAAAAGTAATAGAATTACTTATAGAATAGTCATAGATTTTACTTTATTATAAAGTTATAGAATTATTAAATAATATCTTTTATTAAAAGTAGATCGATGAAAATTTAATATTTTACCTACCTAAAAAAATTTATAAAATTGAGTAGGTATAAAAAAACTTAAAATCAGCGTCAGCATCAGTATCAGCTGATGTAAATTACAATAAATCAGCATCAGCATCAGCATCCGCTGATGTGACAAAATCCTGCATCAGCAACAACCCTAGTACGTACCGCACGGCTCTTTGTGTGATCCACAGATTGTTGTTCCGGGTCTTGGTATCTTGGTATCTTGGTTTGTGTGAATTTGTAGATCCTTACTAATATTATAAATCGGAAAGTGAGTTTGTTTGTTTGTTCCGACTTCACGCTGTAACTACTAAACCGATTGCATCGAATTTTTGCAGACGTAAGTAGTCTGGATTAAATAATAGGGTACTTTTTATCCCGAAAAAATTTGATATTCCCGAGGGAAAACAAAAGTATTGGTATAGATGGCGCTGTATGTATTGGTATATGTCACATAGGCTACTTTTTATCCTTTTGTGAAGCGAGCGAAGCCGCGGGTAAAAGCTAGTATGTTTATAAACGCACCCACAGCACAGGAGAAGATCGTAGTGTGGGGCAACATTAAAAAAGAAAAAACTATCACACAAAATGATACGTCTGAACTTAGAATGAAAACAAGGGCGCAGAATCAATTCATCAGTGAAACGATCCAACAATGTTGTACTAAAAATGACATAACATAACATCACGCCTTTTATCCCCGAAGCGGTAGGCAGAGGTGCACATCATACCACTGTACAATGTTACACCCACTTTTCACTATTAATGGTATGAGTCCCATGTAATAGGGGGTGAGCCTATTGCCATATACCGGGCACGGGCACAGTGGCCAAGTGGTTGTTGGTGGTTGGCCGAGTGGTCGCAAGTGCGACTGCCGGGCAAGGGGTCTCGTGTTCGATTCCCGGGTCAGGCAAAGTATTACTGGTTTTTTTTTATTCTCAGAAGTACAAAAAATGAACAAACAAAAAACTCAGAATGAACTGTCTGCCCAGGGACAACTTTTACTTGCATTAGTGGTCAAACGTCGGACTATTAAAAAATTAAAAATTAAAAAAAATGATTTATCATTTACTAGGGTGAATATTCATTCGAGTGAACCGTCTGATATCACCTTTATGTAATACTAGCTTTTACCCGCCGCTTCGCTCGGGTCACAAAAGAATAAAAAGTAGCCTATGTGACGTATACCAATACATACAGCGCCATCTATACCAATACTTTTGTTTTTCCTCGGGAATATCAAATTTTTCCGGGTTAAAAAGTACCTTATTATTTAATCCGGACTCCTAACTTTACGTGTGCAAAAATTCAAAGCAATCGGTTTAGTAGTTACGGCGTGAAAGTGGAACAAACAACGAACTCACTTTCCGATTTATAATATTAGTAAGGATGATTGTATTGTACTAGCTGTAACCTTTGTCTATCCAAGGATTTGAACTTTGAACTGTTAGGTTTGAACCTGTGTTAAGTCTTAAGCATTAAAATAATTTTTTTTTTCAATTCCCCACACTTTTATTTTCTCTTGTATTGTGGGTGCGTTTACAAACATACAAGTTCATATACACATTAAATAATCGTATTGTGTCAAATAGGGTAGATTTTTCAATATGCTTCAATTGACCACTTGTCACATAGTAGCATGTGTGTCAGAATGTCACCCAAAATAAGTTCATTTTAGGCATGTGTAGGAATCAACATACACTCGATTTTTGACCATACATACATATTTATGTACATACGTGACGTGATGTTATCCTCACGTCTGTCTCCGATGAGGGTAAGCAGACTATGGAACACCAATTGCTACGATTTTTACAGACCTCTTTCGCTTTATTACACAACTGTCATCAGTCTTTTCATGCATGCTTGTTGGTTAAGGGTACTTTTAAATTGGCCTTTTTTAATTGCTAATTTGGTCGATAAATAATATTCTGTCTCAATGGAAGGAACTAGTGTCTAAGGGACAGCCTCGGCCTAGTTTTGATGTTAGTGTTTATAAACTGTGTGTTAAATGTTTTTGTTACAATTAACACTTTATTTAGTTATACAATACAATTGTTAATAAAAATTATGATAAGGAGTTGATAATAAAAAACGACAGTTGCTACAGTTGCTACTACCTTGGCTTACCCTTGCTTTATATTACATTTTATTTTTTTAATTTTTTTATTATGTTATGTGTGTTCTGTGCAAGAATAAATGGTTTTCCTTTCTTTCTTTCTTTTACAGTACCTATGTATAATATAAGTATTTATGCATTGAAAATTCTTAGCCAACTAGCCAGTCCCCGAGCGGTGAACAGTGAACACACTGCATTATAGACCTTATTTCTGTCGTCATAGAGACCTTTTTTGCATGAACAAATGTTGTGGATTTTTCATTTCGTTTCGTTTTGTTAAAGTTGGTAGTGGGTACTTTGAAAACTGTCTTTACATATTTTGCAAATTTTGCTGAAAACCTCTTTCATAATCGGCTTCTGACAGCAAAACTAATGGGCAATATGGTGCATTTTCCAATAAGAAATAAAGTAAATCAAATAAATTAATAATAATAATTTGATTAAATATATGTATATGCTCAAGCCTTTTGCGCTTCGCACCACCATGGGCTTTATGTATCTACCTGTATTGTTGTTGTGTGTCATGGCATAATAAATGGTTTTTCTTTCTTTCTTTCTTCCTAAATGTGTCAATTACGCTAATAGAAAATTAATCAGACATTGTATTTTAAAACGAATTAACTCGTTGAGTACCATCATTATAGACAATTAAAGAACAATAGGTTGTGGTCACGGGTGACCGCTCAGTGTTTGAGAGTTTAAACATGGTGCAAAATAAACTTTTGTGGTTTTATGTTCAACATCTCAGTACCTACATGATGTGATCTTTAGACATCTTTTATATTTTATTTTTTTTTTTACTAAAGAGGTCAGATAGACATAATTTTTTTCTTTTTATATTTTAGTAATAATGTAGGCACTTGATGTATGTAGCAGATTAAAAAGAAATCCAATTGATAAAATAACATTCATATTAGAATTACCCACCTTATCTTCATTTCGTTAAGTTCGAAAACCGATAACATATCTGACTAGATCAAAAAGAATTCATAATTATAAAAACAAAAACATAACCTTTACTTGAATAACATTTAAACATTAAAATATAATACAATTATATAATTATTCACGCAATTTATTTTTACTGAATACTTTTTCTCCTGAATAGAAGTTTTCATGGCCAAAACGTGTTCCGAAAAAAGTTAATTGGGTTTACTAACCTAGCATTGCTCTCCGCTTCTCAGCATACACCTGTTCGTATATAAAGACTCCAGCGGCTCCAACAATGCCAACTATAGCAGCCCCAACCATCAATCGAGGTGAAAAGTAGCTAGTATTCATGTTTACAACAGCTCAAAATTTCTCGCGATCCTCAAAACAGATTTTCAACTTTCTCAACACTCTACCGTACGCTAACTGACGCTTAGATGCACCAAAACAATGAACGAATTTCAATCAAGCTTTACAAACAACGTTTCGTAACAAATTTTACGATAAAACTAGTAACAAACACTATTTTACGGAAGTATATAGTAAGCCAAATAAAATATCAAACGCAAATCACTGATGCTGTGATGAAATTGACAATTTTAGTTTTCCATCAAGTTGAGGTGCCGCGTATGAAACGGAATTAGCTTAATTAGAAATTCTGTATATTTTCACTGAATTTACTAGCGAAATCGGCAGTCACTGCAAACAAAATATTTATTGTCGAGTTCCAGGTACGTGAAAAATTTAAAACTTGATTTTGACGGGTAGATGGATATTATCAAAAATAGAGAAAAGGATGAAGCTAGGAGAAAAAGAGAGATAGACCCGTGGCTGACGCTAAAGGTATAAAATGAAATTAGGAGGGTGGAACGTAATCGACGAAGCATACCAGAGCTAAAAAAGCTAGATTGATCGGGTAATTATTATGTATTATTTTATTTTAATTAAAGAAATTAGTAGGATTTCAAAATAGCAGTACGGCTTTACTTCCAAACTATAATCCAATATTATCAAGGCAAATAAATATAACGATGTGTCAATTGCTAACTTAATTTTATGTACATTTTTAACTTTATTTCATTCGAATATTATGGGTCTAAAATCTAAAATAAAATATAAATATTTTAGCGATCGGTGTTCAATGTCCAAACTTGATCGCAACCATTCGAAAGGGCGAATAATTTTTAAATTGGCAACATTCTCTAGCTAGCAGCTGTCAAACGTGTTTGACAAACTGTCATTCAATTCAACGAAAATGGCAAACAGCAGAAATGCTATTTTTGCATTGATGTGAAATATTTTATTATTTAAACTACCTCCTATAAATAATCCAACATTATAGCGCACACAATTAAACAAGTTGTTATTACGTTTTTAGTTTTTAAGTTTAAAACGATAAAAATCAGCGATTTCCCACCAACAGATCGTGATTGGATTCATTATTAATTTGTTTTTGTTAATAATTTTGATTATTTTGCTTCAATATGAGTGCTAACGGTGACAAAAATAGTGCTGATGTTAATAATGAGCCGCGGAGTAAAGAAGAGAGTGATAAAAAGTCGGAATTAATTCTTGAGGACATTACATCGGCTAAAAATTCGAATGGTGACACCCAAATCGATAGCGGCTTAACTGTGACACAGGATGTTTCAAAGGAACAAACTAATGAAGACGTCGGCGATGCTGGAAAAGACATTTCTGATCAGAACTCGAAAGCAATCGAAGAAAAAGATTCAAATCTAACTGAAATCCCAAAAGAGTCTCTTAAAACTGATGATGACAAAGGTATTGGTGATCATACAGCCAACGACAATGTGATTCAAGTGAATCGTGAAAATAGTTTGACTCCTCCTGAGAAAGAAGCTGATGGCTTTAAAAACATTGTAGAATCACCAGTCAAGAACTCCCAGGAATCAAACAACAAAGAAACAGATGAAGATGAGATGGAACTGAAATGGGATGATGATGAAAGCATGGAACCTGAAGGAACCAGCAAAGGTCAATCTTCAGCTACAACTGAAGACTTATTGGAAGAACAGCTTTTGGCGGACCCTTCAGAAACGACCACCGAACCAGACAAACATATAGAAACTCCTGAAAGAACTGAAGACTTGGATGACTCTAATAAGAATCCTGAACTAAAATCTAATCTGGAAAGCTCTGAAGTAGAAAATGAATTCTTAGAAGATGATATTAATTCAAAAACATTGCAAGCAGAAGAAGATGCTGTAATAAAAGAATGTCAAGATATTCTTGATGAGAACAACAAACTTGATGAAGACACTGAAATGACTGTTGTAGACAAATCTGAAGAAATAACCAAAAATGATAATGAATCTTCAGAACAATCTGCAGGACAAATAGAAGAAGGTAAGTCTATAGAATCTCAAAGTAGCAAACAGACGGAAAAATCAGCATATGAAATAACATCTTCCACTGATATTGTTATGGATACTGAAGCTGACAAAATAGAAGAAAATCTTCCAAAAGATGACAAAGATGGAAACGTTCCCAAAGAAGTTCTTGAAAAAGAAACTTCAGAAAGTAAAGAAATTGATGACAATAATGATGCTTTACTGGAAGATCAACTCCTAGCAGAGGCTGATGTGGCTGAATTGGTACCTGATGCAGAATCCATGGATGTTGTAGATGATGATAAAGAAAGAGAATTATTAAAAGAGGATGGAGAATCTCAAAATGGCATGGATGTTAAAATTGAAAATAACAGACAGCAAATTGAAAATAAGAATGAAGATCAAATTGATGTAAAAGTAGTAAATGATGAAGATCAGCCTGTAGACATAAAAGTAATTAAAGATGGCACACATAATGAAATAACAATGAAAGAAGAAACTGCTCTAACTGAAAGTAATAATAAGTCTATTACCCAAGATGAAGTAGATGGCGATGAAAAAGATGATTTAGTTGGAAATACGGAAAACTCTGATCAAAGTACTACACAAGTTCAAAGTAATACCGAATTAACTATCACAAGTCAAACAGTAGAAACTTCAAATAATAAGGCACAGGCTGAAAATGTAGATGAGACTGAAAATCTAGTTACTAACATAGTCCGAGAAGAAATTTCTGAACCAGTCACTGAAAATGCTAGAAATAAAGAAGACAAAACAAAAAATCCAGCTATAGTAACTGAAGAAAACTCTGAAAAACCAGTTGAAAATGAAAATATAGACAAAGATGCAAATAAAACAATTAAAGAAGAATCAAAATCGCCTGAACCAGAAGAGAAAACTATAAAACAAGAAACCGATCATGACAGAACAGCAACCGCAGAAGATGTGTCACCAAATATGTCATTACGTGAAGATGCTTCATCCCCAGCCCCAATAAAAACAAATCACCGGTTAAACAGACCGGACGCAATGCTAGAAATACCGACCCAAGAGCTTTTAGACATTGATGACCTCTCTTTCGGATTGGATCGCTTAGACAGTATGGATAGTCCGAGTGATGATGATGGTGAACAGGATACCATACAGGATGTTAGGGCTCCGGTTGCAGCAGCTCCAGCTCCAGTGAGAGAAGAGAGCAATGTTACGGAGACTATGGATTGGAGAAGGCATGTCCCCAGTGAGAGTATTGAGGATAGTTTGGAGAAGATGTTTGCTGATCATGCTCCCATTGTTATGCCAGTGGAAGAGACTGTTTATGTTTGCAGTAAGTTGTTTTCAACACTTTTTTGTTTTCATTTTTGCTCTATTATAGTGCGATAATTAAGTAGGAAATATGGGCGTGACCTTGAAAGCCTTCCGGCAGTTCTGAAAATTGGCAATAGGGTAGATGCCTAATTTTTATTTTAATGTCCGTCCGAATTTATTTTAAATCATTAGACACGTATTTTTTTATTTCTTACAGAAACCAATACTTTCGACGATATATTATGATATTGATTTAAAATATCACGTGACGTCACTTCTATGTACATTTTATACGTAGAAATGACGTTTTAGCCCCCACTCCTAAACTTTGATTCGTATTAACTAATTATTGTTTTATTGTACGACAAAATAAAACAAAAACGTGTCTATTTTTTTTCATTACCTAACTTACGGTCTAATTAGATTTTTATTTTCATACCCTGTCATCATCCCGATTTTGTACATTTTGATGTGTTCTTTTCGATTTCCATTTTGAACCTTTGATTTTGGCTGCCATCTTGAAAAAATGGCGGCCATAAACAGTTTTTTTACAATATCTCCTTTCCTGTGCATTTTACGAGAAAGCCGTTAACTACAAAATTAAAGTACTCACAATTTTCTACAATTTATGTATAGACAGTTTTTTGTAATATAAATAGTTTTGGCGCCAGAGCACCGCAAAGTATATTTTTATGGGTATTTAGGGAAAAAAATAATTGTTGTAATAAGGTTTTGGCCGCCATTTTTCCAAGATGGCGGCGTGAGTGTCGCATCGATAAAAGCACATCAAAATTTACAAAATTGCAGATTTTCAAAACTCCTGGAAAACATTCCAGGTATTTTGAAAATTACTGAACTGGTGCCAATTAAGGGAGGCATAGAAAAAAACGTTTTTAACTACTTATATTCAATTATTTTTATTTATTAAGACTGACTGCCAATAAAAAACTGTTAAATCCTCCGCTAAGCCGGTACCGGTGACCCCTATGGCGTTCAATGTGTTAAGAGTTTTCGATTTTCCTAAATTCTCAATTGTACTTCCAGGTTTATTAGAATACTGCTGCCTAGTGTCTTAGTCTTAGGCCCAGTGTACACCGGCGGAGGTGCGGCGAAGATACTGAGAATAAATCAGTTTGAAATCAACCTTAACTACTATGACATATGGATAAAAACTGCGTGCCAAAGAACCATGACGTCGCACTGCGCGTCTTGCACTAAAATCGGTTTATGGGTGCGCTGGGCCTCAGACACCAGGAAGCAGTAGTCTAGTAGGTCCAGGGTGCTTACTCTTGAAACCAATCTCAATGTCAATGCAAATTCAATCCAATAAAATCTCAATAATTATTCAATGTCAACACTATACAACCCCTATCGTAGCTGTTAAAATAGCATTCAGAGTACGGAATATAAAGTCAAACGCAATACTATTTAGTACATTCAATATCCACGCAATACAGACGAAATGGGCGCTAGTGTTGCAACTCAAGAGTACGAAATTTCACAATACCAATGTCGATCGTTCGGAATTGGATTCAAGAGTAAGCCTCCAGACCTACAACGGAGAATTTACAAAAAATAATAATAGAATCTAAATAATACTTCATAGTTTTAACAAGCCTTTGTTCAACAATCACGCTTTCGGCCAATAGCTCGATCCGGTAATCGAACTTCATTGTCACTCATAAGATAATACTTTATCAACTTTTTCAGATACATCATGCCAAACAGATATTGAACCATTACCCGCCTTTTTGACTAACCCCAGAAACGGCCCCAGCACCTCTACCGCTGCAATTGCAACTATAGCGAACGATGCAACCGCAACTACGGCTAACGATACTACTGCAACTACGGCTAACGATACAACCGCAACTACGGCTAACGATACAACTGCAACTACGAGTAACGATGCAGCTGCAACAACGGCTAATGATGCCACTAAAGATGCCACTAATACTGCAACTGACGCTGCTGACACTGATACTGCAACTGACGGTGCTAACACTGAAACTGCAACTGCAACTGACACTGCTGATACTGCAACTGCAATTGCTGCTCCAAGTTCAGCAACTGTTGGCATTGAAATGACTCCGGACACTTCAAATGGAGTTCCTGAAGTGTCAGATAGTTTAGGCCTCCTGGCTGAGTCATTAGGTCGAGCGATGGAAGATGACGAGGAACCGGAGGATGATGATGATGGCGATGATGACGAGGATTTCGATATGGATGGTGAGTTAAAGAAGACGTTTTTAATGGGATAGAATTTTTTTTTTCTAAATTGCCCCACACTTGGATTTTCTCCTGTGTCGTGTGTGCGTTTACAAACATACAAATTCACATACACATGACACCTATTGACATGACACCGAAACAACAATTTGTGGATCACACTAAGTGTTGTTTCGTGCGGGAATCGAACCCGCGCCACGCTGCACGGCAGCCGGTTGCCCAGCCACCGCACCAACCGTGCAGTCAAACAAATATAATATAATTAAACAATAGAGGTAGATGATGTAATTCCCAGTTGTAGCATTGAAAATTCTCAGTAGTAGCACGGAGTCTGGAATTGTGCCCGGTATATGGCAATAGGCTCACCCCCTATTACATGGGACTCATAACATAAATAGGGAAAAGTGGGTGTTACATTGTACAGTGGCATTAAGTGCATGGCATGTACACCTCTGCCTACCCCTTTAGGGATATAAGGCGTTAGGCGGCGAGAGGTTATGAATATAATTCATTTCTTTTTCCTAATATAAGATGCCTTCTCTTTCCAGAAAGCAGCAATCAGGTATCAGCAGAACAATCAGAAGATTCGAATCCACCTGCCTCCGAGCATGAACCAGTTAAAGACGAGGATTGCAAGGACCTGGACACTCCAGAGTTCAAGGATGACATGTTCACCTTCAGCCCTAGTGAACCTCAGAATGCAGGCGTCAAAATGGAGGTTGATAACGAAAGTTGTAATTTTGAGACGGTAAGACATTATGTTTTCAGATATTCTAAATTAACTAAAAATCGTTTTAATAATTACTCAAGTGACAATTGGCTACTTGCCTTAATCAAAAATAAATTATTTCGTCTGTTCAATACAATAAAATATTACAAAACAATCACACTTTCATTATTTGATTTTACGATCAACTTAATTATAGCAATTTTTGACAAATAATTATAGTGTATGACGCTAAAATAAAACGTGACGTCACAATACATAATCTCGTACAAAATTCATAGAAAACTGTCGTTTTTGACAGTTCGAAAAAAGTATTGAATTTGTCTAGTTGGTAAGTAGACTGAGAAAAGCTCTACTAGTTTCGACCCCAGATTGAAAGCGCGATGGGCTCGCAACGCAAGTAAGTAGCCAGTAGGCTGCGCGACAACGCCACGACCGCGCACGCTGCTCATTCTTCTTCTGCTTCAGGAAGAATCCCTCTATGGTTTTTTTTATCACCTGATGGTAAGCAATCGGCGTGGATCGGTGAATTCAGGTGGCTATTCAGGTGGAAACACTAGAGGTACAAGTGCGTTATCGGCCTTTTGGGATTAGGAATTTGAGGATTGTTGAGGATTCAGGGATGAGGGGGGGGGGGGGTAATTGCGCCTCCGGCAACCTCTAGTCGAACTGGCCCATTCGTGCCGAAGTATGGCTCTCCCACACGAAATTAGTAGAGCTTTTCTCAGTATTTTCACGTAGTTATTTTAGTAAGTCATTTTGTTTGTAATATTGCTCTGTTTAATCTCTGCAGAAATAGGCAGAAGGAAAAGAAATAGGAAGAAATAGGTAGTGTTCAATTAATATTTAAGAGAGATTGGGTATATAACATACATGATCGATTAGGTATTGTGTATTTCAGTAAATATGTAATAATAATAATCGCTCTAAAACATTACTCGCTCTAAAACTCGAGAACGGCTGAACAGATTTGGCTAATTTTGGTCTTGAATTGTACGTGGAAGTCCAGGGATGGTTTGAAAGATGAGGAAAAAGGTTTGAAACGATACGAAGCTTGCCGGGTCAGCTTACTAGTCATAATTTATTTTGCAGCTGGAATTCCACCCTGAAACGATACAGGAAGACGATTCTAATTCTGGAGCTCATGCTGTACCTGCATTGGAAGATGGTCCTGGTACACCTGGCGTAAAAATTGAGGTAACAATACTAAATTTAATTTCTTTTTATTTAAATGTTTATCTCTGTAATGTAATTTAATAAGGACTATTATTGTACTAATTGCTGATTTTAATGAAATTGAATATAATCTTTATACTTATAAAATTTGTATGCCACTATTGGCGAAACATGGACGCACAACATATTATTTAACATCTTGCATGTCTGATTACTCGATTTATGTATACGCATGTTTTACAAATAAATAATCTTTCTTTCTTTCTTTCTTTGTTCCACTCTAGGATTTTCTCCCGTGGGTGCGTTTACAAACATATAAGTTTACATACACATGACACCCAGACCCGAAACAGCAAAGAGTATTTCCGTGTGGGAATCGAACCAGCTTCATGTTGCGTGGTAGCCGGTTACTCAGCCACCGCGCTATCCGTGCAGTCGTGCAGAATTACTTTAACAATTTACTCGATTAGTTGGAAGCCACGCTCGGGCTCGTACTCACGGGGCGAACCGATTGGTTTGCCGCGTCGTGGTGTCGCACAATGCTACTCATGACTTCGGGCCCCTAGCGTGGCTCGAAATTAGTAGACACCACTGACAAACGGTGAAGGAAAACATCGTGAGGAAACCTGGGCTTATAATTTCTAATTATAAGTTTGAGATCGCCAACCCACATAGAGTAAGCGTGGCGATTAATGCTCAATTCTTCTCCGTGTGATAAGAGGCCTTTGGCCAGCAATGGCCACTTATAGGCTGTTGATGATATAGTTTCTTAATTTTCATACCAAAAATGTATTTTAAATATTGTTTGACACTGAATAAAATAAAACATGTATATTTGTTTACAGCAACAACAAGTAACGTCAGACCAGATGGACGTAGAGACTGTGAAACTGTCGGACACGTCTGACAATGAAGTAGAGGAGAGTACGACCGAGGTCAGAAGTCAGACCACAGAGCTAAAGGAAGCTGAAGGTAGGGAAGTTATTTTTGGCTTGTTTTTTTTTTGATCTGGCAAGTTTTGTGTTGATGTTGGCAACACTGTTTTGTTTTTTTGTTTATTTAGGTAGATTTTTTTATGGCATAAGCTGGTAAACGAGCAGACGAATCACCTGATAGTAAGCAATCGGCGTCGCCCATGGACACCTTGAACATCAGAGGCGTTGCAAGTGGGTTACCGGCCTTTTGGGGATTAGGAGTTTGAGGATCGTTAGGGATTTAGGGATTGGGGAAGGGGAGGCTAATTGGGCCTCCGGTAACCTCACTCACACGACGAAACACAACGCAAGCGTTGTTTCACGTCGGTTTTCTGTGAGGCCGTGGTATCACTCCGGTCGAGCCGGCGGCGTGTCGAAGCATGGCTCTCCCACACTTTATGTTAAGAAAATGTAGTTTCGATTATGGTATTGGTAACATTTAGGATATAATAAGTGTAATAGGTCATCATCCGCCTGTGTTCGTCCACTGCTGGACATAGGCATCTCCAATTGGGTACTTTACTTATTGATATATTAATTTTTTCGACTGTTCAATACAATAAAATATTATAAAGTAATCACACTTTCAATAATTGATTTTATGACCAACTTCATTTTAAAATATTAATTACAGACCAGCAAAAGAAAAACGAGGAATCCCCATCAAAATCGCCTGTCACTAAAAACGAATCACCGAAACGTTCGCCGTGCAAGTCGTTCACACCATCCCCAACTAAGTTGAAGAAATTGGAGATTACCACGCAGCAGCAGAGCAGCGTTGTTAATATTGTAGATTTGGAAGAAAGCAGCTCATCTGAAGATGGTAAGTGGGTATTTTTATCATGTTTTTTTTAATCAACTTATTATATTAATACACCGTGAAATATATTTCGTCTTCGTCGCGGGCCCCGGGGCAAAACATAAAAATAAAAACATACTGTTTTTATTGTTTAAAAATTTTTAAATTTTGATGGAAATACGCACCTGGAACACTAGACCAATCAATGTCATGCAATCTAAATTAAACAATACAATACAAATAAAATAAATAGAAAAATCTGGCAATACCAACACTGAAACAATTTTTTTTTTCTTTTTTTTTCTTTAAAAAAAACGTTGCCCCCACTCTAGGATTTTCTCCTGTGTCGTGGGTGCGTTTACAAACATACAAGTTCACATACACAAAGACACCCAGACCCGAAACAACAATTTGTGGATCACACAAAGTGTTGTCCCGTGCGGGAATCGAACCCGCGACACGTTGCACGGCAGCCGGTTGCCCAGCCACCGCACCAACCGTGCAGTCTTTAATTATAATATATATAATATATAGAGGAGCTGGAGACCGAGCTCAATGGCGTGCCATTGGGTATTTGCCAACTAGTCAATTGAAATACTTTTTCGAACTGTCAAAAACGACAGTTTTCTATGAATTTAGTATGAGATTGTGTTAACAAATAAAAGTGATTTGATTTGATTAGACGTAAAGGGCATTGACTAAAATTGGTGCCTTTCTTTTTTCTGGCGGCAGTCGATGATTTATTGAAAATATTATCTAGAGGTAGAATGACATAACAAACGAAATTGTCTATAGGCTCATATATGGAAATCTCACTCAAACTCAAAAGCATTTATTTCAATTAAACCATAATTTGGTACTTTTGAAACGTCAACAAATATGAAATAAATAATAGTCTGTCAGTCTGTCCGTCAGTGAAGCTAGGCGCTCATTCCAAAATGTCAAAAGAACGAGCAAGAAACTCCAATCGTTACTCTTTAAAAAAAAAAATCCAATCCACTCTGGACTGAGTTATGAGCGTTGAAAGGAGCTGGAGTCAAACATTTTACTTTGTTTTGTTGTCAAATTATTCATATTTTTGTCACAATTCCTAACTTCCATTTGCGCGCCACTATACGCCGGACACAGGCACACCATAATAATAATAATAAAGCCTCATTTATTCCTTAACAATCGATTTACATAGGTTTTTTTTGCCACTGGAACACCATATCACACCACAATAACCGTACGACTCTTTGTGTGATCCACAGATTGTTGTTCCGTGTCTGTGTGTGATGTGTATGTGAACTTGTATGTTTGTAAACGGACACACGACACAGGAGACAATCCTAGTGTGAGGCTACGTTTTTTTTAAACATTCATATATTTTATAAAGTATAACTGGGTTTTAAAAAAAAATTCAGTAGTAGCGTGGAGTCTGGAACTTTGCCCGGTATATGGCAATAGGCTCACCCTCTATTACATGGTACTCATAACATAAATAGTGATAAGTGTGTGTTACATTGTACAATGGTATAATGTGCACCATTACCTATCCCTTCGAGGATAAAAGGCGTGATGTTATGTTATGTTATGTCATATATTTTTCTGTACCATCCACAGATATACAAGAAATAGACAAACAAACAGAACCGCAGCCAAAACGTCTAAAACAGGATGACGTTCAAAAGACGTCAACGTCTGACGTCACGGACGTCAACATCCCCACTGACATCGAAATAATGTGCACTTCTGCCGGGAACACGTCGGAGATCGTTACCAAGGAGGGAGAGGTCGTTATCAGTGGAGTGCCGAAACCTCCTCCACTTAAATTAGTAAGTATATTTTTACTAGCCAGGGATTTCGACCGCGTGCCCGCGACCAAATTTTCCTTCACCGTTTGTCAGTGGTGTCTAGATAATCTTAGAAAGTACATATAACTCGTAAAAAGTCATATTGGTACTTGCCGTTAGTAGGTTTCGAACCCGCATCCTCACACATTAGAAGGGGGTCTTAAACCTCGGGGCCACCACGACTAGGGTTGCCACCCGTACTTTATAATAAAGTATTGTACGTTATTTAAGGTAATTGTACTCTATACTTTATAAGAATAATAAAGTACACGAAAATATTTTATTTTTGCAAACATCATTTCTATTAAAGTCGTAAGTATTTTTCGGTAAACTTATCGATTCGATATCGATATTTATCGATTTATGTTGAATCGATAACTCGCCAGCGGCACTTAGACAATTTCTAGTAAAGATGCAATTGTTTAGTATTTCAATGCAATTGTTGAGTAAAGATACTAATTTAATACAAACTGCAAAAAGCAATAAAAAATACATTTTTAAATATAATACTAAATAAGAATAAATTGTACTTTATTATTGCACTTGTTACTTTTTTTTACCTATAATCGTCAATGTACTTTAAATACCAAAGAAAAAGGTGGCAACCCTAACCACGACTAAAACTGTTTAATAAATCTTTATTTCTATTTTCAGGCTAGACTGAATACCAGTGAAGTTTCAATTAAAACAGCAAGCAGTACTGAACCAATGGTCATACCGGTAACGCAGGTAATCCTTACTTATATTATAAATCGGAAAATGAGTTTGTTTGTTTGTTTGTTCCGCTTTCACGACGTAACTACTGAACCGATTGCTTTGAAATTTTGCAGAGGTAAAGTTAGAAGTCCGGCAACGCATCTGTGACTCCTCTGGTGTTGCGGGTGTCCATGGCCTTACCATCATGTGATCCGTCGGCTCGTTTGCCACCGATTCCATAAAAAAAAACGAAAAATAAACGTATTATTCATATTAATTTTCAAACGATAAGGCACACAACAAAATATGGTACTATGACTTTTACACGTAATATTTACGGTGTAATCATTATAATTTTTCGAGGATGCTCAATTAGATTCAAGCTAACCCGAGGTTCATAAGTGAAAATAGTAGAATAATACCTATAACTTTTGTTAATGATTGTGGGTGGGTAACTTAAAGCGTCGTTTAACGTTAATTATAAATGAAATTTAAAATATATGACGGCGTAGCCGCCGTCTATAATTTATTTTGGAACTAGGATGACATCTAGCCACAGAAGTCATTCTGACGGACGTCATGTCGACAACAGCGCCGCCATATTTTTGAACCAGACTACGGTGATGAATGGCGTGCGTGAGACATCTCCGACGAACCGTCAAAGTTCCGCGCAATCTTATAATTTTTCATAAAGTTAGAGTTGGATTAGTGATAATTATGACTCGGTGTTTTATCTTATTATATGCCCAATTACCCACGCATTGGCCGATCCTGATGCAGGCGGGGAACTGCCTATATATATTTTTACTTTTTTAACGAAAGTATTCTAATGTGCTCGACTTATTTTATCGTATTTTACAAAATAAACAATATGATAATAATACAACTTAGTTATTATTACTTTCAGGTAATAGAAGAACAGGTCAAACCTAAGATAGGTCTAGAAATATTCAGCCTGGACTCTGATGAAGATGAGAGCTCACCTAAAGGTAAGGAATTTCTTATTGCATTTCTCTAATACTACGCCACTTTATTTCACAAAGGGTTAGATATAAGTGCTTAATAAAGTAAATGGCATTTTTGAGAATTGGGTACTTGCCAACTAGACAAATTCAATACTTTTTTCGAACTGTCAAAAACGACAGTTTTCTATAAATTTTATACGAGATTGTGCATTATGACGTTACGTTTTTTAGAGTCAAACAGCATACTTATTTGTTAAAAAAATTGCTGGAAAAATACTAATATTAAGTTGATCATAAAATCATTTAATGGAAGTGTGATTATTTTTTAATATTTTATTCTATTGAACCGTCGGAATAGTTTATTTTTGATAAAGGAAAGTATTGAATTCTATTGATCAAGGGACCCAAACTGTGATTGCAGTGTAAAGGGTCTCGGATATCAAGTTGAATTTGTAAATAATCGGATGGATCGGATGAAATTGTAAATAATACAGCCATTTTGCTAAATTGTATATTGTTTAACCTAGATAACCATTGTGAATGTGAGAGCCCTGTAATTAACTTAATATTAAATTAGACTAGTAGAATGCATTTGTGTCAGCGTGGAGTTGTCATGCTCACTCAAAGGTCTCATTGGCGGTGGCGCGTGCAGTGGATCGCTCGATTCCCTACAATATGGTTGAGTTGGGCGGTGCTGGTGTACGTGTCATGTTCGTGAACGGGCGCCGTCAACTGGGACTGGTCAGCTCCAGACTGTATATTTATTGTCTTTAAGGTTGTTTTCTTTTTCAATCACTTTGACTAGATTTTAGTGTTACATTGTTCTCGCACAATCCAAACAGCAAACTATGTAACTGGACAATTGTATTGTGAACCTGATTGAAAAAGAGTAACCTATGGAGTTTCTTGCTCGTTCTTCTCCATAGGAATCTACACCTTGGAATGAGCAAATAGCTTCACTTCTAATTTTATTATTGACGTTCAAAAGTGCCTTTCTGGTCTAATTGAAATAAATGATTTTGACTTTTGACTTTGACTTTGAAGTTAGATCTACGCAAAGTAGTTGTTATGTTGGTGGATTAATAAATTGTAGACGGATTTATTATACTTGGATTTATTACAATAATGTGCAGAGCGCACGACGCCGACGTGTACACTCACTTAGAATATGACAGGTAGACAGCGACGTTACTGACGTGTGTCCTACCTTATATAACACATTATAGTGAGGGGGCCACTACTTACTAATGGGGTAGACGACTAATTTTTATTTTAATGTCCGTCTGATAGATTATTTAAAAACATTAGACACGTATTTTTTATTTTCTCACAGAAACGAATAGTTTCGAAGATATATTGATTTGAAATGTCACGTGACGTCACTTCTCAGTACATTTTATACTAAGGAATGACGTTTTAGCCCCCACTCCTAAACTTTGATTCGTTTTATCTAAGTATTGTTTTATTATACGACAAAATAAAAAAATACGCGTCTAATATTTTTTCATTACCTAACTTACGGACTAATTATATTTTTAATTTTCATACCCTGTCATCATCCCCATTAGTGATGTTGATACAGACTAAACATACATGTAACAGTAGTATTTGGGGTATGTTGTATTGGAACTCTCGTAAGACATATTAATTATATGTCACATAAGGGTTACGTAACTGTTTGACGTGGTGACTCGATCAGTTTCAAGTCACGCTAGGGACTCATGTTCATGAGTAGCGTAGCGCGACACAGGCCGAATTTATATATATATATTTTTATTTTTGATGAAAACGTTGCCCTACACTAAGATATTTCTCCTGTGTCGTGAGTGCGTTTACAAACATATAAGTTCACATTCATATGACACCCAGACACGGAACAATAATCTGTGGATGACACAAAGAGTTGCTCCGTGCGGGAATCGAACCCGCGACACGTTGCGTGGCAGCCGGTTGCCCAGACACCAGACTAACCGTGTTGTCCAATTAAAAAAAGTGTCAGTCACTGTGTTTTATTAACTACTTATTTATTTATTTATTTATTTAATAATTTATGTACACACAGACAGCACAGAGGATAACACATATATAAAATAAGAGTACAAAGGTGCTACTTATTCCTGTTGGAATTTCTTCCAGTAGACCTGAGACAGGAAATGTAATTAAAACAAAAGACACAGTGTGTAACAGAAGAATAAGAAATATGTATAAAAAAAAAGAAAAGCTAAATATAATAATAAATATAGTATAAATATAAATACTTAATATATAATAATAACAATAAATAAAATACACACATAGAAATAAAAAAAAGTATCAGTACTCATGAAGAAAGGTAATGGTCCTTAATTAGTTTTTTACCTCTATTTACAGAACAAACCATACAACCTAGTTCAGAACCGCCTTCAGAGGTCGACAAGCCCCGTCAGTGTGTAAACGACCGTTGCCTCAGTGGTCCCGAGGTCTGCTTCCTACCGGCCAGTCCGGCGGTAGTGGCGTACTATGACGCGCCCAGGAAGAAGCGACACCTAGTGTGCCAACCTTGTGCTGATGTTGTATTGGCTATGGAGACGGTAAATATATAAAATTTACATAATATATATGTCATCAACAGCTTATAAATACCCACTGCTGAGCAAAGCCTCTTCTCATATGGAGAAGGTTAGAGCATCACACCGACATGAAGAAATGCTTGCGTTGTGTTTCGTCGTGTGAATGAGGTTTTCGGAGGCCTAATTACCCTCCCCTTCCCCAATCTCCCCAATTCCTGAATCCCCAACGATACTCAAACTCTAATCCGCAAAAGGCCGGTAGCGCACTTGTAACGCCTCTGGTGTTCCAGGTGTCCATGAGCGACGCCGATTGCTTACCATCAGGTGATCCGTCTGCGCGTTAACCGGCTTATGCCATAAAAAAAATATATTAGCATGTCCCACGAAAGTTTTAGTATAAACAAATAGTTGACATCAAATAGTTACGTAAGATATAATTAAATATTTTCCAGAAACTAGTGGAAGGTATAAAGAACTTCACGCCGCTCCTGGACTTGGACATGAGTAAGAACAGCCAGGACCTGGTGAAGATATCCGACTCCGAGTCTGAGGATGAGGACCAAGGGCCTGAGGAGGAGAGGGAGAGTATAGGGGAGAAAGGAGCTAAGTAAGTAGATGATGAGTTGTGTAGCTCGTAGTCGGTTTGATTTCCGGGTTAGAAATAAAAAATATAGATTTTGTTTATCAAAATTAGGATGGTGACAGGGTATGAAAATTAAAAATATATTTATACCGTAAGTTAGGTAATGAAAAATATTAGACACGGTTTTTTTATTTTGTCGTATATTAAAACAATACTTAGATAAAGCGAATCAACGTTGGGGCTAAAACGTCATTACTACGTATAAAATGTACATAGAAGTGACGTCACGCGACATTTCAAATCAATATATCGTCGAAAGTATTCGTTTCTGTTAGAAAATAAAAAATACGTGTCTAATGATTTAATATAATCTACCAGACGGACATTAAAATAAAAATTAGGCATCTACCCTATTGCCATTATTTGTTCGGAGTCAGAAATTCTGTTTTGTGCTTCAGAAAGCAGGTTCGATTATCACACGAACTATGTGATACTCGTTACAGCTAGTCAGAAAACCAAAAACTGAAAATGAAAATTTGTATGGAAATGTTTACTAACCAAAATATGTATATCAAAATATTATGACCGACACAAGAATCGAACCCAACATGTCTCTTTCAGTAGCCAAGTATCTATTATCGATGTCTATTAATGGTTTGCTCAACTCTGGAATCGAACCTAGTACCTAACAACTTACTAAGTAGCCAAGTAATTATTAAATATGGCTGATTATTCTTATGTATGTCTTTACCATTCACGGGACCACAGGGTCCCGGTCATTTGGGAGGCGTACGAGGGGCCGAAGCCAACTGCGCAGGGGCCCTTTAGACAACTTTTATTATCTATGATTATTCTAATTATTTTACATTTTATAGGTTCTTAGAAGACAATCTAGCGCAATACTTCAATGAGACTTGGAAAAAATACAACATGGACGCCAGACTGAAAGAAACACAAACTATGCTGGATGATGAGATTAATAAACTTGAGAGTGAGTGTATTGTTATTGTAACATAACGTAGCATAACGTAACGTAACGTGACGTAACATAACTTAACGTAAAGTGATCGAAGGGCTGGCTACTACCTTGGGCAAAGATTAAGCAGTGCCATTCAACGTGGCAATGCTGCCAGTCTTTTGGGCACCCTACCTCACGATAACGATGAGCAAAATTTTTTTGATGCCTTAAGATGGCATTTTTTTATTTAATTTAAATTCTTATTAATAAAGTAATGATTATACGTAAAGTAATATAACATAACATAACATTTCAACATATCATAACGTAACATATCGTAAAAGGACATAATGTAATATAACTTAACATAAACATTTCAACATATCATAACGTAACATATCATTAAAGGACATAATGTAATATAACTTAACATAATACAGGATGTAAACAGAACGCTTTCGAACGCTGACAAAAAGAAATTCTTTTAAAATAGTTTCCGTTTTCATGTTATTTATTCAGCATCAGCGTCGAGCAGTTGATTACAACTATTATTACATTAAAGAAACATTTAATTCCTTATTTTTATCAAAATACAACTTGTTTTTACCATCACCTGTCGGGAGCGTTCCGGTTACACCATGTATAATGTAACATAACATAACATACATAACTTCACGCCTGTCTCCCATGGTTGTGGGCAGACACTATGGAACGCCAATTACTACGATTCCTACATACCTCTTTCGCTTCATCAACAGTCATCAACCTTTTCATGTACGCTCGTCGGTTAAGGGTACTTTTAATTTGGCCCTTCTTTAATATATCGCCAATCTGGTCAGTATATATCCATCTAGGGCGCCCTCTACCGATGGCCCCATTCATATCATACATAACATAATGTTAATATATATATACATACATAATATAAACCTGAACCTGATTGAAAAAGAGTAACCTATGGAGTTTCTTGCTCGTTCTTCTCCATAGGAATCTACACCTTGGAATGAGCAAATAGCTTCACTTTTAATTTTTGTTTTTGTTGACGTTCAAAAGTGCCATTCTGGCCTAATTGAAATAAATGATTTTGACTTTGACTTTGACTTTAACGTTATGTAACATCATAACGTTATGTTGGACTATTATAACCATTATTTTGCTCAACAGAGGACAGCAAAGAAATAGATGCGATGTTGAACGAGTGTCAGGTGGCTACAGACAAGCTCCGCAACGAGCTGTACGCTACCTTCGAGTGCAGGAGGAAGGAACTCACTCCTCTGGTCTTGTTTGACATGCCCGATCTTAAGGTACGGCCTAAATAATGTTGGAAACTTTTAGTTAATTTGAAAGTAAAAGTTTCCAACATTATTATAAAGTAAAAAAAAAATTGGTTAAAAAGTATCCTATGTCGGTCTCCTGGCTCTAAGCTACCTCCCTACCAATTTTCAGCCAAATCTATTCTGCCATTCTTGAGTTATAAGTGGTGTAACTAACACGACTTTCTTTTATATTTTTGTACGGTTTTTGTGAAGTTTAAAGATTTTTTACACAGGAGAAAATGTTGTAATATTGATGGTAGAGGATAATACACTCCCTAACATGTTTTGATGAAATAGTGTTTCTGTTTGTTTCAGTTTGTAGCTTTAGAAGCGGACGAGCCTTCCTTGACGCCGAAGGAACAAACCGAGGAGACTGAGGTAATATGTTATTTTAAACTGTCAAACACCGCGAGGACACCGGTGACCGCAACCTATTGTTCTTTAATTGTGTCTATAATGACGGTACTCAAAGAGTTAAATATATTTTTGTTTTCTATGTCTTAATTACTGTTTTATAATGTAAAACTAAGATTGTACATTAAATTATGGTCATTTTGTAATTTGATCACACTTATATTATTAATGTGGAGCGTCACGGATTTTGATTAAATTTAATATATAGGCAAGGTATGAGCTGACTTAGGTGATAGGATTTTTATGCCGATTAAATGCTCCCATGGGATAAAACAGGAATCATATTCTACGCGAACGAAGTCGCGGGAAACAGCTAGTTTTACTATATTTCTAACTAGTGACTCGTCCCGGCTTTGCACGGGTGCAATACACGCGTATTATGCATATAAACTTACCATAAGAATTACTCTATCTATTAAAAAACCGCATCAAAATCCGTTGCACAGTTTTAAAGATCTAAGCATACATAGGGACAGAAAGACGGCAGATGGCGACTTTGTTTTATACTATGTAGTGATAGTGATTTGAATCTAATTGTTGGGTGGAAAGAACTTCTTAGGGGAATCATTCCTAATTTTTATTTTAATCTCCGCCTGGTAGATTATTTTAAATCATTAGACACGTATTTTTTATTTTCTTACAGAAACGAATACTTTCGACGATATATTGATTTGAAATGTCGCGTGACGTCACTTCTATGCACATTTTTTACGTAGAATTGACGTTTTAGCCCCCACTCGTAAACTTTGATTCGTTTTATCTAAGTATTGTTTTATTACACGACAAAATAAAAAATACGTGTCTAATATTTTTTTATTATCTAACTTACGGACTAATTATATTTTTAATTTTCATACCCTGTTATCATTCCAATTGTAATTATGAATAATAATAATTTTATTAATTTCCAGTCCCAAACCCGACTGGCCAAACGTCGTAAGTCTTCAAGCGACGAGCTGCCAGCCAAGAAGACTGCCATCGCGTTAGGATACACGCCATTAGGACAGGCTAAGGTATATTATATGATAACGTGATGTGACGTGACGTGACGAGACGTGACGAGATATATCATAACCTAACCGCATACCGGGATATAACATTATAATAAGTGTGGGAGGGCACGAATGGGTTGGCTTTACCGGAGTGATACCACGGCCCCACAGAAAACCGACGTGAAGCAACGCTTGCGTTGTGTTTCGTCGTGTGAGTGAGGTTACCGGAGGCCCAATTATGCTCCCCTTCCCCAGTTTCCCCAATCCCTGAATCCCCAACAATCCTCAAACTCCTAATCCCCAAAAGGCCGGTAACACACTTGTAACGCCTCTGGAGTTCCAGGTGTCCATGGGCGACGCCGATTGCTTACCATCAGATGATCCGTCAGCTCGTTTACCGGATTAAGCCATAAAAAAAAAATTAATGGTTATGATGAATGTTAAAACAGACTTAATTTTACCTCTTGACATTTTAAACAAATTGATATTATAAATACAAATAATTAAAAACTAAAATATTCACAACTTAAAATTATCTTAAAAAAAATGTTAGATTAAGGCATCAAAAAATTTTCCTCCACGCTATCGTGAGGTAGGCTGCCCAAAAGACTCAAAGTCAAAGTCAAAGCATTTATTTCAATTAAACCATAGTTTGGTGCTTTTGAAACGTCAACAAATACAAAATAAATAATAGTCTGTCAGTCAGTCCGTCAGTGAAACTAGGTGAAGCTAGGTGCTCATTCCAAAAAGTAGATTCGAATGGAGAAGAACGAGCAAGAAACTCCATTCGTTACTCTTTTTAAAAAAAGTATGTTCTACAATGTCTCTGATACATATTTCAATACTGTACGCATATGTAAGAACAATGCAAAGACACGCTTGACGCATTATACTAATAACTTACAAAAATTAAAAAAAAAAATTAATAAAAATTAACTTAAAGTCCAACATGGTGCTCACATATGCATACTGACAATCCATAGAATTAGTGCTTCTATACAAGAAAAGGTAACTCTTTGTTTCAATAAAGAAATGCAGCATTGCCTCGTTGAATAGCGGAGGGCGGTTAGTGATTAATTAAATTTCTGTTTTGTTAATAAGAGATTTGTACAGTCGTTTTTTGTCGTATCTTTTTTTTTTTTTTTTAAGGGGAAAATCATCGAATGACTGCTCCCGCCTGGGTGAGGCGGGAGGGAGTGTCAGACTCTTACTGACTAAAAACCACCCCGTTCCTTCTCCTGCCCGTCGACCCGTTAGGTTCTCCGCGACTTTTTGTCGTATCTTATTGTGTATTATTTAGTAAACTTTAATTTGATTTAATGACGATAACACTTTCTAACACTGTCATTACTGCTGTTACTCTTTATACCATTGTGGGCAATGGTGTGGGTTACATATTTACTGTAGCTGTTGTTCAATGTAAGAGTAATTGACCCTCCATTACCCCCACTCCCTCGACTGCACACCCCGCTGTTACTGTGGTGTACTGTAGAGCCGTGGTGTCACTCCGGTCGAGCTGGCCCAGCAGGGCCGAAGCATGGCTCTCACACACGTACTTACTCTTTGTCAATAACAATGTCTTGTTTCTTATTTTCAGGATCCAAAACCTACAACCTCGACATCAGCACCAGATATTAAAATGGAGGACGATGTAAGTAAAATTACTTTAAACTATTAAATGTAACGTAAAGGTGGTTGCGTAACTGACTGACTACTTGCCTGATTGACTTACTGACCGGCTGGCTCACTGACTGCCTATCTTAGTAAAAATCCAGTAATACTTTGCCCGATCCGGGAATCTAACCCGAGACCCTTTGCCTGGCACTCTGGCAGTCACACTTGCAACCACTCGGCCAATGAGGCAACTGAATGATTGGGCGAGTTAGTGAAACTGAGCGAGTTAATGAATGACTGACCAACATTTTGAAAAATCTTACGTGAGATTGGGGTATGGGGGAGGGTGTTGAATAAAATCTCACGAAATCTCACCAGGGGGGAAGGGGGGACAGAAAATTAAAAAACACCTCACGTAATTTATGGACGCCCCCTTAGTGAGTGAGTGACGAACTGACTGACTGAGTTACTGAATGACTGACTCACCGAGCGTGTTAGTGACCGACTGACTGGCAGACCGACTGTCTGAGTTAGGAAATGACTGATAAATTGACTGACTTACTGAGTTAGCGAATGACTGACTCACTGAGCGACTTAGTAACCGACTGACTGGCAGACTGACTGTCTGAGTTAGTGAATGAGTATGTGAGAGACAGTGAGCGAGTGAGTGAGAAAGAGAGAGAGAGAAATAGCGTGTATGTGTCTGCATGTGTTTCTCCATGAAATCTTTGTAAAATTATAATCTTTCTTCCCCCCACAGAAAGACATATCAGTAGTGAAACTATCAGCGGAGTCAGCGCCGGCCGACCTGCCCCCACCGGGCGAGATATCGCGCCCTCCCCTGCGTGTCAATATGTCAGTGTACGCCATGAAGAATGCCTTCGGACCCTGGCTCAAAGGCAAGATAATGGAGATGTTGCCCAAGAATACTGCTGGGGTAAGTTACACTATATTTCAAAGTGCTCCTTGGCCGATTGGTCGCAAGTGTGAATCCCGGGCAAGGGTACTCGGGTTCGTTTCCCGGGTCGCGCAAATTACTACAGGATATTTTATAAATTCTCAGTAGTAGCACGGAGTCTGGAATTGTGCCCGGTATGTGGCAAAAGGCTCACACCCTATTACATTTTATCCCCGAAGGGGTAGGCAGCGGTGTACATTATGCCACTGTACTATGTAATACCCACTTTTCACTATTTATGTTATGAGTCGCATGTAATAGGGGGTGAGCCTATTGCCATATACCGGACACATTTCCAGACTCCGTGCTACTACTGAGATTTTTAAACACCCAGTAATACTTTGCCCGATCCGGGAATCGAGACCCGAGACCCCTTGCCCGGCGGTCGCCCTTGCGACCACAGGCAACGAGTGGCCCGGTCATGTAAATATACTGAGAAAAGCTCTACTAGTTTCGTACCACAGAGGGGTCGATGCGCGTGCGCGGTCGCGGCGATTTTGCGCACCTACTAGCTAGCATCGGCGATGCTTTATGATCATATTTGTATATTTTTGTTCCAGGGCAACATGTTTTCACTGTGTCGCGTGAAATTCGACCACAAAACCAAAACGGGCGGGAAGATACTGCCAGCGCGGTGTATAGCGTATTCAGAGCCGGCTGATGTAAGAATGACAATAGGTGAGCATACATAAACGTCAAATTGGGTACTTTTCTTAATCAAAAATAAATTATTTCGACTGTTCAATACAATAAAATATTAAAAAACAATCACACTTCCATTAATTAGTTTTATGACCGACTTCATTTTAGTATATTTCCAGCTAATTTTTAAGAAATAAGTACGCTGTTTGACGCTAAAAAATGTGACGTCACAATACATAATCTCGTACAAAATTGATAGAAAATTGGTCCTCCGGTAACCTCACTCAGACGATGAACACAAGGCTGTGTTTGTGTCACTATGGTTTTCTGCTCGGCCGTGGTATCACTCCGGTCGTGTAATTTCACTTAGAAATTATTGAAGCACCAGTGTTGTATTTATGTTAGTGGTTTATTTCAGTATTTAATGAGACATGCCTCATAGAAAACCGCCGTGAAGCAACGCTTGCATTGTGTTTCGTCGTGTGAGTGAGGTTACCGGAGGCCCAATTACCCTCCCCTTCCCCAATCTCCCCAATCCCTGAATCCCTAACGATCCTCAAACTGCTAATCCCCAAAAGGCCGGTAACGCACTTGTAACGCCTCTGGTGTTCCGGATGTCCATGGGCGACGCCTATTGCTTACCATCAGGTGATCTGCTCGTTTACCGGCTTATGCCATAAAAAAAAAACTCCAATTTCCCTCAATATCTCTAGACACAAAATTCATTTATACATTTTTCCAACCCATTTGGGGGACTTGAGGATTGGAGGATTTAGGGGGATGGAGGGGGTGAATTAAAATATTAGTTGGAAATGGTTTCGCAATCATATTTTTAATTGGCATGATGATGATAATTTATGTTTCTCCACACAGGTACCCGTCTGATAGCTTTGTTCAAGGATTCGAATAAGCGCGAGTCGTACTACTCTGGAGTAGTCGCTGAAATACCCAACCCAGTCAATAATTATAGGTGAGTTTATTTTAAAGTTTATATGTCTGAAGGGGTAGGCAGAGATGCAAATTAGGTAAGTCATTTTTTTTCTTTTTAAAATCAATGCCCCCCACTAGGATTTTCTAATGATAGTAATACTTTGCCCGACCCGGGAATCGAACCCGAGACCCCTTGCCCGGCAGTTGCACTTGCGACCACTCGGCCAACGAGGCAGTTAACGAGCGAGTTTGTAAATACCTGCATTCTGAGCAAATAAATTATTATTCTATTCCATTCCCCCTCCCCCCTCCCCCTAGGTACCTAGTATTCTTCGACGACGGCTACGCCCAGTACGTGCAGCACCAATACACGCGCCTCGTCTGTGAGAGCTCCCCCCTCGTGTGGGAGGAGGTGCACCCCTTCTCGAGGGAGTTTGTGAGGGAATACCTCCTTGCTTACCCTGAGAGGCCCATGGTGAGGCTGCACGAGGGACAGAATCTGAAGACTGAGTGGAATGGTGAGTGATTTTTTTTTATTTCATCTTTGGCTTTGTAACAAGGTCAAAATACAATTTTTATGTTATACCGAGCTATACTATAATCTACCTTAATATTGTGATGCTCCGGAGGTTTAACGTTTAACACGCTTGTCATGCATGAGAGTGCGTGTTCGAAACTTCGAACCTACTAACAGCAAGTACCAATGTGACTTTTTCTGAGTTATATGTACTTTCTAAGATTATTTAGACGTCACTGGCAAACTGTGAAGGAAAACATCGGGAGGAAATCTGGGCTTAGTATTTCTAATTATAAGTTTGAAACCGCGAACTCGCATTGCGCAAGCGTGGTGATTAATGCTCAAACCTTCTGCGTGTGAGAAGAGGGCTTTGGTCAGCAGTGGCCCACGGTTGTTGATGTGATGTGTGTGTTTATTGCCATCGCGACCCGGCTAACCGCTGTAACATGACTGACTAACAAATATCCATTTTAAGTTTCGCAATGTTATGCAACTAGCTTTTACTAGTGGGTTTGTTCTCCTCCTATTCCCAACTATATATAAGTAAAAGTTCAAGAAGATTGATGAAGTATAAAGCTAACAAACAAAGGAACTGACTTTCTCATAAAAAATAATTAATATTTCGCCATATATTTGACACACACATAGCACCATGCCTTTTATCCCCGAAGGGGTGGACAGAGGTGCACATAACGCCACTAAACACTTAGAGCCACTATACAATGTAACACTCACTTTTCACTATTTATGTATGAGTGTGTGACACACTGTGTGATACACATTTCCAGACTCCGTGCTGAGACTGAGAATTTCCTAAAAAAATATAAATAATACTTTGCCCGACCCGAGAATCGAACCCTTGCCAGTCCCATTTGCGACCACTTGGCCAACGAGGCAATCATATGTTTTAATCTACTAATAATGGAGGGCAACCCAATAACCAAACGCCAATGACAACTACAACTACCCAACTACAACATGAACACACAATATCACTTTGCCCGCTCCTACAAACTATTCTACAACTCATTATAGGTAAATGGTGGTCATCTCGGGTCGCCCGAGTAGATGCGTCGCTAGCTCAAGTTGTATTTGTCGGCGATGGCAGACGGGAATGGATTTATAGAGGATCTACCCGCTTGGCACCATTGTATCTTGAGCTCCGCGCCGCTGAGAGGCATCGGCCGCGACCTATGCCGAGGAGTAAGGCTCAGCCTAGGGTAAGTTGTTATTACAACTACGTTTTTTTATTGTGAAATTAGATTATACTTTAGAGTAGATAACATGAATGAATTAATTTTTTTGCTTATAATTGTGTAGCTGATCAAAGTCAATGTAATAAATATACTTCTAATTATTAAAAATCTAATTATAATTATTTAAAATCGAATGATTTAGCCTGGAACTTTTTATATTAATATCTTATAATTACTTGCTAAAATACAACTTGAAACAAAAATAAAATTTGCATGCCATGACGAGTGGTAAACATATATCAAGTTTAGTGCAACTATTTTGTTTTTTATTATCATACTACATACATGCACCTGCGTGGGTATGTATGTATACACATGTTTTTGAATTGAATGAATTTGATTTGAATTATTAATAGAAGAAAATAAAAGTTTGGCTTACCTTACAATCATTGGTTTAAGTTAATTTTAAACATTATTAAAAATGCTGATTTGCACAGTACAGCGCCGTATAAAAGGTGGCATCCTTATTTTACCTTTTTTAAAAAGATACTTAACCTAAGCGGTCACCGGTGACCGCTCTTCACTAACTACATTATTGTCCTTATTTCCGATGTTTAGAGACTACTTTGTATGAACAAATTTAGGGGATGATATTTCAGATATTTTAACAGGTTCCCCCATTTTAATCTGTCAAACACCAAGCGGTCACCGGTGACCGCGACCTATTGTTCTTTAATTGTGTCTATAAAACCGGTACTCGACGAGTTAAGCTAACCTAATTATGTTTTGTAAAATCCTATAAATATATCTCTAACAAATTTCCATCTAATATTTCCAGTCAAACATGCCGTACGTAGAATACACGAGGTCTGATGAGCAAGAGTCTAAGAACCGACAGGAGGCGCAGGCGCAACAGGAACAACAACATAACGAGGTAACCAGTAACCACATACTAACGATATTGATACGAAATTAATTCATAGTTAAAACATTAAAATCTTACTTTTAAACTAATGTTCCAGGGTAGCCCGCGAAATTTAAATTTTTATATAATTTTTCCGATTTACAGCTCGATATCGGATAGTATGTTAATCTAAATATATACATATAATTCAAAGGTGACTGACTGACTGAAATAGTAATCTATCAATGCATAGCCCAAAACACTGGACGTATCGGGCTGAATTTTGACATTTGAATTTGGAACGCGTTAATGCCCCGGGACTATCTCTTAAGCACTGAACTAATTAAGAGATTCGGTGCAATAATCAATAGAATATTTTTTATCACTAAAACCGTACGGGAACTAGCACTGTACTGGTAAAAACCCTGCGGGATTATTTATTTTTTAAAACCATAATAAATTCATTTGAAAATAAATCTCACTTAATCACTGAATCGCATTTGATGAATTCTGCCAGAAGTCATTATTCTACGCAGACGATGTAGCGGGCAATAGCTAGTAAAATATACAAGGTGTAGTTTTGAAACCGTGTCATTTTTCGGGGGCTTGTCACAGAAGTCATAAAGGCTCAATGTAAGAAAATATTTCGGGCCAATAGTTAAAAATACGGCTATAATAAATCGTTAAAGTTCGACAGTATTTCAGAATAAGCGGCAGTAATGTTTCTTATTGGAGTTTTATGGAGTTAGGAATAATAATCAATTACGTGTTTGAGTTTGTGTGTGTTGATCCGCGTTATAAAATTAGTTACAAGACGGCGGCGTGTAGTTCGCACTTATTGATTTCCGTAATTTACAGAAAAATAAAAAATATTTACCTACAATTAATTTTTTTTATTGATTCGGACTCAGAATCGATAGCCGAGTTACCTCCTAGAAAATGACAATGACACCTTGTATATTTGTGGTAGTGAAATATATGTTTTAACACAGCTATACTTGTTAAAACCATCCATCCAATCAGAATTCATCAACTCAGTAAATAAGAGAAGTTCTACAACGCCAAGTTTTTACTAAAATAGTACATCGTAGAACAAGTATTTTGAAATGTCGCGTGACGACACTTCTATGTACATTTTATACGTAGAAATGACGTTTTAGCCCCCACTCCTTAAATTTGATTCGTTATATCTAAGTATCATTTTATTATACGACAAAATAAAAAAAATACGTGTCTAATATTTTTTCAATACCTAACTGACGGACTAATTAGATTTTTAATTTTCATACCCTGTCATCATTCCTATTCCACGATTCCATCATGTAACTAGATCGATGTAGTAATATTGTATCAATACCTATGTATCAGGAGATGATCCGTCGTCAGCGCGCAGTGGCCAAGAAGTCGACGTCAATCCCCGCACCCCCGCCGCCACAGATAGTGTCCAATACTGATGCCGTCACCAGCAGAGTTGTGGTAAGTTGTACTTAATTAAAATAATCATTATTGTAGTGTAATATGTACTCAAAACTATAAAGTAAAGATATTTTTCAAAATTTACTATTGTTATAATAAGCTAAATATTATTATCATATCAACGATCCAACAATCCTCAAATTCCTAATCCCAAAACGCCAGTAACGCGCTTGTGTGAACGCCTCTGGTGTTCCAGGTGTCCATGGGCGACGCCGATTGCTTACCATCAGGTGATCCGTCTGCTCGTTTACCGGCTTATCTCATAAAAAATATATTTATCAAGAAATGAGAAAAAAAAATGTTAGTTTCTCCCTTTCTTTGCTCCCAACTGTAAGTCTTAAGGTTAGGCGCGCACTACTATTATTACATGCACGATAATATAATCGCGACATAAAAAGCGATAAAATTATCGCGTTGTAAAAAGTTATAGTACGCGCTTAGTCTAATAATTTTGACTTGAAGACCTCCTCCACTGAAATTTGGACATTTTACATTTCAGTAACCTCACAAAAAAACGTTTATTAAAATTGTTATAAATAAATAAATAGATAGATGAGTGGTTAACGACAATCATGAACCTAAGGGTTAGAGTTAGTTAGGGTTTCTCAAGGACACCATGGCGGTTCAACCAGTCACGCTACCGTGGCCGCCGGACTGGCGGCTGAGTGAGTAACATACCATATGGCTAGGGTTGCCACCTTTTTCTTTGGTATTTAAAGTACATTGACGATTATAGGTAAGAAAAAAAAAGTACACAGTACAAAAATAAAGCACAATTTATTTATTATTTATTGCTTTTTGCAGTTTGTATTAAATTAAAACCTTTACTAAACAATTGCATCTTTACTAGAAATTGTCTAAGTGGCGCTGGCGAGTTATCGATTCAACATAAGTCGATAAATATCGATATCGAATCGATAAGTTTACCAAAAAATACTTACCACTATAATTGAAAATAAAGTTTGCAAAAATAAAGTATTTTCGTGTACTTCATTATTCTTATAAAGTATAGAGTACAATTACCTTAAATAACGTACAATTCTTTATTATAAAGTACGGGTGGCAACCCTACATATAGCGGTATAGTATTTAGTGGTGGCGCGACCAGCGTGGATGAGAAACCAGTAATATTTTATGCTGGCGTCCGGACTAGTCGCGCCACCAGGTTGCTTACTCTTGAAACCAATCTCAATGCAATTTCAATCCAATAAAATCTCAATAATTATTCAATGTCAACACTATACAACCACAATAGGGTAGACGACTAATTTTTATTTTAATGTCCGTCTGGTAGATTATTTAAAAACATTAGACACGTATTTTTTCTTTTCTCACAGAAACGAATAGTTTCGAAGATATATTGATTTGAAATGTCGCGTGACGTCACTTCTCAGTACATTTTATACTAAGAAATGACGTTTTAGCCCCCACTCCTAAACTTTGATTCGTTTTATCTAAGTATTGTTTTATTATACGACAAAATAAAAAAATACGTGTCTAATATTTTTTCATTACCTAACTTACGGACTAATTATATTTTTAATTTTCATACCCTGTCATCATCCCCATTGTAGCTGTTACAATAGCTGTGTTCGGAATATAAAGCCAAACTCAATACCATTTAGTTCATTCAATATGCACGCAATACGGATGCAATGGGCGCTGATGTAACAACTCAAGAGTACGAAATTTCGCAATCCTAATGTCGATTGATCGGAATTGGATTCAAGAGTAAGCCACCAGATCTGATGCGCAACAAAGCAGAACTGTATACATTTTGTTGGTCCTGGTGGTTGGTTGCGTCACCATGGTTTCCCTGTGAAATATAACCCTGAGATATTACTATTCATCATCAACAGCCTATAAATGCCCACTGCTGAGCAAAGCCTCTTCTCACACGGAGAAGGTTTGAGCATTAATCACCACGCTTGCTCAATGCGGGTTGGCGATTTCAAACTTATAATTAGAAATTATAAGTCCAGGTTCCCTCACGATGTTTTTCCTTCACCGTTTGTCAGTGGTGTCTAAATAATCTTAGAAAGTACATATAACTCGGAAAAAGTCACATTGGTACTTGCCGTTGGTAGGTTTCGAACTCGCACTCTCATGCATGAGAAGTGGGCGTCTTGACGACGAGATGTTACTATTATTTATTAATAATTTAATTCGCAGTACTACACACCAAAGAACGCAGTGAAACCGTACAAGATGGTCCCCCATCGATGCAGCGCTAAGTGCAAGCGTAGCGACGTACTCACACTGAAGGACCTTCGGACGTACAACCCGTTGGCTAAACCATTGCTCAGCGGGTGGGAGAGGTGAGACATACTGTTTTTATTTGTTTATCGTTTGTTTTACTCGAGTTTTTGATCTGTTTTTATAACTAACTGTGAAACAAGTGAATTTATTTCTGCAAATAGGCTACAAGGCAGCACTTTTACACGTCAATTTTATCAAGCGAACGATGAGGTCGAACGAACTATCGTGAGACATACTAAATTAATTAAATTTTCGAGATTTTGTTCGCGTGAAACAGATTATGTCTTTATTTGTAGTCCAAATTAAGTTTGTTTTTATTTCTTTTGATTTTTGATTTTCAGTTTGACTATCGACTGACTTTGGCTTTTGTCGTTGATATTTTATCTTTATTTTTGGTGTTGATTTATATTTTAAAAATGTTGACGTTACCTTATAACTTTGTATGACTTCAATTTTAATTTTAAATTTGACTTTTGAATTTGATGGTGGAATGTGACTTTAGAATGAGAAAAATGTTTTTACTTTGTATTGTATGTATCATACATAAACAAGTAAATAAATAAATAAGAATACTTTGATCATGATTTTCTTCTTCTGACTTTGACTTGTGACTTTGGTTTAGAATTTTGACGTTGATTTTGATTTTGAATTTAACTTCAACTTTGATTTTTGACTTTGACCTTGACCTTTAACTTTAACTTTTCAATTACACGTTAATTTTGATTTTCATCGTATACTATTAATTCTCACAGTATTTTACCATGACATAATATCCTTTCTTCCAGACAAATAGTCCGATTTAAAGGCCACAAGGAAGTAATGTACCGCGCGCCATGCGGCCGGCGCCTGCGCAACATGCCAGAGCTACATCGGTACCTGCGCGCTACTGACTCGGACCTGCCGGTAGACCTGTTCGATTTCCAGCCTGCGACACATTGTCTTGCTGAGTTCGTGCTTAACAAGTGTCTGGTGGGGAAAAAGGTGAGTTTCTGTGATTTTCTGTTATTGAGTATCTTTCTCAAGCATAAATAAATCGGGTACTTGCCAACTAGTCAAATTCAATACTTTTTTCGAACTGTCTTCTAATAACGACAGTATTCTATGAATTTTGTACGAGATTGTGTATTGTGTGACGTCACGGTTTTTTAGTGTCAAACTTATTACTTATTTCTTTAATATTTGCTGGAAAAATACTAAAATTAAGTTGGTCATAAAATCAATTGATGAAAGTGTGATTATTTTTTAATATTTTATTATATTGAACAGTGTACACAATTTATTTTTAATTAAGGCAAGTACCCAACGTTTTCTTCCATTTGATACATTAAACTGTCAATCATCGCGAGGACACCGACCGCAACCTATTGTTCTTTGTGTCTATAATGACGGTACTCAAAGGGTTAAACGAGGTATGTCGTCACATACTTAAATGTTTAATAGACATATAGACCGTGAAATCTATTTCGTTTTCGTCCCGAAGTAAAATGGTTCTGTCTCGGTAATACTTGGAAAAAAAAGCGAAGGGGGGGGGGGTGAAGTCGGTTTTTTAAACGTCTTTTATAAAAGAATGATTAAACTTCGATAATTGTTTTTGCCCTTTACACAGTTACAGGTTAGTGTTCTTATTAAATTCGATATATTTCTCTAAATCATAATCTTCTTGTAATTTTAACGAATGGGCCGGCTCGACCGGAGTAATACCACGGCCTCACAGAAAACCTCCCCCCTTTCCCAATCCCTGAATCCCCAACAATCCTCAAATACCTAATCCCTAAATGGCCGGTAACGCGCTTGTGTGAACGCCTGTGGTGTTCCAGGTGTCCATGGGCGACGCGGATTGCTTACCATCAGGTGATCCGTCTGCTCGTATACCGGCTTATGACATAAAAAAAAATTCAGTTTAAATTTTCGACTCTACACGTGACCAGAGGGCTGGCTATTTCTTCGGATAAAAATTAAGCATTACCATTCAACGTGGCAATGCTGCCAGTCTTCTGGGAACGTTTCCCTGTGATAGTGATACGGACTAATACTTTGACGCTTAATTTAAGAAAAATTTTTGTTGTTTTCTTTCTTTTTTTTTACTTTTTTTATTATAAATATTTATGTACTTATATACATTCGTAATCCAATAAAAAATTCAGTTTAGCTTTGTAGTTTCTCGCTTGTCTAAGATCGTTATTTTTTGACTATTTTTCCAAGGACCTATCCCACGGCAAGGAGAACGTGCCAGTCCCCTGTGTGAATTACTACGACGAGTCCCTCCCAGAGTTCTGTTCCTACAACACTGAGCGGACCCCTACCGCTGGGGTGCCACTTAACTTAGATCCTGAGTTCCTGTGTGGCTGCGACTGTACTGATGATTGTCAGGTGGGTTTTAATTTGGATTTTTTAACATAACATGGGCTTTTTATCCCCGCAGGGGTAGGCAGACGTGCACATTACGGCAATTAATGCCACTGGACAATGTAACACACACTTTTAACTATTTATGTTATGAGTCCCATGTAATAGGGCGTGAGCCTATTGCCATATACCGGGCACAATTCCAGACTCCGTGCTACTAATGACATTAAAAAAAAATAAACCAGTTATACTTTGCCCGGTAATCTCATTTGCGACCACTTGGCTAACGACGCATTTTTTTACCTGGCTATCTATTACCCAGTCTAAGTTAAAAGGGTAAGAAGATTGTGACATGAGTTTAACATGCCATGTGTTGTGTAACATCGTGTGTGTATCTCTAAGAGAGATATCCAATCCTCGAATCCCCCAGCCCCAAACAGGGGGACAGGCCCCCCAAAAAGCCTTACGTAACCAAAAGTAACTCTAGTTTTAACCATCAGGTGATCAGTCTACTCGTTGACCAGTTTATTGCATTAAAAAAGTCTCTCCATATCACATCATAGAACACCCTTTATGTAAATATCATATTCACACCATTTATGTAAACTTTGCTAGAGGTTACATAAATATAACATCACGCCAGGATAAGAGGTGTACATTATGCCACTGTACAATGTAACACCAACTTTTCACTCTTTATGTTATGAGTCCCATATAATAGGGGATGAGCCTATTGCCATATACCGGGCACAATTCCAGACTCCTTGCTGCTACTGAGAATTTTTATGAAAAACCCAGTGATACTTTGCCCGACCCGGGAATCGAACCCGAGACCCCTTGCCCGGCAGTCGCACTTGCGATCACTCGAACAATGAGGCAGTGTTTGCTAGAGGTTCATATTCATGAATATGAGCCTCTAGAAACTAGTCGAGTTCCTGGTCAAACGGTTACGTGAATAAAAAGTTTTTGAGGGAAAAAGTCATCTAATTCCTTCTTCCGCTCTGGGTGAGGCGGGAGTGAGGGAGATTCTTACTGACTAATGAGGCGAGAGGAAGTGTCAGACTCTTACTGACTAAATACCACCCCATTCCTACTCCTGCACTTCGAGCCGGAGCCCCGGCAAAAATAATCTGCTGCGTCGGGAAACTAAATTCTTAATTCTATTTTTTTTTAAAAGGATAAATCAAAATGCGCGTGTTGGAAGATGACCTTAGAAGGTGCCCGGACGATAGGACTGGACGGGCCGAATGTCGGCTACGCATACAAACGACTGCCCGAGCCGCTGCCGTCCGGGATATATGAGTGTAACTCTAGGTACGTGGAGTTTTTTTAAGAAGAGTTGAGAGTGAGAGAGAGGTAGAAAGAGAGTGGAGAATGAGTATCTTGAAAGGGAGAGAAATGATCTATTTATAGCTTTTACAAGACGAAACGTTCGCTATATAAATATAAATTAATTTTCGTTCGTTAGTCTCGCTAAAACTCGAGAACGTCTGAACCGATTTGGCTAATTTTCGTCTTGAAATATTCGTGGAAGTCCAGGGAAGGTTTATAAGATGAGAAAAAAGTTTATAGGCTTTAAGAAGTTAGCCGGGTCAGCTAGTTTATACGGTCTCTTTTTTGTGCCTTTAGGCTTAATTCATTCTGTATCCTGCAGTAATTCACCAAAAGAAGTGGAAACTATCGCTTTTTTCTTCTCCTCTTATAATATCTTCTGATTCACTTCGTTGCGGGAACCAAGACAGTTATTCATGTCCCTGAGACGCGCCGGACTTCAGTGTTCCGGTGTTTTCATGGTTGTATAGAAAGAAAGAAAGAAAAACCATTTATTTGCTACGACACACAATAAGAATTTAGAAATACATAAAAAAGCCTGTGGTGCGTCGCAGCGCAAAAGGCTGGAGGTCAGCTTAACGTATCTACTATAGTATCTGGCTTACAGGAGTTGCAGCGGTTTTGGGAGGTTGTGGCGGGCTTGTCCCAATAAAAGCCGGATCAGCTAGTTAGGAATAAAAATAAGTAAATTGATTGGTCCCTATTGAATTAAACACTATCCCAAAATTTGAAAAATTATAATTATAACTTTTTTACAGGTGTAAATGCAAGCATACTTGCCTGAACAGGGTGGCGCAGCATCCCTTACAGTTGAAATTACAGGTAAGTTTGTCTTTATTAATGTTATTTGGCTTACCACTAGTGACAGACTAGAGGCGCTTGTGTAATTTTTTTTTGATCGGGAAAATCGTCCTATGCGTCCTGCCTGGGTGAGGCGAGAGGCAGTGTCAGACTTTTACTGTCTAAATAGGATAAACGTTAGCCCCAGCAACCCGTTAGGCCTTCCTCGGCTCCATATCGGTATCAGCCCCATAGGGCCCCATCTGTGGGCGTTTATTTTTTGCGTCTTTCAAAATATCCCTTGTCTTCTCCCGCCTTGGGTTAGACGAGATTGAGTGTCGGACTCTTACCAACTAAAAACCACCCTGTTGCTACTCTTGCCTTTCGAGCCGGAGCCCCGGTAACCCGTTAGACCTTCCGCGGCTCTGTATCGGCATCAGCCCTACTGGGCCCCATTCGTGGTGGTCTGATGGCTCTTTGCACACGCGGGTGCCGCGCAAAATCTTGCGAGTTTGCCTCCTATTCCATGAAAAAAATTAACTTTATATCATCTAAATAAAGTTGTATTTCTTTTACCAGGTATTCAAGACCCTGAACCGTGGTTGGGGTATCCGTGCGCTGAACGATGTCCCCAAGGGGGCCTTCCTCTGTGTGTACGCGGGTAACCTGCTTACTGATGCTACTGCTAACTTGGTAAGTCAAGTTTCAGTTGAAATTGATGTTAAAGTTTATGTGACAATTTTGGGTTAATGTCAAAGTCAAAAGTTAGGATCAAAGTCAAAAGTTAAGATCAAAGTTAAAAGTTAAGATCAAAGTTAAAAGTTAAGATCAAAGTTAAAAGTTAAGATCAAATTCAATGTTAATGTCAAAGGCAAAATTTAAATCAATGTGAAGGTTATAGTTAAACTTTAGGTCATGATCGAAGTTGAGGTCAACATCAAGGTCAAAGTCAAGTCAAGAGTCAAATTAAATTTTTGGTGTCAGAGAAAAAGAAATAGTTTTATGAAGTCCATGCAAAAGTTGACAAATTCAATATTATTAATAAAATAAAAGACGATGCTATTGTGTTTACATTTAGCATAATCTTTATATTTATATATAATTCTGCTGTACGTGTGTATGTCATTGAACTCCTCCTAAACGGCTTGACCGATTTAAATGAATTTTTCTGTATGCGTTTGAGTGGCGCTCTGGATGGTTTAGATTCACAAATCAGCCCGGCAGATGGCGCTGCAGTCAGAGTCTAGGTCATTTATCCTTAACTAATTTGAATCAATTTTTGTTTATACATTCAAGTGGATATGCCGGACAACGTCTGTCGGGTCCGCTAGTAATATTATAATACAATATGAAACAGTCATAAGTTCGTAGTTAGTACCGCTGGTCGACAACAGATGACGTTGTGTCGTGACGTCATTTTCTATATAGCGGTGTAAAGATTTTCCTTCAGTTTATGACGTCTCCAGCCTCTATGCAATAAATTATTTTACTCTGGACACGATTGTTTTATTCTATTGCGAGATATTTTTGGAACGTAGTACATTTTATCCTTACTAATATTATAAATCGGAGAGTCAGTTTGTTTGTTTGTTCCACTTTCGCGCCGTAACTACTAAACCGATTGCTTTGAATTTTTGCAGACGTGAAGTTAGATATCTGGATTAAATAATAGGGTTTATCCCGGAAAAATTTGATATTCTCGAGTGAAAACGAAATTATTGGTATAGATGGCGCCGTGTGTATTGGTTTATGTCACATAGGCTACTTTTTATCCTTTTGTGACGCGAGCGAAGCCGCGGGTAAATGCTAGTATTTAAATTAACAAAATTCAAAATTAACATTTTAAAATAAAGCGTCTTTTAATATTTTTGTTTTTAGAGATATTTTTATTTTAGCATTTCTTTGAAATCTGAAGAGATTTAAAAAAAAGCGCCAAAATACTTGTTCTACTTATTTTTCAGTCCATTTTTTACATAAAAATATTATTTTTCAGGACGGTCTAAACGAGGGTGATGAATACCTAGCTGAATTAGACTACATCGAGGTAGTGGAACAGATGAAGGAAGGATATGAAGAGGACATTCCTGAGGTTGATAAGAAACTAGATAAGGTAAGATATATGTATTATATGACAAGTTGCCGAAACAAATAGTTTGTAAACTGGAAAACAAAAATAAAAGACAGACCTATAACAACAGACCTATACTCAAGCGACATTTAATGAATTATAATGGAATAGCAACTCCTTAACTGTAAAATCTTTTCTATTTAAGATTTGTATAAATCTGTATTTTACGAGAAATGAACAGCTTTTTTTATGTAACCACCACCGTTATTCATGACGTGGGTGTTGCATACCGACCTATATTATGGCATTGGTCGGCAAACGCGCAGACGGATCACCTGATGGTAAGCAAGCGGCGTCGCCTATGGACACCTGGAACACCAGAGCCGTTACAAGTGCGTTACCGGCCTTTTGGGGATTAGGAATTAACCCTTTGAGTACCGTCATTATAGACACAATTAAAGAACAATAGGTTGCGGTAACCGGTATCCTCGCGGTGTTTGACAGTTTAATGAAGATTTGGGATATTGGGTAGATTAGGGGAATGGAGGGATTGGGGAGGTTTGTGGTGGGGGGGCTCACTCAATGAAACACAACGCAAGTGTTGTTTCACGTCGGTTTTCTGTAAGACCGTGGTATCCGGTCTATTCGTGCCGAAGCATAGCTATGCAAACTTAATAATTTTGCTTTTGAAAAAAATAATTCTGTCTTTGTTATTACAGAAGGAGCTATTCAAGGAAGAGGAGGCCTCAGACGAGGAACCTCCCTCGTCATCCTCCGAGGAGGACAACGCCTCCAAGAGCGACAAGGAGGACGATGACTTCAGACCTGGGTACATTGGACTCGGCGTTATGGAGTTTAAGTGAGTATATGATGATGATGACTGTGACAGTGCTGCCATTGGTAGCCATAGTGCTTCTTTTAACCGACTTCAAAAATAGGTAGTTCCCAGTTGGTCATGTAATAGGGGGTTAGCCTATTGCCATATACCGGGCACAATTCTAGGCTCCACGGACTCTACTACTGTTTTTTTTTTAACTCAGTAATACTTTGCCTGGCCCGAGAATCGAAACCGAGACCCCTTGTTATTTGCGAATACTCGGCCAACGAGGTAGTCTGGTAAAATGAGTAATTACACATTTATTTTCCTAAAACAATATTCTACGGGGTACGCCAAATGTTCGTGAACGGCCACCGTCGATTGGAACTGGTAAGCTCCAGACTGTATCATTTTATTATCCTCAAGGTTATTTTCTTTTTCAGTCTCTTTGACTGGATTTAGTGCTTTATTGCATTGGTGCATTGTTCTCACACAATCGAACCAATAAAACTATGTAACTAGAGAATTGTATTGTGAACCTGATTGAAAAAGAGTAACCTATAGAGTTTCTTGCTCGTTCTTCTCCATAGGAATCTACACCTTGGAATGAGCAAATAGCTTCACTTCTAAATTTTTGTTGTTGACGTTCAAAAGTGCCATCCTGGTCTAATTGAAATAAATGATTTTGACTTTGACTATATATGAATCTTTTTTACAGCAAACGGCTCAGGAAACGCGATAAAACGAAGAAAGATAAAGATAAACCCGATTCAGAAGATAATAAAGAAAAAGATTCTAAGGAGAATATAGTTAAAGACAAGGATTCTGCCCCCAAGGAGAACCCTGATGAAGATTGTATCACCATCAGTGATGATGAAGAAGGTAGGCTTAGATTTAAATTCATTCAGTTCATCATCATCATACATCAACAGCCTATAAATGCCCACTGCTGAGCAAAGCCTCTTCTCACACGGAGAAGGTTTGAACGTTAATCACCACGCTCGCTCAATGCTGGTTGGCGATCACGATGTTTTCCTTCACCGTTTGTCAGTGGTGTCTGAATAACCTTAGAAAGTACATTTAACTCAGAAAAAGTCACATTGGTACTTGCCGTTTGTAGGTTTCGAACCCGCACCCTCGTGCATGAGAAGCCTCCTCCGAAGTCTTAAACCTTCGGGCCACCACGACATATTTTTTCCTATTACTTGTTTTAACCCTTTGAGCACCATCATTATAGACACAATTAAAGAACAATAGGTTGCGGTCACCGGTGACCGCTTGGTGTTTGACAGTTTAATTAGATTTTTTTTATAAAAACGTATATGAAATGGGAATTAAATTTTAAACGGGGTAGAATATAGTCTGGGAAAACACATTTTACGCGTTTTTATCCCACGGCAAGACAGGCAGAAGCTAGTATATTATAGTAAGCTAACTAACAGAATATAACTAGAGAAAAGTAAGTATACTGTATCATACAATATGTGTTTATTAATAGACAAAGACAAAGATTATTTATTTGCAAAAACACGCGAGAAATGATATTTTGTTTATTTATTTGGCGACTGCCTCGTTGGCCGAGTGGTCGCAATTGACGCGACTGCCGGGTAAGGGGTCTCGGGTTCGATTCCCGGGTCGGGCAAAGTATTACTGGGTTTTTAAAAAAAATCTCAGTAGTAGCACGGAGTCTGGAACTGTGCCCGGTATATGGCAATAGGCTCACCCCCTATTACATGGGACTCATAACATAAATAGTGAAAAGTGGGTGTTACATTGTACTTACAGTGGTATAATGTGCACCTCTGCCTACCCCTTCGAGGATAAAAGGCGTGATGTTATGTTGTTGGTTTATGTTGTTGTTGTTATTTATTTGGGTAAAAAAACAGTGATACATCACTACATAGTATTAAACAAAGTCGCTATCCGCCTTCTGTCTGTCCCTATGTATGCTTAGATCTTTAAAACTACGCAACGGATTCTGATGCGGTTTTTTAATAGATAGAGTGATTCTTAAGGAAAGTTTGTATGTATAATATATGCATATTGCACCCGTGCGAAGCCGGGCCGGGTCGCTAGTAATAAATAAAAAGAAAACATAAATAAAATTACGCCTTTTGAACCCTGAGGGGAACGGCAAAAGTATGATATATTATTTTTTTTAAGTTGTATAGATGAGCAGTGAGCATAGTATCAACATGTTTGACCACTACTGGTGCACAAATTAATGTGGAATACAATATTATTATCTAGAAATAGAAAATTGTAATGAATTATTGATTTTCCCTCAGTGAGAGAACCATCGAGGTTCATGGCGCAAGCTGGCATGGGAGCTAGCGAGTTCATCTCTAAATACAAGTAAGTTATCACTATATCTATATATACGGGGTTTTTGGTGCATCGTTCAGGTCCTTAATACCCCTCATGCTCTGTGGATTTGAATTGAACATAATATATACGTCTTATACTTTTTTTAAATTTATTTTTCAATGTAAAATTTGGGTGTCTCCCCAATCTTTAAATCCCCAACAATCATAAAATTCCCAATCCCCAAATAGCCGGTAACGCACTTGTAACGCCTCTGGTGTTCCAGGTGTCCATGGGCGACGCAGATTGCTTACCATCAGGTGATCCGTCTGCTCGTTTACCGGCTTATGCCATAAAAAACTTACTAATATAACATTTTGTTACGTTATAGGTCTGTCCGTACTCTGTTCGGCAAGGACGAGGCGTGCTACATTATGGACGCTAAGGTGCAAGGCAACATCGGCAGATATCTCAATGTAAGTAATGTAAACTTATAAATGCTTTTGTTATAAATATCGTGAGACATGCGTGCCTAATGGGGTCATCCAAAAATTACATCACACGAATTTCATGATTTTTTACCCCTTCCCCCCATACTTGTCACAGCTAGTCACATTTGTGAGACCCCCTCCCCCATAGTGTGACGTCTCATTTTGCAGAATAGATTACATTAATTTAAAACTTTAGACACGTAATTTTTTCTTTTCTCACAAAATTAAATACTTTCGACGATATATTAATTTGAAATATCGTGTGACGTCACAGCGTGCCATATTTTGTAGCACGTTATGACGTAACGACCTCCCACTCCTAAACTTAACGCCATTTTATCTAAGTATTGCAACTTAATACGAGAAAATAAATAAAAGACGTGTCTAATATTTTTTCATTATCTAACTGACGGACTAATTCGATTTTTAATTTTGATACCATGGAAACTACCCAATTAATTAAATTATTTTTAACATTTATAAACAGTCTATTTTTACCCTATATTTGTTCTTTTCCAGCACTCCTGTTGCCCCAACGTCTTCGTACAGAACGTATTCGTAGACACCCACGACCCACGCTTCCCCTGGGTCGCATTCTTCGCACTATCGCATATTAAGGCGGGTACAGAACTGACCTGGAACTATAACTATGATGTAGGCTCAGTTCCCGGGAAGGTACTGTACTGTTATTGCGGAGCGCCCAACTGTAGGGGACGACTGTTGTAATTTCTTTTTTTCTTTTTTAAATTGTTGTTTTTTTTTAATGTTACTATGTCTAAAATGTTGTTTTTAATTATTTTTTTGTAACAGGGAACATTTAAAATGTATTTAGTCCGTCAGGTTAGGTAATGATAAATATTATACACGTATTTTTTTTTGTTTTGTCGAAACGAATCAAAGTTTAGTAGTGGCAGCTAACTACGTCATTTCTACGTATAAAACGTACTTAGAAGTGACGTCACGCGATATTTCAAATCAATATATCGTCGAAAGTATTTGTTTCTGTAAGAAAATTAAAAATACGTGTGTAATGTTTTAAAATAATCTACCAGACAGACATTTAAATAGAAATTAGTCATCTACCCCTTTACGTCCGGTATATGGCAATAAAGGGTCACCCTTTATTACATGGGACTCATAACATAGATAGTGAAAAGTGGGTGTTACATTTTATATATACACCTCTGTCTACCGTTATTAAAATTTAAAACCGTGATGTTATGGCTCTGTGTATCCTCTATTATTCCTAACTCTTTTTTGATAAGCTGTAAGTGAGTTTTGGTTAGGTTTCTGTCTACCCCTTTAATGAAAATCGGAGTTGTAAAGTTATGCATGTTAATTTGTTTAACAAAAGTAAGGGTAACTGTCCACGTGGCGTCATTTGACGAAAGCATGTATTCTTCACAAACGATAGGCGGGGTACAAATGACAAATGCTTACATCTTATTTAACTAAAATCGCTTAAACACGTGAATGTACTGAGTAAACCTCTACTAGTTTCGAGTCACAGAGGGGCTCTTGCTCATGAGCAGTGGGCGCGGTTACGGCGATGTCGCGCCGCCTACTACAGGAGCCTACTGTAGTAGATTACAACAGTAGGATCATGAAGAAGAGCCCCTCTATAGCTCGAAACTAGTAGAGCTTTTCTCAGTATATACACGTGAGTAATCCGAGATGATTTAGTTAATTTAGTATGGCTCACGATAGTTATTATAAAAACATGCTCGCATCGATAAAAATTGATTACGAAGCGACAACTTCAAATCTTCCTATCGTTTATCAACAAATGATTCCGTTTGTACAGTAGTCTTGGAAAAATATGTTACAAAAAATAAATTTCAATATTGTCTATATAAAATTAAGAATATTAATTTCAAAGATTGTATGCTTTTGAAAATGCAAATTTTAAATATGTAGATTTAGACTTTGAAATATGTTTTTGTATACGCTGTCTGAAAAATAACTTTGATAATATTATTTTAACATCAAACAGTCGACACTTTAATTGTTGTATTAAATTATAATAATGTCTGTTTTCACTGACTTCTTCTAAATTTTAAGCGGATCCCTAACGTCCAGTTTCTATAACCTATCTATCTGTAGATTTGCTTACTAGAGATAGAATTTTGACACGATTAACCGTGGTAAAATGAAAAATAATAGATATCGGCCGGCTTTTTATAGAATCACCGTTGACTTTTACCAACATGCATGTCAAAATTCTATCTCTAGTAAGCAAATCTACAGATAGATAGGTTAAAGAAACTGGACGTAAGCTGACACTTAGTGACATTAACCATCTATAAGTGACAGCCAACAGTACCAGTAAGGGGTTAGCTTAGATGCTACGTCACGCTAAATAACCTTTAGTTAAGAAATGGTTTAGGGATGGTTTGGTGGAAACGACTGTAAGCACTTTCAATTTTTATAATGAAATTGTTTTTGATGAATTATGTTCCTTGTACCTTTAGCAGTTTATAGTTGACCGTCTTGTATACATTTTTGAATCAACCGGGCTACCGTATTTCTGGTCACTGCAAACTCAAACTTAAAACCATAATTTGGTACTTTATAAACGTCAACATTTATAAAATAAATTATTATGTTTCCGGCTTACTCTCGTAATTATTTGACGAGGAACTCGACTAGTTTCATAACTAAAATGAGTAAGCCGAAAACATAATAATTTATTTAGTATGTCTCACGAAAGTTATAATACAAATATAAAATAAATAATAGTCTGTCCGTTAGTGACCGCGCTTCCTAAATGTCGATTCGATTGGAGAAGAACGAGCAAGAAACTCCATTCGTTACTCTTTTTAATAGAAGCAATGTAGGAATTGGTTTTTTGTCCAACTACAGCAGATGTCAAATATGGATTGTCCAATGGCGTGATACTAACTGATCCTCTATTGGACGGAGAATGAGAGGTTCACACTAGCGCCATCTGTTGAACAAAAATACGGTAGACCCCATTCGACTACTACCTAATATTGTAGTGATTATTAACACGACTGTTAAATGAGAAGATCTCGTGTTCGAATACTAGATCTTGAATAAATGGTTTAAACGCTAATCGAATAGAAAAATTTGATTTATTCGTTTTTCTGTACCTTTAGCCAAGCGCCACTTTAGCGCTTGTCTACAGAGAGTAGAAAACTAAAGTCAAAAGTCAAAGTCAAAGTCAAAATCATTTATTTCAATTAGACCAGGATGGCACTTTTGAACGTCAAACAACAAAAATTTATAAGTGAAGCTAGTTGCTCATTCCAAGGTGTAGATTCCTATGGAGAAGAACGAGCAAGAAACTCCATAGGTTACTCTTTTTCAATCAGGTTCACAATACAATTCTCTAGTTACATAGTTTTATTGGTTCGATTATGTGAGAACAATGCAACACCTAAATCCAGTCAGAAAGACTGAAAAAGAAAATAACCTTGAGGATAATAAAATAAAATGATACAGTAAATGTATGGGGATGACACTGACAAGTGTCGAAATTTACGTCAATCCCATATAATTTGGTTTTCTAATCTACATGTAGACAAGCGCTAAATGGCATTTGGCTACAGCTGCTGGTTCGATTCTCAGGACGGAAATGTTACTGTATTTTTTGCAATTAACGTATGTGTCGTTTATCCATGGCTGGTCTAGCGAAGTAATTAACCTTCAAGTCCTGACGTGGTTTACTCATACCATAAATGATGACGTGACATTTATCAAACACCTTAATAAATAATCGAAATGGATTACTTTTATTTACTGATTTGCACAATATTTACTTGTATTATGATCTGTCCATTATAATTCTATTAAGGAAGTCCAAAAAAAAACAACATTTTCAAATGAAATCAGCGGTTTTTGTTTCAAATTCATTAACCTTAAAATATAAATATTTCGCACAACTTAAAAATATATATGTTACAATCTTAGCTACAATACAATTTGGACGTTTTTTTTTTGAAAATTCTTATATATCGTGAACACGCCGTCTGTGAGACACCCACGTCAGTAGTTAAAGGTTAAGATTGTTGTAATTATTGGAGTCTGATAATTGTGATTGATAATGTAAATGGTGAAATATATTGTATATTGACTGCCTCGTTGGCCGAGTGGTCGCAAGTGCGACTGCCGGGCAAGGGGTCTCGGGTCCGATTCTCGGGTCGGGCAAAGTGTTACTGGGTTTTTAAAAAAAATCTCAGTAGTAGCACGGAGTCTGGAATTGTGAATTGTGAACCCCCTATTACATGAGACTCATAACATAAATAGTGAAAACTGGGTGTTACATTGTACAGTAGCATAATGTGCACCTCGGCCTACCCCTTCGGGGATAAAAGGCGTGATGTTATGTTATATTGTATATTGGATGTAAACATAATGCTCCCGAAACGCTGACAATAATAAATTGTTTTAAAAAATTGAATCGTTTCTGTTTTCGTGTTATTAATTCAACATCAGCGTCGAGCAGTTGATTACAACTATTATTACATTAAAGAAACATTTAATTCCTTACTTTTATCAAAATACTAGCTACTACCGCGCGTTCACACACTCTGCTCAGCTCCTATTGGTCGTAGCGTGACGTTTTATAGCCTATAGCCATCCTCGATAAAAGCGCTATCCAACACAAAAAGAATTATTCAAATCAGACTTGTAGTTACGGAGATTAGGGCGTTCAAACAAACAAACAAAAAAACAAACTCTTCCGCTTTATATATATCCACTTGAATGTATAAACAAAAATTCAAATTAGTTCAGCTATTAAGATAAATAACTTAAACATCGACTGCAGCGCCATCTGCCGGGCTGATTTGTGAATCTAAACCATTCCCAGATCCCCTTGAACACACACAAAAATTTCATCAAAATCGGTCCAGTCGTTTGAGAGAAGTTCAGTGACATACACACTCACAGAAGAATTTTATATATATATATATAAAGATATTTATAAGATTACTTGTTTTTTACAATCTCCTGTCGGCGTTCGGTTTTCGGGAGCGGTCTGTTTACACCCTGTATATGCGCTATGCCTAAAACGGAATGGAACAGGTATCTCAAAGATAAGTAAGTCTAAATAAGTATCTAAAGCTCGTTTTCGCTACCTCTCCTAAATAAGACCTCTAAGCTAAGATATGTGACATTTAACCCTAGAGTGGGCGCGGCTGTTGCAAAACGTCTGTGGGTGCGTGGTGAGCATTTTAAAGCCTGGCAATACTTTTTTTTTTGTTAACGGGGGAAATTTTTTCATCCGATGACTTCTCCAGCCCGGATGAGACGAGAAGGAGTGCCAGACTCTTACTGACTAAAAACCACCCCGTTCCTACTCCTGCACGTCGAGTCGGAGCCCCGGTTACCCGTTAGGTTCTCCGCGACAAGCCTCCCGCCCGGATGAGACGAGGCGTGTGAGACTCTTACTGACTAAAAACCACCCCGTTCCTACTCCTGCACTTCGAGCCAGAGCCCCGGTAACCAGTTAAGTTCTCCGCGGCTCTGTATCGGCATCAGCCCTATTGGGCCACATCTGTGGTGGTCTGATGGCTTCTTGAGGCGCGCGCGGAACGCAACGCGCCTTACGCTCGGGTCTGGTCCTAGTCGGGCAGCGAGTCACCCATGCGTAAATCTTTAAATGAAATCTTTCAGCGTGAGGCAGCTATTAAAAATGCAACACTATCGGGTAGTTGTTTTAAAATTATATTAAAAGATTGCTTATGGGTCGACGTGCTCCATCGCTTACCACCAAGCGAGATAGTGGTCAAACGTCGGCCCATCAAATATAAAAAAATATAAAAATTTTTCGGCTTACTCACGTAATTATTTGACGTGGAACTCGACTAGTTTCAAGGCATGCTAGGGACTCGTATTCATGAGCAGGTTTTCGCGACCCGAGACGCGGCGACTAGCGCGCTGTTACCCTGTTTTAAATTTTACTAACGATTTTTTAGCGCAAGCGACTAAATGCTCATAGCGTGCCCTTTCTACGGTTTACATAACAATATTTTTCTTAATTGTTATCATCAACTTAAGTGACATTTCACAGTACATGTAAGTGGTTAGTTAAAGTGCTACGTCGCGCTAAGTAAAGACATGGTTTAGGGGTGGTTGGCGAAAACGGTGATTAGGCTAAGTATGTAATGATACTTTATTTCTTACGTGTCAAAAATGTGTTTAAGACTTCGTATGATAAAATTGTTAAATATATTTGATGTGTATACTCTTACTTGTAAAATATTTTATTTATGTATGTGTGTAATGGAGCGACTGTCATTTGCCCTCAAGTACCAACTAAGGGCGATACCATATATTTGGTTTAGATTTGCCCTGAAAGTCCCGATTGATAACGACAAAATTGAGCCGCTGAATACTACCAGGCTTCTTGACATGTTCACACTAGCGTCACCTGGGCCTTTAACCAAACGCCACTTCAGCGCTTGCCTACAGAGAGAGTAGAAATCAAAATGTATGGGGATGACACTGACAAGTGTCAAAATTTACGTCAATTCCATATAGTTTGGTTTTCTATCCTACATGTAGACAAGCGCTAAATGGCATTTGGATACAGCTGGTGAGAACTTAGTATGGAGTTTGTTTTATGCTTAAAGTAATCGTAACGAGTATGGCGTTTGGAGTTTGGCGCTCAGAGGGCCAAGCACGAATAACTATCGCGTTCGTATCGTAAGAGTATCGAGCGAGTTAACCCGTCGAGCGTCCGCGTTCCTTATGATACAACGGGTGCACACGTGACATTTGGACAAAGAAAGAAAGAAAATGCATTTATTTGGCCATTGGCACACGAAAACAAGGATCATTACAATAGAAATAAAACAAATACAGTCAAAATAAAAACAAAACATTAATAATAGATTTTATAAAAGAGAAAGCAGCATGGAGCATTTTTTCTTATGATCCACCGGGTGCTCATAAGGACGCTAAAGGGGTTGAGCGTTCTGATTGGATGGTTCACTTGAGCCGGCCAATTAGAGCGCCGAACGCGTACTCGTTTCGATTACTTCAAACGTAGAACAAATAATAAAGTCTCTGATGAGTAAAATACAGTAGACCCCCATTGAGAATCGTTTAAATATTCACGACATAGCTGAATTTGGTCGTTACCAATTTAAGGACTGAGTGCCAAGCACGAATAACTATCGCATTCGTAACGTAATAGTATCGAACGCGTTCGGCGCTCTGATTGGCCGGGCTCAAGTGAACCAACCAATCAGAACGCTTAACTCGCTCGATACTGTTACGATACGAATGCGATAGTTATTCGTGCTTGGCCCTCTGCTTAGAAAAGAATTTGGCATAAAGTAAAGTTTGTATGGAGACTGTATGCAGAAAGATAATATTTTTGTATAATATGTATTAAAGTATAATATTGTATTAGTAAATAATATTATTGTCTACATTACATACAGTTTAATGTATGTAATATTATTATTAGGAATTAAAACGGGGATATTTACTCTTTTATTGTTTCGACTGACTAGCAAGAGGTTCGATTCTTGAGTCAGGCGAAGTATTAGATATTTTTAAAAATTCTGAGTAAAAGACTATATTGAAAGACCCCATATTGAATGAAACTTTAAATATATCTAGCGAAATGTGGTTGGCATTTGATTTGGGTATCTCTGCCTACCCCTAGAAAATAAAAAGGGGTCATATAACACCATGAACCTACTCCAATCTGTTAAATTTATTCATTGTATTTTCGACTCTATGTAAATATAATAAAGTTGAAGATTTTGATAAAGAAAAGGATAGTTTGACCTGGCCACCGTAATATTTACCCGTTTTAATTTCTTATAATAGTGTCTATGTCAGTTTTTAACATAATTATTACTATTAAACGTCAGTCAGTCAGTCAGTCAGTATTTTCAGTCGTAACAATATATTCATGTTTATCGATGTCACGTCTGTCGTTAACAAGTAGAAATTTTAATTTAAGTAATATTTACAGTTTGAGTAAACTTTTCGAGGACGCTCGACTGGTTTCGAGCTGCACCGGGACTCATAAAATCATAAGCTTTTATAGCAAAAGACGTAAGATGATGTGTTTACCTGTAAATATTATTTAAATTTTGATATTAATATGTCTTCGCTATCGCCAACCCGCATTGGGCAAGCGTGGTGATTAATGCTCAAACCTCCGTGTGAGAAGAGGCTTTGCTCAGCAGTGGGCGTTATAGGCTGTTGATGTATGATGCAAACGGGGCAGGCTAAATAACTGTTTTATAATAATAAAAAAGTATCTTGAATAGTGAATCTCGCCCTCTGTATAACTCTAAGTACATATTCAATTGCATGCGTTTAAGTGTCAGTACAATGAAATAGTCAATAGATTTAATGTTTTCTTTATGTAAATAAAATGTCCTTAAAAAACTGAAATAAATATCTTCAAAATAAAGTATTTTTGTTTTATTTTTCCTTATACTTGATAGGTTTACGTTTGGCCCCCATCTCGCCTGGTGGAAGCGATGGTGGAGCCCGCCTACCTATAAGCAATGTTCATTCGAGACTTTTTTTTTGAGGGGAATATCATCCAATGACTTCTCCCGCCCGGGTGAGGCGGGAGGGAGTGTCAGACTCTTACTGACTAAAAACCACCCCGTTCCTACTCCTGCACTTCGAGCCGGAGCCCCGGCAACCCGTTAAGTCTTCCGCGGCTCCGTATCGGCATCAGCCCTGTTAGGCCCCATCTGTTGTGGTCTGATGGCTCCTTGAAGCGCGCGCTACACGCTCGGCGCCGTACGCTCGGGTCTGGTTCTGGTCGGGCGGCGAGTCACCCGTGCTCGCCGTCCGCAGGCCTGTTTCACTAGAGACTTGAAGACATCAAAGTTGTATTTGTCAGGAAACACAAATTCCGACAAGGAGTTCCTTTCCTTAGCTGTTCGCACAAGGAAGCTTGACGCGAAACGCTTCGTGCGAATTGGGATGATTATTGGGTATGAAAATTAAAAATCCAATTAGGTACTCCGTATTTTTTGTTGTATAATAAAACAGTGGGGGCTAAAACGTCATTTCTACGTATAAAAAGTACATAGCAGTGATGTCACGCGACATTTCAAATCAATATAATATCGTCGAAAGTATTCGTTTCTGTAAGAAAATAAAAAATACGTGTCTAATGATTTAAAATAATCTACCAGACGGACATTACAATATAAATTAGGCATCTACCCTATGGTGGAATGTCCACCATAAGGGTAGCACCCTGCCGTTCGTCTGGTAGTACGATGGTGAAACGGGCTAGGGGGAATAAGGTTGTGCAATTGCAATGCACATTCACCGAACGTATGTTTGACGGAGACCAGTAGCGTTATCTGATAAACTAAACCTGATTACCTGAACCTTTTATACTACGATCTACAACCCGACTGTTAGCGTGGACATCTAATGGCAAACCTTCTTAATTAGATGAAGTATATAAGAGGTCCAGCATTTATTTATTTATTTATTTAGAATTTTACATATGAATATAACACTACAGGTTACGCCATAAAGTTAAACTGTTAATCTTATATACATACTATTATTTAGTTACTAAGAAAACAAACTAATTAGGTAATTTTATATGAGAAATAAAAAAAATAATGAGTACTTTAACACGACAACACCGGGCTGCGACCCTTGAACACATCACGCAGCGAACCACATTCAGCGCATGCACGCGACGCCCGCGCGCACCGCCGCGCCGCCGCGCCGGACTCGACTTACCGCGGCCGCCCGCGAGCGCATTTAGGGCCCACACACAAAACTGCGATGTGAAAAAATGTGCGAGCTCCTTCTATGCATACCAAAAACTTGCGAATTGGTTAGCATCGCGCATTAAAATCTTATCTTCCCAAAATCTTCTTTGTTTCATTTTCCTGTATCTCCTTCCTAAGCAATAACAGAAGTGCACACTTCTTTTTACGATCCATGTCACGATCTAGTTTTCAATTAAAAATACGTTTAGTACAGTTGACGGTCGTCGAAGGAATGGTCAGAGAGACGCCTTGTCGCACGAAATCACATTGCAGCAATTCGTGTCGAATCCTGTATCAGTTCGGTTTGCACGGACACGCTTCTACCTCGGAACGAGTTACAGACAGCTGAGCGCACTCCGGCTTGCACGGTCGGCTTCCATCTCGGAATCGACATCGGGCGGTAGCGTCTAATTCCGTGCTATGTTTATTGTCAGTGTGTTTCTTTACTTTTGTATTGTGCTTTGTGTGTAGCGAGACAGACATTTTTTAAAATATAGGTAGTTGTATCTCTCACAGCTCTACGAATGGTTTCATTTTAACAAAAGCCTTACAATACAATGAAAAGGACAAACATTATACAATTAATTAACAAAATTAGTAAACTAATCATAGTAATTTTAACGTAAAACAAACATTAACATTATAGTTATATCATTATACCTATCATCCATCCTCTCACAAAATCTTAGACATTCACGACACACATCTATCCATCTTATTGGGGGTGCGGTGCCAGAAGACCTCCCCGTGGTGCACCCTGGGTGCGGGCGACAGTCTCCCTAGCGGGGGTGATAGGGTTGGAGTGACTGTCGCCCGCAGCAGACTTCTGGACTGGGCGGGCGAACCCGATAGGGTTCTGGAAGCGGCGGGCTGTGTGCGGAGGCTCATAGCCCGCGCTTCCGAGGGGCGTTTCTCCGCCCGTCTCTCTGGACATAGCAGAGAGCGTGGCGGAGAGGCAAAGGCGGTGCTCGTTGTGCACTACCCTGCCAGCGAGCAGCATCGGGACACAAGCTGTCCCCGATTGCAGCCGTCGATATCGTAATCCGTAAGGAGATCACGGTCATGTTTTGTGACTCTGAACGGGACGAGGGTCTTGGCTTGGTCGCCCGGACCGCGAGGAAGATAACCTCTATAAAAAATTCCTCCAATACTAAGTTCTGGTGCGCGGCGAGAGTATGCATGGCTGAGGAGTAGTGTCAGTCGCGAGCGCACCCCCAGCTAGGGGACCAGTGGAACCTCTAGTTGGGAAACAAATTAACACTTACCCAGGTACAGGGGGCACTGCCTGGGTGGACCGAATATTTCCCCCATACTCGTGGGAATTGTATGGAGAATAAATCAAAATCAAAACCACAACCGGAGGAGGAGAGTGCGGGTGAGCTTGGCTCGCCTGCGGTAGCGGGAGAAGGGAGCCCAAGTGGCTCTGGGACTCGTGGTGAGGCGCTGGACTCGTCCAGCAGGCCCCACACACGGGAGTCTAGTCGAAGGGGGTCGGACTCAGAGTCCGACACAACATTGGCGGAGCGGCTGAGCGTGAGCTCGAAAGGCTCACGCCGCCGCGCGACGGGGACGTTCAAACGCCCCGGCTGGAGGAGGACAGTTTGTCCCCGTCCTCCGGCGCTCGGGAGGCGCCTCCCCCCAAGGTCCCCACGGCAGCGCGGGGTAGGGGCGGCAAGGGCAGCGGTCGCCGGAAACCGGCACCAGCTGCCTGCGCGGAGTCAGCCGAGCAACTGGCTGCGGAGGGCAGGGCTCTTTCGAGCACTGCCCGTTCGGAGTCCTCTGCGGCCGAGATGTCCGGCGTGGAGATATCGGAGGGCGAGCGCGGCTCTGAGAGCGAGAGCTGCTCCGGGGGCCTCGAACAGGCCATTACGGCGGAGCTCTACAAGCTGGCGATGGGGAAATCCCAGCCGGTTAGGCTCCGCCTCCTCAAGGCGGCGGCGGCCACTATTACGGAGGCGGCCTTGGAACAACGTGCGGTGCCCACTGCGGGAAACGTGCGCTCTGAGCTGGCCGAGATGCGGCGAGAGCTGGCGCGCTTGGCGGCCTCTAACGCGGCTCTGGAGGCCGAGCTGCGGACGGCCAGGGCCGAGCTCGCCGCTGCTCGCGGCAGTCGCCCCCAGCCCCCGGCGGAGGCCGACGTAGTCGGACTGCTGCGGGCGGAGATGGCTGCCTTCCAGCGACGTTTCGACGTGCTGGAGGGTAGGCTCTTGCGGCCCCCGCTCGCGACGAGTCAGGTCGCCCCCGCGGTCCCGCGGTCGTACGCGGCCGCTGCGGCCAAGCCTTCGACCTCGGGTCAGGCTAGCCGCAGCTCCCAACCGCCGGCAAAGGCGCGACCGGCTGCCCCAGCGAGGGCCTCGGCGCCCCCGCCGGCGCAGACCCCGGCTGCGCCGACGGCGCCTGCGCCTGCGCCCGCTGGGCGCAAAAAGAGGAGGGGCACTCCGGCCCGGCAGGCTGGGGTTGCGGCGGCGGCGGCGGAACCCGCCCCGCAAGCAGAGGATGGCGGCGGATGGCAAATCGCCGGCGAGGCGAGGAGAGTCGCCAAGGAGGGCCGGAAGCGCCGAAAAAAGGCGCAGCGGCAACGACGGCAGCAGCAGCGCAGGGAGAAACGCGCTGCTGCCCTGCTCCTCGCCCCTAAGACCGCGGCTGTGGTCATCACCCTACAGCCTGAAGCGGTCAATAGGGGCGTCACATATGGCGACGTCCTCGCCAAATTAAAGGGGGCGGTGACTCCTGCGGAGTTCGGGGCCCCGGACGGGTTCGCGGTCAAGGTGACCGCTACCGGAGCCCGTCTTTTGGAGGTCCCCGGCGCGACCAGCGGCCCATCGGCCGACGCCCTGGCCGAGAGGCTTAGGGCGTGCCTCGGTGCGGACGAGGCCCGCGTGTCCAGGCCTACCAAATGCCTGGATGTCAGGATTTTGGGCCTGGACGACTCCGTCACGGAGAGTGAGGTGGTGGCCGCTGTGGCCAGGACGGGAGGGTGCCCTGCTGACCAGGTCAGGGTGGGCACCATACGTCCGGACAACTCGGGGCTGCGCACGGTGGTGGTGAGCTGCCCCGTCACAGCGGCCAAAACATTAAAGGAGGGCAAAAGGCTCTTAGTGGGGTGGGTCTCGGCGCAGGTCAAGCTGCTCGAGACCCGGCCTCTGAGGTGCTACCGCTGTCACGTGGGGGAGCACGTGAGTGTCAAATGCACCTCGGAGGTGGACCGCAGCGACTGTTGCTTCCGCTGCGGTCGGCCCGGTCACAAGGCCGGCTCGTGCAACGCCCCGCTGCACTGCAACGCATGTGCAGCGGCTGGCAAGCCGGCCAATCACCGGGTCGGGAGCAAGGGCTGCTCCCCTCCTGCTAAAAAGGGCAAAGGTAGGCCCTCTGCCGCCCCTGCCGTTTCCGCCGCCGCCGCCGCCACTGCCACCGCAGTCGCCGCTGCCGCCACTGAGGAGGTCGGAATGGACTGTCAATAGTGGCTCCATTCCGCCTCCTCCAGGCGAACATCAACCACTGCGCCGCTGCTCAGGATCTCCTGCTCCAGAGCATGGCGCAGTGGTCGATCAATGTCGCCGTGGTCTCCGAGCCGTATTTTGTCCTGCCCAGGGATCACTGGGTGGCGGACCTGGACGGCTCGGTGACCATCATCTCGTCGGCCGCCGCCGGTACCCCGACTCTTGAGGCTGCTCAAAGAGGCCGGGGTTGTGTCGCAGCACGGTTCGGAGAGCTCGCTGTGGTGGGCGTGTACTTCTCTCCGAACCGAACTCTCGCCGAGTTCCACAACTCCTTGAGGGAGTTGGTCACTGTCGTCGTCGGGTTCCGTTCCCTCCCCGTGCTCGTCCTCGGGGACTTCAACGCCAAAAACTTGGCTTGGGGTTCCCGGTTCACCGACGTCCGGGGTAGGATGGTGGAAGACTGGGCCCTTGAGACAGGCCTAGTCGTCCTGAACCGGGGTTCTGTCCCCACGTGTGTGCGGATGCAGGGCGAGTCGGTGGTGGACATATCGTTCGCCAGCCCTGCTCTGTCACCGCGTATTGTTGGCTGGCGCGTCATGGAGGAGGTGGAGACGTACTCCGACCACCGGTATATCCGGTTCGACGTCTCCGCCGAGTCCGCAGACCCGCCGGTCAGACAGGCCTCATGTGGCCCGCGTTGGGCGCTGAAACAGCTGGACCGGGAGCTGCTCCTGGAAGCCGCCATCGTGCAGGCCTGGGTGATACCACCGGTCAGGCCTGCCGACATAGACGATGAGGCCAAGTGGCTCCAGGACGCCATGTCCAGGATCTGTGACGTGGCGATGCCCCGGATCCGGTCGAGGCAACAAAAGCGCCAGGTGTACTGGTGGTCGCAAGAGCTAGCAGCTCTACGCAAGGCGTGCACTGCTGCGCGACGCCAGTACACTAGGCACCGCAGGCGCCGCATCCGTCCTCCTAATGCGGAGGCGAGAGAGGCGGAGTTGTACGAGGGATACAGGGCGGCCAAGGCCCTCCTCAAGGTGGAGATATTGCGGGCCAAGGAGGAGGCCCGCCGAGAGATGCTGGGGACTCTGGACAGAGATCCGTGGGGACGCCCGTACCGGATGGTACGCGACAAGCTCCGTGCTTGGGCTCCCCCGCTCACTCAGAGTCTCCGGCCAGAAGTCTTGGAGGAGGTGATTGGCGCCCTGTTCCCCCGACTGTGGAGGGGCTTCACCCCTCCGTATATGACTCCGCCCCCTGCGGTGCCCGACGCGGGCTACAGCGACAACAACGATGACATCGTCCCAGAGGTGACCGAGGCAGAATTGAGAGCGGCGGTGCGCCGGATGGGCGCCAAGAACACCGCCCCAGGACCCGACGGCCTGCATGGCAAGGCATGGGTCCTGGCCTCAGAGGCTCTCGGGCCTCGATTGATTGGTCTCTACAGCGCATGTCTGGAGAGAGGCCAGTTCCCGCTTCTCTGGAAAGCGGGCAAACTGGTCCTCGTGCGGAAGACGGGGCGCCCTGCGGACTCTCCGTCCGCGTACCGGCCCATAGTGCTGCTCGACGAGGTGGGGAAAGTCTTCGAAAGAATCATTTCGAACCGCCTCGTCGCGCACCTGACGGACATTGGGCCGGACTTGTCGGACGGCCAGTTCGGCTTCCGCAGAGGGCGCTCCACGGTGGACGCCATCATGCGCGTTAGAGACCTCACGACGGGGACTGCAGTGTCCAGGGGTAAGGTCGTAGTGGCGGTGTCTCTGGACATCGCCAACGCCTTCAACTCCCTGCCCTGGAGCTGCATCTTGGAGGCACTCCGATATCATCGGGTGCCTACCTACCTCCGTCGTGTTATCGAGGCTTACCTGACGGACAGATCCGTCAGCTACCCCGGTCACCGGGGCGAGTGGAACCGGCGAGAGATGTCACGCGGTGTTCCGCAGGGTTCGGTTCTGGGGCCGCTCCTGTGGAACATCGGCTATGACTGGGTGCTGCGCACCGACCTCCCGAACGGCGTTAGCACAATATGCTACGCCGACGACACGCTGGTGCTAGCGCACGGGAGGTCGCACCAGGCGGCGGCCGACTTAATGGCGACAGCGGTTGCGACAGTCGTTGAAAGAATCCGGCAGTTGGGACTCGAGGTGGCGCTCCACAAGTCCGAGGCCATGTGTTTTCATGGCCGCGGGAACGCGCCACCTCCGGGTGGGTCCCAAATAACGGCGGGAGGGGTTACCATCGGCGTCGAGACGGCGATGAAGTACCTAGGACTCGTCCTCGACAGTCGGTGGAACTTCATAGAGCATTTCCGACGTTTGGCTCCAAAGTTGGAGAGGACGGGGGCTGCGTTCAAACGCATCCTCCCCAACCTCGGGGGGCCAAACGCCTCCTGCCGGAGGTTATACGCCGGGGTCGTGCGGTCCATGGCCCTCTACGGCGCCCCTGTTTGGGCGCCGAACTTGTTGCGGCGTCCTGCTCGGACGCTGCTCATGTCACAGAGGGTCATGGCGATCCGAATGATCTGCGGATACCGCACGATCTCTGGGGAGTCGGCGAACCTCCTTGCCGGATTACCGCCGTGGGATCTGGAGGCGAAGGTGCTCGCGCGCGTGTATAACATGCGCGCGGAGGCACGTCGCCGGGGCGAAACTCCGCTGCCGCGCCAGATAAGTGCGTGGCGGGATGAGCTCCGGCGCGATCTCATGGCGGAATGGCAGCAACGACTGTCGCAACCGAGGGCTGGGCTCGCTGCCATTGCAGCGGTAAGTCCCCTCTTTGAGGAGTGGCTTGAGAGACGCTACGGCGTCCTCACCTACCGCCTGACGCAGGTCCTCACCGGACATGGAAGTTTCGGGAGGTACCTGTGTCTGATGGGGCGGGAGGAAACGCCCGGGTGTCATCACTGCGAGGACCGCCCTGAGGACACGGTGGAACACACAGTGGGAGAATGCCCTGCGTGGGCTGAGCACCGCCGTGCCCTCAGGGAAGTGATCGACGATGGCGACCTCTCGCGTCCGGGCCTAGTGCAGGCCATGATGCGGAGCGAGGGGGACTGGGATGCCGTCTCCTCCTTTTGCGAAGCAGTCATGCTAGCTAAGGAGGAGGCGGGACGCGTGAGGCAGCGAAGCGCTGCCTCCTCGCAACCCAGTCATCGCGAAGGACACACCGGGCGTCGGGGATCGCGGGACGATCTCCGGCCACCGTAAGCGCGGGCCTGCGGACGGCGAGCATGGGTGGCTCCCCGTCCGACCAGAAACAGACCCGAGCGTACGGCGCGTCGCGTTCCGCGCGCGCCTCAAAGAGCCATCAGACCACCACAGATGGGGCCCAATAGGGCCGATGCCGATTCGGAGTCGCGGAGAACCTAACGGGTAACCGGGGCTCCGGCTCGACGTGCAGGAGAAGGAACGGGGTGGTTTTTAGTCAGTAAGAGTCTGACACTCCCTTCCGCCTCACCCAGGCGGGAGCAGTCATTCGATGATTTTCCCCCCTTAAAAAAAAAAAAAAAAAAAAAAAATCCATCTTATTGCAAACAAATCACACTCCGGTGCTGACATCAGGAGAGAATAGAGCATGGTGAGTACTGGGACCAGTGGAGAATTTGCATGGGCCACTGTACGTGCTTCTGGTACAACCAATAAGGGATGTTGGTCAAAGTTGGTGGGTGAGTAGTTTCGGTACTGAAACCGTACCATCTGACCTACTATCTCTGGACAGTCAGATTCACCTCGCAGCGTCTTACAGATAGTAATCATTAAGGAGTATTTTTTACGCCTCACCTCAAGAAAGTTAAACCGCAACATGCCTAACAGAAACTTAGTGGGGTACAGAAAAGGGGAGGCTTCCGGCGATACTCACTTAAATGGGACCGTTTGCGGTGTTTCTTGTGATTAGTATTATACACGATTTTCATGTTATTTACATAATACCTACCTAAGACTGTCTCGTTGACCGAGTGGTCGCAACGTCGACTGGGGGACTTCAAGGGGTCTCGGGTTCGATTCCCGGGTCGGGCAAAGTATTATTGGGTTTTTTTAAATTCTCAGTTATTACTGAGAATTTAAAAAAACCCAATAATACTGCTACTGTTATGTCACACGTGCACACTCCGTGCTATTGCACGGAGTCTGGAATTGTGCCCGGTATATGGCAATAGTCTCACCCCCTCCCTGCGTGGGCTGAGCACCGCCGTGCCCTCAGGGAAGTGATCGGCGATGGCGACCTCTCGCGTCCGGGCCTAGTGCAGGCCATGATGCGGAGCGAGGGGGACTGGGATGCCGTCTCCTCCTTTTGCGAAGCAGTCATGCTAGCTAAGGAGGAGGCGGGACGCGTGAGGCAGCGAAGCGCTGCCTCCTCGCGACCCAGCCATCGCGAAGGACACACCGGGCGTCGGGGATCGCGGGACGATCTCCGGCCACCGTAAGCGCGGGCCTGCGGACGGCGAGCATGGGTGGCTCCCCGTCCGACCAGAAACAGACCCGAGCGTACGGCGCGTCGCGTTCCGCGCGCGCCTCAAAGAGCCATCAGACCACCACAGATGGGGCCCAATAGGGCCGATGCCGATTCGGAGTCGCGGAGAACCTAACGGGTAACCGGGGCTCCGGCTCGACGTGCAGGAGAAGGAACGGGGTGGTTTTTAGTCAGTAAGAGTCTGACACTCCCTTCCGCCTCACCCAGGCGGGAGCAGTCATTCGATGATTTTCCCCCCTTAAAAAAAAAAAAAAAAAATAGTCTCACCCCCTATTATATGGGACTCATAACATAAATAGTGAAAAGTGGGTGTTTCATTGTACAATGGAATAATGTGCACCTCTGCCTACCCCTTTGGGGATAAAAGGCGTGATGTTATGGTAACATGATGTTATGTTACCTACCTAAGATTTTAACACGTGTCACACACGGTATCCAACCAACATGTCTTCCGACCGACGTGGTTTGCATAATAGCCAAACCGGTTTCTGTATAAAATCCTCAAAAACGCTTTCTGCACTTTTTCAAGCATGAGAGCATAAGTACATAACCTCATGCGGACTCCATACCAGAAATGCAGAGTCTAGCTTGGTTCTAACCAGGGTCATGTACACCAGTTTGATAGCTGTTATATTATCAAATTCGCGTATATTGTGATTTGAAAATCCTAACCTACGATAAGAGTCGGTAGTAACCGCTCTCATGTGGTCATGAAATGTTAGTCGAGGATCGAACAAAACCCCTAAATCTTTTACAGAGTATACACGTTCGATTCCCTTCCCTCGCAAATATGTAGTATGTAGTCCACATGTATGAGGTTGTGAGCTCTAGTAAAAGACAATCACATTGCAGTTGGCCGTGTTGAAATCCAGGTGATTTTTAATGCTCCAGTTAAACCTTCCTGCCTCGTTGACCGAGTGGTCGCAATTGTAACTACCGGGCAAGGGTTCTTGAGTTCGATTCCCGGATTGGGCAAAGTATTACTGGGTTTTTAAAAAAATTCTCAGTAGTAGCACGGAGTCTGGAATTGTGTTCGGTGACTCATAACATAATTAGTGAAAAGTGGGTGTTACTTCTGTGTGCACCTCTGCCTATCTCTTCGGGGATAAAAGGCGTGATGTTATGTTATGTTAAACCTTCCCTGGACTTACACTAATATTCCAAGAAGAAAATTAACCAAATCGGGGCATCCGTTGTCGAGTTTTAGCGAGACTAACGAAAGGAAATTAATTTTATTTATATAGATTTTCTTCAGAGATACTAAATTAATTATTGATTATCTTCGGTAACAGCCTCTGTAGTACTAAGGACCTCTTCTGCATGTTTTTTTATATGGAATAGGAGGCAAACGAGCAGACGCATCACCTGATGGTAAGCGATCAGCGCCGCCCATGGACACCCGCAACACCAGGAGTCACAGGTGCGTTGCCGGCCTTTTAAAAAGGAGTACGCTCTTATCTTGAAGGTTTGAAGGTCGTATCGGTTCGGAAATACCGTCGACGACAGATCATTCCACAGTTTTGCTGTGCGAGGCAGAAAGCTACGGGAGAAGCGCACAGTTGTGGCCTGCCATCTATATGATCAGAGTATAATCCTTGCTAGATTGGTATGAAGCGAGCGATGCCACTGGCAGAGAAGTAAGTATATAATAAAAGTCAGTTTAATGATAGTAATTCATTTATTTAATTATTCATACGTACATTATTTTGTCACTTCGTTTGTATTTACGTCACTATAAAAAATGGAAATATGTAAAAGTTTCCTTAATATGAAGGGGGGAAGGGGTAAGGGGTAGTGATCACCCCAAAAGAAAGGAGATTTAGGGGATACATAAAAAAGTATGAAGAAACAATTAAAACTATACATAAAGTTGAGAACAATAATAGATGAGAACTACTTTCTGGACCAAATTTCTGACCATGTCATAAGTAATGAGGGATGATATGTTACTTTCTCTTCTTGAAATTCTAAACTCCTTTCTATTTTAACTACACCAAGATACCAACTGTTTATATTTACCGACTACTATTTTATACAATTTTGAACCCTTTAACATTTTGTAGGTCATAAAAATGAACACATACATTAACTAAAGATTGCGGGTTACTCACGTGAAAATACTGAGAAAAACTCTACTAGTTTCGAACCACAGAGGGGTTCTTCCTCATGAGCAGCGTGCGCGGTCGCGGCGATGTCGCGCAGCCTACTGTACAGCCAACTAGTAGAGCTTTTCTCAGTATATTTACGTGAGTAACCCGGGATTTTTAGTTAATTTAGTATGTCTCACGGTAGTTATTATAAAAACATCACATACATTATAATAGGCTATATAAGGCCGCTGCCTCGGATGTTGCGGGCACCGCTAGACCGGTCCATTTGATTTTACGCATAAGATCCTGTCGCTCCCGCTCCGCCACAGCTTCGCTGCCCGCAAAATAGGGTAATTTCCTAAATTTTATTTTAATGTCCGTCTGGAACATTAATTTAAAACATTAGACACGTATTTTTTCTTTTCTCACAAAATTAAATACTTTCGACGATATATTAATTTGAAATATCGTGTGACGTCACAGCGTGGCACGTTTTGTAGCACGTTATGACGTAACGACCTACCATTCCTAAACTTAGCGCCATTTTATCTTAACTTAATACGAAAAAATAAAAAAAATACGTGTCTAATATTTTTTCATTATCTAACTGACGGACTAATTAGATGTTTAATTTTGATACCCTGGAAACTACCCAATTCGAGGCAGAGGCCTAATAGCTTATGTATTAAATACTCAAACACCGAAAGTTTTCAAGAATAGTTCTACACTACATTATACAATCACAGAGATAGGATGATATTTACATTTAAAAATTCAGTAGCATTTCAGTATTCAGGCTCAACCTATTGTATGTCGGTATTTAAGATACAATATAGAATGCATGGTGTCTCGCGTAGATCTACCGACACACCAGAGGTTAAAGGACATTGCATAGAATAAAGGCACGGCTCCGGCAGCGCTTTTTATGTTGTGGAAACCATACAGATATGTCATATGGCATACAGTTTAAAGTTCATATTCAAATGACAAGTTAATACGGTAGTTGACATACATAACATCACGCCTTTTATCCCCGAAAGGGTAGGCAGAGGTGAACATTATGCCACTGTACAATGTAACACTCACTTTTCACTATTTATGTTATGAGTCCCATGTAATAGGGGGTGAGCCTATTGCCATACGGTAGTTGACAGGTAGTCAAATTCAATACTTTTATTGAAATGTCTAAAACGATACTTTTCTATGAATTTTGTATTGGATCGCAACTTTTGACGTCATCATATTTTTGCGTCAAACAGCATACTCATTTCCTTAAAATTAGCGAGAAAAATCCAAAAGTAGGTAAATTGTCAAATCAATGTATGAGAGTATGATTATTATTTAATTATTTATTGCATTGTATAGTTGAAACAATTAATTTTAAACCTTGGAAACTAGCCAATTGCCGGGATGGAGCGGTGCCGGTTATATTATACTAGCTTTTACCCGCGGCTTCGCTCGAGTCACAAAAGAATAAAAAGTAGACATGTGACATATACCAATACAATATATAAAATACACACAGCGCCATCTATACCAATACTTTTGTTTTTCCTCGGGAATATCAATTTTTCCGGGTTAAAAAGTACCCTATTATTTAATCCAGACTTCTAACTTTACGTCTGCAAAAATTCAAAGCAATCGGTTTAGTAGTTACGGCGTGAAGGTGGAACAAACAAACAAACAAACAAACAAACTCACTTCCAGATTTATAATATTAGTAAGGATGTTGTGACCTAGGTTCATCCCAAGTCGTTTACAGTCCAGGCATGATGTATGCGATGTTATGTAGCGTGTCTTGTAGAAGGCTGGCCGGCGGGGCGATGGCTGGCAGAGCTCGGCAGACGCTGAGTAGTGGCGCGAGGGAACATAGGAGCGTGTCCAGTAGCACTGATACTGAGCCTGATACTGCGATTTGGCCCTGTGGACATACATTCTAATTTTAACAATCTGAATTAATGAGTGGTGATGGTACACTGACATGGTATATATGTCGTGGTGGCCCGGAGGTTTAAAACGCCCGCTTCTCATGCATAAGGGTGTGGGTTCGAAACCTACCAACGACAAGTACCGATTTGAGATTTTCCGAGTTATATGTCCTTTCTAAGATTATCTAGACACCACTGACAAACGGTGAAGGAAAACATCGTGATGAAACCTGGACTTATAATTTCTAATTATAAGTTTGTAATCGCCAACCCGCATTGAGCAAGCGTGGTGATTAATGCTCAAACCTTCTCCGTGTGAGAAGAGGCTTTGCTCAGCAGTGGGCACTTATAGGCTGTTGGTGATGATGGTACACAGAAGAATACAGTGACTGAACAGCAGCGCCCTCTGAATAGATAGATATGAAATATGCGGTTTTACCAAATGACCTAGTAGGGATTGATTCTGTTATTGAATAAGATTCCTTTTGAGATTTGAATAGAGTAGTAGAGATTTTCCCAAATACTTCACGTAGTTAATGCGTATATTGTAATGGATTAATATAACACATATAACATCACGCCTATTATATCCGAAGGGGTAGGCAGAGGTGCACACAGGAGTAACACCCATTTTTTACTATTTATGTTATGAGTCCCATGTAATAGGGGGTGAGCCTATTGCCATATACCGTGCATAATTCCAGACATCTAGCTACGACTGACATTTTTTAAAAACCTAGTAATACTATGCCCGACCCGGGAATCGAATCCAAGATTCTTTGCCCGGCAGTCAAACTTAAGACCACTCGGCCAACGAGGTAGTTATGAATGAATTAACTACTGTTTACATAAACTGTAGTGAGACATACTAAATTAATTATTATGGTTTTGGTTGAGGCTAGGCTCAGCCCCTATTACATGGGACTCATAATATAAATAGTGGAAACTGGGTGTTACATTGTATAGGGGCATTAAGTGCCGTAATGTGCACTTTTGCGCGCGCGTGAATGCGGCGTGTAACATTGTTTGTGTGTCGACCCGGGATTCGAACCTAACGTCTGCGCCGCTGTCGAGCGAGCCTAGTGTGGCAGTAGTATCCCGCGCCGCCAGCGGCGGCGCGGGATACTACTGCTACGAGGAGGCGCCGCCGTGTAGCGCCGGCGTAAGCCGGCGCTACACGGCGGCTGGCTGCTGTAGTGTGCGCATGTGCGCACACTACAGCAGCCAGCCGCCACGCGCGCGCAAAAGTGCACATTACGGCACTTAATGCCCCTATACAATGTAACACCCAGTTTCCACTATTTATATTATGAGTCCCATGTAATAGGGGGTGAGCCTAGCCTCAACCAAAACCATAATAATTAATTTAATTCAATATTGTATGTTTGTAAACGCACCCACGACACAGGAGAAAATCCTAATGTGGGCCAAAAAAAAAGTACTTATTACAGTATACTACTTGATACAGATTTCAAATGTAATGAGCATGAAAATAACGTTTTTCCGAGATACAAAAATGAAGTCTAAATCGTTTTAGTCGTTTATTTCTATTAGACTCATCAAAAAATATAGGTCAGTCCTCTAGTTGCTCTAGTTGCTCGTTCCAAGTTGTAGATTCCTATGGAGAAGAACGAGCAAGAAACTCAAAAAAATTGTTTGTTCCTTGCAGAAATTGAATCCACGACAATGCAACCTTTTAATACATCTAAACCCCACAAACGAACACAATTTCACACTTACAATATTAGTCAAGATTTGAACCACAAGTACATGATATCAAAAGACTTATTAATGACAATGTGCCAACGCACATACCTCATGTTCCTTAAGTCGTTCCCCAATGATGGCGAGGCTCTCCCCTAACAGTCGGAGATGGGCGGCCACCTCCACAGCGCCGCACCCAGTCACACGGTACATGCCGGAGTTGGGGGCCGACGTGCTCGACGCAGGCTGGAATTGGAATAGTGAAACAAGTTAAACTCAGGAATGGTATGCTCGGAGTTTCTTTGCGACACCGAATAAAAGGCGAGGAAATCTGCAAACGAACAAAGGTCAGTGATATAGCCCAGCGGATTAGCAAGTTGAAGTGGCAGTGGGCACATAGCGCGGAGAGCCGACGGCCGCTGGGCAGGGAGGTTCTCGAGTGGAGGCCACGTACCGGCGCAGCGTAGAACATCCACGCAAGGTGGACAGACGACCTCATTAAGGTCGCAGAGAGCTGTTGGATGCAGGCACGTCGTAAAGGCCCATCAGACCACCACAAATGATGCACAACAGGGCTGATGCCAATACCGAGTCGCGGAGAACTTAACGGGTTACCGGGGCTCCGGCTTGACGTGCAGGAGTAGGAACGGGGTGGTGTTTAGTCAGTAAGAGTCTGACACTCCCTCCCGCCTCACCCAGGCGGAAGAAATCATTAGATGATCCCCCCCCCCCCAAAAGAAGATTTGGCCTTGTTCACGCATCTATGTGCGTGTGGACCACAGCGGCGGGGGGGGGGGGCACCCCGCGCGGCTCGCCTACAGGATTCGGTCAGCGACAGATGTGTCGAATCGACCAGAATCGATCTGTATTGAAGTAATGATTTATCTAAACCGAGTCGTTCATCATTAAAATCCTTAAAAGGTCTAGATATAGAAAGTTGAAAAAAAAAATTGTAACTGACCACAAGCGCCTGTGACGGCGGTGTAGTAGGTGCAGGTTGTGGCCGGGGCTGTGCCCTCGGGGGGCGACCCGGACCGGCTGAAGACAGGGGACGACCTGGTGGGGAAATAATAGAATTAACTTAGATAGAAGACTATAATTAATTTAGACTGTTGAGGAAACAAAAGAGGTATGTAAGAATCGTAGCAATTGACGTTGTATAGTCTCTGCTTACCACCATTTTTTTTTTTTTAGGGGGGAAAATCATCGAATGACTGCTCCCGCCTGGGTGAGGCGGAAGGGAGTGTCAGACTCTTACTGACTAAAAACCACCCCGTTCCTACTCCTGCACGTCGAGCCGGAGCCCCGGTTACCCGTTAGGTTCTCCGCGACTGCTTACCACCATAGGAGACAGTCGTGAGGTTACGTATGTAGGCAATTTTGTATTTATTTATTTATTTTTAAATAAACGACCCACACTAGAATTTCCTCCTGTGTCGTGTGTGCGTTTACAAACATACAAGTTCACATACACGTCACACACAGACACGGAACAACAATCTGTGGATCACGGTCGGATTCCCACACAGAGTTACTCCGTGCGGGAATTGAACCCGCTACACGTTGCGCGGCAGCCAGTTGCCTAGCCACCGCGACAACCAAAATTGCGAGTGACCACACACGCTGCTCATGAGGAAGAACCCCTCTGTGGCTCGAAATTAGTAGAGCTTTTCTCAATATTTTCACGAGAGTAACCCGTAATTTTTAGTTAATTTAGTATGTCTCACGATAGTTATTATAAAAAAAAATATTTGCTAATAGAAGGATCCTGGGTTCGATCTACTAATCCCTTGAGAGTATCAAAACGTGTTGTTTACAAACTTATTTATTTATTTATTTATAACTAGCTTCTGCCCGCGACTTCGTACGCGTAATCCTATTTTTTCCCGTCCCCGTTCGTGATTTTCGGTAAACAGTAAAAAAAAGTATTGGTTAAAAAGTATCCTATGTCGGTCTCCTGGCTCTAAGCTACCTCCCTGCCAATTTTTAGCCAAAAATATTCTGCCGTTCTTGAGTTATAAGTGGTGTAACTAACACGACTTTCTTTTATATATATAGATTTCATGTCATCACCACACATGCAATATTACAAAGGACACATTACAAGTATGAGGTACATAGGTACTTACTTGGGTTAGACACGATAATCTTGTTAGTGGACTGGTTATTTTGTTCCTTCTGCATCGCGAAACGTTTCGCCTTGCGCTTCCATAGGTAGCGCTCGTTGTAGTTTACCTGAAAAACACATTTTCAGGGTTCATAGATTTAAAAATTTTCATCTTTAATCTAATCTAAGAGGTTCTAGACGCTGGGGGAAATCTAGTCCTTTTTTGTAAAGTGAGGAACTATTTGTGGACACAAAGAGATGTTCCGTGCGGGAATCGAACCCGTGACACGTTGCGCGGCAGCCATTGGCCCAGCTACCGCGCCAACCGTGCTGTCAAATAATCATTGTATGTATTAAGACAAGCTTTGTACAAATGTGGCAGAGCCATGCTTCGGCACGAATGGGCCGGCTCGACTGGAGTGATACCACGGCCGAGCAGAAAACCGATGTGAAACAACACTGCGTCGAATTAGCAGGCCAAATTCCTGAATCCCCAACAATCCTCAAATTCCCATCCCCAAAAGACCGGTAACGAACTTGTAACTCCTCTAGTGTTCCAAGTGCACATGGGCGACGCCGATTGTTTATCATCAGGTGATTCGTCTGCTCGTCTACTGCTTACCCCATAAGAAAAGAATTTAAGTTTCAATAAAACTTATTTTTTTTGATGGGACAAGCCCGCCACAACCTCCCAAAACCGCTGCAACTCCTGTAAGCCAGGATCTACAGTCCGAATCAGAAGTCCGGCGCATCCCAGGGACATGAGTAACTGTCTTGGTTCCCGCAACGAAGTGAATTAGAAGATATTATAAGAGGAGAAGAAAATAACGATAGTTTTCACTTAAAACTTACATTAGACCACATCTCTCCGAGCCTCTTGGATATAGCAGAGAAGTCCATGTCAGGGTGCTTGCGCAGTAGTTCATTGCGCGCCTCCTTCGCCCACATCATGTATGCGGTTATACGCGTCTTACCTGAAAAGTAGGATGGAATGAAAAACTTAGGTTCTGGCAACGAGTTTATTTGTTGATATTTCAATATTTGTATAGTTTTTAGTCATATGTAGTCATAAGGAAGTTTTTTGGTGTAAAATTTATTAACCCGTCGAGCGTCAGCGTTCCTTATGATCCAATGGGTGCACATGTGATATTTGGAGAAAGAAAGAAAGAAAATGCATTTATTTGGCCATTGGCACACGAAAACAAGGATCATTACAATAGAAAAAAAAATGCAGTCAAAATAAAAACAAAACATTAATAATAATAGATTTTATAAAAGATAAAGCAGCATGGAGCATTTTTTCTTATGATCCACCGGGTGCTCATAAGGACGCTCGAGGGGTTAATCCGGCTCGAAGGACCAAATGTAGGGGTTGTAAATCCCTACTACAGTGTTGTTTATTAGTTTATGTTGAAATGTGGAATGTTGTTTATGTTAAATGAGTAGACGATCAATTTCTTAGATAGTTTTATTGCTACTGAATTAAATTAATTAAGAAGTTTATAATGTTTAGAAATGCTGATCACGGCGATTTAATTATTCGCACGTATGACGAATTGACGAAGTTAATGTACAGCGTAGCTCGTACAGGAGTTGTGAAAATTTTCTGAACTCAGCAAGGATTAACAAAGGCTCATTCCAAAGTGTACATTTCTATGGAGAAGAACGAGCAAGCAACTCCATAGGTTACGCTTTTTCAATCAGATTCACAATACAATTCTCTATACTCCGTCTGTTTAGGTAGTTAACTATTTGTAAACAAACCATAAAAAGAGTTCTTTATAGTTGACTTTTCCATGATTCAAAATACTTCATAAGAAAATAAAATTGTTTCCCTTTTTACGACAGTTTTCTCTATTAAATGTTATGTTTCTGTTCCTCTTCACTTATTTCTTAATAAATATTAAATATATCTGCTTGAGGATATTAATTTAATAACATTTATTAAATAATAATATTTCATTACAATAGACACCATAAAGAGCCTAAAATCCCAGGTATCCAAAACGTTTCTTTAAGAACGAAGCAAAATAATGTTGTCAAATTAAAGAGTACAACGAAGATGTAGCGCGACAATGAAAGTAGCGTGTATTACGTTTAGTCGGTTAATCAGGCGCCATTGACAGCTCTCTCGTCGTTTGCGCTCGCGTTCCTATTTTGTTGAATTTAACTTGTTTCTTTGTTTTGTTATTAAGTTATTTAAGTTTAGGTTAATCATCGTTTGTAATTAATGTGTAAATATTTGAAATATATTGAAGAAACTTGACCCAAAGACAGATATCCGTACAAGAAAGAAATCCGTACATCAGATTCAGAATAGTTTCTATTTAAACATGATAATGAAATAGACCCATAGGCTAGGCTCTTGTACGATTTAGGCATTTGTACTTGTATGTGTGTGTATGACAAATGAACGATTTTAAAGTGAATTTAGTTAAAATTAAAACACGAGAAATATTTGAAGTAATAGTAGGTTAAGTATCTCTGTGTCACGTGGTTTTCTTTGTTTACCTTTAGTTAATTACCTAAACAGATGGACTATAGTTACATAGTTTTGTTGGTACGATTGTTGGAGAACAATATAACACCTAAATCCAATCAAAGAGATCGAAAAAGAGAATAACCTTTAAGGACAATTAATAATACAGTCTGGAGCTAACTAGTCGCAGTTGACGGCGCCCGTTGAATATAATGTGTATCTTTACATCTTTGCAAAGGCATCCACAATACAGGAGAAAATCTCAATGTAGAAATAAAATCTGATTATTACCGTAGGCAACTCTTATGTAAAAACCTCTTTTGTAGCGCTATAAGAAAAATGGTGGTAACGAAGTGAATTCGCGTTCGCGCTAAAATTCAAAATTCGAAGGCCCGCCTACGCCTCGCTCGAGCGGGCCCCGCGCTGCGCTCGCGCCCAGCAGGGTTGCCAAACTGTGGGGAATTCCCCAAACTGCGGGGAATCTCAAGTTGGTTGGGGATTTATTGGGGATTGGCATTATGTGGGGAAAATGCGGGGATTTTGACTTCTTTTGGCATTTGACACAAATTGGAAAATATTTCATCGTTTATTATCGATAACAACATTTTTTTAAATCATGAAGCATGAAAGCTGGAGAGAATATGGAAGATTTGAAAAAATATGAAAATCGAGGTACATTTTGCAGCTATTGCAGATTTCTATAAGACATGCTAAGAATTTTATATGGAATTCACGTCGGACATTATTAAGATATTTGATTTCCGAGATTCTTTATTTTCTATTATATCTGTTTCAAATCCATTAGAAGCTCAACAGTTTCAAATTAAAACAATCAATATTATTTAAATAATTGATTATAGTTTTATTTTATAAAAAACTTTTGAGGGGAATTTGTGGGGAATCAGCGGATTTTTATTCCCCAATTTGGGGAATTCGATCAGGAATTTTGGGGATTTTGATGAATTAGCTTTGGCAACCCTGGCGCCCAGTCGCCGCCGGACCGTTGTGTGAGTGAGCGTGTTCGAAGACGCGCCGCGTTCCCGCCAATTTTATCGGTTTTTGAATTAATTCGTTGTGGAAACATTCAGCCCTAATCTGTTACAATAGGGTAGATGCCTAATTTATATTGTAATGTCCGTCTGGTAGATTATTTTAAATCAATAGACACGTATTTTTTATTTTCTTACAGGAACGATTTCTATTTTTTTTTCGAATGATTGCTCCCGCCTGGGTGAGGCGGAAGGGAGTGTCAGACTCTTACTGGCTAAAAACCACCCCGTTCCTTCTCCTGCACGTCGAGCCGGCCGTCTGGTAGATTATTTTAAATCATTAGAAACGTATTTTTTATTTTCTTACAGGAACGAATACTTTGAATATTATATATATATTGATTTGAAATGTCGCGTGACGTCACTTCTATGTACCTACATATTATACGTAGAAATGACGTTTTAGCCCCCACTCCGAAACTTTGATTCGTTATATCTAAGTATTGTTTTATTGTACAACAAAATAAAAAAATACGTGTCTAATATTTTTTCATTACCTAACTTACGGACCAATTAGATTTTTAATTTTCATACCCTGTCATCATTTCAATTACACTTGAGAGCAAAAAAACGGAGCTACTAACTAACATTTTTATCATTTTGTCGAAACTTCTAAAACTTAAATTGTTTTTCACGGTATATTGGCACAGCCTTTATCCAAAGCCATCTTGATATATAAAATATAGTTAATATATTGAAGTTAATTCAAGTTTTGTTAAATATTTTTAGGGAATGATGGGTCTGGCATGGTCTTTGTATGTCCAAAAGACTAAATTAATAAAGATAATAAATAAAAAAAATATTCCTTTCACATCAAACTGCTCTCATTTTAAAGGTAACTGAATTGCCTTTTATACGACATATGAAACCAATAAATAAAATACTTGTATTAGAAAATATCCATCAAGAAATAAAAAAGAAAAAGTGTTTATTCTACCTTTGTCTTTCCTCTGCGCCTTAGCGCGTCCGACGACCCTTCCATCCTTGACAATCAGTTTCTTCTTGCTGGACTTCTCCATCATGTATAAGGAGTTAGCAGGGGTCCTAGTGGAACCCTCGTCTGATGCCGAGCTGTCAGACTCCAGGCTGCAATTTTGTGGTTCACCACTTTTAACCAAAGAGTTATTATGATGTAGTTCGGATAGGTTAAAAAAAAGCTTAAAATGAAAGGTTAAAATGAAAAGGTAAGAATAATAAAATTAAAAAAAACATGGATATATTGTGTAAGGAGAGGAATACAGTAAAAATAATTTTATGATTAACAGATTTAAATGCTGTGACTGATGCGAAGTGGACTTGTCACTGGACATGTACCGCAAAGGCCGATTTAAGCAAATACTAAACTATTGCTGAATATCGCTTGGATACATTGCAATACATTAACATAAAAATAAAAAGTTTTAAAAAGAATTGTGCCCGGTATATGGCAATAGGCTCACCCCCTATTACATGAGACTCGTAACATAAATAGTGAAAAGTGGGTGTTACATAGTACAATGGCATTAAGTGCCGTAATGTCCACCTCTGCCTACCCCTTTGGAGATAAAAGGTGTGATGTTATGTTTTAATGAGCTCTAATATGCCAATCGTGAAGGCCCGGAGATTAAAACGCCCGTTTGTCATGCATTAGGGCGTGGGTTAGAAACCTACCATCGCACAGTGTGAGAATCCCGCAATCTAGGGGGATTTAAATCAAAATATTTTTTGTCGTAAATGTTATTATAGTTATAACCTATTTATACCTAAGACCGTATTTAACACAGCTACCTATTAGAAATTCTTGTAGGTATGTTAAAAAAATTCAAATAAAATGTTGAAGTGGGTAGATAATAATCGTTGAACCTTTACAATACAAACAACAATATTAAAGTCTCATCTTCACTTGAGATTACTGATCAAATTAACGTATAGTCTTGTTTATTGGTTTATTATTGTATTGTGTATACCTTTCAAGGTAAGTTAGAGTGTATTTTGTTTAAGTAATAGTTAAACATTGATCTCATAACATCATTTGAAAGCACAGTTAAATTAAGCATTTTCTAGAGACGATTTGCAAAACAAAAGGGTGTATAAAAAAAATCTGAATATCCCGGTGCTGTTATTGTTTTAATGTATAGTTTAGAGTCTTACATTTTAAGAACAATTGCTAAAACTTGCGATTTTGTGCGACCGTCATACATTTTTTTTCGGTTTTCAGAATGACGACCGAAATTACAAAAAAACAAATTTTTGATATTTGGACCTCAAATGCAAAAAAGGAGCGAATTGATTCTATTTTTGCTTTAATAATAAATAATTACCCTCATGTACAATTTTCGGAAGGTGCTATAAATGAAATTAAGTTCTTTTTAAGGAGGTTTTGTAACAAATTTAACGAAAAATGGACAGCTAGCGGTAGACATCGTGAACGCTTTTTAAGCAAGAATATGACTTGGTTGAATGAATGCATTACATTACCAGAAAATGTTTTAAATGAAATACCATCTACATCTGGCCATTCACCAGGAAGACCACACAAAAGTTTTGTAGAATGTTGTGATAAAACCAAAAAACGTAAAGTTCAGGATCTAATATCTTCTACTAGCCCTGAAGAAATAACAGTTGCACATGAATAAAACCTTCGCAAAGCAGGTAAAAGGGACTGCAGATATCGTAAAAGAACTTTCTAATAGTTCACCTAAGAGAGGTTCCATCATGAAAAGCGTACGTAAAACGATTAGCGAAAGCGTTCAAGTGACTGTGTCGGCCGATGAGGCATTAAGCATGATGGTAGATGCTGATCTATCAACACATCAATATGAGATGATACGGCAAAGGATAAATAAATTGGTTAAAAACTTATTGCCATCTTATGACCGAATAAAAGAAGCTAAGAAGAAATGTTATCCTTCCCTGAAAACCGTAACAGAATCAACTGCAATGTGTGACCTGCAATCATTAGTAGACCATAGTATCGAACGACTTTGTTTATCCCAGAAAGAGGTTCTTGGATCAATCCAGGACTTGCAAGGTGGAGTAAAGGAACTATCACTGTTAATTAAGGGGGGTTGTGATGGAGCACAACAAAAATTATATAAACAAAAATTTTGTTCAGAAAATAAATTTGATGAGAACCTTTTTAGCCAGCCAGCCATGGTACCTATACAGTTAAGGTTGAATGGTGAAGAGCATAATACTATAGTATGGCAAAATCCAGCCCCTTCTTCGACAAGGTACTGTCGACCAATTAGACTTAATTTTGCAAAAGAGACTACTTCATTAATTAAAGAAGAGGTTGACACGATACAACAGCAGATCGATGTGTTGTCGGCCGTCGAAGTAAGTCTACATAACTTTAAGGTTTTAGTGAAACCAATTTTTATGCTGACTATGATAGACGGTAAAATATGTAGTGCTCTATCTAAAGTTTCGTCCTCATCTCAAACTTGCTATATATGTGGAGCAAAGCTTTCAGAGATAAATAATCCATCACTTATTATGATGAAACCTCTCGATCAAGCTGCATTGTATTTCGGGCTTTCTCCTTTGCATTCCTGGATTAGGTTTATGGAATGTATACTTCATATCGCCTACAGACTTGATATAAAAATGTGGCAAGCTAGAGGTCAAGAAAATAAAGATAAGGTTAAGGCTAGGAAGATACATATATACAAACACGGTTCAAAAATGAATTAGGTTTATTAGTAGATTTACCAACTCAGCAAGCTGGTAATACCAATGATGGCAACACAGCACGCCGATTTTTCAAAAGTGCCACAATAACTGCTGATATTACCGGAATAAATTTAGAATTAATAGCGAGGTTTCATATCATTTTAGAAACTCTTGGGTCTGGTTTTACAGTCGATTTAGAGTCCTTCAATCTTTACACAGAAGAAACCAGAAACCTATATCTTAGGGAATACTCATGGTATAACATGCCAGTAAGTGTGCACAAAGTTTTATTTCATGGCCGTGATGTCATAGCTTCGTGTATTTTACCCATTGGCCAGTTATTGGAAGAGGCACAAGAAGCTAGAAACAAAGATAATCGAAGATATAGGGAATTCTTTACTAGAAAAACGTCACGAATAGACACCAACACCGACCTACTTAATAGGCTTCTTATATCATCAGACCCTTTCATATCCAGCTTGAGGCTTATAATGAAGAGAAAACGAAGTCCTCTAGACTCCGATGTCCTAAAATTGCTTTCTGCAGCCACCGTAAATGAGATCGAAAGTAGAGTTAGTGACTAAAATAAGAAAATTTATTAATACCGCATTTTTTTTAATACAACTTTTTTTTCTATCGCTGTTTAAGAATTTTTATTTATTTCAATACCAATCAATATTATTTTTCAACTTGTATCTTTTATTTAAATCAATTTGGAATTAAATCCCCCTAGATTACGAGATTCTCACACTGTGCATCGGTAAGTACCAATGTGACCTTTCTGTTATTTGTACTTTCTAAGATTATCTAGACATCACTGACAAATGGTGAAGGAAAACATCGTGAGGATATATGGAATTTCTAATAATAAGTTTGAAATTGCCAACCCAAAATGAGCAATCATGGTGTAAGCATTAATATGCTCAAAACCTCCATGTAAAAAGAAACTTTGCTCAGCAGCGGTCACTTTTAGGCTGTTGATGTATCCTACCAATCAAGCCTTTACGTTTAATATCCATAATGGAGGTAGTTGTGGAAAAAAATAGATTATAATATTGTATGGTCATCAAGATTAACCATTAGTATTAGATAAGTAGATTCACAGGAGACTTAACCCTTTATCTGTTGAAACACCGGCTCCCGGTATAAAATACATATATTATACCCGCAACTTTCAACATACAAGACGATGATGTATTTTCTATTGTCTCATACACCGACAGTCAAAAAGTTAAGAGTGTATCAAATGTCAGATCAATCTGTCATCAGGTAGGGGCAACCAAACAAACAATTAAACTGTCAAACACCAAGCGGTCACCGGTGACCGCGACCTATTGTTCTTTAATTGTGTCTATAAAACCGGTACTCGACGAGTTAATATAATGGGGAAACTTAAATAAAACTTTTTAAAGATGGAAGATAGTGACGGAGGTGATTAGGAGAGGTACAAGAGAAAGATTAGATTAGACTTATGGTAGGTATACTTTTTTTTGAAGGGGGAAAAATCATTGAATATCTGCTCTCGCCTGGGTGAGGCGGGAGGGACTGTCAGACTCTCACTGACTAAAAACCACCCCATTCCTACTCCTGCACTTCGAGCCAGAGCCCCAGTGAGCAGTTAGGTTCTCCGGGATGCTTATTACGCTTATAGGTATACTGGCTTACTAGTTTAGCCTGCATTCTTGTGATAAAAGCTTATCACACTACTATATAAATATGAAAATTTCTTTGTTTGGATGTGTATCCATCAGTAACACTGAAACTACTGAACGGACTTTGACGAAATTTGGCGACTTAGGTGATAGGATACTCCATCACTAGGTGGTTTTTTTTCGGATTTTTATCTTTTTTTATATTTTTGATTGGCCTACGTTTGATCACTAACTCGCCTGGTGGTAGGCGATGATGCGGTCTACAATGTAGCACGTCGTCACAAAAGCAATCTATTACCCAATTCTGATTAATTGCTCCCATGGGATAAAACAGGAATCATATTCTACGCGTAGAAAGTCGCGGGCAACAACTAGTGTGTTATTATAACCTTACCTATCAGCATTTTCCCCGGGATTATCATAATAATCAGATTCGCTGCCAGACGCCGTTCCCGCGTCATCCTGCCTGGCTGCAGCACTCTCCTGTTGATGATATTCTTGTGGTTCTTCCTGGCGGAAACCAGCATACGGTTTGACGGGCGTTTGCCGCCTAAATCTCGTTTCAATGTCGTCAGGAGACTCAAAGTCCATTAACTTAGAACTCTTCTTTCTCACACGCCCGCTACGGGATATACCAGTCACTTCCAAATCTACAAAATTAGCAAAAAGTTTTAGGAGGGAATTATTTTCGTGTGTTATGCTATCACAACGTGGTTAAATAACAGCTCGTAGTATTATGTGTACTTGTTGAATGCTTACCTTCCTGCATTTTGATGTTTGGTGCACAATTTTAGATATAAATGCTTTGTTAAAATTATTTGTTTACGACGACAATGAATAAAAATGTTTTTCAACAATACGATGAAACGTTTTCGTTTTGGGAGCGTGACAGCAAATTTGACAGAAAAATTTTTGACGTATCGGCAGGGTTGCCAAAGCTAATTCATCAAAATCCCCAAAATTCCTGATCGAATTCCCCAAATTGGGGAATAAAAATCCGCTGATTCCCCACAAATTCCCCTCAAAAGTTTTTTATAAAATAAAACTATAATCAATTATTTAAATAATATTGATTGTTTTAATTTGAAACTGTTGAGCTTCTAATGGATTTGAAACAGATATAATAGAAAATAAAGGATCTCGGAAATCAAATATCTTAATAATGTCCGACGTGAATTCCATATAAAATTCTTAGCATGTCTTATAGAAATCTGCAATAGCTGCAAAATGTACCTCGATTTTCATATTTTTTCAAATCTTCCATATTCTCTCCAGCTTTCATGCTTTATGATTTAAAAAAATGTTGTTATCGATAATAAACGATGAAATATTTTCCAATTTGTGTCAAATGCCAAAAGAAGTCAAAATCCCCGCATTTTCCCCACATAATGCCAATCCCCAATAAATCCCCAACCAACTTGAGATTCCCCGCAGTTTGGGAAATTCCCCACAGTTTGGCAACCCTGCGTATCGGACTGCGTCAGTCGATTTTTTTTTTTTGCTTGAACCGAGGGCTTTTGAGATATTGAAAAGAAACATATACGAAAATATTTCATTTTAATATTGAGTTAAAAACGTTATTGACTGCTTCAATGGCAGAGTGGTCGCAAGTGCGACTACCGGGCAAGGGGTCTCACGTTCGATTCCCGGGTCGTGCAAAGTATTAATGAGTTTTTTAAAAAAAGCACGGAGCCTCTGCCTACCCCTTTTTTTTAAGGGGGGAAAATCATCGAATGACTGCTCCCGCCTGGGTGAGGCGGAAGGGAGTGTCAGACTCTAACTGACTAAAAACCCCGCCGTTCCTTCTCCCGCACGTCGAGCCGGAGCCCCGGTTACCCGTTAGGTTCTCCGCGACTCCAAATCGGCAACAGCCCTATTGGGCCCCATCTGTGGTGGTCTGATGGCTCTTTGAGGCGCGCGCGGAACGCTACGCGCCGTACGCTCGGGTCTGTTTCTGGTCGGACGGGGAGCCACCCATGCTCGCCGTCCGCAGTCCCGCGCTTACGGTGGCCGGAGATCGCCCCCGCGATCCCCGACGCCCGGTGTGTCCTTCGCAATGGCTGGGTTGCGAGGAGGCAGCGCTTCGCTGCCTCACGCGTCCCGCCTCCTCCTTAGCTAGCATGACTACTTTGCAAAAGGAGGAAACGGCATCCCAGTCCCCCTCGCTCCGCATCATGGCCCGCACTAGGCCCGGACGCGAGAGACGCGAGAGGCTGCCTAACCCTTCGGGGATAAAAGGATGAATGACAAAAATGATTCGAGAAGAAAATAAATAAAACAAACTGATACAACAATCATATTTATTTTAGTAACACTGTCATATGAAACATACATAACAATATACATTTTATATTGGAATATTTTGTTAGTGGTTACCGCAGTATGACTGAATGCCAAAATTGAAAATATTATGCTGGATAATTTCAAAATACATTTATAAGGCGATCTCGAACGTAATCGAGGTGCATTAACCTTCCTGGCACCCTCAGTCGGTTAAAAAATTAGGAAAATAATTTTATTTCAATTTGGTACATTGTAAAAATATATTTATGGCAACACTTAGTTAAAATGCGACACATAATTATTGATGCTTGTGCGCAAAAACATGATGCACAAAAAAGTAAACAATACAATTTTTAACCAAAAAAACACTTAAAACCTGGAGAAGCGAACCTAAAATCAATGAACACCCAAAAACATTCAATTTAAGACCGCAAATACGAATTAAATATACAAAAAGATAAAAATTAAAAAAAAATACATCAAAATGTAGTGGAGAATTGGTCGGCAAGAAATAATACAAGTAAAAAATTACATTTGTTAATCGTTTTTTATTCTCACCAGATGGCGCTAATGTATCACTAGGTCTTCTCTGGGTCTAATCAGTATAGAAAATTGACTGCGCAATGGTTTGTCATTAGGGGAGGCCTATGTTCAGCAGTAGACGTCTTATGGCTGATATAATAATGAATTATACATTGGCCAAACAGAACCCCATGCTACATTAGAAGGCCAAGTCGTGAGTAAAATAATATTTGCCTTATTTTTATAACAACTATCGTGAGGCATACTAAATTAACTAAAAAATCGCGGGTTCCTCACGTGAATATACTGAATAAAGCTCTACTAGTTTCGAACCACAGAGGGGTTCTTCTTTATGAGCAGCGTGCGCGTGTGTATTTTCACGTGACTTACCCGCGACTTACAGTTAATATTAGCCTTTGTTGTTGTTAATATTAGCGAGGAGGGCAAAGGCGGGCATTGCTCTTTACAATCTCTTTTCATACCCCAAGTTTATAACAAAGTATTATATCAGTATTCAATAAATAATTTCTATCCTACGCCCATGTGACAACCTAATAAAAACTTGCTTTCAAAATGAATTTGTATTAATAAAATAATGACTGGCTTAAAACCCTCTGCGTTAGACGCAATGGCGATTTATAAAAAAAATGAGGTTCCCACATTCGTTTACGCTGTAGAAAGGATAATAATCCTTATTGAATTGTAATAAAGACGATATTTAACAGGTTAAAAATTTTTGATATTTCTGTTTAAGGAAAAAATATTTGAATTTAATATGGGATCTATAACTAAACACCATGTTAAAAATAATATTAATTTTGTGACTGTAAAAATTAATACCCAAGAAAATAAATAAACACATACATAGCGTAAAAACTATCAATTTTAACCATTATACATATAAACAGTTTTATAAGTTAAAGTTAATAAACTCGCAGGAGTGTGAATCATTAATATCATAAAACCTCTTTAGTACCACTTCGATTTTTAAATTATTCTGTTGGACCATCAATATGTTCATAAAAAATAAAATATTATAGATTAATAAGTACTTATTAATTGAAATATTGTTTATGACGAAACATTTAATGGCAAGCAATCAGTGTCGACCATAGACCATAGAAGACTTTACAAGTGTTGCCAGTCTATTGCGATGAGACCTACTGAAACCTCATTAATAATAAAAAATCTACTAAAAAAAATTACGCCCGAATCCTGATATACTACACAATTTTAAATTGTACTTAAATATCGTAGCATTTTACAAAGAATTTGTAGTGACACAATTATACTTAAGGGCAACGCGACATTTCAAATCCAATATATCGTCGAAAGTATTCGTTTCTGTAAGAAAATAAAAAATAAGTGTCTAATGGATGGATGGATGGATTTAAAATAATCTACCAAGCGGGCATTAAAATAAAAATTAGGCATCGTCCCTATTGAGTAGCGTTTGAATATTTGGACATTACCCAATGATATTAACAATACACTCCTACAAGACTATTAATAATAACTTACTAACCACTTATACACACACAAATACAATGCAGGAACCCCACAACAAAAAAACATAAAAAACAATTCAACTGACCCTACCAATGATGTTACCCAAAATAACAGCCATAGCCATAATAATACCAACGCCGGTTAAAATCTGATTTGGTTCTAATAGGACCTTGTTTTTATCCATTTCCTTGATCTGGTCAGCGTCCTCCAGGTCGTGGTGGACAGCTGATAATGCTTTGGTGATCTCAGCATCAGATTTCTGACTGGATTGCGAAGCGGCTACAATTGCACGGGTAAGGTCTCGTAGTTGATTATCTACGGTTTTTTCACGATGGTGTAGGTGCTCTGAAAGAGATGGAAATTGTTTTTATAATAACTATCGTGAGACATACTAAATTAAGTAAAAACGCGGGTTACTTAGGTGAATATACTGAGAAAAGCTCTACTAGTTTCGAACAACAGAGGGGTTCTGTTAAAATAATATCAAAATAATCTATGCTTTTTGTAGTTTTCGATTCCATCTGTTATGTTACCTATATAGATAATTGTTGTCTATGATTAAAGTCAGTCTAGTAAAAACATCTGTCGTGATTTCATTAGGTTCTTCCTCATGAGCAGCGTGCGCGGTCGCGGCGATGTCGCGCAGCTCAGTGTGACCGCGCACGCTGCTCATGTGGTTCGAAACTATTAGAGCTTTTCTCAGTATATTCACGTGAGTAACCCGCGTTTTTACTTAATTTGGCATGGAAATTGTTATTTAATTTTATAAGGCTTCATGCACAGACTAATGTATGTACAAGGTGGGCTCAATGCCATGGGTATTCTCTTCCAGTTAGACCTTTGGGTGATGCAGAGAAAATGTTTGTTGCAGAGTAGAATACATAATAGGGTAGTTGCCAGGGTATAAAAATTAAAAATGTAATATTTAAAAAAAAAAACTTTGCCCCATACTAGGATTTTCTCCTGTGTCGTGAGTACGTTTACAAACATACAAGTTCACATACACATCACACCCAGACCCGAAACAACAATCTGTGGATCACACAAAGAATTGTTCCGTGCGGGAATCGAACCCGCGACACGTTGCGCGGCAGCCAGCCCAGCCACCGCGCCAACCGTGCAGTCAAGTCAAATTAGTCCGTCAGTTAGGTAATGAAAAAATGTTAGACACGTAGTTTTTTGATACGTAGATATAACGAATCAAAGTTTATGAGTGGGGGCTAAAACGCTACACTAGAGATTTGTCAGTACAAACAGATAGACTGAAAAAAATTGTAAAAAAATGTTATTCTGGTATGTGTATCGTATGCATGTAGTAAAAGGTGGTTATTTTAATATTACAAACAGATACTCTGATTTTATTAATATGTATAGATTACCGACTTATATCATAATTTTGTTATAAAGTTTTGAATTTAACATAACATAACATCACGCCTTTTTGGTAGGCAGAGGTGCACATTATGCCCTTATACACTGTACAATGTAACACCCACATTTCACTATTTATGTTATGAGTCCCATGTAATAGGGGGAGAGCCTATTGCCATATACCGGGCACAATTCCAGACTCCGTGCTAGAACGGAGACATAGCCTCATGAGCCTCTAGCATAGCTTGAAACTAGTCGAGTTCCACGTCAAATAATTACGTGAGTAAGCCGAAAACATAATAATTTATTAAATATGTTTCACGAAAATTACAATACAACCCAGTAATACTTTGCCCGTCCCGGGAATCGAACCCGAGTCCCCTTGCCCGGCAGACGCACTTGCGACCACTCGGCCAACGAGGCTGTTTTGAATGTATTGTTTAAATACTTACGTATCAAGGATTCCTGTGTAGCGACTAGACCGTTTATATGTTCCTGCATTATTTTCAAGTTGTTCGCCAGATTGTCCTGGAACACACAAAATATATTTTTTATAATAACTATCGTGACACATACTAAAGTGAGCTGCGCGACGTCGCCGCGACCGCGCACGCTGCTCATGAGGAAGAACCCCTCTGTGGTTCGAAACTAGTAGAGCTTTTCTCAGTATACGACTGCACGGTTGGTGCGGTGGCTGGGCAACCGGCTGCCGTGCAATGTGTTGCGGGTTCGATTCCCGCACGGGACAACACTTTGTGTGGTCCACAAATTGTTGTTTCGGGTCTGGGTGTCATTGTGTATGTGAAATGTATGTTTGTAAACGCACCCACGACACAGGAGAAAATCCTAGTGTGGGGCAACGTTTTTTTTTTTTAAAAAATAAAACATATTCACCTGAGTAACCCGCGGTTTTAGTTAACACAAAATATAGTTAACAAAACCACTATGCTCGGTCATCCTATGAGATCTTAGATTGGATTCGAAATGAAGCCAATATATTTTGTCGTTTCAGATCTTTCTTTCTTTCTTTTTAACATTGCCCCACACTAGGATTTTCTCCTGTATCGTGTGTGCGTTTACAAACATACAAGTTCACATACACATGACACACAGACCCGGAACAACAATTTGTGGAACACACAAAGAGTAATTCCGAGCGGGAATCGAACCCGCGACACGTTGCGCGGCAGCCAGTGGCCCAGCCACCGCGCCATCAGTGCAGACAATTTCGATGGAAACGTATGTTATAGTCGTTCGATCTTGATTTTATTTATCTTTATATATATAATTCTTCTGTGAGTGTATATGTCACTGAACTTCTCTCAAACGACTGGACCGATTTTGATGAAATTTTTTGTGAGTGTTCAAGGGGATCTGGGAATGGTTTAGATTCACAAATCAGCCCAGCAGATGGCGCTGCAGTCGATGTTTAGGTTATTTATCCTAAACAGCTGAACTAATTTGAATGAATTTTTGTTTATACCCTCGGGAATACCAAATGTTTCCGGGTTAAAAAGTACCCTATTATTTAATCCGGACTTCTAACTTTACGTCTGCAAAAATTCAAAGCAATCGGTTTAGTAGTTACGGCGTGAAAGCGGAACAAACAAACAAACTCATTTTCCGATTTATAATATTAGTTAGGATTAGTAAGAATTACACATAACATAACATCACGCCTTTTATCCCCGAAAGGGTAGGCAGAGGTGCACATAATACCACTGTACAATGTAACACCCACTTTTCACTATTTATGTTACGAGTCCCATGTAATAGGGGGTGAGCCTATTGCCATATACCGGGCACAATTCCAGACTCCGTGCTACTACTAAGAATTATTTAAAAACCCAGTAATACTTTGCCCGACCCAGGAATCGAACCCGAGACCCCTTGCCTAGCAGTCGCACTTGCGATCACTCGGCCAACGAGGCAGTCCTGTAGTAAGGATTACCTGGTAAGCAAATTCAGTCTTCATGGCCTCGGTAATATCAGCCCTAGTAGAGCTGCCACCGCCGGCGATGGTGTAGAGTACACTGGCAGACCGGGCCATCTGCTGCTCCATCATCTGACGGAATTCCGACATCTTCAGATGATTATTTATTGAGGAACCGGCTATACCTAGGACTGTGCCTGGAAAGAGAAGTTACCAACCATTAATAGGGTAGATGACTAATATTTATTTTAATATCCGTCTGGTAGATTGTTTTAAAAAGGGTAGTAATGAAAGCTCCGACAAGAAAAGAAGAATTGTCCTTACTGAAAATATTAAATCTACTGCCTAAAATACTAACTTTCCGACTCCTTTACATGACTGTTTATTGCTACAATACTAACCTAACCTAAAACATCTGTTGTCGGTAACTTAGTAATTTTGTCGGAGGTTCAATATTCTATTCGGAAGTTTAGTTTTGTTATTCGAAGATCCATTTCTATAGTCGGCCACAGATCGCTGGAGATTAATTTGTTTTTCGGAACCATTATTATTTTCCATGTCCAAATATTATTAATGTCCGTCTGATAGATTATTTTAAATCATTAGACACGTACTTTTTATTTTTTTTACAGAAACGAATACTTTCGACGATATATTGATTTGAAATGTCGCGTGACGTCACTTCTATGTACATTTTATACGTAGTAATGACGTTTTAGCCCCACTCCTAAACTTTGATTCGTTTTATCTAAGTATTGTTTTATTATACAACAAAATAAAAAATAAGGTTACATAGACCTAAGTGTTGTGTTATATATGTTATTTAATCAAACGAAATATCAGTAAAAGAGAGAAGGCTATCGACACACACCTTTATTCACATTCAATTGTTTTACCAAATCCGCGGGCTCCGCCACGCACATAGATAAACTATCACCATAGACTATATATGACCATAGAGTATACCACAGATACTGTGCAGGACGACGACAATTAAAGACATTAAGGCCTAGATAATAAGTAGTCATTAGCCTAGATAATAAGTAGTTATCAGCTTAGATAATAAGATATTGAATAACATTGTAAACACTTGCACAAAAATTAACAAATTAGTAGTTTACCAAAGTAAATTCCATAATTAGCGTATCGACGGGCTGTACTTCCTATCGACGCCGTCTTCCTACACCATTTATAACCGTAATTGTTATATTAGTAAGAAAATGGTGTAGGAGACGAGCAAATAAATAAAATGTCATTAAAATAGGCCCCGGAAAAAGCAGTTCTGTTCTGTCCAAAACAGGTCTCCCCGCCCGAAAATAGAGCGAGACGGAGAGAACTTCTCCTTCGTTCGGGCTGGGATTGGACAGAGCAGAAAATGCGATCGGTGTGTCGTCACCGTACGTACGGCACACAGTCCGGGGTAACTATAGCAACAGCTTTACAGCCCGTCGACACAGTTCGTCGGCAATCATCGGTCACAGTTTATCGGAACCTCGTGCAGTTTGGGCAACCGCTGCCCGACAGCTGTCCTAGTTATCGTAACTAGCCTCGGTGTCGCGAATCGGCAAAGTCGCGACCTAGTATACCGAAATCCGTAACAAGATCGCGGTTCGGCAAACCCGCGATCAAAACACCGATAACTCTCAGTGAATTTAGTGATAACGCATTTTCTCTATTAACAGTAAAATTGTGCAAGTGTCTGAGTGTTCGTGGAAAGACATAATAGTGTATAAACTCCGTAGAATTAAGTATAGAATAACTATAACTACAAAACAAATTGTTATCAGTGTCATTATCAATTTCGTGCAAACCGCTTTCAATCGTGGAACTCTTGTAGTCCAAAAAGTTATGCATGTAATTCGCTACGAACGCTTTAAAAGTGTGTGCAAAATCAATTACTAGGATAAGAAAGCTTTTCAAACATTTATAATTTAATTTAGTATAGATTATCGTACTTTTCTAAATCAGTAACAGTGCAATAAACAGTGTTTATTTACAAAGTGTCGTCTTTTATTCCACAATCCCATGACCGGCGCACGAGGTGTGTACAGTATAGACGCACATCTTAATGGTCCTTCGAGCCGGATCTCGTAATTGTGGAATAAATAAAAGGGCTTTGTAAATATATAGACTCAGTGTAGTGAAGTGTAACTGTGAAACATGCCTGTGACACGATCTGAAGGTAAAGCCAAGAAGGCAATACCAAAGGCGGTGAGCGAGGACACTCCGACCGCGTCGGCGACCAGTGCGGATACGGAGTCCTCCGCCGTCACGTCGGAAACGTCACGAACGGGTATGTCATCCACGACTGGCATGACGGCTACCTCTGCCACGTCGGGGACTACCACGACGCAGACCTCCGCGGCCGAAGCCTCGGACACATCGGGCGCCACACCCGGTTCGGGTGCAGAGAAATCGTCAGCGCCGCCATCATCGACGACGACGCTGAAAGCGGGTGCGCGATCGTCAGTGCTGATGCCGCCCCCCGACGAAGCACGCCGGCACGAAGAAACGTCGTACTCAAAACAGTCCGGTAAGTGCAAATCTAGTAGTGCTCGCCCTCCGCCCTCTAGCAAGAGAGGGACAGAGAAATCGAATAAAAGTAAGAGAATCCTTAAAGCGAAGGAAGACTTACTCAAGCTCCAGGTAGAGCTTGCCGCAGCACGCCTTGCTTCGATGCAGGCAGCTGATAGTGAGGATGAGGAGGACGCCGCCTCCCTATATACTCAATCAACCGTGAACAATCGCGTGGACGATTGGCTGCAAAATAGCGAGACAGCACGCCCCGTGTTGGCCTTAACCAATGAGCCTCACCAACCCCCGGCACAGCCAGTCGCTCCCATCGTAATGCCCACCTCGGCGGAGGAACCGACCCCGTCAAGAGGGGGAGATAACCATAGGGTACCGGCGGGAGGATCAACCGACCTCTCCGTCTTAGCGGAAGCCATTACCAAGGCAATCAGTGCCGCTCAGAGGCCGCGGTATATAGAACTACCGACCTTTAGTGGGTCGCATAGCGAGTGGCTTCCCTTTAGAGCCGCCTACCTAGAGACTGAAAAACTCTTCAGCCACGTGGAAAATACCAATAGGTTAAGAAAGAACCTAAAGGGAAAGGCTAGGGAGGCGGTGGACGGACTATTGATTACGAACACTAGTCCCTCCGAGATTATTCGTTCACTCGAATTAAGATTCGGTAGACCCGAGTCAATAGCGATGACTGAGATCGACAACCTCAGAAACCTCTCGCGCCTTACGGAGTCGCCGCGAGACATTTGCATCTTCGCAACGAAGATATCGAACACGGTAGCAACACTGAAAACTCTGGGTTGTCACAACTACATGCACAACCCAGAGATATCGAAGATACTGATCGAAAAGTTTACACCGACTTTGAAGTATCGGTATTATGATTACTCCACGTTGCAACCGGTGGAAGACCCGTGTCTACTCAAGATAGAACGGTTCCTCAGAAGAGAAGCTGAACTGTGTGGCCCGTTCGCGTTGCCAGAACAGGTCACGCCCGTCCCCACAAATGCCCCTTATAAGAAATTACACAAAGTAAATAATGTGCAAGAAAGGACACATTCACTCAAGTGCTTAGTGTGTGAAGACCCGGGCCATTCTCGGGCCACAGAGTGTAGTAAATTCAAGAACATGAGTGAGGGAGCCAGGTGGGAGGCCGCCAAGGTCAAACATCTCTGCTTCAGGTGCTTGAAGCATCGAAATCGAACCCACTCTTGTAAGACAACGGCATGCGGAGTGAATGGGTGCAAGAATACACACCACCGCATGCTACACTACACGAAGAAGGAGACGGAGCCGCAAACCGAAGGCACGGAAGTGATCAACTCCGCCTGGACCTCAAGGGCTCAATCATTCTTGAAAGTAATCCCGGTAGAGATCAGCGGGCCCAAGGGGACACGACTAACTTACGCACTGATGGACGACGGGTCAACCGTCACATTAATCGATGACATGTTAGTGAAAGCCATCGGTGCGACGGGACCGGTCGACCCACTTCGTCTACAAACGATAAATGAGGCCGGCCCCGCCGAACGTTCCTCACGAAGGGTCACAGTACGCCTGAAGGGAGTGAACGGTACATTTAAACGCATCACCGCCAGGACGATAAAAGACTTGCGCGTATCGGCTCAAACAGTGCCGCCGGAGCTAGTGGAGGGCTGCCCACACCTGAAGGATATCCTTCCACAGCTCACATATAGAGACGCTCGTCCGCATATTTTAATCGGCCAGGACAACTGGCATCTCCTCACAAGCACAGAGATGCGCAGGGGAGATTCGAATAGTCCAGTAGCATCACTTACGCCGCTGGGCTGGGTCCTTCATGGGAGACATTCCCGCTCGATTGGGAAACATATAGATTTCGTATCGCACACGATGGAACAACCCATGGAGGACCTGAACGCTGCCATGAAGAACTACTTCGAACTGGATGCGCTCTGCATAGTACCAAAACGTCCTCACAACGATCCAGAGGAACAAGCACTGCGGATCCTGAGAAAAAACACCGTTAGAATTGATGGCAGGTTTCAAACGAGCCTTTTGTGGAAAAGCGACGACATAAGGCTTCCCAATAACTACGAAAACTCCTTGAGAAGGCTCGAAAACATAGAGAAAAAGCTGGATAAGGATCCAGCTCTCAAGAAGAAATACACAGAGCAGATGGAGTCGCTGGTAAGCAAGGGGTATGCGGAGCTCGCACCCCAAGCCACGACTCTCCACGGAACGTGGTACCTGCCGCACTTCGGGGTGACCAACCCCATGAAGCCCGATAAGCTCAGGGTAGTCCACGACGCCGCCGCTAAAACCAAAGGAGTTTCTCTGAACGAAGTACTCCTTAAGGGGCCCGACCTGCTGCAATCGTTGCCCGGAGTCGTTATGAGATTCCGGCAGCATCAGATCGCGGTGACTGCTGACATAGCGGAAATGTTTATGCAGGTCAAATTGAGGCCAGAAGACCGTGATGCTCTCAGGTACCTCTGGCGCGGTGAGCAGAGGAACATACAGCCGAGGGAGTATCGAATGACATCCCTAATCTTCGGAGCTTCGAGCTCGCCCGCCTCCGCCATATTCGTCAAAAACCTTAACGCGGAACAACATAGGTCCACCCATCCCGAGGCCGCCGAGGCGATAGTCCACAAACATTACGTCGACGACTACCTAGATAGCTTTCGAAATATAGAGGACGCGGTGCGTATCGCCAAGGATGTCAGGGAGGTACATCGACGGGGTGGGTTTGAACTTAAGCAATGGAGGTCGAATTCATCCAGTCTCTTGCGACAACTGGGCGAGAACGTAGAGCACGAGGATACTGAGATATATAGTGACGTCGACAGTACAGAGAGAGTTCTGGGAGTCATCTGGCGAATGCACTCCGATACACTCGCCTTTAATCTCAACTTCGCTAAAATCCCGCAGGGACTCATCGAAGGCCGTAACCCTACCAAGAGAGAAGCTTTAAAGATCGTGATGTCGCTGTTCGATCCGCTCGGTCTCGCCTCACCCGTCACCATCCGTGCCAAGCAACTGCTACAAGAAGTCTGGCGACGAGGGACCGGATGGGACGACAATATAGACGAGGACTTAGCCGAAAAATGGGTTATCTGGTTGAAACACCTCAACGACCTGAAGAACATTACGATCCCTAGATCCTACCTGGGATATAGTGACGCCGCCTTGCTGGAGCTGCACGTCTTCAGCGATGCCAGCGAATCTGCGTACGCAGCTGTCCTTTACTGGAGGACGACATCGAGTGAGGGAGAAATCCAGACATCCCTCATAGTCGCCAAAGCTAAAGTAACACCGTTGAAGCTCACGTCAATCCCTAGACTGGAACTACAAGCAGCAGTGATGGGAGTACGGCTCGCCGAAGCTGTCGTCCGGGAACATCAAGTCAAGCCAACGAGGACGGTGTTCTGGACCGACAGCAAAACGGTACTTTCATGGATTCGATCAGGGTCCAGATCATATAAACCTTATGTAGCCCACAGAATAGCCGCAATCGAAGAAGGATCTACGGTGAACGACTGGCGCTGGGTACCGACTAAGCTGAACGTGGCGGACGACGCCACGAGAGACGTCCCGACTGACTTCAATCGGGATGCCAGGTGGTACGCAGGACCCGACTTCCTGCGCCATCCCGAAGTCACCTGGCCGGTCGAAGAAAAGACCCCAGTGAACCCTACCGGCGAGGAAAAGATACTCCACGTAAGTACCGAACCGTTAATAAACGGGCTAACCAAGGCACTCCCCGACCCCGCTAGATTCTCCAACTGGAACCGACTCCGGTACACCGCTGCGCGGGTACTACTCTTCATAGACCTGCTTCGAAACCGCACGCAGTACGTACATTACAGGCGAACGAAGAAAAATAAAGAATCGGACCCCAGTTGGAGACAACCACACCAACCTAAGAGCCTACCTAAGGGTACGTCCCAAAGCGCCCCTCAACCAAAGGTCATAGGTGCAAGACCAGTGACCGCCGAATTCCTGCGACGAGCAGAAGAGCTTCTTATGCGGGCGTCGCAACAAGAAGCATTCCCACAGGAGTTACAAGATCTCAGTCGGGGAGGGCGAGTGGACAAAAACAGCAGGATCAGTTCACTCAGCATCGCACTGGTCAATGGAACCCTGCGACTGGACGGCCGCATTAACGCAGCAAAGGATATTGGACCGGAGAGAAAGAACCCAATGATCCTGGACGGGGATCACCCTGTCGTCCGTCTGTGGGTGGAGCATACCCATCGTCAGCTCCACCACGCAGGCGTGGAAGCCACCGTGAACGAGTGCCGACAGCAGTACTGGGTCCTGAGGTTGAGGCCCACCACCCGCACCATAATCAGGAGGTGCCTCTTCTGTCGCCTCCGCACACAACGGCCTGCACTACCAAAGACGGGCGACTTACCAACCTGTCGCTTGGCCCACCACCAGCGACCTTTCACCTACACAGGGGTGGATTACTTCGGCCCACTCTCCGTGACCGTCGGAAGAAGTCACCAGAAAAGGTACGTTGCCATATTTACGTGTCTCACCACCAGAGCCGTCCACCTCGAAGTCGCCGCCTCGCTGAGCGCCGATTCCACGGTGATGGCGATCCGCAGGATGATGGCGCGGCGAGGCTGCCCCACCGAAATCTGGTCCGATAACGGGACCAATCTGAAGGCGGCCGACAATGAGCTGCGTCAGGCCATCGACGCAGCGACAGCCGAAGAAACCGCCAAACGAACCATCGCCTGGCGGTACATACCGCCTGGGGCTCCGTTCATGGGCGGCGCCTGGGAACGGATGGTCCGCTCCGTGAAGACAGCCCTCACTGCGACGCTACATGAGCGTCACCCGTCGGAGGAAGTCCTCACCACTCTGCTTACAGAGGCAGAATTCACCGTAAACAGCCGCCCGCTGACTCATGTCTCAGTCAGCTCCGAGGACCCAGAGGCCCTCACTCCCAACCACTTCCTGTTGGGAGGCCCTGCACGCGTGCCACAGCTGGGCACGCTCACCGAAGGCGACGCCGGCGCCGCCTCACGCGCCAGCTGGCGTGCCGCACAGCGTCTCGCAGACGTGTTCTGGCAGCGTTGGGTGAGGGAATACCTCCCCGAGCTCCAGCACCGGCGGGAGCCCCACGGCCGGGGCGAACCCGTCCAACTCGGCGACCTAGTGCAGGTCGTCGACCCGAACCTGCCCCGCAACGTCTGGGTACGCGGGCGAGTAGTCGCTACGTACCCGGGCCCCGACAACATCGTGAGAACGGTGGACCTGCGCACCAAGGGAGGTGTGCTCCGCCGCCCGGTCCGAAAGCTGATCGTCTTACCACTTCGAGCTGACGTCGGCCCTGCACCGAACGAGGATGCGACGCGGTCGCACGGCGGGAGAGATGTGCAGGACGACGACAATTAAAGACATTAAGGCCTAGATAATAAGTAGTCATTAGCCTAGATAATAAGTAGTTATCAGCTTAGATAATAAGATATTGAATAACATTGTAAACACTTGCACAAAAATTAACAAATTAGTAGTTTACCAAAGTAAATTCCATAATTAGCGTATCGACGGGCTGTACTTCCTATCGACGCCGTCTTCCTACACCATTTATAACCGTAATTGTTATATTAGTAAGAAAATGGTGTAGGAGACGAGCAAATAAATAAAATGTCATTAAAATAGGCCCCGGAAAAAGCAGTTCTGTTCTGTCCAAAACAGGTCTCCCCGCCCGAAAATAGAGCGAGACGGAGAGAACTTCTCCTTCGCTCGGGCTGGGATTGGACAGAGCAGAAAATGCAATCGGTGTGTCGTCACCGTACGTACGGCACACAGTCCGGGGTAACTATAGCAACAGCTTTACAGCCCGTCGACACAGTTCGTCGGCAATCATCGGTCACAGTTTATCGGAACCTCGTGCAGTTTGGGCAACCGCTGCCCGACAGCTGTCCTAGTTATCGTAACTAGCCTCGGTGTCGCGAATCGGCAAAGTCGCGACCTAGTATACCGAAATCCGTAACAAGATCGCGGTTCGGCAAACCCGCGATCAAAACACCGATAACTCTCAGTGAATTTAGTGATAACGCATTTTCTCTATTAACAGTTAAATTGTGCGAGTGTCTGAGTGTTCGTGGATAGACATAATAGTGTATAAACTCCGTAGAATTAAGTATAGAATAACTACACTCACAGGCACATTTAACCGCCCACCTTGATTTTCTGGATTTTCTCGTATACTGCCTATAACTGGGAAAGTCTGATATTTTATTTTTAAACTAGGCACATCTTGTCATTTAAACACTGTGTAATAATGTAAAAATCGGCATTTATTCACCATTTAAGTAAAAAAAGCATTATTAGTTATTTTTGTTGAAAAGTATAGATTTACAATATTGTTAATTTTTAATTTTCTGTGGTCGTCTAGTGACTTTTAGTAATGGGTGTTACCTCCTCGGGCTCTAATGACTTCTTACAGTCGGTTTGGAAGTCCATCAATGACATCTTGGATGTCAGACTGAGGGATGTTATGACACTCTTCTACTGCAGCAATCTTGAGTTCTCCAATAGTCGTTGGTGCAGGAATCTTTGCCGAACCCGTCTTTTAAGGTTGTCCCAGATGTGTTCAATTGGATTGAGGTCAGGACTGCGTGCTGGCCACGGTAATGTTCGTATAGCGACCTCGTCCAGGTACTGGGTCACTATTCTAGCGACGTGGCATCGGGCATTGTCGTGCATGAATTGAAAATTGTCACCAATAAATGGTGCAAATGTCTCGGCGTGGCTTTGCAAAACCTCCGCCAGATACCTGTGTACAGTAACACTGCCTCTATCACACACTACGAGGTCGGTACGAGCGTAATAACTGATGCCCCCCAAACCATTACTGAACCTCCTTGATAACCCACAGTTTCCACTATTGTACACGGAGCAAACCTTTCATTTGGTCATCTGTACACTCGCTGACGCCCATCTGGACCTCGTAGGGCTATTTTGCTTTCATCTGAAAACAGAACGTCCTTCCATCGGTCCATAGTGCAGTCAGCGTATTCTCGCGCAAATTGAAGTCGCGCTCTACGGTGCTGTGGGAGCAATTCTGGGGCGCGTGCAGGACGTAATGCAGTCAGGTTCCTCTCTGCCAACCTTCTTCTCACCGTCCGTTCACTTACGCTGACATTTCGTACTTCAAACAGGCTAGTTATCACCTCGGGAGCAGTGGTGAAGCGATTTCTCAGCACATTGTTCACAATGAAACGAGCCTCTCGAGCAGATGTGCACCGATGACGGCCTTGTCACGGTCTCTGCGTGTTGGAACCCGTCTGCCGAAAGTGCCTGATATCATCCCATACAGTGGTTTGAGGTACACCAAGCATCCGAGCAATGTGACGTTGGTTGTACCCAGCATCAGCAAAAGCTACGGCTCTTGCAGCTCCAATTGCATCCAGTGGCATTTTTGTGTGATTACAGTAATCAAATTAATGCAATAATTTAACAGAACAGTAATTACACCAAAAAGAGCAGGATAACCAGGTTAAATCTCACACTAATCCGATCGCAAGGAATGTCAAATTTCGACTAAATTACAAAAATGAATCTGTATACACGAACTTCTAAAAAAAACAAGGGTCAGAGTGTTTAATTTGTTGCCAAAGTACCCACTTGAAACAAAACATCCATCGGGATAAACATTCCTTATCGCAAACTAACGTGGTGACGTATTTCTTAAGTGGGCGGTTAAATGTGCCTGTGAGTGTATAACTACAAAACAAATTGTTATCAGTGACATTATCAATTTCGTGCAAACCGCTTTCAATCGTGGAACTCTTGTAGTCCAAAAAGTTATGCATGTAATTCGCTACGAACGCTTCAAGAGTGTGTGCAAAATCAATTACTAGGATAAGAAAGCTTTTCAAACATTTATAATTTAATTTAGTATAGATTATCGTACTTTTTTAAATCAGTAACAGTGCAATAAACAGTGTTTATTTACAAAGTGTCGTCTTTTATTCCACAATCCCATGACCGGCGCACGAGGTGTGTACAGTATAGACGCACAGATACACAACATGTTGTTAATTTGTGGGTGATTACAAGAACGTTGACGTCGTTTTTGCGGTTAAGCCAATCCGAATGTTTCGGCTTCGAAGCATGGCTCTTAAACAATATCTCTGGATCGCAACCTTACTATCAAGTACTTGCCAACTAGTTAAATTCAATCCTTTTTTTGAACTGCCAAAAACGACAATTTTCTATGAATTTTGTACGAGATTGTGAATTGTGACGTCACATTTTTTAGCGTCAAACAGCATACTTACTTCTTAAAAATTTGCTGGATAAATAATAAACGTAAGTTGTTTCTAAAATCAATTAATGAAATGCGATTATTTTTTAATATTTCATTGTATTGAACCGTCGAAATAATTTATTTTTGACTAGCTTTTACCCGCGGCTTAGCTCGCGTCACAAAAGGATAAAAAGCCAATGTGACATATACCAATACACAGCGCCATCTATACCAATAATTTCGTTTTCCCTCGAGAATATCAATTTTTTCCGTGATAAAAAGTACCCTATTATTTAATCCGGACTTCTAACTTTACGTCTGCAAAAATTCAAAGCAATCGGTTTAGTAGTTACGGCGTGAAAGTGGAACAAACAAACAAACAAACAAACTCACTTTCCGATTTATAATATTAGTAAGGATAAGGACTAGTAAGGATTAAGGAAAGTACCTAATTGCGGTCGCAAATCGGTACTTTATTTATTTATTTATTTTTTCACTTACATTTATCTTTACAGGTTAATGCCCAATGCGATAAATGTGCTCATCTTAATATCTACCTATTTAGTTCTTACTTTGGTAGCTAAGCAGTAATGCAGATAACTCACCCAATATAGAAGCGACAATATACCAGTATTTGTTGCGCTCAGCGTGAGCCCTCTCCCGCTCGTGCCCCAGCTTGACTGCAGCCGACATGGTGGCGAATAGTTCCCTCTCCTCCCGTTCAGCGTCGCCGAATAATGCGCGGAGAGCGCGCTCTTGTACTATAAGCTAGAATAGGATTTATTTTGTTTACAAACTGGTACCCCACACTAGGATTTTCTCCTGTATCGTAGGTGCGTTTACAAACATACAAGTTCACATACACATGACACCCAGACCCGGAACAACAAACTGTGGATCACACAAAGAGTTGTTCCGTGCGGGTATCGAACGCGCGACACGTTGCACGGCAGCCAGTTAACATAATTAACATAATTTTTGGGTTTTTTTTTAAACTCGTTGCCCTTACTAGGATTTTCTCCTGTATCGTAGGTGCGTTTACAAATATACAAGTACACATACACATGACACCCAGACCCGGAACAACAAGTGAAACAAGTGAAACAAGTGAAACAAGTGAAAGTGAAACAAGTGAAACAAGTGAAACAAGTGAATTTATTTCTGCAAATAGGCTACAAGGCAGCACGTCAATTTTATCAAGCGAACGATGAGGTCGACATTTCCTAACTGACTACTCTGAGAAGAAATGCCGAAACAAACTCAGAGGTCTGTCTCTTTTAAAGTCCAGACAAATATGTATAAAAAGATTATGTGTGAGAACCGTGCAAGTTCTTTCTGTAGTGGCCTTTTGATGAAAGAACCACAACAGCTTGAGCGGACCCGTTCTGAAAGCAGTACGCATGTGTCGGTTTACAGTCAGCTCAATTAACAGATGAGGCTGAGTGATTCGACGAACAATACCAACCTAAAGAACATTTGCGTGGGTCGCACAAATACTCAAACTGTCAGAGTATAAGTAAGAAATAAGAAAAGAAATGGCGAGGCAAAGTCTCGCACGGTCCTAGCACTAACAATTGTAAAAAATAGAGGTAAATGTCAAGTTCAAAAAAATATAAATTTTTCAAATGAAAAACAATATCACATTATGCTAATAATGTCAAATTGCATATAAAAAGAAATGTAACTATATGTTACAAACATGTCAACATGACCTGTGTGGACGTTACAGCGGCTTATTCCCAAGCCAGACTATCATCTAGGTAGTCTTTTATTTTATAAAAAGCTTTACTAAAAAGTTTATCTTTAATGACATTTTTAAATTTATTTAGACTCAAATTTTGGATATGGCTGGGAATTTTATTGTAAAAGCGTATACTCTGACATCTAAACGAACCACTTATTTTCTTTAGTCTAGTAGTGGGAACAACATATTTGTCTTTATTTCTCGTGTTGATATTATGTATATCACTATGCTTTTTAAATAAACTTTTGTTTTTATGAGCATATACTACATTTTCATAAATGTATTGAGAGGCAACAGTCATTACGTTAATTTCTTTAAATAGTTCCCTGAGAGAGTACCTCGGACTAAGATTATAAATTGATCGAATGGCCCTCTTCTGCAAAACAAAGATAGATTGAATGTCAGCAGCATTCCCCCATAGGAGAATACCGTATGACATAACACTATGAAAATAACTAAAGTATACTAATCGCGCTGTATCTACATCGGTTAAAATTCTAATTTTTTTAACGGCATATGCTGCAGAACTGAGCCTTTTCGATAACTTATCTATATGTGGAGCCCACTGGAGCTTAGCGTCTAGGGTTATACCTAAAAAGACAGCAGAATCTACAGGGCCCAACTCCTCACCCTTAATTAGCACGCTGGTATTTACATGTCTAACATTTGGCGTTGTAAATTTAATGCATTTAGTTTTAGTTTCATTTAGTAGTAGATTGTTGGCACTAAACCAATGTACTATCTCCGAGAGAGCGCTGTTTACATTATCAATGACTAATTGTCTACGTTTAAGTTTGAATAATAACGAAGTATCATCCGCAAACAGTACTATCCCGTGGTTATCCTTTACAAGGTGAGGCAAGTCATTTATATATATAAGAAACAAAAAAGGGCCGAGAATTGACCCCTGCGGAACCCCCATCCTGACAACAGACCCGGCGGAGACTTTTCCGTTTATCTCGACTCTCTGAATCCTGTTACTCAAGTATGAGGTAAGAAGATCCAGAGATTTACCTCTTATTCCATAGTGGGATAGCTTCCTGATCAATGTATCATGAAGGACACAATCGAACGCCTTGGATAAGTCACAAAAAATGCCCAAAGCGTCGCTTGAGTCCTCCCACGCGTCATATATGTGATTAAGAAGTTCAACACCGGCATCAGTTGTTGAACGACTCCTGGTAAAACCAAACTGGCTACCATGTAACAATTTATTTCTATTAAAAAATCTTTGCATTTGATTTAGAATAATTTTTTCAAAAATTTTACTAAATGTAGGCAGTACTGAAATAGGTCTAAAGTTAGTGGGGTCAGAAGTACTACCTGATTTAAATAACGGAGTTATTTTACTATTTTTCATAAGATCAGGAAACACACCGCGGTCGATACAGTTATTAAAAATTAGAGCTAATAAAGGTGCTATAATAGCTATAACAGAGCCGGCGATGTACACAGAATTACCCCACAAATCTGCAGTCTTTTTCTTATTTAAGGTATGGAAGGTTTTGACAATATCTATATAATCTATGTGTTCAAAAGAGAACCCTATGCTGCAAGCTATAACATTTTCTTTTAGTAAAGATTCTGCAACAGTGGGAGAGGAATTCAATGACTTAGTCGTGGATATAGGAATGTCCGAAAAGAAACTTTCAAATGCAGCTGCAACTTCTGCGTCTGATTTTATTACATTATTATCAATTAGAAGACTATATTCATTACTTCTCTTTTTAGACCTTCCCGTCTCACTGTTAATAATACTCCAGGTCGCTCTGATGACATTGGTACTGTTCCTTATTTTGGAGCTCAAGTAACGCGACTTTGCAATAGCGCAGACCTTTTTAAACAATTTAGAATATTTCCTAACATATATATTAAATTCAATTGTGTTAATAAATGTCCTCTCATTATAAAGCTCATAGAGGCGTTTCCTACTTTTATAGATGCCAGTGGTTGCCCATTCATTAAAAGACACATTGCCATTAACTGGTATAGTTTTAGGTGTAAAGGTAGATTCAAACTCGGTATGGTACATATTAAAAAATTCATCATACAAATTATTAGGATTTTTATTCATCAACAAAGGTAATTTTTGAGTGACTTTAGTTTTGAAGGTTTCAATGCGTCTTTCAGTCTTTGGGTTAACAGTGATAAATGGTTTAGATATTGTATTTACATGATTTGTTATTGAAATTAACTGTCCGCAGTGATCTGAATCAAGCAATGATATAATTTGTTTCTTAACTGGTACAATGTCAGTATAAATATTATCCAGGCAAGTGGCACTAGTGGGAGTTATCCTAGTGGGCTCCAGAAATAAGTTCGTGAGGTTAAAAGAGGTAAATAAACTTACAATTTTAGTGCTTAGACTAGAATTTTCTAACAAATTAACATTAAAATCGCCACATGTAATGATGAATTTATTTGAATTACTGAGTTTATTTAATACTTCATCTATTACTGTTTCAAAACAGTCATATAAACCAGAAGGTGGTCTATACACACTTAAAACAATAAACCGCTCCAATTCCACACAAGCTAATTCAACAGTGCGTTCAACAGAGTAACTAACTATATCCTTGCGTTCTTTAAATTTAAGTTTGTTATTTATTAATATTAGTGAACCACCATGTATAGCGTTCTCCCTGCTGAACGAGCTACCAATCTGGTGATTACCAAAATTGAACATTAGCTGATGAGATTTCAACCAATGCTCAGTAATACACAAAATGTCAACATTATTGCAATTCAAAAATAACTCTATTTCTAGTTCCTTGCTCATAAAACCTTGAATATTTTGGTGAACCAGATTGATAACACTACTGTTTGATTTGCAAGAGGTTTCCTCTATTGTCTTACTTTTTAATTTAAATTATTATAGATGTCAATATTTAGTGAATTGTTATTGATAATGTCAATATTTGAAAGTTGCTCAATAGGAGCAACCTGTTTAGCCAAGTTCTTGGCTGTAATATTTAAAAAATATGATAGCGACACCGCTATTTGTCTTATACAATATTTTGCAAGATAGTACCTATCTTTAGTCATATATAAATGTACAATCTGTAGATCACACAAAGAGTTGTTCCGTGCGGGTACCGAACACGCGACACGTTGCGCGGTAGCCATTTGCCCAACCACCGCGACAAGCGTGCAGTCGATATAATAGATAGAGATTCTGGCGAGGGTTAAGGCGTTTCGGGTCCAATTACTTGATTAAACAGTGTTATAGGGATTTTCTTGGTCGAAAAGTGTTACTGGAACTTTTTGGTTTTTCAAAACATAACATCACACCTTTTATCCCCGAAGGGGTAGGCAGATGTGTACATTATGCCACTGTACAATGTAACACCCACTTTTCACTATTTATGTTACGAGTACCATGTAATAGGGGGTGAGCCTATTGGTATTTCAAAGCTTCTGAAATATTGTTTAAGGAAAAAATGAAAATCGAACTCGCGGCTAATTCACCATTGTGCGTAAAATGACAAATACATCATACATATATAATTGTTTGACTACACAGTTGGTTGAATGGCTGACTGCTGCATATCGATTCGCAGGTTCGACTCACGCGCATTTGTGTTATCCACAAATTAATCAAATTATTGTCCAGAGTTTGAAAATTCTTTGAGTGCGCCAAATTATAAAGAGGAAAGAAAAAATGCAGCAACTCAGCCACGGGGGCGAAGTTGCTCGCGTCCGTAGGAGTTACCACCTTATCCTAAGGCCCACCCTACACGTGTCCCCCGGGTGGTGCTAAACGAGCGGCTAAATAACACCGGGTCTTGGGCGGCGGTTAATTAACCTGACATAGCTATCCTAACAAGATAGCCTTTGTGGAAGATAGGAAATGATCTTCACAACCCGCAAATCCGTCATTCTAGTGACGGAATCGGGGGCATTGACTTCATTGTCCGTGTCAAGAGGTAGACAGCCTCTATAAAAACTTACCCTAATTCTAAGGTGGGAAACGCGCCGACAGAATGCATGGCTTATAGGGAGTTAAGTCACAAGCGCCAACCTCGACGGACCCGGCAAACGTCGTTGTATACAGCCTTCTTAAGGGAATAGGCGTCACCCCTTAAGTGACCACATATTTCGACCTGACTCGTGGGAACAACATGAATGATAATATTAAAAACAAAACTAACCCCAACACTATGGTACAACAAACATTCCATAAAAGCATGTTTATAAGAAATCGGTGTAACAGTATGTCCGCCATAGAAACACTGGATCAACCAAATCTACAAAACTTAACCCAAAATCAAAAAGAAAACTACACTAAAGCCACGCCTGGAACACAAGGAGACTTAATCGTGAAACAGAATCAAAGTCCAAATCAAGACTGGCAACAAGACAAAGTACCTGAAATAAGAAAACGGAAAAGAAACGAAAATAGTCCAACAAGTAATGATATAATTAAACCTGCAAGTAAACGAACAACTTACTCTATCTCTACACAAAATCAGTTCGAAATTCTTAGCGATGATGATAATGTGTCAGACAAGAAACCGAAAGAGTTCATCCCAAAACCAGAACCTATTTTTGTTACTGGCATTGTCAACATAGTGCCACTCAAAGCTCTCCTAAACAGCGTAATCGAACATGAAAAATACACATTAACTACCCTAAAATCCGGTCACATCATTAAATTAATGCCAACTGACATTGAAGCATACAAAGTTATAAGAAACAACCTCATGGAAAATAACATCAATCATTATACTTATAAACTTAAGAGCGAGCGAGCATATAGAGTGGTTATAAGAGGCCTCCACTCTAGTGAAGATACTTCCTTTGTAAAAGAAGAACTAAGGGCAAACGGACACGAAGTTAGGCAAATAGTAAATGTATTACATCGCACAACCAAAGAAAAACTCCCAATGTACTTCTTAGACTTGGAACCAAGGCCCAACAATAAAGACATCTTCAATCTTAAACATATTGGTCAAGTGAAAGTCACGATCGAAGCACCTTACAAGAAGAAGGAAGTAATACAATGTAAGAGATGCCAGAGATTTGGACACTCAAAAAATCAATGTTTTCGACCATTTAGATGCGTAAAATGTGGGAATGATCATCCAACTACTACATGTACTAAAACTCTGGAGACAGAACCTACATGTGTTAACTGCCATGGCAAACATCCGGCAAGCTATAAGGGATGCTCAAAATACAGAGAATACAAAGAAAAGATACTTAAAATCAAACCTAAATCCAACAACATACAGGTGAAGAATACAAAAGAACCAGATCAAACAAATATACACAACATGAATGAAACCTTCAAAACAACTTTACCCAAGAGAAGTTATTCAGATACGCTAAAAGGTAAAAATGGAAACCATATTAACAACACCCCATACATTCCTAATGAATCAGGACATATAGCCAGCCTATTGGACACCATGTTCAATAAATTTGAAGCAATCATGAAAAACATGATGGACAGCATGATGGATCGGATGATCCAACTTATTACACAGATAGTGACCCAGAGGGCCTAAATATCCGGTTGATTACCTGGAATGCCAACGGACTAACTGATAGGAGGCAAGAGCTTGAACTGTTTATGAATACTGAAAACATTGATATTGCTCTAATATCTGAAACGAGATTTACACGTCAATCATACATTAAAATACAAAACTACAGCATATATAGGACTGAACATCCATCTGGAAACTCGCATGGAGGGACAGCCGTTATAGTCAAAAGTAATATAAAACACCACGTCCTTGAACCATATAAAACTGATAAAATACAAGCAACCTCTATTTGTATTCAGCATAAATCGGAATTGACTACTGTGTCTGCTGTGTACTGTCCACCAAGACATGTAATATCCTCTGATGATTTCAAGATGTTTTTCAGCCAATTAGGCACACGTTTCATCTGTGGAGGGGACTGGAACTCCAAACATACTAATTGGGGTTCAAGGCTTATCAATCCTAGAGGAAGACAACTATATAGAAGTACACTAGATCTAAAACTGGAATGGATATCCCACAGTCAACCTACATACTGGCCCACAGACCAAAACAAGATACCTGACCTATTAGACTTCTATATAACAAAAAATATTGGCAGAGGTTACATAAAAATAGAAGCGTGTGATGACCTATCTTCAGATCACACCCCAGTAATCCTAAATGTGTACCAAACAGTTATCCTGCAAGAAACTACCATCAAACTACATAATCATAAAACTAACTGGAAACAATTTCAAGAAATGGTCAGTGAAACATTAGATCTAAAAATTAAACTGAAATCGCCAGAGGACCTAGAAATAAGCATTCAAAAATTCAATACAGCTATTCTTACTGCCGCCTGTCTAACTACACCTACACAAAAAAACCCTAAATTAAAACTAAAAAACTACCCCAAACTAATAAGAGACAAAGTCCAAGAACGGCGAAAATTGAGGAAAGAATGGCAACAAACAAGGTATCCCTCAGATAAAACCAAGTTTAATAAAATTACAGAAGAAATAAAGATACTTATCAAAGATCTGGAGAATCACACAGTGCAGAGTAAATTGGCCCACTTAACTCCCCATAAAGACACCAAGTATTCACTTTGGTGCGCAACAAAGAAATTGAAACGACCGGATATCCATGTTCCACCATTAAGGAAACAGGACAGGAACTGGGCTAGATCCGATCTAGAAAAAGCAACAGTATTTGCTGAATATCTCCAGAGTGTCTTCAAACCTTTCCCCAGTAATAACCCAGAGGCTGATAAAGAAATTATAACCTACTTAAAATCTCCTTACCAGCTTTGTGCACCTATTAAACCAGTAAGTCCTAAAGAGATAGATAAGATGATTATGGCTCTGAAATCTGGAAAAGCCCCTGGATATGACCTTATAGACTCCACGCTGATGAAAAACCTGCCGAGAAAAGGAATAATCTACTTAGTAAACATTTTTAATGCCTGCCTGAGGCTCTCATATTATCCAAGCCAGTGGAAGATTGCTCAAGTTGTAATGATCCCTAAACCTGGCAAACCGGTAGAGGAAGTGTCGTCATACCGACCAATTAGTCTTCTCCCTCTTCTCAGTAAGATCTTTGAAAGGATTATCATCAATCGTCTCAATCCACACCTAGATAGAGTACTTCCAGAACATCAATTTGGTTTTCGACATGGCCATGGTACCGTCGAGCAAGTACACAGATTGGCAGATACTATCGGTCATACAATTGAAACCAAGCAATATTGTTCGGCTGCATTCCTGGATATTAGTCAGGCCTTTGACAAGGTCTGGCAAGAGGGTCTACTGTACAAAATCAAGAAGTCTCTGCCACACTCCTTTTTTCCAATACTTGAGAGTTACCTAAGCAAAAGATGTTATGAAGTCAAATTCAACGGTGAGACATCAGAATTGTACGAAATACAATCAGGAGTCCCACAGGGCAGCATACTAGGGCCTGTTTTGTATCTTTTGTTTACTGCAGATGTACCCACTCACGCACATACCACCATGGCCACCTATGCGGATGACACTGCAATTCTGGCAGTGGATAAGGATCCAGATATCGCTTCGGAAACCCTGCAAAATCACCTTAATGAAGTTGAAACATGGCTGAAACAATGGAGAATAAAGGCTAATCAAACCAAGTCAGTCCATGTCACTTTTACCTTAAGAAAAGGAAACTGCCCTCCTGTTCTACTTAATGGCGAACAAATACCGCAAGACGAAACTGCTAAATATCTTGGCATGCATCTCGACAGAAGATTAACTTGGAGGAAACACATCTGGACCAAAAGAAAACAGCTCGACACAACTCTTCGAAATATGTACTGGTTGATCGGTAAAAACTCAAAACTATCGAATGAAAGTAAAATGGCAGTATACAAGGCTATCCTGAAACCGATCTGGGCATACGGAATTGAGCTCTGGGGAACAGCAAGTACCAGCAATATAGAAATTCTGGAAAGGTTTCAAATGAAGGCAATGAGATGCATGTACAATATACCCAAAAGCATTAGCAACAAATACATTTTACAAGACCTAAGGCTAAAAACTGTTAGAGAAGAAATTTCTCAGAGAGGCTCAAACTATCAGAAAAAGCTATCTAAGCATGTCAATGCCCTTGCTTCTAAGTTATCGGGATCTGGAAGTATCCAATTTGCAAGACTGAAGAGGAGCAGTGTACCTAACCTCATAGACCGATTCAACAGCTAGTAGGAAGGGAAATTCATTGGATACTTCTCTTCAATGCAATATGCCACACTCAGACAATGAGTCAGCCAAGAAAGCGGCTAAATGTTTTATAAACAGATTGCTGTGTTGCGGGATATAAAACAGAAAAAAAAAAAAAAAAAAAAAAAAAACTCAGCCACAGCACGGTGCCGATCATTGGTATAACATAACATATAACATAATATAACCTCACGCCTTTTATCCCCGAAGGAGTAGCCAGAGGTGCACATTATGATACTGTACAATGTAACACCCACTTTTCACTATTTATGTTATGAGTCCCATGTAATAGGGGGTGAGCCTAATGCCATATACCGGGCACAATTCTAGACTCCGTGCTACTACTGAGATTTTTTTTAAAACCCAGTAATACCTTGCCCGACCCGGGAATCGGACCCGAGACCCTTTGCCTGGCAGTCGCACTTGCGACCACTTGGCCAACGAGGCAGTCATATAAATACAATCAAAAACCAACCTTATGTTCCTCAGTACAGAGGTGTAAGTACTTGTCATCGCCTTTCATAGTATTCTGCATCTCTGAATGCAGCTCCTTCAGCCTCATCTCCACACCGGCAACCTGCCGACCAAGTTCCCGCCTTCTGTCCTGAGCTGCCATAAATTTATCCTGAAAATATATTTAAAATTGTTTTTATTTGATGTAATAGGGGGTTTAACTCGTCGAGTACCGGTTTTATAGACACAATTAAAGAACAATAGGTCGCGGTCACCGGTGACCGCTTGGTGTTTGACAGTTTAAATGGTAAATGTAGCTGGTAAATATAACTACATCCTAAATAGTTAACTTAAAGGTCTATTGATAGAGATCTTAAAGGAGAATATAGCAAATTCCATAGTCCGAAATATATTTTCATAAGTAACAGTATTTTTAAAGAAGTTCTATTTAAATTTCAGTGTTTACATACACAAATTGGTCTAATGGTAACACAGAACATTATGGAAAATCTAAAAATAGATTAGTTACTCATACCTTGGTTCACCTAGGAACACAACATTATTATTTAATAAATATGTACACCATAACATGTCAAAGATTATTAAATACATAGATATATTATAAATAATAATTTTATATTGATATTGGCAGGAGACCAATAATTTCAAACACTACATGTGTTCTACATAGTAATGTGATAAATAAGTATTCTAGAATCTAGAGACAAAGCACAGCTTATTGCGTCATTTTTCCGCTTTATCTAAGCAATCTAAGATGAACATGCATTTATTTATTTAGGTATATAAACCTTAGTTACATCTTAAAAGATAGATAAAATACAGATAATTTAATACTATGATGTAAGCATAGAACCAATAAGGAGTTCGCATACCATAGCAATGAGAAAAAAAAATAAAGGCATAACAATGATTGACCTTGCGCGCATCGGCGGATTACAAAAAAAACTAACCTGTGCATCCACAACAGTTTTTTGAATAGCCATAATTTCTTCGACACCCGTGAATTTTTCATATCTAGATACTATTTCGCGCAAATTCTTCGATACTGTGTCGTATTTCAACTTATCTGCTATGTCTGAAACTTTGGTTGCTGGGGTATATTTCGCAAAAAGAGTTTCACGGCCATTTGCTATATGAGGTAAATGCACTTTGTCTTTCAGCCTTTGCGCTATTTGTCTGAGTTTTTCTGCCATATTTACATGTTATTTCTATTGTAGTTTATTGTAATTTATCGTATAAATAACATTTTTTGGTGTAATGATTTCATTCCCGGATAGGATGGGATTTGACAGTGACACTAAACTTCGTGACAGTTGATAGTTGAATCATATGTCGCTTTATCTGACGTTTCTTGAAGATGCGATTTTATTTGTGTTCGGATACACACAGCATATTTTTTTTTATCATACTTTTATAGTTTACTCAATACATTTTTTTAATTTAAATAAATAAGAAAACATAGTTGACAATCTTATATATATAAAAATGAATCCTTTTTTTCTTGGTCACGGCATCACTCGTGAATGGCTGGACCGATTTCACTAATTCTTTTTTTGTTGTACCTATTTAATTATTAGGAGAAGGTTCTTAAGACAGAAAAAAATCTGAGAATCTTACTGGAACGGGAGAAAACGGATTTGCGCGTACGAAATCGTGGGCAGAAGCTAGTAGATTAGGCATTCAAATTGCAGAAAATATTTTGCAAATACAGTTACAATTAACCAAATCTTTACGTATGTAGGTAAGTACATCCTAGCCTGAAAAATAGGAAAACTAAAAAGTGATCGTAAGTAACGCTAAGTCTTGTAATAAATAAGGATATCCATTAAAGAGACATAGCCGATTTATTCGAGAATTATCAACTCGATCGCAGTGATACTACGATGGCTTCACAGAACGCTGGCGTGAAACAATGCTACAATTGTGTTTCACCGTTTAAGCGAATAAGTCAGCAACGCACTCGTAACTCTTCGAGTGCTATAATTGTTCACCAGCGCCTCTTATTCCTTTTCTGTTTTTGAGAGGAGACAATGAGACAATTCTCCCGACGTTTGGCTCCACTTCTCAATTCTCCCGGCTTGGGTGAGACGAGAGCAGTGCAAGACTCTTAATGATAAAAAACATCACGTACCTGCTGCTGCTTCGAGCCGGAGCCCCAGTAACCCGTTAGTGAGGGCATCCGCGGCTCTGAGTCGGGCATCAGTCCTACTGGGCCCCATCTATCAGGTCACCAATCTACTCGTTTGCCCCTAATCCCATAAAGAGTAGGAAGGACATCGGCACGACATACGAGATTAAGGTTGCGTGTGTTTTACGATTTAAATGAACAGGTACAGTCAACCAAGTTTTGGTTACAAGGTACAAGTTAAAATAAAGATTGACTCAGTACAGAGACGTATACATTACACCAAATATCGTGGTTTTTAACGAAGCTGTATATTTTTAATATTATTTTGTAACCAATAGCCTAGTTGATAGGGTCACGGGATATGAAAATTAAAAATGTATTTAGTCCGCCTAATAATGAAAAATATTAGACATGTTTTTTTCCTTTTGGTAATTTTTTTTAATGGGACAAGCCCGCCACATCTTCCCAAAACCGCTGCAACTTCTGTAAGCCAGGATCTACAGTAGATACAACCATAAAAACACCGGAACACTGAAGTCCGGCGCGTCTCAGGGACATGAATAACTTTCTTGGTTCCCGCAACGAACTGAATCAGAAAGTATTATCAGAGGAGAAGAAAAAAAACTTTTCCACTTTCCTTGGTGAATTACTGCAGGAGACAGAATGAATTAAGCCTAAAGGCACAAAGAAAAGAGACTGTACAACTGGGTGAAGCCCAGTCGCCAAGCACCACGGAAATTTGACTAAAATGGGTCCTATGTGTTATACTTGCTTCCAGTACCTAATAGGTATGGCAAAGGAAAGGCGCCTAAACGCACGTAAATTTGTTCTAGATTTTACAAGGTCCGTATAAGCCGCACCTGACGAAACAATTAATTTATTTAACATAGTGTTACGTTCATATTGCCAGAGATCACACTCCCCTCAGAGTATGTGATGGGCCGACTGCTCGTATTGCAGCTCCACTGTCGAACATTGGCACCAAGGTGAATCAACGAGTTTAAAATTAAATGAGAACAATTTGCTTTTGGTAGTATAAGAAAATAAGACTTAGATAAAATAACCTCCTCCTTTTTTGAAGTCGGTTAATGAATTTAAGTCTAGTAGTGGGAGCTACCTACGTCACCACTCTCTACAAAATTTAGTACCTAACTACCTAAATCGTGATATGACACGATATTTCAAATCGTCAACGGTATTTATTTGTTTCCGTATGAAAATAAAAACTACGTGGCTAATTATTTAAAATAATCTACCAGACGGACATTAACTCGTCGAGTACCGGTTTTATAGACACAATTAAAGAACAATAGGTCGCGGTCACCGGTGACCGCTTGGTATTTGACAGTTTAAAATAAAAATTAGGCATCTATCCTATTCTCTGTACTGTATTAATCTTTACTTTTTTAACTATACTAGCTTTTACCCGCGGCTTCGCTCGCGTCACAAAAGGATAAAAAGTAGTCTATGTGACATATACCTATACACACAGCGCCATCTATACCAATACATTTATTTAATCCGGACTTCTAACTTTACGTCTGTAAAAATTCAAAGCAATCGGTTTAGTAGTTACGGCGTGAAAGCGGAATAAACAAACAAACAAACACTCACTTTCCGATTTATAATATTAGTAAGGATATTAAACATGCTAAAAAGGCTGACTGTACCTACCTACTTTTAATAAGTTAGGAATATTACTTCGGTGTCCAAGTTCCCGCACTGTTGCACACTGCGTGTCACACGATATTAAGTTGCTTGCTTATTAAGTAATAATACTAAGTAAGTACTTAGACTTTACTTAGGTTTAAAGTATTATGTGGGCCAAGGTAAAGAGGGCATGGGTTTGTACCTAGTAAGATTTTTATGACTGCCTCATTGGTCGAGTGGTCGCAAGTGCGACGGCCGGGCAAGAGGTCTCGAGTTTGATTCCCGGGTTGGGCAAACTATTACTGACTGGGTTTTAAAAAAAATCTCAGTAGTAGCACGGAGTGTGGAAATGGGGCCGGTAATTGTTATACATGGGGCTCATAACATAAAATAGTGAAAAGTGGGTGTTACATTGTACAGTGGCATAATGTGCACCTCTGCCTACCCCTTCGAAAACAAAAGGCGTGATGATGTAAAAAAAAAATAGAAATTATAACCTCACGATGTATTCCTTCATCTTTTGTCAGTGATGTATAATCTTAGAAAGTACATACATATAATTTGGAAAAAGTACATTGGTACTTACAGGTATGTTACCCAATAATGCTCAGCCCGACCAAGGAATCGAACCTGAAACCTCTCCTTCAGCAATCGCGTTTGCAATCACTAATTCACTCTACAAACGACATAGTCAAGTAGCTAATACACTCTACTTCTATATATATATAAATGAAACCCGTTTCCCGTTGTCACGCCATAACTTGAGAATGGCTAGACCGATTTGGTGATTTATTTTTTGGTGGGTTTATTATTATCAGGAAAAGGTTCTTATGACAGAAAAAGTCCTGAAAATCCTACGGGAACGGAAGTAAACGGGATTGCGCGTACGAAGTCGCGGGCAGAAGCTAGTTAACTCGTCGAGTACCGGTTTTATAGACACAATTAAAGAACAATAGGTCGCGGTCACCGGTGATCGCTTGGTGTTTGACAGTTTAAATTAGTTAATTCGCAACACAAAGACACATAAACTTTCATCATACACTGCTTCTAAACCAGCAGTTACATCACGTCCGTCACGTCGAACCAAAGACAAGACAAGACTTATAGGGCATAGATAACTAAATCATTGTCAGTAAACTTTTTAAGACGCTAACCACGATACTATTAAAATATACGTGAGAACGTGTCGTACAAAATATCCTTCTATAGTTACACATCGTTATTCTAAACACTGCAATGCTGATAAATTTGCTACTTCGAAACTATGACCTCAGGTTTTAGCGGATCCAGTCAACAAGGATGTAGCGAGGTTGACTGTCCAGGCGACACACGTACTTAGGTATCGTCATAGTATAAAGATGATATATCGTCATAGTATGAAGATGTTCTTTATACTATGGTATCGTCATGAGCTAAAGTTCACATGTAAACAGCAGCTCATGTAGTGTAGATGTCCAGTCAACAAGGATGTGGCGAGGTTGACTATCCAGGCGACACTCGTACTTAGGTATCGTCATGAGCTAATGTTCACATGTAAACAGCAGCTCATGTAGTGTAGATGTCCAGTCAACAAGGATGTAGCGAGGTTGACTGTCCAGGCGACACACGTACTTAGGTATCGTCATGAGCTAAAGTTCACATGTAAACAGCAGCTCATGTAGTGTAGATGTCCAGTCAACAAGGATGTGGCGAGGTTGACTGTCCAGGCGACACACGTACTTAGGTATCGTCATGAGCTAATGTTCACATGTAAACAGCAGCTCATGTAGTGTAGATGTCCAGTCAACAAGGATGTAGCGAGGTTGACTGTCCAGGCGACACACGTACTTAGGTATCGTCATGAGCTAATGTTCACATGTAAACAGCAGCTCATGTAGTGTAGATGTCCAGTCAACAAATGTAGCGAGGTTGACTATCCAGGCGACACACGTACTTAGGTATCGTCATGAGCTACTGTTCACATGTAAATAGCAGCTCATGTAGTGTAGATGTCCAGTCAACAAGGATGTAGCGAGGTTGACTGTCCAGGCGACACACGTACTTAGGTATCGTCATGAGCTACTGTTCACATGTAAACAGCAGCTCATGTAGTGTAGATGTCCAGTCAACAAGGATGTAGCGAGGTTGACTGTCCAGGCGACACACGTACTTAGGTATCGTCATGAGCTAATGTTCACATGTAAACAGCAGCTCATGTAGTGTAGATGTCCAGTCAACAAATGTAGCGAGGTTGACTATCCAGGCGACACACGTACTTAGGTATCGTCATGAGCTAATGTTCACATGTAAACAGCAGCTCATGTAGTGTAGATGTCCAGTCAACAAGGATGTAGCGAGGTTGACTATCCAGGCGACACACGTACTTAGGTATCGTCATGAGCTAATGTTCACATGTAAACAGCAGCTCATGTAGTGTAGATGTCCAGTCAACAAGTATGTAGCGAGGTTGACTGTCCAGGCGACACACGTACTTAGGAATCATCATGAGCTAATGTTCACATGTAAACAGCAGCTCATGTAGTGTAGATGTCCAGTCAACAAGGATGGGGCGAGGTTGACTGTCCAGGCGATACACGTACTTAGGTATCGTCATGAGCTAATGTTCACATGTAAACAGCAGCTCATGTAGTGTAGATGTCCAGTCAACAAGGATGGGGCGAGGTTGACTGTCCAGGCGATACACGTACTTAGGTATCGTCATGAGCTAATGTTCACATGTAAACAGCAGCTCATGTAGTGTAGATGTCCAGTCAACAAGGATGTGGCGAGGTTGACTGTCCAGGCGATACACGTACTTAGGTATCGTCATGAGCTAATGTTCACATGTAAACAGCAGCTCATGTAGTGTAGATGTCCAGTCAACAAATGTAGCGAGGTTGACTGTCCAGGCGACTCACGTACTTAGGTATCGTCATCAGCTAATGTTCACATGTAAACAGCAGCTCATGTAGTGTAGATGTCCAGTCAACAAGGATGTAGCGAGGTTGACTGTCCAGGCGACACACGTGCTTAGGTATCGTCATGAGCTAATGTTCACATGTAAACAGCAGCTCATGTAGTGTAGATGTCCAGTCAACAAGGATGTAGCGAGGTTGACTATCCAGGTGACACACGTACTTAGGTATCGTCATGGGCTACTGGTCACATGTAAACAGCAGCTCATGTAGTGTAGATGTCCAGTCAAAAAGGTTGTAGAGAGGTTGACTGTCCAGGCGACACACGTACTTAAGTATCGTCATGAGCTAATGTTCACATGTAAACAGCAGCTCATGTAGTGTAGATGTCCAGTCAACAAGGATGTAGCGAGGTTGACTGTCCAGGCGACACACGTACTTAGGTATCGTCATTAACTAATGTTCACATGTAAACAGCGGCTCATGTAGTGTAGATGTCCAGTCAACAAGGATGTGGCGAGGTTGACTGTCCAGGCGACACACGTATTTAGGTATCGTCATGAGCTAATGTTCACATGTAAACAGCAGCTCATGTAGTGTAGATGTCCAGTCAACAAGGATGTGGCGAGGTTGACTGTCCAGGCGACACACGTACTTAGGTATCGTCATGAACTAATGTTCACAGGTAAACAGCAGCTCATGTAGTGTAGATTTCCAGTCAACAAGGATGTAGCGAGGTGACTGTCCATGTCTATGCAAACACAGGTGCTTACTCTAGATCTCTGTTCCCCCATTCTGGTAATTTGATAGGGTGGTAGGATGGTAGATGGTAGGGGCAAAATAAGTATCTGCCTTTGAATTTCTTGACTCTGAAGGTAACAAAAGCTAATTCAATCAGACAGAATTATTCATTAGCACTTCTTGACTGATGCGGGAATTAAACCGGCGATAATTTGCGCAGTGGTTACGACGTGCTCCATCGTAGACCGCATCATCGCTTACCACCAGGCGCGATAGTACAAACGTCGGCCCATCAAAAATATAATACAAAAAAAAACTGTGGCACCCGTACGATCAATCACATGTGGTTATCTGGAAACGATCTAGTGAGTGACTGCCTCGTTGGCCGAGTGGTCGCAAGTGCGACGACCGGGCAAGGAGTCTCGGGTTCGATTCCCGGGTCGGGCAAAGTATTACTGGGTTTTTTTCAAAATTCTCAGTATTAGCACGGAGTCTGGATTTGTGCCCGGTATATGGCAATAGGCTCAGCCCCTAATACATGGCACTCTTAACATAAATAGTAAAAAGTGCGTGTTACATTGCACAGTGGCATTAAGTGCCGTAATGTGCACCTGTGCCTACTCCTTCGGGGATAAAAGGTGTAATGTTATGATATGTTATGTTATGATCTAGTGAGTTGATAGCGAGGTTGACTCTCCAGGCGACACACGTACTTAGATACCGTCTTGAGGTAGACTACTAGACAAAAGTCACGTTCAAGCAAACTTCGACCTTGTTGATATGCAAAATGACATTCAACAACCCTAAAGTGGTATGACAAATTTGATGGTCGACTATACCTTATTAACTATGGTTTAACTCATCACGGATTGTCGGTTAAGATTATAATCTGTGCATGACATGTCTTTGAATGTAAATCCCGTCAGTCAGTTGTTTATCTGTGTATTTGAACCCGCATAAGCAACTGTATGGATCTGAATGAAAATATACGTCAACTGCCTGTGACATACAATACACTGCTGGACAATGAATCTCATTTAAATAAGAGGGTTCCATATGCCACGTTTAGCAAGCGGATTATAGAGATCGCAGTTTGAAAAGCAGATTTTTGTAAATTAACTAAAAATCGTGAGTTACTCAGTGAGAAAAGCTCTACTAGTTTCGAGCCACATAGGGGCTCTTCCTCATGAGCAGCGTGCGCGGTCGCGGCGATGTCGCGCAGACTACTGCGTACTAAGTAGTATATAGGTCTGTAACCCTCGATTTTCAGTTAAATTAGTATGTCTCACGATAGTTATTATAAAATCAGATTTTAGTGATTTTCGCTTTTTAATCGACTTCAAAAAAGTAGTAGATAAGTTCTCAGTTTGACCTGTTTGTATGTATTTATGTTTGTGTGTAATTTATCTTGCGATTGGCGGAACCGATTATGATGCGATTTTCAGTAAAGTGTTTGTTACACTTAGGAGAAGGCTTTAGTATATTAATCAACCGACCTCAAAAAGGCGAGTTTGAAGTCGGTTTTTTTAAACGTAGTTTATGAAAGAATTATTTAAACATTAAAATAAGGACCTTTTATTCAGCAAAAGCTTATAAGACAAACAATGCATATAACAATATATGCAAGTATACAGTATACACCCAAGAAGAAATTATATGAGTAAAACAATTAAGAGTTCTACATACACAAAGTCAAAGAAAAAAAAATCAACCTTATTTTGAACAATAAACAAAAATCTCAACTTATTAATTTCTCCGAACGTTACACCTAAAGAGGGCATAAAAATTCAAAGTTTACGAGGTCATCTAGTATCTAATATTTAATTTCTTCAACATAAACAAAGTCACAGCTAAACTAAGTCTTAAACGCATTACTTAAGATTATTTAATAGAATAGTAAGTGTAATTAGTCAACCAGTCTCGTCAGTCCGTCTGTGTGTCACGTAGCTACACGTAGCGGCCTTCGACACGTGCGTTACCTATGTTTGACAGCTCTAATCTGTTGCATATGGTCTGTCGTGGGTCGATGGCACCGTTTTGTTTAGTTAATCTGAGATTAACTTGGTAAATGTTGGTCAAAGGGGGCAAGGCGTTTATTTCGATTATTTCATCTACAGGCACTTTTGAAACGCCTAAATGTTGCTTATTTGTCTTACGCAGGATCGCGGGTTCGATTTCCATACGGAAAATTCTTTGTATGATTTACAACTTCTTGATTTTAAGATCAATATAAAATCCGAAATTTGAAACAAGAGAAAACTTTAGTTGAGTTACTGAATTAAAAAAACTAAGTAGAACGGGCCTTGGAACCGCAGAGTACTAACGTGTTGCCGTGGATCCAGCTCAAAGATCAGGAGTAGGGACGGGGTGGTTTTTAATCAATAAGAGTCTTACACTCCCGCTCGCTTCGCCTGGGCGGGAGAAGACATTATAATTATGATTTTCCTCCCTCAAAAAAAAGTAGTACGTTGTTACTTCCAATTTGTGTTTTAAAATGACGAAACAATCAAATTAGTTATGCAATGTAAAATTCTTTATTTACTGCAAACTGCAATTTGTTAACACATCAAACCACACAAGGACGAGACATGAAAATGGATTGCACATTGCATATGTTAATGATATCGCTAAACAGCGATCTAAAGAGTGCATTTGTACTTGCCATATTTGCATTTATATTTGTTACATACTAGCTTTTACCTGTCGCTTTGTCCGTGTGAATTTACCTATGGCCTTAGCCGTGTTCTCAACTATGTATATACAAATAAAAAAAACTTTATAATTTATAATATGTGTTAGGCTATATTTGTATTGTAACTTCAGGAGCAGCGCGACAGTCACCGTGTCGCGGGTCGTGAAATGCTGCTCAGGAATATGAGCCTCTAGCATGCCTTGAAACTAGTCGAGTTCCTCGTCAAATTATTACGTGAGTAAGCCGAAAACATAATAATTTAATGAGTTAGGCTAATTGCTAATTTTAACTGAGACATCTTATGTTACCTCTTTGATGGACGAGAACCTGAAATATAAAATGCGGGTCTACTTTTTATCGATTTTATTTTATTAAAATCATTTCGTGTAGGTTAGAACAGGTAAGTTAATCAATAAATTTTTTTAATTGTATTATTAATGGTTTCAGAAAGCCTAGAAAAACATAGAAAAATTTATTTTTAATTTTTCTAAACAGCATTAAAAGAGAGCATAACGTACCTACCTATATACAACACACTGAAGTAAGCACTCGCTTAAAGTTCACGGACTTTACGTCAAACGACACAACCAATTACAGTTAAAATTACGCTGTTTCTACTTCAGTGTGAGAAAAACATAACATTAATATCAATATAATAGAGATTATTGACAAAATCACGCCACCAATGTGTAGAGAAAGGATTGACCTTGACAGGTGTCATGGTAAATGAGTAGCATACTGTTTTAAACGGTCATCAAACCTTGATCATCTGAGATAGTTATGCAATGAACTCGCTTATTGGCTCGGTCGAAGAACGATAGTAAACATGGTTGGTATTACAACTTTCGTGATACATACTAGACATACTAATTAATTATTATCTTTTTAGACTGACTCACTTGATTATTTGACGAGGAACTCGAATAGTCGAATAGTCCCGAGCGTACGGCGCGTCGCGTTCTACGCGCGCCTCAGAGAGCCATCAGACCACCACAGATGGGGCCCAATAGGGCCGATGCCGATTCGGAGTCGCGGAAAACCTAACGGGTAACCGGGGCTCCGGCTCGACGTGCAGGAGAAGGAACGGGGTGGTTTTTAGTCAGTAAGAGTCTGACACTCCCTCTCGCCTCGCCCAGGCGGGAGCAGTCATTCGATGATAGTCGAGTAGCGGCTTATTTGACGATGATCTCGACTAGTTCAGTAGCAGCGCGACAGTCGCCGCGTCGTGGGTCGTAGAATGCTGCTCATGAATATGAGCCTCTACCTTAGCTGATGGCTTGAAACTCCACATTCACAACAACTGACAAGTTCTTCGTCAAATAACATACATAAGTCCCATGTAATAGGGGTTGAGCCTATTGCCATATACCGGGCACAATTCCAGACTCCGTGCTACTACTGAATATTTTTAAAAAACCCAGTAATACCTTGCCCGGCAATTCTCACTTGCGACCACTCGGCCAATGAGGCAGTCATAGACATAGTTGGTGATCATAAAGCTTGGAGTTCCATTATCGGGTTGGGGTAACTGCGGACAACTTAATAAAACGTGATGATGTTTAAGCAGTAAGAGTCTGACACTCTCTCTCGCTTCACCTAAGGCGGGAGAAGTCATTGCACAAGAATAGAACCGAAGACTTCAAGCTCGGCCGTCAACAGAACGCTCGAGCAACGAGTTGGTAGCACTCCAAAGATGAATACTTTGCCTGATTGGGTATGCCCCTGCTGCTTGTATAAATCTGCAATATCCAGATGTTGTGTTAACAAACACATACAATATGCATTTATGAATAATATCCATTGATAGAATCACGATTTCGTCATTATCAAATGGAAATTATTAGTTTATAAGATGTTTCTTCATCTGTACATCAATATTAAGTTGTAAAGGGTAATAATAAGTTAGCGTACATTCAACTTGACCCCTACAAGTGAATGTACGGTAAGTAACTTACTTAATGTAAGACGAGAATAAAGTGGGTCAACAAACACATTGGTTTCATTTTGAAGATTACTTTTGGATTCTGAAATATCGAACTGTTACGCTTTTATAGACTGATAAATATCTATGCAAAAATATTTATAATATGAAAGATTTCATTAGAATACTATTCCAAACTAATGTTATAAATATGAAAGTATCTTGGTTTGGATGTTTATCCGTCAATGACGCTGATACTATTGAACGGATTTTGATGAAATTTGGTATACAGGCAGGGTATTTTTTTAAGGGGGGAAAATCATCGAATGCCTGCATCGAGTGTCAGAGTCTTACTGACTAAAAACCACCCCGTTCCTTCTCCTGCACGTCGAGCTCCGGCTCGACGAGTGATCCGTTTGGTTCTCCGCGACACAGGCAGGGTATGGGTTGACTTAGGTGATATGATACTTTTTATCCCGATTACCGACATTAAATAACGCTTGCGTTGTGTCGTGTGAGTGAGGTTACCGGAGGCCCAATTACCCCCTCCCTCGTCCCATCCGTGAATCCCCAACAATCATCAAATTCCTAATCTCCAAAAACAAGCCGGTATCATACTTGTAACGCCTCTGGTGTTCCATGTATCCATGCCACATGAGAGACGCCGATTGCTTACCATCAATTGATCCGTTTGATCGTTTACTAGCTTATCCCATACAATAATAACTAGTTCTCTGTAGAAGCAAATATACAAAAGAACCTAATAAAGATTTCTTTAAAAAAAAATGGGAATGCTTTTCGTCCTTGTCCATAACCTATGGTAATGTAGTCATCAACGAATTAAACTAGTTTCGAAATCTAAACAGTGTTTGATACAATACAGAGAATAGAGTAATTTTCCAGGTTTATAATAAGTTATTTTGACTGCCTCGTTGGCCGAGTGGTCGTAAGTGCGACTGCCGAGCAAGGGCCTCGGGTTCGATTCCCGGGTTGGGCATAGTATTACTGGGTTTTTAAATATTCTCAGTAGTAGCACAGAGACTGGAATTGTGCCCGGTATATGGCAATAGGCTAAACCCTTATTACATGGAACTCATAACATAAAAAGTAGGTGTTACATTGTAAAGTGGCATAATGTGCACCTCTGCCTACCCTTTCGACTTTTCAAGGCAATATATAAATAATGGCAATAGGCTCACCCCCTATTACATGGGACTCATAACATAAATAGTGAAAAGTGGGTGTTACCTCTGTGTGCACCTCTGCCTACCCTTTCGGGGATAAAAGGCGTGATGTTATGTTATGTTATGTTATATATATAATTCAAAATATATCATATACAGTAGGTAAATCTCTCAATCTTATCAATTGATTTAATCCTTCGATTTACCAACTTTTCGATGTTTTCTAGCTAGTTTTAAAGAAATAAGCCTATTTGACGCAGAAATATTGACGTCACAGGTTGCGATCCAATACAAAATTCATCGAAAAGTATTGTTTTAATAAAAGTACTGAATTTGACTACTAACATATTAATAGAAGCATTTTCTATTAATAAATATTTTATATTGCAATAAAAAGTTACTGTATTATTCTTTGAAGAGTCGAGGTTACTTCATGACCGCACAGACTAACTCTAAGGTTAGGCTACGACGCAATTCATCTGCAGATGAATCATTCATATCGTCTCTTAGACTTTATGGAGCCGAAGTTAGTTAGCCAAGCACGTGAAGCCATTAATTTCAAAGTCAAATCTATTGTTTTAATTGCTTAAGCCGGGAATGGTATGTTTTTGAATACTAAAAGGTACTTAGGTAGTATTTTTTTAAGGGGGAAAATCATCGATTGATTGCTCCCGCCTGGGTGAGGCGGGAGTGAGCGTCAGACTCTTACTGACTAAATACCACCCCGTTCCTTCTCCTGTACGTCGAGCCGGAGCCCCAGTAACCCGTTAGTTCTCCGCGACTCCGAATCGGAACTCCCATCCGTGGTGGTCTGATGACTTAGGTAGTATATCGTTATGATTGAATACTCATGTATATCTATCATGGTCCGGCTTCACTAGACAATACTCAGTAGTTGTTCATACTCTAAGAAATAGTCTGACTGTCTTGTCTCGTTGGCCTAGTGGTCGCAATTGTGACTGCCGGGCAAGGGGTCTCGGGTTCGATTCCCGGGTCGGGCAAAGTACTACTGGGTTTTTATTAATTCTCAGAAATAGCACAGAGTCTGGAATTGTGCCCGGTATATGGCAAATGGAAATAGGCTCACCCCCTATTACATGGGACTCATAACATAAATAGTGAAAAGTGGGTGTTACATTGTACAGTGGCATAATGTACCTACACCGCTGCCTACCCCTTCAGGGATGAAAGGCGTGATGTTATGTTATGTTAAGAATTAGTCTCAATTCCAATGTAATCCAGATATCTTGTGGCATCGAACATTTCTTTTTGATATTATTAGAAAGACCTCATTTATCAGAGTTTTATTTGTATAGTAGCATTATTTTAAATTGTAAGTGTACATTACATATGTGGGCACCATGTTTGATACAGACATTCATTTTTTTTTATGGCATAAGCCGGTAAACGAGTAGACGGATCACCTGATGGTAAGAAATTGGCGTCGCCAATGGACACCTAAAACACCACAGGCGTTACAAGTGCGTTACCAGCCTATTGGGGATTAGGAGTTTGAGGATCGTTGGGGATTCAGGAATTGGGGAGATTGGGGAAGGGAATTGGGCCTCCGGTATCCTTTTACCGGATCCGGCCGAGACCCCATGGTCGACAGCAGTGCTTGCCACCACTCGACCAACGAAGCGGTATGTTTCGAAATCAATACACCCAACAATATCTCACCCGCCAATCAAACTCGAGACCTCTCAGCAGTCACACAGACGTATAACGAAACAGTATAATACTATAATTAAAATAAATTAAAGATTGCATGTTAATTGATAGTCACAACGGACGGCCGATCTTGGCCTCAAAAATATTTTTCTTTGAATATTATAAGAGGAAATGAAATAAACTTTAGCACATCACTAGTTACATTTACGGTACAATCGTACTTGCAACCACTGGGCCAACGAGGCAGTCATTTATTAGGAATCACCTTTTTATCGCCCTACGTCAACCATAGTTCCAGATTCCGTGCTATTATTAATACTATAAATTTTTTAACCAATACCTCCGATCCGACCGATGACTGATCTCCGGCCACCGTAAGCGCGGGCCTGCGGACGGCTAGCATGGGTGGCTCCCCGTCCGACCAGAAACAGACCCGAGCGTACGGCGCGTCGCGTTCCGTGCGCGCCCCAAAGAGCCATCAGACCACCACGGATGGGGCCCAATAGGGCTGATGCCGATTCGGAGTCGCGGATAACCTAACGTTGTACCGGGGCTCCGGCTCGACGTGCAGGAGAAGGAACGGGGTGGTTTTTAGTCAGTAAGAGTCTGACACTCCTTCCCGCCTCACCCAGGCAGGAGCAGTCATTCGATGATTTTCCCCCCTTAAAAAAAACACCCAATAATACTTAGCCTAACTTGTTGTGCTTGACCATTAAGGTCAATTTGAGTCTGAGTAGAAGTAAAGGGTTTGTACTTGTAAATCGTCATGTGAAGAATTACACCATTCAAATCTAATTGTGGTCAGATTTAATGTTTTTTTAATAATGTATTACTTAAGTCTTATGAAAGACGTTCGCAACAATTGTATACATCCTCCCATAGTCTAATGTGAAGGGGACAAATCTTACAAATTATTATGTCAAAGTCGAAGTAAAATCGTTTATTTCAATTAGATCAGGAAGGCACTTTTGAACGTCAACAAAAATGACTTTGAGTCAAAGTCAAAGTATTTATTTTAATTAAACCATAATTTGGTACTTTTAAAACGTCAAATAAATAATAGTCTGTCAGTCAGTGTCATGATGATGATGATGATGATGTCATCAAACTAAAGTAGGTACATACATATATCCTAAGGATCTTATTTTCATTCATTTCATTTCATTTATTCAATAAACAATTTACATTGTATCTGAATGTCTTCATAATCATAAATCATAAAATTTTGAAAGAATTAAAAGACATTTTTTGTTATACGTACGTACGTATACCTAATATTTCAAACGTGGTCACTTCCACCATGGAACAAAAATAAAAAATTACAAAACTTAAACGACAGTTTAACCTAACTTAAGATCACCGTTTAAACAATCGGTGTCACCCGGCCATTTGATTTATAACGCGTATTACAATTCAACGTATGTAACTGCGTAAGTTTAATTTCTAAACAATTGACGCATGCGTGCGTCTATCTCATTTGTTAATTTAGGAGTATCTATCTCATAATTACGCTTTAGTGTTGTTTTTTAGGATAGGACTGTAGTGCAGACGGATTAGCTGAGGGTAAGCTATCGGCGCCTTTTATTTGAGGGGGAAAATCCAATCCAATGACATCTCTCGCCCGGGTGAGGTGAGTGGGAGTGTCAGACTCTTACTGACTAAAAATCACCCCGTTCCTACACCTGCACTTCGCGTCGGAGTCTCAGCAACCCATACAGTCCTCCGCGGTTCCGTACCGATATCAGCTCTATTGGGCTCCATCTGTGGTGGTCTGATGGCTCCTTGAGGCGCGCTCGGAACGCGACGCGGCGTACGCTCGGGTCTGGTTCTGGTCGGGCGGCGAGTCACCCGTGCTCGGCGTCCTCAAGCCCGAAGCTATTGGCGCCTGTCATGGAGATTAGTAACACAAGCGGACCTACCGGGACAAGCCCGCCACAAACTCTCAAGCCTGTTGTACCTCCTACAAGTCAGGACCTAAAGTAGATACAACCATACAAACATCAGAGCATAAGTCTGGTTCATCCCAAAACAAGAATTTTGGATTTCGCCGCAACAAAACAAATCAGAAGATATTATTAGAAGAGATTAAGAAAAAAGTGTGTTACCAACGTTTTGGGGTTTGGGGATTTGGGAATAGCGGGGAGGATCAATAAACTCAATTAGGTACACGGTGGAATACATCACAACGTAATCACACGTAATCGTTGATCCTGGAACTCGGGATCCTGTCCTCAGTAGTCTCAAGTACAACTACTGAGCCAATGAGGCACTCACACATAGTTGCTATTGCCGCTGCACAAAGATACAAAACGGTCACCCATCCGAACACTGACCTTGGCTAACGACGCTTACCATAATGTATTACGTATTAATATATTCAACACATCGTCTATTATTACTCAACGCACAAAATGTATAACATTAGTAGTGATTCCACAAAGAGATTGATGACGAGGAAGATTTCGATTAAATGCATTTAGAATATATAATTCAATTGAAACAAAGCAAGTGTGTAGTGTTCAAACAGCGTCATAGGTTTTTCGTCTCTACATACATGCAAAACGACACGTCTTTAATCCCCGAAGGGATAGGCAGAGAAGTGTGGGAGAGCCATGCTTCGGCACGAATGGGCCGGCTCGACCGGAGTGATACCACGGCTTCAAAAAATCCGACGTGAAACACCGCTTGCGTTGTGTTTCGTCGTCGCAACCCGTTAGGCCGTCCGCAGCTTCGTATCGGGCATTAGCCCTAATTTTTTTTTAAGGGGGAATATAATCGAATCACTTTTCCCGCCTGAGTGAGGCGGGAGGGAGTGTCAGACTCTAACTGACTAAAAACCACCCCGTTCCTTCTCCTGCTCTTCGAGCCGGAGCCTCTGTAACCCGTTAGGTTCTCCGCGACTCCAAATCGGCATCAGCCCTGTTCGGCCCCATCCGTGGTGGTCTGATGGCTCTTTAAGACGCGCGCGGAACGCGACGCGCCCTCCCGCGACCACGCCAGGGCCATGTATTCTACATAACATAACATCACGCCATTTATCCCAGAAGGGGTAGGCAGAGGTGCACATAATGCCACTTTACATGTATTCTACTATATTTATAGCCACTATAAGGCTTATTACTATGTATAAAATAGGTGCACAGAATGACTATTCGTGTTAAAAACTTATTAAAGTTACATAATGTAAGCGTATTGCAGAAATTATCTAATATTTAAGTGTGCCCGCGGGTCAAAGCTAGCACAACCGGTTTGTAGGGGCACGGCAAATGTATGTAACCTACTGTCATTGACCGGTCTTGCTAGAATAGGCTTATATAATTCTCGTTATATTTGGGCATACTTTTTTTAGACAATATTTATAAACATTGCCTGACTGCCTTGTTGGTCGACTGGTCACAAGTGCGTCTGCCGAGCTCTCAGGTTCGATTCCCGAGTCGGGCAAAGTAGAACTGGGTTTCTAAATATATTCTCATTAGTGACACGGAATCTCGGTATATTCGCAATATGGGGTATATTGCCATATACCGGGATACAAGGGACCCTTACAAGGGACTTATAACATAAATACATAACATACATACCTAACATCACGCCTTTTACCACCGAAGGGGTAGGCAGAGGTGCACATTATGCCACTTATACCTCTATAACATAAATAGTGAAGTGGAAAAGTGGGTGTTACATTGTACAGTGGCATTAAGTGCTGTAATGTGCACCTCTGCCTATCCTTTCGGGGATAAAAACGCGTGATGTTATGTTATGTTATTATTTTCTTATACGACAAAATATAAAAATACTACGTGTCCAATATTTTTTCATTATCTAACTGACGGACTAATTGCATTATTAATTTTTATATACTGTCTAATACCATATTGTTCATGTTATTCTCATGTCACATAGCTTGCTACAGCTGTGCACAGTTTGTCAGTCAGTCAGTCAGTCTGTCAGTCACTACTAACATAAGAATTTTAAACCATCTACTGTAGGTACATTAAAGTCTACAAACGAAAACAAGCGTGACTCCAAAGCACGAAGTACCAACTTCAATTCCCGGGTCAGACAAAAACATTTTAATTTTCCTTTCCGCGTTAAAGAATCACCATTAGGCAACTCTTGCGCATCAGTAGAGTAATAAAGATTACATAAAAGTAACAAAAAGTACACATTAATGGCCGACCTTTGGTTAAATAACAAATATTGTTTAAACCTTCACTTCTGTGTTAAAAACTTCCTATAATTCATAAAATATGCTATAGTGGTGTGCCTCGGTTTTGCTTGGCCTTAGTTACGATAAATAAATCCGCTTCCCAATGCATGTGTTTCCAATACATCTTTACTTATATTATAAATCGGAAAGTGAGTTTGTTTGTTTGTTCCACTTTAACGCCGTAACTACTAAACCGATTGCTTTGAAATTTTGCAGACGTAAAGTTAGAAGTCTGGATTAAATAATAGGGTACTTTTTATCCCGGAAAAATTTGATATTCTCGAGGGAAAACGAAATTATTGGTATAGATGGCGCTGTGTGTATTGGTATATGTCACATAGGCTACTTTTTATCCTTGTGACGCGAGCGAAGCTGCGGGTAAAAGCTAGTTGATACATAAATTAACTAAAATCGAGGGTTACTCACGCTGCTCATGAGGAAGAACCCCTCTGTGGTTCGAAACTAGTAGAGCTTTTCTCAATATATTCACGTAAGTAACCCGCGATTTTAGTTAATTTAGTATGTCTCACGATACTTATTATAAAAACATCGTGAAATCTATTTCGTTTTCGTCCCGAAGTAAAATGGTTCTGTCTTGCCAATCGGTGTCTAAAGTACTGTAATGTGAACCACTGCCTATCCCTTCTGGGATAAAAGTCGTGATGTTATATTAATGTTATCAAAGGATGTTTCTGATCGACAGTGAAGCGAGTGAATCCGTAGACAAAACCTAGTATGCTTTAAACAAAATACTCGTAAGATCTAGCTTAAGTTTAGAAAGTCTAGGATTTGTCCTTGATTATAGTTATTTAGCTATTTAGGTCCTGCCTAGATCCGTGCAAGGTTAGTCCTAAAGTGTTTGTTTTATGGGATTTTTCTTTAAGGGGGGAAAATCATCGAATGACTGCTCCCGCCTGGGTGAGGCGGGAGGGAGTGTCAGACTCTTACTGACTAAAAACCACCCCGTTCCTTCTCCTGCCGGAGCCCCGGTTACCCGTTAGGTTCTCCGCGACTTGTTTTATGGGATAAGCCGGTAAACGAGCAGGCGGATCACCTGATAGTAAGCAATAGGCGTCGCCGATGCACACCTGGAACACCAGAGATGTAACGATCCCGTTCCGGCATTATGGAAATTAGGAATTTGCGGATTGTTGGGAGTCAGAGATTTGGGAGGTTGTGGCGGGCTTGTTCCAATAATACAAAATACCATTGGCAGTGGTGTCTAAATAATCTTAGAAATTACATATAACTCGGAAAAAGTCACATTGGTACTTGCCGTTGGTAGGTTTCGGACCCGCATCCTCATGCATGAGAAGCGGACGTCAAACCTTCAGGCTACGACGATGCGTCCTTTACCCATGGTTAAACTAACAATCCTCAAATTCCTAATACCCAAAAGACCGGCAACGTACTTGTAACGTCTCTAGTGTTCATGGTGTCCATGAGCGACGCCGATTGCTTACCATCAGGTGATTCGTTTACTCGTATGCCATAAAAAAATTAGTATGCTTAAAAATAATTTTATCCTTGACTTAATATTCAGTTTATTGCCCCACATATATATGAAAATATACATTTATACTATCCCCGTTAACTAGACCTTGTGTAAACCAGTTTATATTCAGATTGTATGTTATGTGTGTGTGTGTATAAATTATCAAATATTTCTTTTGGTAATTTATCTTCTATTTCTATTTGTATAGGTAATAAAATCGTAGGAAAGTGAAAACTGTAAGTACGTTGAATATTTTTTTTTAAATGGATGATTCTTTTTTATTTTTTTTTGAAGGAGGAAATCCCTCGAATGTCTGCTCCCACCTGGGTGAGGCTGGAGGGAGTGTCAGACTCTTACTGACTGAAAACCACCCCGTTCCTACTCCTGCGCTTCGAGCCGGAGCCCCGGTAACCCGTTAGGTTCTCCGCGACTCCGAATCAGCATCAGCCCTGTTGGGTCTGATGGCTCTTTGAGGCGCGCGCGGAACGCGACGCGCCGTACCTATGCTCGGGAAAGTTCTCTTAAGGCAGGTTGTTTTGCCGCGGGACGAAAACGAAATAGATTTTATGGTGTATTAGTTAGGTACTTAGGTACTTAAATTAGATTTTTTCAAGAAATAGAGCATTTAACAAATCTAATTAAGTAGTAAGTCGAATCAAGAGAATTGAAAAGGGAATGTTACAATTGTTTGGACATGTAGAAAGGATGGATGAAAATAGATTTACGAGAGAAGTATACAGAGCAGATATAAATGAGATCATCGGCTCCATAGGGCTCCATCGTAGACCGCATCATCGCTTACCACCAGGCGAGATAGTGGTCAAACGTCGGCCCATCAAATATAAAAAGGGTGCCTTAGACGGACGTAGTATATCGATCAGATTGGCGACATATTAAAGAAGGGACAAATTAAAAGTACCCTTGACCGACGAGCATGCATGAAAAGACTAATGACTGTTGATGAAGCGAAAGAGATATGTAAGAATCGTAGCAATTGGCGTGCTATCGTCTCTGCCTGTCGCGGAAAACCTAACGGATAACCGGGGCTCCGGCTCGAAGTGCAGGAGAAGGAACGGGGTGGGTTTTAGTCAGTAAAAGTCTGACACTCCCTCCCGCCTCACCCAGGCGGGAGAAGTCATTCGATGATTTTCCCCGCTTAAAAAAATCGTCTCTGCCTACCCATGGGAGACAAGTATGAGGTTATGTATGTTATATACGTAGGTATGTATAAAATCAAAAGATAAAAAATCTATAACTTGAATACTTTTTATACCTAATCGTCATAATTGTTTTTACTGTCAGTTAATGACTAAAATCAAAATACACAATAACTTTTTGCTCGACCTAGGAATCGTACCGTAATCAATCAGATAGTCTTATTTTAAATCTGATTATGTATTTTTTGTTCATTCAAAAATGTATTTACAGTATTTTTTACGTGTTTTTTGTGCATTTCATGATATCAATATCTAATCAAATTTAAGAGGTAAGTGCCTACTATAGACCGGAAAAAACAATAAATTATTAAAGTCAAAATAATGACAGATTAATTATTTTGATTCTTTGTTATTTCGAAGATCGTTTAATTTTAATATTTTAAGTGCATCTTCGATGTTATTATGTACTCGGTGACTTACAAGTTCTGGGTTCATTCCTCGATGATAAAAACGTTGGTAAAAAATGCAGCAAATAGATGAGTAACTTTGTGGCAAAAAAACACCATGTAGGTACTTACTGAAATGGGGGCTACCTGTAGGGAACAGAGAGTATAGTTCCCTAAGATCGGAAAAGGAGGATCCTCCAACCAGGCGAGGTGATCGTGCCTGGCGGGCTTTCTGCCCAACAGTTGTTCGTTGGGATTTTTTATCCGTGTTTATTCGCTTATAAACTTTGCATGTGCGATGTAGGATTCTTGTGACGTCATCCTTTGACATGTGACATGCGTCGCCACATACCTACAGTATTTTTGCAGATGGCGCTTATCAAACTGAAACTCAAAGTCTTTATATGCATGTTAAGGTAATACATACACGTCTTATGAAATAACAGGCACAGCTTAACGGCCTTTTTCAGGCATTGCAAATTTTAGGGTTGTCACTAGCTTATTATAAATTACATTTGCTTAACATTTATTTTTTTACATATTTATTGATTTGTTCGGTACTTAAGTATATAATATATTAGTGGGTTGGTGTAAAATGTAAGTGGGTATTTTTAATATGATTTTTTTTCTAAAAAAAAAACGGTGCCCCACATTAGGATTTTCTCCTGTATCGTGGGTGCGTTTACAAACATAAGGTCACATTACACAATGACACCCAGACCCGAAACAACAATTTGTGGATCACACAAAGTGTTGTTCCGTGCGGGAATCGAACCCGCGACACGTTGCACGGCAGCCGGTTGCCCAGCCACCGCACCAACCGTGCAGTCTTATGTTCTGTATATGTATAGTATAAAATGTATAGTATTTAGTTGGTTTGTGCTTGTGGGTGTGAGGGATTATTATCTCACCTATGGCAGGACGTCCACTGCTGTGGACTGTGGACGCCCCCAATGACTTCCAGATAGGCCGGTTGGGAGCGAACTGCATCCACAGGCTCCCTGCGACCTTAACCTTAATTTTTTCTTTTATTAATTACTAGCTTTTACTCGCGGCTTCGCTCACGTCACAAAAGGATAAAAAGTAGCCTATGTGATATATACCAATACACACAGCGCCATCTATACCAATACTTTTGTTTTACCTCGGGAATATCAAATTTTTCCGGGATAAAAAGTACCCTATTATTTAATCCAGACTTCTAACTTTATCTCTGCAAAATTTCAAAGCAATCGGTTTAGTAGTTACGGCGTGAAAGCGGAACAAACAAACAAACTCACTTTCCGATTTATAATATTAGTAAGGATTATTAATGTAGATAAAAAAGTATATTTTTAAGAAAAAATATGTAGGTGATGTTATGACGCAATATTGCGATTTATAAGGCATAACATAACATCACGCCTTTTATCCCCGAAGGCGTAGGCAGAGGTGCACATATACCACTGTACCTACAATGTAACACCCACTTTTCACTATTTATGTTATGAGTCCCATGTAATAGGGGGTGAGCCTATTGCCATATACCGGGCACAATTCCAGACTCCCTGCTACTATTGAGATTTTTTTTTTAAATCCAAGCCCAGTAATACTTTGCCCGACCCGGGAATCGAACCCGAGACCCCTTGCGCGGCAGTCGCACTTGCGACCACTCGGCCAACGAGGCAGTCAATAAGACATTCTGTTTTTTCTAATATTTACTGATAAAACTATATTAAAATGGCGTGATAATTATGTCATCATGACGTTAATATTATTATTCTATCTTTGAACATTTTTAATTGGTCTTTTCGATAAGTTACTGATAACTAAATCGTTGTCCTACACTAGGATTTTCTTCTGTGTCGTGTATGCGTTTACAAACATACAAGTTCACATACACATCACACACAGACCCGGAACAACAATCTGTGGATCATACATGATTTTATCAACCACCGCTAAACTTGGCAATCTGCGAAGTGTCACCGATTCATGGTAGATGTCCCATCCATTGTCAAGCTTCCTTGTGCGTACTGCTAAGGAGTGGAATTCTTTGCCCGAGTCTGTATTTCCTGAAGGGTATAACCTGGGTGTCTTCAAGGCCCGAGTGAATAGGTTGCTTATGGGCAGATTACAATTGTAGTATATCTTTCATTACTGCACTGTTGGCGCGATGGTTGGGCTGCCGCGTAACGTGTTTCGGGTTCAATTCCCGCTCGGAGTAAATATCCACGCAATACGGATGCAATGGACGCTAAGTGTCGTAACTCAAGAGTACGAAATTTCACAATACCAATGTCGATCGACCGGAATTGGATTCAAGAGCCTCCTGGTTCTGGTCCAGCGGCGAGCTACCGTTGCTCACCGTCCGCAGACCCGCACTTACGATGCCGGAGTTCGTCGCGCGATCTCCGACGCTCGGAGTGTCTTCTGCAACAGCTTGGGCGTGCTGATCTCATTATGGTCTGGAATATAGGCTACATTTTCTTTATTTATTTATTTATGTACACACATTCAACACAGAGGACAATACATATATAAAACAGGATACCTAGGCCCCACATATTCCAACTGGAATTTCTTCCTGTGGGCCTGTGGCAGGAAAAGAAATAACAACACTGAGACACATAGTGTGTTACACAAACAAGATATAAATCAATTAATAAAAAAAAAGTAATAATACCGAAGAAACCAATAGAAATAACAATAAAACAAATTAATATAATACAATTATAATACATATATATAAATATAGACAAACAAATCTATATTTCAGGAGGAAAGATAATGTTCTCTATTTTATCTCAAGGGGAAGACGAACCCATTGGCAGAAGCTAGTTTACCATAAAGGTCATCGCTTCACCGAAAAAGTAGGTTTAACATACACATATTTGATCTAAAATGTTAAATTGTTATGAGAACGATGTTTTCTATTTAGAACATGTTCGCTATTTAGTAGATAGGTAAGTATAGAAACAGACATGCGTAATTTTGATGTCCAATAAACATAATGATAACTCTTTCTGCTTTGACCTTCCGCTTGAACTTAGAATCTTATCAACCGCTGTTTGTTTAACTTAGATTGTACAAAGCATCAAATAATGGCAATTTTAGAATAAATTATTATCTTTGTTAATAATTGTAATTGTTGGTATTTATTGCGGAGTTTAGTTGAGCTGTATAACAACAGATTTCAGTTCTTAATTTAAAAAAAAAACGTGGCTTCTGATTTCAAATTTATAGCACCGTGAAATCTATTTCTAATAATATTTGATACTAGCTTTTTTAGCCGCGGCTTCGCTCGCGTCACAAAAGGATGAAAAGTAGCCGATGTGACATTTACCAATACACACAGCGCCATCTATACCAATACTTTTGTTTTCCCTCGGGAATATCAATTTTTTCCGGACTTTACGTCTGTAAAAAATCAAAGCAATCGGTTCAGTAGTTACGGCGCGAAAGCGGAACAAACAAACAAACAAATAAACTCACTTTCCAATTTATAATATTAGTATGATGATATGATATATTAGGATGATCTATATCTACCTATTTGATATAATAAAATCTCAGTAGCAGCACGGAGTCTGGAATTGTGCCCGGTGCAATACTAAATAGTGAAAAGTGGGTGTTACATTGTACAGTGGCATAATGTACACCTAATCTTCGTCCCGAAGTAAAATGGTTCTGTCTGGTATTAAGATATTAGTTTTACATAGAAATAAAATATATTAAAAAGAGAATTTCTGGTATACCATTGCAAAAAGCAAAGCGCATACGAACGCATAGCACATTATCAAAACATCAAACTATGTAATTCTCGAAGAGTTAGGTACTTCTCGTCGGGTAGCGCGTGTGATGCTAATAATGCCTAGGTACTTTACGAGTATTTTATATGCCGAGCGTACGGCGCGTAGCGTTCCGCGCGCGCCTCAAGGAACATCAGGACAACCACAGATGGGGTCCAATAGGGCTGATGCCGACACGGAGCCGCGGAGAACCTAACGGGTAACCGGGGCTCCGGCTCGACGTGCAGGAGAAGGAACGGGGTGGTTTTTAGTCAGTAAGAGTCTGACACTCCCTCCCGCCTCACCGAGGCGGGAGAAGTCATTCGATGATTTTCTTCACCAAAAAATCTCATAATTAAAAAAATATAAGGGATTTAAGTTTTCGCTCCAATTATTTTCACTTTACTTGTTCGACATTCAAGTATATTGTTAATGGTCAAATATCTGGAGCAAGTATGACTAAAAACCAGTTTTCCACCTGATTCTTGTTTCGTTAAAATCGTCTTATAGTTTCACTGGTAGACAGAGGCGCATAATTGGGTACTCGCCAACTAGTCAAATTCAATACTTTTTTGGAACTGTCAAAAACGACAGTTTTCTATGAATTTTGTACGAGATTGTGTTTGTGTGACGTCACGTTTTTTTAGCGTCAGACAGCATAGTTATTTTTTTTATTTCCTGGATAAATACTAAGATGTAGAAGAAGTTGGTCTTCAAATCAATGAAAGAAAGTGTGATTATTTTTTAATATTTTATTGTATTGAAATAATTTATTTTTGATTAAGGCTATACCAAGATGATAAGTAACCAATTGGACATAGATTGCACATATTATAGGTAAGTAGGTACTATGTGTCACATACTTTTTGTTTGTTGTAGGTATCTATTATGAGTTCTATGGAATATGGGATAAGCTATTGCCATAGATCTGGGTCCTTTATCTAGTAATTTAAAGATTGACGTGTTACTTTATAACCTACTAGCGGACCCGACAGACGTTGTTCTGTAACAATAGGTTTTTTTTTACACTTTATAGGTCGACGTTTGACCACCATCTCGCCTGATGGTAAGCGATGATGTGGCCGAGGATGGAGCACGCTTACCATCAGGCATAGATAAATAACCTAGAAACCGACTGCAACGCCATCTGCCGGGCTGATTTGTGAATCTAAACCATTCCCAGATCCCCTTGAACACACACACAAAATTCATCAAAATCGGTCCAGTCGTTTGAGAGAAGTTCAGTGACATACACAATTACACACTCACAGAAGAATTATATACCTATATAAAGATGTAGAAGAAGAGTGTATTAGCTACTTGACTATGTCGTTGGTAGGGTGGAGAATTATATATATAAAGATTTGTAGAAATAAATACCTTTCATTTCATTTCCGGAAGAATTCTAAGCCCCCAGCCATTACAAAATATTCGAAAATTTCAAAACCCCGTTATGCCTTTTTTATAATAATAAGTAATTTTTATTACGCAAAAAGTACACAAGTATACATTAATTTGATATTTCATAGTGTCGTAGTACAAAATTAAAATTCTGACCTCTCAACTAGTGAAATACCTGTAGGTATCACAGGCTTCAGTACGATATTTGTATCATTGTAGGCCTAGTATAGACTTTTTTTTAGGTTTTTTAGTAGGGCGAAAATCATCGAGTGACTGCTCCCGCCTGGGTGAGGCGGGAGGGAGTGTCAGACCATTACTGACTAAAAACCACCCCGTTCCTTCTCCTGCACGTCGAGCCGGAGCCCCGGTTACCCGTTAGGTTCTCCACGACTAGTATAGACTTTACTTAAATATAATCAGCATCATATCAACTACAGAATTCAAAGAGATCAATTGATAAAAAAAAGTAAACAATAAGAGATCATCACGATTCAGGTTTTCTAAAGAATCGAAGTTCTTTTGTCAGCGAGGAGTAAAACCCGGGCAATGGAAAGTCAATAAATTAAATTAAGATTAACAAAAAGCAAACAGAAAAGATAAAGAATGTAAACAACATAACATCACGCCTTTTATCCCCGAAGGAGTTAGCAGAGGTGTACATGCCACTGTACAATGTAACACCCACTTTTCACTATTTATGTTATGAGTCCCATGTAATAGGGGGTGAGCCTATTGCCATATACCGGGCACAATTCCAGACTCCGTGCTACTACTGAGATTTTTTTTAAAAAACCCAGTAGGTAATACTTTGCCCGACCCGGGAATCGAACCCGAGACCCCTTGCCTGGCAGTCGCACTTGCGACCACTCGGCCAACGAGGTAGTCATAAAGAATGTAATTAATAAATTTTGTGTGGGTCCAATGACTCCTCCCGCCCCGGATGAGGCAAGAGGGACTATCAGACTCTTACTGACTCAAAACCACCCAGGTCCTACTCTTGCTTCCAGTCAGAGCCCCGATAACATATATCTAGCACTTCTATTTTATCCGGCCACGGTTATCGATCAATTGTCGACAGTCGCCTTTGCGACCTTGCAATCTATGATGCACTTATGAGTAGGTAATTACAATAAACTTACTACTAAAGTATCTATTTAAATTAATATTTATCATCATCATCAACAGTCTATAAGTGCCCACTGCTGAGCACAGCCTCTTCTCTCGCGGAGAAGGTTTAAGCTTTAATCACCACGCTTGCTCAATGCGGGTTGGCGATTACAAACTTATAATTAGTAATTATAATACTTTTAAATTTAAAGTCCGTGAGCATCTACTTAAGCATTGGCAGACTCAAAATAATTGAGGAAACTATTCTGACAACGTTTTCTTTTTTTATATAATATATTGTAGTAGGTATTTATACAGTATAAGTATTTGTTTAGTAGTATATATTACATGGTATGTATATGTCTATTTATAAAATATTGTATTAATATATTTTTCTATAGGTATTTATGTGTGCAGTATACATATTACATAACTTTTTTTTTTGATTGTGTTCTGGCTTCGCATCAACCGCTTCATTTCTCTGCACTTCCCTATGGTTGACTGTAAGAGAATGCCTTAAGGCATTAAGTCCACCATTCGCTGTATTTTGTGAAGAAGAAAAAAAAAAATTATAAGCTGCCTTGTTGACTTGAAATCGCAAAGTGCGACTGCCGGGCAAGGGGTCTCGGGTTCGATTCCCGGGTCGGGCTAAGTATTGCTGGGTGTTAAAAATAATCTCAGTAGTAGCACGGAGTCTGGAATTGTGCCCGGTATATGGCAATAGGCTCACCCCCTTTTACATGGGACTAATAACATAAATAGTGAAAAGTGGGTGTTACATTTTACAGTGGTATAATGTGTACCTCTGCCTACCTCTTCGGGGATAAAAGGCGTGACGTTATGTTATGTAAATTATAAGCCCGGGTTTCCTCATGATGTTTTTCTTTACCGTTTGTCAGTGGTGTTTCAATTAATATTACTTATTATTACTTAATAAAAAGTCGTAGTAACAGATTAAATTGTGTAATACTTATTAAAAAGTAAGGTTATAATAACAAAAAAAATGAAATGTCAATAAAATTCGTATCTTAATAATATCCTTCGGTTTTAATTCAACTTTTATGATTTTCAATCATAATTATTTAAGTTCATGGCAACACAGTTTTATTGGACGTAAAAATTACAATTTATTACACACCAATAAGTAGTGGGTAACTTTAATTCAAAGAAATTTGCGAAAACAACATTAACAATTTTTTTAAGCTTTTTATTTTTCCCTAGGTACACTAATTTTACAGGCAATTTTCGCAGTAAGTAATAAAAAAAACAATTGGACTTTTCAAAACTACCTCGTCAAATTCTATACTTTTTCCAATCGTAAAACGTAAACGTAACTGTAAACCGTATGCGAGTAACTCGTAATTTTGAGTTAGAAGCATACAAAATATTAAAACATGAATTTTACGCAAAATAATCACAATCTTATTAAATTACTTGATTACGGATTCAGGTACTCACTTAATTTGTAAGTTTTACTATTTATAATTAAAAGAAAAGAACTTAATACGACACAATTTACGCGAGAAAAGATTTGAATACCCATTTAAAAACTACTTACCCTATTACTGGGCTTTAACTCGTCGAGTACCATATTTATAAACACAATTAAAGAACAATAGGTTGCGGTCACCGGTGACCGCTTGGTGTTTGACAGTTTAAGTGACCACAGTTCTTTGCAAGTTAAAAAATAAAATTTAAAAAAATATACTTTTTTTTAATAACCTACCTAGTTATTATTGTCATGTCATTATTGTTAGACCCGCGAATACAAATATAAGTCAACAATTTATTTGTTACGGAAAAAAACATCCGTATGATCTCTTAGCCCTTCAAGTATTCTTAAAACTAAAAACGTATATACTATGTAGTGATTCGTCGGATTAAAATTATAAGGCAAGCTGGTATGGCAAACTAAGGTTAACTTAAAAGCATTTCGCAATCCATGACGGCCGCTCGCGCCGTGCGCGCGCGAATTCGAATTTAGAATAATAAATTCTTTACGAAATTACGATTTTAATTTTTAATTCTGTTTTTTTTTATCTATGAGTGTTCGATTTATAATTAGTGCATGGACTTTTTAGTTTTTGTGTAAAGTGAAGTTAATTTGGTTTGTTTCGGTGAATTTTGTTTTTCGAAATACAGGTCAGTTTCTTTTTTTTTAATTTTACTGTTATTTTTCTTTTATTTGTTTATTATTGTTTATTAATTTTTAATTTATATTGTATCGTAAGAAGGTGCGTACGATATTAATAAATCAAGTTACCTACATAGGTAACACCAATGTAATAAACTTCATTAACTTAAATATTTATTATTTTACAATAATATAATAATATTACAAAATGTCTACTGTTAAAAAATAATAATTATATTTACTAAGTTTTCGTAGATATAAAATCTCAAATAGAACGTAAATTTCTACATATTAACTCAAATACTTACCCACAATGAAATAAATCAAACTGAAAATATAACTATTCAAATTAAAGACTAATCTTCAAAACTTGGTTACTCAAAATAAAATTTAAAAAAATAACAATAAGAATTTTCTTGTCATCGACAATATTTGCGATTAAAAAATAAAAATAAAAATACACCGTATCGAAACGGAATATTTAAATCAATTCTAAAATTATATTAATATTGTTGAACACTTTAAATAAGTATATATCGTAAATAAATATGACTTACATATCCTGTAGTTGGTTACTTGACACAGAAAATTGTTAAAACCTTGTGTAGCTAGGACGATGAAGTTGTACATAAATCCTTGGATTAGAATATTACCTAATATTTTTATAGCTGTTATAATCTATGTAAAACTAAATCAAAGTCGTTTTATTGTTGTTTTTTAATTTGAAGAGAAGTTGTTTTTGGGTATTCATTTTTAACGGTCTCTAGTTACGTGGGTGATTATTCCTTTTTCGATTTTTTATGAACCTTTTTCTAACAATAATATTGACTCCCACTCGTCTCACCCGGGCGAGAGAAGTTATTGGATGATTTTCCCCCCTTAAAAAAACCTAAAAACAAGCAAAAGGTAAAAATCAAAAAGCAAAGAATAACTATTTATTATTAGTCATACGAACTTATACTTTATCCACCCACTGATAGGTAAGAAGTCGGTGCCACAAGTTTTAAACAAAATTATTCCTTAAACCCGTAATAGATGTACCTTATATTAAGCTATGTACAATTTAAACGCCCCTTTAACCAACCTGTCTGCCGGTCTTTTGTTTCATAGTCCAGTGGACTATGTTGGTGATGAACCAACAAAACTATGTAACTAGAGAATTAGAATAGAATAGAATAGAATATAACTTTATTGTACACCATTAATAATACAGTACATACAGAAAAGGAAATGACAAATTTAAATAAAAATAATAATGGGCACAAAGGCGGTCTTATCACTTATAGTGATTTCTACCAGACAACCTTTGGGTGGATATAATGAAAAGAAATATTTAGACGGGTTGTGTACTAAGAAAATAAATAAATAACGTAGTAATAATATATACATACATGTACATATACATACACATAAACATTGTATTGTAAACCTGATTGAAAGAGAGTACCCTATGGAGTTTCTTGCTCGTTCTTCTCCATAGGAATGTGCAAATAGCTTCAGTTTTATTTATTTTGTTAACGTTCAAAAGTACATTTTGACTTTGACTTTAAACTTTGGTGGCGCGACTGGTTGCGGCGCCATGGTGTCCCAGTGAAATAAGCCCTTACTGATAATGTACGTGATTATAGCCACTCCACCAAAGAGGTAGTCAATAAATCAAGTTTTTAAATGATATAACCATCCATTTTTAAAATAACGCGGTATTTAATGAAAACGTTTAAGTGGAACTGTAGACAGGTACTCCTGAATTCTCCGAAATAACTTGACCTGTTCCGTAAGTAGTATTTGTATGCCCCACAATCCCTTTAGGGTATACAAATATTTACTTACTAGCTTTTACCCGCGGCTTCGCTCGCGTCACAAAAGGATAAAAAGTAGCCTATGTGGGCTGTGTCTATTGGTATATACCAATAGACACAGCGCCATCTATACCAATACTTTTACCTCGGGAATATTAAATTTTTCCTGGATAAAAAGTACCCTATTGTTTAATCCGGACTTCTAACTTTACGTCTGCAAAAATTCAAAGCAATCGGTTTAGTAGTTACGGCGTTAAAGCGGAACAAACAAACAAACTCACTTTCCGATTTATAATATTAGTAAGGATTTTTCGAAAACAAATTCAAATATTTATGTGCGAACTTATATTTTTTGTTGTTATGTATATGTCAGATTTTTTATATTTGATGGGCCGATGTTTGACCACTATCTCGCCTGGTGGTAAGCGATGATGCAGTCTACGATGGAGCACGTCGTCTCATATGCAACCTATTCCACCACATATTACTAAATAATTGTATTGTAAACCTGATTGAAAAAGAGTAAGCTATGTAGTTTCGCTCGTCTTCTCCATAGGAATCTATACCTACCTTGGGATGAGCAAATAGCTTTACTTTTATTTTTTTCGTTAACGTTCAATAGTGCCTTCCTGGTCTAATTTAAATAAGTAAATGATTTTGACTTTGACTTTACGTTGGGGTATTTGAACATTTACCCACGTGTTTGTCTACACATGTATGATAGATAGCGTTATGATAGATAGCCTATAACCTATTACATATTGTAGTGACGAATAACGAATCATAATTCATGATAATCCAAATCCGATCATTAGCTTATGACATTCGCGTTCCGCGCGCGCCTCAAAGAGCCATCAGACCACTGCGGATGGAACCCAATAAGGCTGATGCCGATACGGAGCCGAGGAGAACCTAACGGGTTACCGGGGCTCCGGCTCGAAGTAAAGTGAAGAACAGGGTGGTTTTAGTCAGTAAGAGTCTGACACTCACTCCCGCCTCATCCAGGCGGGAGAAGTCACTCGATGATTTTCACCCTTAAAAAAGCTTATGACATTCCCGCCGTTCAATGAGTGTATTAAAAATTGGCATTTTTAACACACTTCACTAGATAAAGTAGATATTGATGTATAACTCATCCAATTAGTGTTTTTTGTACATACATACAGATAACCCGAACAATATGTTTATTTAAACATCAACCATACATAAGATAATAGTTTCTATTTACATGTTGATAGAGACTAAAATTGATGGATATATCTCGTGATTATCAGGTCGACTGTACGTGTCATGATTAGACTGTAAAACAGTATTTTTTTGTTAAGATAGTTCCTGTATCACCCTATAGATAACTTTACGACTGTATGTGGTTTAGTTTTTTACATACATTTCTGTATTCTACAAAGGCTTTTTTTAAGGGGGGACAAGCATCGAATGACTTCTCTCGCCTGGGTGAGGCGGGAGGGAGTGTCAGACTCTTACTGACTAAAAACCACCCCGTTCCTACTCCTGCACTTCGAGCCGGAGCCCCGGTAACCCGTTTAGTACTCCGTGGCTCCGTATCGGCATCAGCCCTATTGGGCCCCATCCGTGGTGGTCTAATGATTAGACCACCACCCAATAATTTATGCCATAAATTATTAAGAAAAAACGAAAAGTTTGTATGGTCAGAAAAATGTGAAGAATCATTTAATCTAATCTAATGGCTCCTTGAGGCGCGCGGACTGTGACGCGCCGTACGCTCGGGTCTGGTTCTGGTCTGGCGGCGAGCCATCCATGTTAGATTCCCGCACGGAACAACTTATTGTGTGATCCACAGATTGTTGTTCCGGGTCTGGGTATGATGTGTATGTGAACTTGACACAGGAGAAAATCCTAGCGTGGTATAACGTTTTTTTTTAAAATAAAACCAAAAAGCAGGACTTCCCTGTGGCTTTGTTCAATAAGTGCCATAGCATGATTGCTTAATGAGTCTATAATTATGTTTAAAGAATAGAATCTGTCAAATCAAACAACTAGGAGTTAAAAAAACAAACACACTTGAAGCTTTAAGCTGAGCTCTGGCCTTTTTGCGCCGTCTTCACTGTTTAATTTTTTTTGTGTATTATTGTACCTACCTACTTTGTGACGGTGTGCAATTAAACTATTTGTCTTTCTTTATTTATTTCTTTCTTTCTTTAAATAAGTTTACTAGCGGACCCAACAGACGTTGTCCTGCATATCCACTTGAATGTATATACAATTAAAATTCATTTAAATTAGTTCAGCTGTTTAGGATAAATAACCTAAACATCGACTACAGCGCCATCTGCCGGGCTGATTTGTGAATCTAAACCATTCCCAGATCCCCTTGAACACACACAAAAAATTTCATCAAAATCGGTCCAGTTGTTTGAGAGAAGTTCAGAGACATACACACCTACAGAAGAATTATATATATATAAAGATATTGGTGATAATTAAGTGTTGCCCGCGACTACGTCCGCGTAGGATATAAATAGAAAATAACTTGTCTTTTGTTTAAATTTTCCAAAATAAAAGTAGCTTAAATTACGCCTTAGTTTCGGCAAAATCGGTCCAGCCATTTCAGAGATTAGCCGGTACAAACAGACAGACAGTCAAAAATAGTAAAACATGTTATTTCAGTAGGTATGTGTATCGTATGTATATTCATATGCATATAGTAAAAAGCGATTATATCAATATTACAAAGAGACATTCCAATTTTATTTATCTGTATAAATAGATAGGTACTTTTAATAGGTACTTCGATAAGGAAATGTTACTATGTATTATTAATATATAAACATTTGATGATGTAACTTAATCATGTTTTGTATATTTGTTGAGTGCACGATGTCATGGTGGCCCGGCGGTTCAAGACGCCCGCTCTCATGTATGAGAGTGCGGGACGGCAACTACCAATGTGACTTTTCCGAGTTATATGTACTTTCTAAGATTATTAGACACCACTGACAAACGGTGAAGGAAAACATTGTGAGGAAACCTGGGCTTATAATTTCTAATCCTTATTTTGCTATTATAAATAGGAAAGTGAGTTTGTTTGTTCCGCTTTCATGCCGTAACTTCTAAACCGATTGCTTTGAATTTTTGCAGACGTAAAGTTAGAAGTCCGGATTAAATAATAGGGTAATTTTTATCCTGGAAAATGTTGATATTCCCGAGGGAAAACAAAAGAATTGGTATCTGTGTGTAATGGTTTATGTCACCTAGGCTACTTTTATCCTTTTATAACGCGAGCGAAGCCGCGGGTAAAAGCTAGTTACCTATAAGTCTGATATAGTCAACCCGCATGAAGCAAGCGCAACACGCTTAATGCTCAAACCTTCTCCGCGTGAAAAGAGACCTTTGGTCAGCAGTGGGCATTTATAGGCTGTTGATGATGATAAAACTGATGACGATAAGGTGATCCGTGATCCCTCTGCTCGTTTGCCGCCTTATCCTATAAAAAACTAAGCCGTGAGTTAATGTTATGCAACGAAATTTAGTAGTTTTACATAAGTCTTATGTACTGATTTAAAGATTAAACCATGTTTCTGTAATCTACAATTTTATGATCACGATTCGAAATGGCAGAAAGAGATAAGTCTGAAAAATTGAGTTTATATCGTAAAACGATGTTACGGTTGATTTACTGTTAAAAAGAAATGCAGGAGGTATTTTTCTTACACATAAATTCAGTTATTGCCAATTTCTTACTATAAAAGTGTGGGAGAGTCATGCTCCGGCACGAATGGGCCGGCTCGACCGGAGTGATACCATAGCCGAGCAGAAAACCGACGTAAAGCAACGCTTGCGTTGTGTTTCGTCGTGTGAGTGAGGTTACCGGAGGCCCAGTTACCCTCCCCTTCCCCAATCTCCCCAATTCCTGAATCCCCAACGATCCTCAAACTCCTAACTTCCAACACTTGTAACGCCTTAGTGTTTCGGGTGTCCATGGGCGACGCCGATTGCTTACCATCAGGTGATTCATCTACTCGTTTACCGGCTTATGCCATAAAAATATATATAACTAAACGTTATTTATTTATTCATTTATTGTTACACACACAAGTTAACATTATAGGTTTAGGACCCAATGCGATAACAAGCTATTATAAAATCTAGCGACACCTTACACCATATCAAACTTAGGTATACCTCTACAAAAACTTCCAGGGTAAAAAATTAAAAATCTTATTAGTCCGTCAGTCAGATAATAAAAAAACGTTAGACACATATTTTTTTTATTTTCTCGTATAAAGTTACAATACTTAAATAAAAAAAGGAGTGAGAGGTAATTACGTCAGAACGTGGTACATTTTGTAGCACGCTGTGACGTCACGCGACATTTCAATTCAATATATCGTCAAAAGCATTTAATTTTGCGAGAAAAGAAAAAAATACTTATCCAACGTTTTAAAATAATCAACCAGACGGACATTAAAATAAAATTTAGGAAACTACCCTACTGTTGTTTATTATTATTGTTGTTTTCATACTGAGTGAGACGTTGACCGAAACAAGAGATCGAACTAAAGGCTCCTCACAAGTATTCGCGCGGACTGACATACTTTTTTAAAAAGAGTAACGAATGGAGTTTCTTGCTCGTTCTTCTCCATTCGAATCTACTTTTTGGAATGAGCACCTCGCTTCACCTAGTTTCACTGACAGACTGACTGACAGACTATTATTTATTTTGTATTTGTTGACGTTTCAAAAGTACCAAATTATGGTTTAATTGAAATAAATGCTTTGACTTTGACTTTGACTACCATTAAAACCACGTGCTGTCAGGGCAAGATTTATTTTAAACTTTGTTCCAAAAAAAGAGCGTATTCCTTTTTAAAAGGCCAGCAACGCACCTGTTACTCCTCTGGTGTTGCGGGTGTCCATGGGCGGCGCTGATCGATTACCATCAGGTGATCGGTCTGCTAGTTTACCTCCTATTCCATAAAATAGAAGCCTTTTATGAAGGGGCAAAATCATCCAATGCCTTCTCCCTTTAGAGTGTCATACTCTTACTGACTAAACACCATTCCGTTCCTACTCCTACATCGAAGCCCGGTAACCCACTAGACCGTCCTTCAAACCCCTAAAGCTCAAGCAACCCAATAAAAAAAAAGTTTTAAAAAGTAAACCCGCTGTGACATGCGACCTAAAATAAGGTCATCTGGGCGTAGCTAGTCTGTTGATAATCACAATAAAATATGGCCGCCCAGCCCTTTTACTTTCGTATATGGAACTTGTTTTCGAAAATCGAACGTGGTATGCCGCCTGATTGCTAATTTTGGTCACAGACAATCAATGGGTGTTGACCGTTGAATATAATTTTTTGTTTACAATTTATTATCTGTGGTGAAACCGTGAAATTTCGTGGTATCATCTTTAAGTAGGTAAGACGAAATTTAAAAGGGCTTTTCATAAGGTTTTTAAAAATAATTGCGTACCTACTTGTCTTTTACCTTCTTTAATCGTTCCTTACGAATCTTAGGAATGAGCAAATAGCTTTATTAAATGACTGCTGACGTACAGGAAAACGCACTTATATTTTTTATTTTGTAGTGTAGGTCAGTATTTTTTACTTTCTTAAGTATCTCATTAATCCTTTTAGGTTTTGACTTTGACCTGCATTTTCGTTAATAAAACGCGGGAAAATATCATAGAGATCATAAATAAATACAAAGTAAAATAAAAAGAGTTTCCAAATAAACAAAATAAAAAAAAAATTAACTGTCATTTCATCTGACAGTTGAGAGTTGAGGAGGCAAGCGTTGTAGCTTAGTCTACGTAGGAGCTAAATACAATTAAAAGTTCTCCTCTATATCTTCAAGACGCGAAGGAAGATAGTTTTGAAATAAATTTTCTACTGTGTGGTCATGGTTGAGTGGAATTCATTGGCTACTACTTCACTAGGTACACGTTTCTCGTGAGCGCGTAAGAGCCCATTAAATAACGAAACGATACAGAGCGCCCTCTAAAACCCTAAGCAACCTTTTGACTGCGACCTTCGGCTACCAAGCGTGGCGATTATGGCAAACCCTCCTCTCATTTAGATAAAGGTTGGAAATTTAAAATGAAACAGAAATTCAGATTGTTTCAGCTTTAAGTGTGGAGAGACATAGCACTCGGCACGAATGGGCTTGCTCGACCGGGTAATACCACGGCCTCACAGACAACCGACGTGAAACAACGCTTGCGTTGTGTTTCGTCGTGTGAGTGAGGTTACTGGAGGCTCAATTATCCCCTTCACCCCTTCCACAATCTCCCCAATTCCTGAATTCCAACAATCCTCAAATTACTAATCCCCAAAAGGCCGGTAACGCTCTTGTAGCGCCTCTGGTGTTCCAAGTGTCCTTGGGCGACGCTTATTCCTTAGCATCAGGTGATCCGTCTGCTCATTTACCGGCTTATGCCATAAAAAAATCATGTTTTGTTGGCATTTGTATACAACAACTTAATCAATGAAAACATCAGGAGGTCACATAATAAGCCACTGCCGTCCGTTTGTCAGTCCGGTAAAACAACCATGTCCTCCTCCAGGGCCAAGGCGAGAGGCTAAAAATAGCATCGCAATGATATAAAAGGTCAATTTTTATCAAAAATGGTCGAGACGTGTCCGAGTTGCGGTAACGACTGCCTTTTTGGAATTTGGGGATGACATCCATAACTCGCGATACCGGTTATCAGCGTTCCCTGATAAACTTAAGACTGGGCCGAATGGACCGGCTCGACCGGAATGATACCACGGCCGAGCAGAAAACCAACGTGAAACAACGCTTGCGTTGTGTTTCTTCGTATGAGTGAGGTTCAGGTTACTGGAGGCCCAATAACCCCCCTTTCCCAGTCTCTCCAATCCCCGAATCCCCCACAATCCTCAAATTCCCAACTCCCAAATGCTGGTAAGGTACTTATAACGCCTCTGGGGTTTCAGTAGTCCATGGGCAGCGCTGATTGCTTAACATCGGGTGATTCGTCTGCTCGTTTACCGGCTTATTCCATAAAAATAACTCCTGAACTCTTGGGGAAATAAAAAATAAACCGAACGATGTCATGATAAATCCGGAATTTTTAAACGAGCCGAAAGTTCTGGAAAGTTTAAAATTGTAAATTTTATCAAAATAATATTGTAACAAGTTATACCTAAACATAATGTTATCAAAATTGTTTACATGTAACAAATATTAAAACATATAAAATTATAGGCTTATGTATGTTTATTGTAATCTTGAAAAAAAAACTGATTTTATTATACTTTCTCGAACATTTTACTGTGCTCGTCGCTCGTGGTTATGGGTCCCAACCTAGCTCGAAACTAATCGTTCATCCCTAAAATAGGTGCCAAAAAAAATATATTTTTTTTAATTCTATGCATTTGACGCGGGTTAAACTAAGTGTTAATTATTTGTTGATCCTAATTCCAAGTATTATGCAAAAGTAAAGTTGAGTTTGTGGCGACGCATGCCACATGTCAAAGGATGACGTCACAAGAATCCTACATCGCACATGCAAAGTTTACAAGCGAATAAACACGGATAGAAAATCCCAACGAACAACTGTTGGGCAGAAAGCCCGCCAGGCACGATCACCTCGCCTGGTCGGAGGATCCTCCTTTTCCGATCTTAGGGAACTATACTCTGTTCTCTAAAAGTTGTTTCTTACCTCATTACGTCTTCTCTGGGAGTGTTGCTTACTTACGCGGACAAAGCCGCATGTAATAACTATTGTTCAATAACTGTTAATTAACAATAATATGATGGAACGTATTAACGTGTATTTACGAAGTTTCCGCGCACCCTTGAAATTTCAATGTTAACTCAGATAATAAGTTATCGGAAATAAATTATTACAGCATCATGTTATTACGCGCTTTTGTTCCTTAAAGGGGAAGACATAAGTGCTATAATAATTGTCGTGAAATTCGTCAGATACAATAAATTCTTGAATACGGCATACTATCAGATTCAGAATATGCATCCTCACCATATTTTTTTTAAGGGGGGAAATCATCGAATGGTTGCTCCCGCCTGGGTGAGGCGGGAGGGAGTGTCAGACTCTTACTGACTAAAAACCACCCCGTTCCTTCTCCTGCACGTCGAGCCGGACCCCCGGTTACCCGTTAGGTTCTCCGCGACAATCCCCACCATATAGATAGTTGTCAGGCCACAACTGTGCGCTTCTCACGATGCTTTCTGCCTCGCACAGCAAAACTGTGGAATGATCTGTCGTCGGCGGTATTTCCGAACCGATACGACCTTTAAACCTTCAAGAAAAGAGCGTATTCCTTTTTAAGAGGCCGGCAACGCACCTGTGACTCCTCTGGTGTTGCGGGTGTCTATGGGCGGCGCTGATCACTTACCATCAGGTGATCCGTCTGCTCGTTTGCCTCCTATTCCATAAAAAAAAAACTATTCGAGGAAAGTTCAACACTATTCAAGTGATACTGGGACTCTTATTCATGAGCACGTTTCTTATACTTTGCGTTGTAATTTCAATTCTTTTCTATTTCTTTTTAATTTTTTTTAAAAACGTTGCCCCACACTGGGATTTTCTCCTGTGTCCTGGGTGCGTTTACAAACATACAAGTTCACATACACATCACACACAGACCCGGAACAACAATCTGTGGCTCACACAAAGTTGTTCCGTGTGGGAATCGAACATCACGTTGCACGACAGACAGTTGCCAAACCACTGCGCCAATCGTGCAGTCATATTCATTAAATTATCTGACTGCCGGGCAAGGGGTCTCGGGTTCGATTCCCGGGACGGGCAAAGTATTACTGGGTTGTTTAAAAAAATCTCAGTAGTAGCACGGAGTCTGGAAATGTGCCCGGTATATGGCAATAGGCTCACCCCCTATTACATGGGACTCATAACATAAATAGTGAGAAGTGGATGTTACATTGTGGCATTAACTGCCGTAGTGTGCATCTCTGCCTACCCCTTCGGGGATAAAAGGCGTGATTTTATTTATATTATTTATTTATTCATGTCATAATGTCAAACATAATGTAATACATATTGCCTCATCGGTGGAATGGGCGAGTTACTGCAAAATAAGAGGTTTCGGAAGTCGACACAAGGTCTTTTAGGTTCGACATAGGTAATCATAGCTAGAAAAATAAACCGAAGTAGGTATGTCACATGACATGTTCTAACGCTCACGATCCAAAGACCACACAAACATCCATCTTACAAATCCCTACGTCTTTATCTATAAACCAGGAAATTGCGTAATATCGATAACTTCAAATGAATAACCATTTGTCCCTATTTACCAAACTAAAACCAATAATATCTACGAACAAGAGATTCTTTTATAAACTTAATGGAGTCATCTTCGATTGGATTCAAATAGATTTAAAATAGATATAAAATTAAAGTCTATACTGAGGTTTAAATTGCTTTTAGTACGTACTATGTGCATTAGAAGCCATTTAAGTGCAGTAGATAGATAATAAATAAAGAGGTTTATAGTGTACGCCAGTAAACGAGCAGACGGATCACCTGATGGTAAGCAATCGGCGCCGCCCATGGACAACTGTAGGTGTAACACTAGAGGAGCAAAGGGCATTGCTCAGTTAGCGATCGGACGACTAGCCATTAGATCATCACAGATGAGGCCCAGTCGGGCTAATGCCTGATCCAGGGCCGCGTAAGACTTAATGGGTTACCGGGTCTCTGGCTCGAAGCAGAAGTAGGAACGGGGTGATTTTTAATCAGGAAGAGTCTGACATTACCTCCCGCCGCACCCGAGCGGGAGAAGGAGAGTCATTGGATGATTTTTGATGACAAAAAAGGTGACAAGCGTGGTGATAAATGCTCTAACCTTTTCCATGTGTGAAGAGGCTTTGCTCAGCAGTGGGCATTTATAAGCTGTTGATGAACACAACGCAGGCGTTGTTCCACATCGGTTTTCTGGTCGGCCGTTTTAGGTACTCCGGTGGAGCTGGGCCATTCGTGTCAAAGCATGGCTCTCACACTTTGATCGGATAGCGATAGTCATATCGCTTAAATGTATCATTTGGCTTATAGCTAGCATATGATTGACAAACAAAATCACTGATGTCTATATTAGATTATGAAGCATGTAATATAATGGCGGTAGACATTTTAATGATTCTGTTTATTGGCTATCGTATTGAATCGTAGTCATAGTCCTCGACTAGACGCATTATATATTAATAAACGACTTTGAAATTGAATACAACCTTTATTTGTGTCCCATATTTTATTGGTGTAATAGTTTTACTTGAAAATGAGTACGCTGTTAGCTCAATTAGCTTTGAATAGGTTCAGTTATTCTCAATCATAATTCTATTTAATGATTTCATATATTTTATTGATCCTTTTGGACTTTGATTTAATTATAACATTGCTGTGATTGATATTAATTTTATTATAATTTATATATATAATATATACATACATACGTATACATAGCTTCCCGCCTGTCTCCCATGAGATAGCAGGTACTATGGAACGCCAATTACTACGATTCCTACATACCTCTTTCGCTTCATCAACAGTCATCAATCTTTTCATGCATGCTCGTCGGTTGAGGGTACTTTTAATTTGGCCCTTCTATAATATGTTGCCAATCTGGTTATATATTATAGAAGGGCATATTGCAAATCTATATGTCCGTCTAGGGCGCCTTCTACCGACGACCCCATTCATAATAATTATAATTTTGTCATTATAATTAATATTCATTAAACTGTCAAACACCAAGCGGTCACCGGTGACCGCGACCTATTGTTCTTTAATTGTGTCTATAAAACCGGTACTCGACGAGTTAATCTAATTAAAATAAAAAAATAAAAATAAAAATAAAAATAAAAAAGTTTATTTCAATTACAAAAGGCATTAAATAAAATTATTGGAGATCACCTTTTAAGCAATGGATTGCTTGTGTTAGGAGACTCCGCACTTCCACATGACATTCTAAGTAATTGAAGTTACAATGAAGATAATGTAAACATGCAAGATTAACAATAAAACAAGAAGAAAATAAATCAAGTCAAACTTACAATTCCAATCGCAGAGACAATGAATGTTATTATGAAAATACTAGATCGCACAATGTATGTATGTGTAGTATGTCAATCATGTATAGTGAGTATGTGTATGAGTGATTGAGTGAGTAGGTGAGTGAAAGAGTGAGTGCAAATATGAGTGTAAGATTATCAGGAACTGTGTGAGTTGAGATATATGGTTTTCTTTTTTTTTTTATCTGTTAATTAACCAGTTCACCAATTAGCCCTACGACAAAGTCTTGGGATCGAAGGAATCCGAAAAGATTACCTTCACTAATTATATCTATGCACACCAGCCCAGTTTTTAATAATCCTGTTATTAAAGAGTGGTTATAACCGACTCTCCTCTAATTGGCAATAATAATAAGGTGTCTAATATTAAGTCATGTCTAATATTATGCAATAACTTTTGTCACAATCTTCACATTTGACCATCAGGTTGAAGATTGCGCTGGTATTCTACTGGACCCTTAAGAGACTGTTCTTGTCTATGTTTTTTAAAAAAAAAACATATATATCACACACAGACCCGGAACAACATTATGTGGATCACACAAATAGTTGTTTCGTGCGGGAATCGAACCCGCGACACATTGCGCGGCAGCCAGTCACCGGACCAACCATGCAATCACTCTACTTAAACTTGATAAAAATAACAAATATTAAAACCGATTGAGTCGTAGTGTACCAGGTTGCCACAGGTATGATACTAGCGACCTCTAAGCATTAAGTATTCCGAACTCTTTTCTGTCAAGCTGAACCTACCAATAAATACGGTATTTTTGACAACTAGTCAAATTCAATACTTTTTTCGAACAGTCAAAAAAACAATAGAGGCCTTATTACGAGTTTCCATTACGTTTTAAGTAATCGAAAAGAAACCTTGTCCGGCGTTCTGATTGGTTGGTTCATTTGAGCTGGCCAATCACAACGCTGAACGCGTACTCGAACTCGTAACGATTACTTTAAACGTAAAAGAAACTCGTACTAAGGCCTCAGTTTTCTATGAATTTTATACGAGATTGTATATTGTGACGTCACGTTTTTTTAGAGCCAAACAGCGTACTTATTTCTTAAAAATTTGCTGGAAAAATACTAAAAAGAAGTTAATCATAAAATCAATTAATGAAAGTGTGATTATTTTTTAATATTTTATTGTATTGAACAGTCGAAATAATATATTTTTGATTATGGAAAGTATCCAATTCTGTGAATGTTCGTGTACTACTACTACTAACTATTTTAAAAATTTCCAAAAGTTTGTAATTAGTAGTAGGAAAAAATAAATCAATGACATCTGGGTAATATTTAGGCCTACATAATGACTTTAAAGAATTTATTTTTAAAACACTTCCTTGGAAAAATTACCTTTATATTATTTTTCCTTTGAGGTTATTCCAACCATTAACACTTCAAGTTCAAAGACAAAGGGTCTAGGTTTATTTCCCGGTTCGGGCAAAGGCTACATATAACATAGAGATAATTTACGGCGTATATAAATGAAATGAATGTGCAAATACAATGTAACATGACTACTCAAATGCCTTTTTTTTGAGGGGGGAAAATCATCTAATGACTTCTTCCGCCCGGGTGAGGCGGGAGGGAGTGTCAGACTCTTAATGACTAAAAACTATCCCGTTCCTTCTCCTGCACGTCGAGCCGGAGCCCCGGTTCCGGATCTCCGCGACTATTTTTTCGTAAAAAGTTACAATACTTAAATAAAATGGCGTTAAGTTTAGGAGTCGTGGTCGTTAAGTCACTATACCCTACAAAATGTAGCGCATAGTGACGTCACACGATATTTCAGATTAATATATCGTCGAAAGTATTTAATTTTGTAAGAAAAAAAATTACGTGTCTAATGTTTCAAATTAATCTACCAGACGGGAATTTAAAAAAAAATTAGGCAACTACCCTATTGATGCGGCATATGCGGTGCTAACTACGCCCCTGCATTTATAATCTATATCTATACTAATATTATAAAGAGGAAAGATTTGTACCTATTTTTGTATGTTTGTAATGAATAGGCTCAAAAAGTACTGGGCCGATTTAAAAAAATCTTTCACCAATAGAATGCTACATTCTTCCAATATTTTATTTTGAAGAAAATCAGGGATCCTTGTTAAAATTTGAACAATGTAACCGAAGGTGTAGAAAAATGAGTCTTAAAATGTCTTTCGTCGAATGCGCTGCCGAAACTATTAGCGATAGAACAAAATAATGTACTACAATATTGAAGAACATCATAATGTCTCCAAAAAACTCCGCGGTAGCATATGTCCAACTATTGTAGTTATGTCACTACAACAATCCAAATTTCCAAAAATAAATAATTGTCTACCCCGTACGAAGCCGGGACGGGCTGCTAGTGTTAGTAGAAATTAAAATTTACTCGGCCATGACCTTTGGTAACGGATGGAAATAAAAAAAAATAGAAAAAAAATGCATCTCTCAATAATTTAAGAGGAAATTGCTGTTCCTTATCAAACGACATCCCGTCGCAACAATAGCTAATTATAATGTCTTATCGTCACATCCTTGGCAATAAATAAATGCCTATGAACACGGGAACGTATCAACATATACCAAACCAGTAAATCATGGCCTTGGTTTGTAGGTTCCTTGCACGCATTCGAGGGTAAATTTATATTGGTTGTATAGTATGATGTGAAACTATGGACTATCTATGTATTGTTAATGTTCAAGGCGAGTCGTGTGACCGGCAATGAACTTAAGACTTTTGTTTTGACTGCAACTGTTGTAAATGCAACGACCCATGTGGAATATTACCACCGCTTCTCTTTCTGTGGGTGATTAGGATACTTTAGGTGTATTTTTATAGCTTCGTTGGTGGAATGGTCGCTCAAACCCGGCCCAAAACCTACTTGCCCGGTAGTCGTGCGACTACGAGGCACTTAATGCCACTGTACAATGTAACACCCACTTTTCACTATTTATGTTATGAGTCCCATGTAATAGGAGGTGAGACTATTACCATATTTTTTTTATGAGATAAACAGGTAAACGAGCAGACGGATCACCTGATGGTAAGTAATCGGCATCGCACATGGGCACCCGAAACACCAGAGGCGTTAATTGCGTTACCGGCCTTTTGGGAATTAGGAGTTTGAGGATTGTAGGGGATTCGGGGATTGGGGAGACTGGGTAAGGGGGTAATTGGGCCTCCAGTAACCTCACTCACACGACGAAACACAACTCAAGCGTCGTTTCACGTCGGTTTTCTGTGAGGTCGTGGTATATAGCCGGCACAATTCCGGACCCCGTGCTACTACTGAGATTTTTCTTATATCCAAATTTAAATAAGTTAAAAGCGTTTAAAAACTTTACCGTATAGTTGTGACTATCATTTCTCAATAGAAAATTATTATTCTATTTTATACCTATAGCAATCAAGTTATGTATTAAACTAATTGTTTTCTTAAATCATAATATTATACCTATGAATCATGATGCAGCTGAGCCCCATTCATTCATAAAGTTACGTAAAATTATTGTTTTATTTCAAACAGATTGCTTACCGACACGTGGCTCTGTTCAATACAATATTAACTTGATTAACTTGCTTAGTTAGATATCAGTCACTAGCTTTTACCCGCGGCTTCGCTCGCGTCACAAAAGGATAAAAAGTAGCTTATGTGATATATACCAATACACACAGCGCCATCTATACCAATACTTTTGTTTTCCCTCGGAAATATCAATTTTTTCCGGGATAAAAAGTACCCTATTATTTAATCCAGACTTTTTTTAACTTTACGTCTGCAAAATTTCAAAGCAATCGGTTTAGTAGTTACGGCGTGAAAGTAGAACAAACAAACCAACAAACAAACAAACTCACTTTCCGATTTATAATATTAGTAAGGATTAACATGCAATAATGTTACGTTTAGTAACTTTTTTTTAACACTAGATTCCTTCTGCCCGCGACAACGGGAAACGAGTTTCATTTTTATATATATAGACTAGCGGACCCAACAGACGTTGTCCTGCATATCCACTTGAATGTATAAAAAAATACATTCAAATTAGTTCAGCCGTTTAGGATAACTAACCTTAAAATTGACTGCAGCGCCATCTGCCGGGCTGATTTGTGAATCTAAACCATTCCCAGATCTCCTTGAACACACACAAAAAATGTCATCAAAATCGGTCCAGTCGTTTGAGAGAAGTTCAGTGACATACACACTATAGAAGAATTATAATTATATAAAGATAATGTTGTGTTCACAGTTCTTCGTCAAGCGAATGGATGACCTCGTACCTAACTCGAATCGCTATATAGTTGCATCTCAAACGCGAGTTGGTAACTTATTTGACCTGCGCCGTGAAGGTTAAACTGTAGTCGCTGTTGTGTTATGTCATATTTCGGCTTTGCGGTTCTTACTTCTTACTAATATTATTAATGCGAAAGTGTAATGTAATGTATTTGTGTGTACGTATGTTTGTTACTGAATCACCTCAAAAGAGCTAAAGGGAAAGGGATCAGGATGAAAGGAACAGAGTGTGTTTTTAAGTGTGGAAGAGCCATGCTTCGGCACGAATGGGTCGGCTCGACCGGAGTGATACCACGGCCTTACAGAAAATCGACGTGAAGCAACGATTGCGTTGTGTGTCTTCGTATGAGTGAGGTTGCCGGAGGCCCAATTACCCTAGTCACCGTCTCCCGAATCCCCGAATCCTCCACAATCCTCAATTCCCAATTCCCAAAAGGCCGGTAACGCACTTGTAACGCCTTGATGTTGTGAGTGTCCATGGGCGACGCCGATTGCTTACCATCAGGTGATCCGTCTGCTCGTTTACCGGCTTATGCCATAAAAAAATCTATCTTTCACGCTAAAGACAAGTGACATGTACAGATGTCTCATTCTAATATGTGTGTGTGTGATGTAAATTAAGACATAAATATGGAGTATATATTTTTTGAAAAACAAAAATTTAATATATTTGTTTATTATTTACTATTTAAGTTACATAAGGTTCAACCTTTGTGAGAGCTGGAGTCTATACTGTTCAGGACCTGTATGACAGATCTCCAGGTTCACACCCGTTGGTTACTTTAATAATAGTAATTATAATATACAAACATAAGAAACAAATGCCATGGACTGAGAGAGGCCAATACCAAACCAGAATGGATTATACTGCAATCTCCAAATCGTTTGCTAAGTATGGAGATTATGGTAAATCAACTCGTAAGAGCTGAATAAGGAACTCTTTACTATATACTTCAAAGCGATAATCCCCAGACCCCAATACCACTTTGCCTAATCTGAGAAAAGAACTCGAGGTCTAGCTAAAGTCACTTGCTTATTCAACTAACGACTCCGTTCAGTGTTTACATCATCAATATTTAACATATCCGTGTAGGTCATTGCCAGATGCAAAAATGCGTCATGTTATTATACCTACACATTAACGGTAAAACACGTGGTACTTTTACTCTTTGCTTTTTAAAAAAAAAGTAAATTGATACAGTTCTTAGGGTTGTCGGTGTTGTAAAAAAAATGTTGTACTAAATAATTTTACCGCCTCATTGGTTCTGTGGTGGTCTTGTGGCCCGGAGGTTTAAGATGCCCGCTTCTCATGCATGAGAGTGCGGGTTCAAAACCTACCAACGGCAAGTACCAATGTGACTTTTACTGAGGTATATGTACTTTCGAAGATTATTTAGACACCACTGACAAACGGTAAAGGAAAACATCGTGAGGAAACCTGGAATTATAATTTGTAATTATAAGTTTGTAATCGCCAACCCGTATTGAGAAAGCGTGGTGGTTAATGCTCAGACCTTTTTTTACACGGAGAACCGTGTGTAAGAAGAGGCTTTGCTCAGTAGTAGGCATTTATAGGCTGTTGATGATGTATGATGATTGGTCCTGTTCAATGTGTGCTGTAGTCCCACCTATGCTCCCGAGCAGTCTTCGGTGGTGATTCAAGTTTCACTATTTATCTATATAAATAAAAAATAATTTCTGTTGGTAAGGCTCGCTAAAACTCGAGAACAGCTGAACCGGTTTGGCTAATTTTTGTCTTGAAATGTTCGTGGAAGTCCAGGGAAGGTTTTAAAAGGGAAGAAATCAACAAATTTTGTCAGAACGAAGTTTGGCGGGTCAGTTTATAAAAATAATAATGAAAAATAAGTTTCATAGGAATAGTAATTTTTATAGAAATAAATTATTCGATTTGATTTAATTTTCTTCTGTTTTGTGGGTCGTTTTTTTATGGGATAAACCGGTAAACGGTGGAACACCAGAGGCGTTACAACTGCGTTACCGGCCTATTGAGATTAGGAATTTGATGATAATTGGATTTAGGGATTGGGAAAGCGGAAGTGGTAATTGGGCCTCCGGTAATCTCACTCACACGACGAAACACAACGCAGGCGTTGTTCCACCGACACGTCGGTCTTCTGCTCGGCCGTGGTATCACTCCGGCCGAGTCGGTCCATTCGTGCCGAAGCATGGCTCTCCCACACTTGAATCGCGCCTTCAGTGTTGTAAACACCCAAGCCACAAATCAGATCACAAAGATTTGTTTCTGTCAGAAAACCCACACGTATTACGTTGCAAGCCAGCTAGTTGTGCTACCACTGAGCCTACTGTGCTTGTCCAATAATTGGGTAGTTTCCATGGTATCAAAATTAAGAATCTAATTTGCCCGTCAGTTACATAATGAAAAAATATTAGACGTATTTTTTATTATCTCGTATTAACTTGCAATACTTAGATAAAATGGCGCTAAGTTTAGGAGTGGGAGGTTGTTACGTCATAACGTGCTATAAAATGTGACACGCTGTGACGTCACACGATATTTCAAATAAATATATCGTCGAAAGTATTTAATTTTGTGAGAAAAGAAAAAATACGTGTCTAATGTTTTAAATTAATGTACCAGACGGACATTAAAATTAAATTTAAGAAACTACCCTATTCAGTTGTGTGACAACCCTGTACTGTAATGAAGGTGAAAGCATAATATGGAACAGTTTGTATAAAAAGTGCTCTCATTTCAACAATCCGGTTTAACTTTATGTTAATATCAAGTGCTGTGATCCGTGACCTTGTGCGTTTAAAAATTAAATATTTTATATTTTCCCCTTTGCAATAGAATTTTGGGAAATTTTATCCTCTTCATTTAGCTTGCGCTACGCAGCAAAACTTCTTAGAACCACAACGATCGGGAAGACCATTAAAGTATTCAGGTATTGGGTGATTTCATTTAATTTGAATATGATGTCTTTCAACACTTTTATTATAATAGAAAAAGGAATGAGAAAGAGAACCGAAACGTGGCCTGTGGCCATATTTAGAACTTAACTTAGTTTTATAAAGACATAAATTTACCTCTTTTTAATATAAAGGTCTCCTCTACACAAGAGAGTTCGCTGTAATCTCGACGCTTGGCAGGCGATTTGGAAATCATAGTGAAAAATCCAGGTTTATTCAAGAGCGTCGCTGATCGTGTCCGGATTTTAGACATTAATTAGGTACTTTACTTAATAAAACATAAATTATTTCAACTGTTCAATACAATAAAATATTAAAAAATAATCACACTTTCATTAATTGATTTTATAACCAACTTCATTTTGGAATTTTTTTATCATTTTTTTAAGAAATAAGTACGTTGTTTGACGCTAAAAAAACGTGACGTCACAATACACAATCTCGTACAAAATCCATAGAAAACTGTCGTTTTTGACAGTTCGATAAAAAGTATTGAATTTTACTAGTTGGCAAGTACTATATTGTTGTAGTTTCTGTCATTAACTTAGACCATGAGATGTTGGTTTAATATCAGTAATTTATACAGTAACAACTAGCTTCTGCCAGTGGCTTCGCTCGCGTTCCCGTTGTATAAACAGAGGCTTTTTAGTGGGGCAAAATCATCGAATGACTGCTCCCGCCTGGGTGAGGCGGGAGGGAGTGTCAGACTCTTACTGACTAAAAACCACCCCGTTCCTTTTCCTGCACGTCGAGCCGGAGCCCCGGTAACCCGTTAAGTCCTCCGCGACTATAAAAAGAGACCTATGTGTTATTCCAGACCACAATCTGTGTGTTTCACATTTCATCTCGATCCCTTTAGCTGTTTTGACGTGAAAAAGTAACAAACACACACACACACGCATACATTCTTACAAATTTTCGCATTTATAATATTTGTAGAAGCGGTGCGTGGGCGTTTATTTAAGGGTCCATTGCAATCTTGAAACTGATTAAATATTGGAACGCGATGAAGTCGGCACGTAGTTGACAACACACCTTCCCGTCCACCCTCCTCTACCGACCGTTGACAGTGACATGGTACTTGTAATATTTGCTTCTTTTCAGCTGTCACTCTTAAACTTAATTTTCTTATAAATAGGTCGGTAAACGAGCACATATCACCTGATGGTAAGCAATCAGATGCCTATGGACTCGCAACACAAGAGGAGTTAGTGTAGTTCATTGTTGCCAACCCGATAACCGAATACACCCAAGTCGGCTCAGACTTGACGTTCCATCCTACATTCTTAGACATATTAATAGAATTTCGTTTGTCATCGCTTACGACGTCTGCAGGATGAGTAGAAGTGGTGAACTGCTGAGTGCCAAGCATGAATAATCATCGCATTCGTATCGTAATAGTATCGAGAGCGTTGGACGCTCGGATTGGTTGGTTTACTAGAGCTGATACTCTTACGTTACGAAAGGCGATAGTTATTTGTTCTTGGCACTCTGGTGAGAAATGTATTCTACGATGCCGTCACCATACGGTTCAAAACAACCCAACCCTGTAATGACGGTGAAAGCATTATATGGAGCAGTTTTTATAAAATGTGCTCTCGTTTTAATCCGGTTTACTGAAATTATTTCAATGACACTATCAAAGAGGTGCTGTGCTGTGGTCGTTCGTTTTATGTTAAAGTTGATTTTGTTCCTTTATTCTTTTCATGGGTTTCATTTAATAAGAATGTAGTAAATTAGAGGATTCTGATGGCATGTTTTTTTATTTATAATAGGGATGATGACAGGGTATGAAAATTAAAAATCTAATTAGTCCGTCAGTTAGGTAATGAAAAAATATTAGACACGTATTTTTTTATTTTGTCGTATAATAAAATGATACTTAGATAAAACCAATTAAAGTTTAGGAGTGGGGGCTAAAACGTCTTTTCTACGTATAAAATGTACAGAGAAGTGACGTCACGCGACATTTCAAATCAATATATCGTCAAAAGTATTCGTTTCTGTAAGAAAATAAAAAATACACGTGTACATAATACATAATATCACGCCTTTTATCCCCGAAAGGGTAGGCAGAGGTGCACATTATGCCACTGTACAATGTAACGCCCACTTTTCACTATTTATGTTATGAGTCCCATGTAATAGGGGGTGAGCCTATTGCCATATACCGGGCACAAATCCAGACTCCGTGCTATAACTGAATTTTTTTAAAAAACCCAGTAATACTTTGCCCGACCCGAGAATCGAACCCGAGACCCCTTGCCCGGCAGTCGCACTTGCGACCACTCGGCCAACAAGGCAGTCGTACACGTGTCTAATGATTTAAAACAATTTACCCTACTCTGCTAACAATTACACTTTGATTCTTTATCTTTCTTATCACATTGCAATAGAATGGTTTTATTTGAAGTCTGGGGGTAGTTAGGTCTTTTTTTAAAGTGGGAACATCATCGAATATCTGCTCCCGCCCGGGTGAGGCTGAAGGGAGTGTCAGACTCTTACTGACTTAAAACCACCCCGTTCCTACTCCTGCACTTCGAGCCGGAGCTCCGGTAACCCGTTAGGTTCTTCGCGACCGGTATAGGACTGGACAGTGATATTTTAAGTTATTTTTTCTGACTCGTAAAAACTGACATTGACAGTGTTTTCTATATGTTTTTAAGGAGGATAGTAGAAAATCTCCTCCCACACTGAGTGAGGCGTCAGAGCGTGCCACACTCTTGTTTTTTTATTTAATTTTATGCAACAGGAGTACATGGGCGGGCTTAATGTTATGGGCAATCTTACTAGTCAACCTTTAGGTGATGCAGTGAGAGCGTGGTCAAATTAAAACCACCTCGTTCCTACTCCCAATTCGAGTCGAAGCTCCGAAAGAAGAATACCAACTGAAATTCTTGCGCTGTTCTTGCAAATTAGAATATTTATTACTAGTAGACGCCAGCGACTTCGTCCGCGTGGAATAGTGACTTTGGATAGTTCTTCACAGCTCCTCTCCCGTAGGTGATAGCGTGATAATATGTAGCCTATATGTTGACCTGGCCTGTTTGTAATATTCATGCGAAATTTGAAGTAAATCTATGCAGTAATTTTTGAGTTTAGCCCGGACATACCTACATACAGACAAACAGACAAAATTTCTAAAAACTATATTTTTGGCTTTGAAATCGATTGCACATCACGTTCCAAGTATTGTTTAAAAAAAATATTTAATGTACACTTTTGATTTTTCTACGATTTTATTATATGTATAGATATACGGGAACCAAGACAGTTATTCATGTCCCTAGGACGCGCCGAACTTCAATGTACTGTAGTACTACTATAGATCCTGGCTTACAGGAGTTGCAGCGGTTTTGGGAGGCCGTGGCGGGCTTGTCCCATAAAAAAAATCTTATATCTTCTTATACTATTATATAAAGCGGAAGAGTTTGTTTGTTTGTTTGAGCGCGCTAATCTCCGTAACTACAAGTCTGATTTGAATAATTCTTATTGTGTTGGATAGTGCATTTATCCAGGATGGCTATAGGCTATAAAACATCACGCTACGACCAATAGGAGCTGAGCAGAGCGTGTGAAACCGCGCGGAAGTAGCTAGTGTATAGATATAGATTGTGTAGTGTAGATAGTTATGTACCAAAACACAATTCTAGAAAGTTAAACCAACAACAGATAACAACTTAGTAGTTAATCGTACGTCACGCAGTAATCCGTCACATTTAACCCGTAAACAATTGAACTGTTATGCAAGTAATCCGATTATAACTGAGTTAATGATGAACGGAGATTTATCTATGCTTGATGGACAAAGGAACCTATTTCCTAAGCCTATTTCCATACTTCAAACACTCTTATATATATGTCCTTCCTGTCCTTCAGGAAACACATACTCTGGGAAGGAATTCCACTCCTTAGCAGTACGCATAAGGAAGCTTGATGCGATTAAGGGTAGGAAGGTTAACCTGGGTGTTTTCAAGGCCCGAGTGAATATGTTGCTTATGGGACGACGTGCTCCATCGTAGACCGCATCATCGCTTACCACCAGGCGAGATATTGGTCAAACGTCGGCCCGTCGAATATACAATAAAATATTTCAATCTCACAATTTGTTACTTAAAATATTGTTATAGTAAAAAAATTGGTGTAGACAGACAATATTATTAAAGAAACTACATGGCAGAGGGATTTAAAGGTTCATACATCAGCCATTGTATTATAATATCTGAGGTTTTAAGAATTAAACCTTATTAGCACAGAATTTGGGATCATTACAGTGTATAGCAATTAGTTCACCTCTTATTACTTGGGACGACTAGCTTCGGTTACACGAGGAAAACTGGACTTCTCATATCTCTAGACTAATCATAAGTTTCAAATTGCCAATCCGATGAGCCAGCGTGATGATTAATCGTTGATTATTGATGATTAAAGCTCATTCGTTCCATGTGAAAAGAGTCTGTGGTGATACATGTCATATGTCAAATGACAGCTCACGCATACATACATACATACATAACTTCACGCCTGTCTCCCATGGGGGTAGGCAGAGACTAAGGAACGCCAATTACTACGATTCTTATATACCTCTTTCACAGCTCACGCACATAGATAAAAACAAATCAACGGATAACGTCACAAAACTACTCGACACTGGCAGTATAGTCGACAACGCCGTATTGGAGACTCAGTTGCCAAGAAGAAAAAAAAACACGTCACAAAAATCCTACATCGCACATGCAAAGTTTACAAGCGAATAAACATGGATAGAAAATCCCAACGAACAACTGTTGGGCAGAAAGCCCGCCAGGCACGATCACCTCACCTGGTCGGAGGATCCTCCTTTTCCGATCTTAGGGAACTATACTCTCTGTTCCCTAAGTCTTTTTTTACCATTGAGGAAATATTAGCTGATGATAGTCCTTTCATGAAGATAGGAATAAATACAGAAGTTCAAATTCTATCGCACTAATATGTACTATAATTATAAAAAAGTTTTCGTGTCATTTTGTGTGTGTTTATTACTTATTCACGTCAATACTGCCATAGGGATCGGTATGAAATTTGGAATAAGAGTAGATTATGGTCTTCTCCGTGTGAGAAGAAGCTTTTTACGTTAATTGAGCCGACTGTAAACCGACACATGCGTACTGCCTTCAGAACGGGTCCGCTCAAACTGTTGTGGTTCTTTCCTCAAAAGGCCACTACAGAAAGAACTTGCACGGTTCTCACACATAATCTATTATACATATTGTCTGGACTTTAAAAGAGACAGACCTCTGAGTTTGTTTCGGCATTTCTTCTCAGAGTAGTCAGTTAGGAAATGTTGACCTCATCGTTCGCTTGATAAAATTGACGTGTAAAAGTGCTGCCTTGTAGCCTATTTGCAGAAATAAATTCACTTGTTTCACTTGTTTCACTTGTTTGCTCAGCAGCATTTATAGGCTGTTGATGATGAGATTATGGTCTATAATAATCAGGAAAGCGGGCGAACTCGCTGGTAGATGTTATAGTATCAACAAAAATTAATTAATTAAATAACCAAACAACCATGGGATATCATTAACATTTAAATTGTGCCAATAACTCCGCATCAGTATATCGAAGGTTTCAAACTTATTGGTCTGACCTACTTTGGAGATTGGCCCAAATTTTATGTGCATTGGCCAATTCAGGCAATCAGCTTACAATTTGTCAGTGTTAGAGTTATAGGAATGTCATTGGATGCAATGACACAGGCCTATTACATGGGTATCATTACATAACCGGTGAAAAGTGGATGTGAAATAGATTTTCGGGAATCACATCAACAACTTTTGAAATCTAGTAAGTACTGTGACTTTATCCGAGTCACATGTATTTTAAGATTATCAAGACACCACTGACAGACGGTGAAAAAATCATCGTCAGGAAACCTAGACTTATAATCTCGAATTATAAGTTTGACATCGCTAACCCGCATCGACACAGAAATCCTTACTTATATTATAAATCGGAAAGTGAGTTTGTTTGTTCCGCTTTCACGACGTAACTACTGAACCGATTGCTTTGAAATTTTGCAGAGGTAAAGTTAGAAGTCTGGATTAAATAATAGGGTACTTTTTATCCCGGAAAAATTTGATATTCTCGAGGGAAAACAAAAGTATTGGTATAGATGGCGCTGTGTGTATTGGTATATGTCACAGAGGCTACTTTTTATACTTTTGTGACGCGAGCGAAGCCGCGGGTAAAAGCTAGTATGACATAAATTGCTGTGTTTTACAAATGAAGCCATGTCATCGAAAGGGATGTCCTTTCACTGCCGTGGCAAACCGCGGTAGGCAACCAAGGCGCTCGTTGTTAGATACTACACGGTGAGGCGGCGGGGGTAGAGAAGTGGGGAATGATAGGCTTTGCTTTGGCGTGTCGTGGCAGCCTGGCGATCAAATTCCTTTTTTTTCATAATATCATCATCAATAAAAAAAATCATCGAATGACTGCTCCCGCCTGGGTGAGGCAGGCCGCAGGAGGGAGTGTCATACTCTTACTGACAAAAAACCACCCCGTTCCTTCTCCTGCGCTTCGAGCTGGAGCCCCAGTAACCCGTTATGTTCACCGCGACACGATCAAATCCCTTGCCATGCCGTCCAGGCCTTTTGTCGGCTCTTACGACATCCGCGGGAAAAGTAGAGGTAGTCTCTGCTGTAACCACTCGGTCAATCACGCATAAAACTATTGCTACATTGAACTAGTTACATTGTATCATGAGTTCCCAATGTTGGGGTCAAGAGTTGGTTCATTCCTCTGTCTGTAGCCCTGAATAGAGTTATCTCTTGACCCCACTGTCACCTCGTTAGACGAAAGTTTATTATCTTCTATTAATAAACAACATATTTATTGTAATAAATAAGAGAAAATTTAGTTATACTAATGGCCGGTCCCAGTAACTTGCTTTGAATCTAACCTATTTTAATGCTAACTTATCGTGAGATTTAACTAGTGGGTTAATTTTTAAATTGTTTTAGTATGTGGTAAAATAATACATATTGCTTCAGTACTTAGACAGTTTTTTTAAATTGTATGCTTTTTAACGAAACCATGTCTTTTGTAACCATTGGTCGGCTCAGTCAATAATATTTATTGTACCTGTATATACAATAATATTGATTTACAATATTTATTTTATTCTATCACGGGCTACCTATATATCTTGCCTGATTGTATTTAGTTTAGTTAAGCTATCCTGCACATTTCCAAATTATGCTACCAAAAGTCAAAGTCAATGTCAAACTCATTTATTTCAATTAGACCAGAAAGGCACTTGTAAACGTCAACAAAAAAAAAATAAAGTGAAGATACTTGCTCATTCCAAGGTGTAGATTCCTATGAGGAAGAACGAGCAAGAAACTCCATAGGTTACTCTTTTTCAATCAGGTTCACAATACAATTCTCAACAACATCCGATGACGGGTCCCGGGTTTTAGGTAGTCATTAGTCATAAGTACTTTTTCGGGGTTTAAATTAAATAATTAGAAGCTCTGAATGACTTACATCCTAAAAATATACCTGATGGATGATGGATCTAAGTACGCTATAGAAAAAAATGGGTCCCGCCCGTCCAATTAACCATTTTTTATTAAATAAAATTAAATATAGGTCCTTTCTGATTAAAAATGTCAAAGAAATATTGGATAATTTTTCAGAAAACAACAAAAAATTCGCGATAAAAAATTACATCATTAAAAATTACATTTGTCATTTTTTGCCGCAAAAAAAATGACATTCCTTTTTTATTTAAACCCTTTTGTTTTTTTTTGCGATATAGCACCGAGGCTTTTTGCGTGACTTAAACAAAAAAGTATGGTATTGCATCTTCCATTGATTGAATTGCACAGATTAATAATCTGTCAATTTTTTTTTTTCGTTTTACTAGACGAAGGGCTTATACAACAAAAAATATTTTTTTAATTAGAAAAAAATTGTTATTGAGATTTGATACGTTAAGAATGTTGATAAAATATTGAGTTAGGTACGATTGTCTTTGTTTAGGGTCATTCATCTTTACTAGTTGACCTAGATGTCTTGAGTTCGATGCCCGATTTAAGTTAGGTACACATTTATTTATTTATGCAGGGAAATAACAGTAATGCGAAGTAATTAAATAGCTAAAAAATTACATCGGAAGGAAACAATTGAATTCATTTATAACTAACTTATTAAAGACAATCAATCATTATTTAAAAGCCAAGAAATACGAAACAGAACACAATCAAGTGTTCCTTAGTTACTTTTTTTTAATGGGACAAGCGCCACAGCCTTCCAAAACCGCTGCAACTCCTGTAAGCCAGGATCTACAGTAGATACAATCATGAAAACACCGGAACACTGAAGTCCGGCGCGTCCCAGGGACATGAGTAACTGTCTTGGTTCCCGCAACGAAGTGAATCAGAAGATATCATAAGAGGATATTATATTATATACTTAGTTACTGCCATTAATTAAAAAAGAAATTGGGTAAGAATCTTTCTTAATTATTCATTTTCGTGATAATAACATAACGCCACGCCTTTTATTCCCGAAGGATTACGCAAACAATGTAACACCCCCTTTTCACTATTTATGTTATGAGTCCCATGTAATAGGGGGTAAGCCTATTGCCATATACTGGGCACCACAGATATATTAATATTTCTGTGCTGGGCACAAGTCCGGACTCCGTGCTACTACTAAGATTTAAAACAAAAACCCAGTAATACGTGATCTGACCCAGGAATCGAACCCGAGACCCCTTGCCCGGCAGACCACTCGACCAACTAAATTAAAAATCATGTCATCTTCAATGCAAAAGTGTCATCCAATTAACTGATTTCGAAAATAAACAATTAATTATTATTGTAAAAAATATTATATATTGTATAAGTACACTTGAACGTCTCAACAATGTCTACGTTTAATTATATTCAAACTAGCTTTTACCCGCAGTTTCGCTCGCGTAAGTAAGCGTACAAAAGAATAAAAAGTAGTCTATGTGACATATACCAATACACACAGCGCCATCTATACCAATACTTTTGTTTTTCCTCGGGAATATCAATTTTTCCGGGTTAAAAAGTACCCTATTATTTAATCCGGACTTCCAACTTTACGTCTACAAAAATTCAAAGCAATCGGTTGAGTAGTTACGGCGTGAAGGTGGAACAAACAAACAAACAAACTCACTTTCCCATTTATAATAGTAAGGATTGTAAAAAATATTAAGTACACTTGAACGTCCCAACAATACCTACGTTTAATTATATTCAAATAAGTATACTAAGCCACTACTTTTTTGTACCTATTGACCAGTGTTCTTATGAATAAAAATTTTATTTTTTTTATTTTTTTCTTTTATAAATAAAAAATGGTTTGGGCATGTAGAAAAGATGGATGACAGTAGAGTAATGAAAGAAGTATACAGAGCGGATATGAATGGGGCCATCGGAAGAGGGCGCCGTAGACGGACATATACTGTCCATATTGGCGATGTATTAAAGAAGGGCCAAATTAAAAGTACCCTTAACCGACGAGCATGCATGAAAAGATTGATGACTGTTGATGAAGCGAAAGAGGTATGTAGGAATCGTAGCTATTGGTGTTCCATAGTCACTGCCTACTTCCATGGGAGACAGGCGTGAAGTTATATATAAAAAAAAATCTGAATAAGCTTGTAACAAAAAGACAAACAGATGAAACGTATTTTGAAGTTAGTCAAGAATATTTTCTGTTTTCTTCTGTCTACTTACCTCGCGCACCAAAATTGTGGAATGATCTTTCGTCGACGGTATTTCCGAATCGATACGACCTTCAAAACTTCAAGAAAAGAGCGTATTCCTTTTTAAAAGGCCGGCAACGACGACTCCTCTGGTGTTGCGGGTGTCCATAAGCGGCGCTAATCGCGTACCATCAGGTGATCCGTATGCTCGTTTGCCTCCTATTCCATAAAAAAGTCCAGTGACATGGCGGACCGCCATCGAGCTCACTATCATCTTCCGGATTGAAAGTTATAGAATAGAATAGCTGAAATCCCTTGCTCAGCAGTAACATTCGCAACCAATTATCGAATCAATATTAGGTGTTGTTTTATAGCCGCGTCATTTTCTAGGAGGTAACTCGGCTATCGATTCTGAATCCGAATCAATAAAAAAATAAGGTAAATATTTTTCATTTTTTTGTAAATTACGGAAATCCGTAAGTGTGAACTGTACGCCGCCGTCTTGTAACTAGCTTTATAACGCGGCTGAACACACACACACTCAAACACGTAATTGATATTATTCCTAATTCCATAAAACTCCAATTAGAAACATTGCTGTCGCTTATTCAGAAATACTATCGAACTTAAACGATTTATTATAGCCGTATTTTTAACTATTTGGCCGAAAATTTCTCTTACATTGAACCTTTATGACTTCTGTGACATGCCCCCGAGAAATGACACGGCTTCAAAACTACACCTTGTATAAGAGAATATATACCTACAACTGGCTGACCCTTCAAACTTCTTATTGCCTAAAATTATTTCCTCTCTAGAGTTCCACGAATATGAGTCAAATCAAGACCAAAATGAGTCAAATCGGTTCAGCCGTTCTCAAGTTTTATTAAACCTCTTCGCTTGAATTCTTCAAATGACTTTCCCGCTAAAATGCAAGATGATGATCGACATTTGACATGGACCCTTGTCAATTAGCCTTTTTCCTGGGAAGATTAAAAAAAATCCGCTAGGGGCAGCACCGGTGGGGGGGTACATATGTTTTGAATTCTCTATTGACAACAACGTCAAACGTGTAGAATTAAAATGGAATTAACTGAAGATGATGTACCTTTGACGTACGTTTGACGTTGTTGTCAATAGAGAATTCAAAACATATGTACCCCCCACCGGTGCTGCCCCTAGCGGATTTTTTTTTAATCTTCCCAGGAAAAAGGCTAATAATATTGTTTTTGCATTTTTTTTTACATTAATTAATCACACTAACATTGAAGTCTTTATTGACTGAGGAGTCATAAACACACAACCAATGGAGCAAGGGGTCTTGGGTTAAACTCCCATTTTTAAAACATAATTCACTGATGGTAAACTATATGCAGGTCACCCATGGACACCTGGAACACCTGAGAAGCGTTACATACAATTACAAGTGCGTTACCACTAGCTTTTTGGGGATTACGAATTTAAGGATTATTGGGCATTCAGCGATTGGGGAGATTGGGTAAGAGGAGGGTGGAGGCGTAATTGGACCTCTGGTAACCGCACTCACACGACGAAACACCACACAAGCGTTGTTTCACGTCGGTTTTCTGTGAGGCTGTGTGTGTGTGTGTTTGTGTGGTTACATTTACTCAACGATACACAACGCAAGCGTTGTTTCACGTCGGTTTTCTGTGAGGCCGTGTGTGTGTGGATACACTTAGTCAACGATACACAACGCAAGCGTTGTTTCACGTCGGTTTTCTGTGAGGCCGTGTGTGTGTGGATACACTTAGTCAACGATACACAACGCAAGCGTTGTTTCACGTCAGTTTTCTGTGAGGCCGTGTGTGTGTGGATACACTTAGTCAACGATACACAACGCAAGCGTTGTTTCACGTCGGTTTTCTGCATGCTTTGCTAGAATACGCCATACTCCGGCCGCCCCGGTATGGTCATATTGAGACACGGGATTATAGTAACTGAGCGATATGTAGTTGATAATTAATAAAATGTTAATATGAAAACATAATGATATTGGTTTACCAATAAGCACATACATAAAATATGTAGATAGATGCTGTTTTGTAACTTTTAGTTGGCCTTGTTGGTGAGATAACCACACAGGAGATTGGCAGAAGTCTCATAAATATCTCTGACTAGCTACTGCCACGCGGTTTCACGCGCTCTGCTCAGCTCCTGTTGGTCGTAGCGTGATGTTTTATGGCCTATAGTCATCCTCGATAAATACGCTATCCAACACAAAAATAATTATTTAAAACAGACTTGTAGTTACGTTAAGTTAATCGTTAATTGATTTTATGACCAACTTAATTTTAACATTTTTCCAAGAAATTTTTTAAGAAATAAGTATGCTATTTGACGCTAAAAAACATGACGTCATGCTGTCGTTTTCGACAGTTTGAAAAAAGTAATGAATTTGACTAGTTCGTGATTAAACTGAAAATCTATCATAGATTAATTTCTCACTCATTTCGAACTAAAATAAAAAGTAGGTATTAAGTTAAACTGATCCTTCTGTTTCTTAACTGCATAGTAAAAACAAATGGTATTGATTGTACCTCTCACAAGCCATTACATTAAAACATCGTAAGTAAGACTTAACTTTGTCATAAGCAGTGTAAGTAGTTTTAAACTTTAATTAACAATAATAATGTTGAATAGCTTATTGTTCAATTTCATTTCTGTTGCGTATTTTGCGCGTAAAAAGTGAGAATGTTTGGATTGTCCAAAAATAAGTGTGGGAGAGCCATGGTCGGCACGAATGGGCCGGCTCGACCGGAGTGATACCACGGCCTCACAGGAAACCGACGTGAAGCAACGCTTGCGTTGTGTTTCGTCGTGTGAGTGAGGTTACCAGAGGCCGAATTACCCTCCCCTTCCCCAATCTCCCCAATCCCTGAATCTCCAACGATTCTCAAACTCCTATCCCCAAAAGGCCGGTAACGCACTTGTAACGCCTCTGGTGTTCCAGGTGTCCATGGGCGACGCCGATTGCTTACAATCAGGTGATCCGTCTGCTCGTTTACCGGCTAATGCCATAAAATAAAATCAGTTTTAAAAGTACCTATAATAATTTGACATTGCAAAAAAATGAATTCATTTATCATTTGTTTTTATTTACAAACTGCCTCGTTGGCCGCGTGGTCGCAAGTGCGACCGCCGGGTCCGATCCCGGTACGGGCAGAGTATTATTGTTTTTTTTTTAAATGCTCCGTTGTAGCATTGAGTGTTGTGCCCGGTATATGGCAATAGGCTCACCCCCTATTACATGGGACTCATAACATAAATAGTGACAAGTCAGGTACATACACATAAAAATAATTGCTTACATACAGCAGATACTTTTTTTAAACGTTGCCCCACATTAGGATTTCCTCCTGTATCGTGTGTGCGTTTACAAACATACAAGTTCACATACACATCACACACAGACCCGGAACAACAATTTGTAGATCACACAAAGTGTTGTTCCGTGCGGGAATCGAATCCGCGACACGTTGCACGGCAGCCGGTTGCCCAGCCACCGCTCCAACCTTGCACCAATAGTGGTTTGGTTTTAAGTATTTAATGTTGCATTTCCTGCTATTTTTTGCTACACAGAATGTTAAACCGCAATGATTTGAATCAGATAATAATGTAATGTATGATTTATCATCCGGAACTGTTCATAAATGGATTATAAAAAAGATCTCCTCGTTTGGTTTGGTTTCCTGGTACCTTAATTTTGTTTTTAATGCTAGGGTATGTAATTATGTAGGTTTTGCGGTTCAAACCTGAGTTGGGTAAAGAGTTATATTAGGATTATTCAACAAAAAGTTATTGTGTGGGAATCTTGCAAATAATAATAATCATTTATTTCAGACCATGTCCATATTCTTGTTAGTAACATTGAACTTAAAAACTAATGTTAGTACACATTATATATTATGATTTAATAGGTCAATATACAAGAATATACAATATACAAAAATAGATACAGACAGGACAACACAAAATCATGTCATTATGTCATGTCAAATGACTGGTACTCTAATACAGTGTTTAATTGGGTAGTTTCCCCTGTCAAAATAAATAAATAAAACAAATAAAATAAAATCTTTATTCATTATAAGAAATTGGTCATAGTACAGATAAAAATCTTAATTTTAAATCAGATACCTCACTAGGTTTGAATGCCTGTACTAGGAAAAATATCCTGTATCACAGGCGAAAGGAGCACACACAATGTTACTAATTCTAGGACAAGTTATTTATATAAACAAATTCCGTAACATAAGTAATAGATCAAAAGTAAAGTAAAGTTGATTATTTAATATACATACATACATACATACACACTAAACAACATACGACTAAATATTAATATTATCGTATAAGTACATTTATTAAACAAGTAATTATATTAGCTTAAATACAAAACATAGAAAAATAATCTATTTAGGTTAGGCTCTTCAATAAAAACAAAATATTAAAAAATAATCACACTTTCATTCATTATTTTGATACTTAACTTAATTTGATATTTGTTTATGCAAGAGTATGCTAATTAACGCAATGACGTCACAAGCTTGTATATCTCATATGAAATCCGTGAAAAAGTATCGTTTTTGACATTTCGATAAAAGTAAATATTGAATTGTCGTGGTGGCCCGGAGGCTTCTCATGAGGGCGCGGGTTCGAAACCTACTTACGGCAAGTACCAATGTCACTTTTTCCGAGTTATATGTACTATCTAAGATTATCTAGACACCACTGACAAACGGTGAAGGAAAACATCGTGAGGAAACCTGGGCTTATAATTTCTAATTATAAGTTTGAAATCGCACACCCGCCTTGAGCGAGCGTGGTGATTAATGCTCAAACCTTCTTCGTGTGAGAAGACGCTTTGCTCAGCAGTGGGCACTTATAGGCTGTTGAGGATGATAAGATATTGAATTTAAGTAGTTTTCCACTATCTTTGCTTAAATTTTGAGTTCGATTCCCGGGTTATAAAGATTTTTCATTGTTTACTTTCTAACTAACGTCACTGTGTTCATAAGCCTGATTGATAAGAAAAAAGAATCAACTTGCAAGTCAAAGAAAAGAATCTTAGTTTCATCCACTTTCGATATTCTTAGTGATACTTAACTCGTATTTTAGAAAAAAATAAACAAAATTATTTTTACCCGGCCCGAGAATCGAACCTAAGACCATTTGCTCAGCTACCTCGCTTTTATCTACTCGACCAACAAAGCCATAATACACCATGCAATCTAAATATTTGGGCCGTAGCCAGTAAGAACCACATTGCCAAAATGGGGTGAATCAATAACTAGTTTACTGTAGTGTTCTGTCGGTACCCTTACTGGATAGACTTGTGATATATCCTTGTTTTAATATCTAGATATTTTTGAGGAAATGTTAGGTAATTAAGCTTCTAGAATTATATTTGTATTTTATGGTATAAGCCGGTAAACGAGCAGACGGATCACCTGATGGTAAGCAATCGGCGTCGCCCATGAACACCTGAAATACCAGGGCCGTTACAAGCGCGTTAACGGCCTTTTGCGGATTAGGAGTTTGAGGATTGGGGAGATTGGGGAAGAGGAAGGGGGGGGGGGGGGTTCGGCCTCCGCTAATCTCACTCACACGACGAACCACAACGCAAGCGTTGCCTCACGTCGGTTTTCTGCTCGGCCGTGGTATCACTCCAGTCGAGCCGGCCCATTCGTGTCGAAACATGGCTCTTCCAAACTTGACTTGAGGTTTGCCTATAGCTTCGTTTGTCCATAACAAATCCGTTTTTCAAATCATAATATTCAAGATTTTCGAGTTAGTTTGACGAGTTAGTTAAAAACCTCAAATCTCCCATAGACGGCAAATACTAACTTTGTAGGAACAGTCGTTTTTACTATTATGCATACGATACATTACGTAATTCGGCACGCCCCAGTTGCGATTCCATTTATCAATATTTCAAATACAAGTCATCAAAACTGATTCAGCCGTTTGTGTGCAAGGATAAAAGATACGTGTTGACGTTCAAAAGTGCCTTCCTGGTCTAATTGAAATTAATAATTTTGACTTTCACTTTTATCATCCTCACTCTTATTTTCAGAGACTGCATGGCGCATGCAAACCATTTTCGACTTAACTAAAAGTAGTAAAAATAAATATAAAATTTTTTTATTTGTTCGACACAAATCAACTTCATTTCATATTTTTACTGTCCATACTCCTAGTTTCTTTTGATCCGTACAGTCCAACAATATCCAGTTACATCCCTATTTAAAAAAATTCAGGGATCGCATCGGTATGAACAGCGACAACCACTTATTACCATCAGATAATCCGTCCACTAATATCTCTTTTCTTGTCTGTTAAAACACCGGCTCCCGGTATACACACATTATACCCGCAACTGTCAACAAACAAGAGAATAAAACACATTTTAAATCTCAATTTTTCATCTTTTCAGAAACCGCAACCACCATGTCTTCAGAGAAGATTCTCCATGAGGATAATGGGTCTTCCTCAGGGTCCTTGAGGTCTGACGACAGTGACAGCAATCCGGACAGTGCCTCAGACTCCCTGAACAGCCTTTACAAAACCAATGATAATACTTGTGCCGAAAACTGCATTGAAGAAACCAAATGCGAGGTGAACAAGAAAAGGGGAACGTGTTGCAGTAAGTTTGTTTCTTATTTTGGATTTTTTTATGGAATAGGAGGCAAACGAGCAGACTGATCACCTGATGGTAAGCGATCAATGCCGCCCATGGACACCTGCAACATCAGAAGAGTCACAGGTATTTGCCGGCCTTTTAAAAAAGAATACGCTCTTTTCTTGAAGGTTTGAAGGTCGTATCGGTTCGGAAATACCGCTGACGACAGATCATTATCCACAGTTTTTCTGTGTGAGGCAGAAAGCTACGAGAGAACCGCACAGTTTTGGCCTGCCAACCATCTGTCGTGAGGGTTGATGGCGAAAAGACGCCGCAGGTATCAGATCAAACATTTCCTCAGAGCACTCCCCGTGGTATAAGTAACTTAATTTTAGTTGTTGTTAAGTTGGTTTTTGATTGGCTTAATTGTGTTCGTAAGATACACAAAACACCGCTAATTAGTTCGCAGCGCTACACATCGACACTACTATCATTTACACAATATACATGTGTAGGTAATTTCATATTAATAGATATGTATAGAAATATTCGTCTATCACACACATCTTGGTATTTAAATATCATTTTTGTGTCGGTATACGTAATAATTTAGTAAATAAGTTTGAATAAAAACGAGGGTAAAGATAAAATAACTTATAACAAACTTTGAACATTGCAGTGGAACGTGTTTTAGGTGGGTCCCATCCCCGAGTTAGGCACACTGTAATAGTAACCCATCACAATCCTTTTCTGGACTATGGGACTTCTCTACATTTACCATAATCTCCACCTTTGGCATGTGGGTTGCAGATCGTAATTAGAACATTCAGTTTTATCAAACAAATATGTTGCCAGGTCTCTGTCAAATGTGTAGTATCTTAATCAGGACACCCGCAAATCTATGTTTATTTTCCTCAAGTTACCGTTCTAAAGTTACCTTTAGTAGGTATCCCGAAAATGGGAATTTGACGGCGGTGGTTACTCCCCGTATTTTATTTATTTATTTAGTCTTTAATGTACACAATTTTATTATGACACATAAGGCGAACTTAATGCCATATGGCATTCCCTACCAGTCAACCTTAGGGTTTAAGTAGAAAATCTGCGAAAAATATATTCAGAGGTCTAACGATAATATATTCTGGGTCTATTTAACGAGGTCTCGTATTTCCATTCGAGACCTCGTTAAATCATCCCGGACATCACATGAACATCTAAATCAGTCGTTGCGGTTAACGAGAAGGCGGTAAAGAAACCTGACAGCGGCATAAATCCATTCAAGTACAATAATATTAGCGGTTTACCAAAACGTATAATGCCAAAATGTAATTCTAATTTCTTGGGTCAATAACCACATTAATAAAGCCTTCAACATTCGATTTTAGTAGTAGCCTTTCGAAATTTAAAGCACCTGCATTTGTAAGGTTCAAATGCAGATTGAATTTTCGAAATTAATCGCCTTGTCTGCCGTGGTCATGATAAATGTTCACATGGCGGACGACCTAACGGGTTACCGGGGCTCCAGCTCAAAGCAAGAGTAGGAGCGGGGTGGTGTTAGTCAGTAACAGTCTGACACTTCCTCTCGCCCCACCGAAGGCGGGAGAAGTCAGTGATTGATTTGCCCCCTCAGAAAAAGCTCGTAACAAACATTAAACTGTCAAACACCGCGAGGACACCGGTGACCGCAACCTATTGTTCTTTAATTGTGTCTATAATGACGGTACTCAAAGTATCATCATCAACAGCCTATAAATGCCTTTTCTCTAACGGAGAAGGTTTGAGCATTAATCACCACACTTGCTCAATGTGGTTTGGTGATTTCAAACTTATAATTGGAAATTATACGCTCAGGTTTCCTCACGATATTTTCCTTCACCGTTTGTCAGTGGTGTTTTGATAATCTTAGAAAGTACGTATAACTGGGAAAAAGTCACATAGGTACTTGCCGTTGGTAGGTTTCGAACCCGAACTCTCATGCATGAGAAGCGAGCGTCTTAAACCTCCGGGCCACCACCATATATTCACTCCATGGTAGTAAGAGACCACTGGTCAAGTCAAATCGGCAACGGGAAACCCAGTGTCAGACTGCGCCAGACAATCCACAAACAGGGAGAGATGGCGGGAGATCGTGAGGAAAGCTGTATCGGCCGCCAACACAAATACGGCCGCCTCAACGTGACCACGACCGCTCTGCCAAGAGCGAAATGACAGAGAAGAGTAGAGATCAACGACAAACCGCCACCGACTCCGATCTCTCTTGGCCTCTTCTCTTTGGTTTGCATGTTCACAGTCATGTAAACAGCAGCTTACCTATGCAGATTGAATTAATTAACATTACGGATTGGTGCATTCAATTATTTACTAGGATATACAAAGTATGAAATAAATCATAGTATTTTCAATTTAATTTAGAGGAAAGGTCAGCAATTACCTAAACAGTTTAACATGAATCAGGTTTAAAATTGATGATGTTTTTTCCTATTGTGGCATAACTGGAATGCGGGTGTAAATGCAAGGAAAAATTAATCAAGATCCACCAGGATATTACATACATAATTATATAACTGTATGCTATAAATAAACTTATCTTTTAATTGTGGGAGAACCAGGCTTCGGCACGAATGGGCCGGCTCGACCGGAGTGATACCACGACCTCACAGAAAACCGACGTGAAACAACCACAGCGTTGTGTTTCGTTGAGTGAGTGAGGTTATCGGATGCCCAATCCCTGAATCCCTAACAATCCTCAAATTCCTAATCCCTAAAAGGCCGGTAACGCACTTGTAACGCCTCTGGTGTTTCAGGTGTCGATGGGCAGCGCCGATTGCTTACCATCAGGTGATCCTTATGCTCGTACCGTATGCTCGGTAATCCCATAAAAAACAAAGGGTATGAAAATTAAAAATCTAATTAGTCCGTAAGTTAGGTAGTGAAAAAATATTAGACACGTATTTTTTTATTTTGTCGTTAATAAAACAATACTTAGATAAAACGAATCATTTTAGGAGTGGGGGCTAAAACGTCATTTCTACGTCTAAAATGTACATAGAAGTGACGTCACGCGACATTTCAAATCGACATATCGTCGAAAGTATACGTTTCTGCAAGAAAAGAAAAAATACGTGTTTAATGATTTTAAATAATCTACCAGACGGACATTAAAATAAAATTAGGCATCTACCCTATTGCTCGTTTATTAGATAGATGAAAGTGACTCAAGCTCCTTTCATATCTTGAAGATGACGTCAGATGACTTCTATGTCACCAAACGTCATGAATGACGTCAAAAAATCATTTAAAGATATTGAGGTCAGGATGCTAAGTATTAATCTTTAATTGATGGACCGTTAAGGAAAACCACCGTCGCCGAGGTTTGTAATTGGATGGGTGAATTAACATACAATAGAGGATGAGATCGTCAGCTGTTTTGAAATAGATGACCTGGATTTTTTTTGGTCTGACCTTGAACTTTGCAAATGTAATGGATGATTATAAAAGAACAACACATAACATAACATAACATCACGCCTTTTATCCCCGAAGGGGTAGGTAGAGGTGAACATTATGCTACTGTACAATACAATGTAACACCTACCTTTCACTATGTATGTTATAAGTCCCATGTAATACCCCTATTATGATTTATTATGTGAGCCTATTGCCATATACCGGGCACAATTCCAGACTTCGTGCTACTACTGTGAATTTTTTGAAAAACCCAGTTTAACTTGCCCGACCCGGGAATCGAACTCGAGACCCTTTGCCCGTCAGTCGCACTTGCGACCACTCGGCAAATGAGGCAGTCAATATTTATAACCTTTCAAAATAAGAATATCCTCTAGACTCACCTCTATCTACCACTTTTTTAAAATTAGACACAATACCTTGTCTATTCTACTAAACATAGTATGAACTAATTTTCAACTATGTATACCATAAACATCACAGGTCGGTTCATTTAGTATTCATATTGAGATGTCTCACTATACATAAGGTTCCTGACCTCGCTGGAGTACATTATGTAAATCATAATTATATATACGATGTAAACATAGCTGTTATATACTTTAATTTTGTTGTTAAACATTGTATTATAACTTTCGTGAGACATACTACTAATGGGCTCTCTCTCTCTCTCTACTCTACTCTACTCAGTGCGACAGTCGCCTCGTCGCGGGTCGCGAAATGCTGCTCATGAATATGAGCCTCTAGTATGGCTTGAAACTAGTCGAGTTCCTCGTCAAATAATTACGCGAGTAAGCTAAAAACATAATAATATATTTAATTAAGTAAAAACGCGGGTTACTCACGTGAATATACTGAGAAAAGCTCTACTAGTTTCGAACCACAGAGGGATCCTTACTCATGAGCAGCGTGCGCGGTCGCGGCGACGTCGCGACCGCGACTCACGAGCTCACTTTTCTCAGTATATTCACGTGAGTAACCCGCGTTTTTACTTAATTTAGTATGTCTCACGATAGTTATTATAAAAACATAATAATATATTGGTTAAATACTGTTTTTTTATTCAACTACCGGTAGCAACAAAGCTACGGTCGGCCTGTTAATAGGGGGACCAGTACCGCCTTTACCACAACGGCATTCAGGGCCCATAAGTAGTGCCCGGGGTAGGTCGTGGTATCCCAGACGTTTACGATGCCCGCCTCTCATGCATGAGGTCGCAGGCTCGGAACCCCAAAACAGCAAGTATCAGCAGATTGTTGGGGATTCAGGGACTGGGCCTCTGGTAACTAACTTCACTCACACGACGAAACACAAGTGCAACGGTTTTCTGCCGTGGTATCACTCCAGTCGAGACAACCCATTTGTGCTGAAACATGGCTCTCCCACACGTGGCTACCGGGGTAGTTCAATGAAACCCCACACTCCCCAAATTTTTTCCACAAAAGCTAAGCGTCTTTTGAAGTTTCTCCCCATATGAAAAGAAAATAAGGTATCACATGGCTTTGTTGGCTATGTACCCACGAATCTGTTTGATTGTGTCATCATTTTCGAAGAGCAGTCCTCCGTGAACTGTGTTGGTGCGGTGGCTGGGCAACCGGCTGCCGTGCAACGTGTCGCGGGTTCGATTCCCGCACGGAACAACACTTTGTGTGATCCACAAATTGTTGTTTCTGGTCTGGGTGTCATGTGTATGTGAACTTGTATGTTTGTAAACGCACCCACGACACAGTAGATAATCCTAGTGAGGGGCAAAGTTTAAAAAAAAAATTGGGAATCTCATATCCTCAATTGACCCTTATTGGAGGGAGTAAAGGCAACAAATGACTTTTCCCGTCCTGGGCGAGAGGGAGTGTCCGACTCTTACTGACTAAAAACCACCCCGTTCCTTCTCCTGCACGTCGAGCCGGAGCCCCGGTTACCCGTTAGGTTCTCCGCGACTCCGAATCGGCATCGGCCCTAATGAGCCCCATCTGTGGTGGTCTGATGGCTCTTTGAGGCGCGCGCGGAACGCGACGCGCCGTACGCTCGGGTCTGTTTCTGGTCGGACGGGGAGCCACCCATGCTCGCCGTCCGCAGGCCCGCGCTTACGGTGGCCGGAGATCGTCCCGCGATCCCCGACGCCCGGTGTGTCCTTCGCGATGGCTGGGTTGCGAGGAGGCAGCGCTTCGCTGCCTCACGCGTCCCGCCTCCTCCTTAGCTAGCATGACTGCTTCGCAAAAGGAGGAGACGGCATCCCAGTCCCCCTCGCTCCGCATCATGGCCTGCACTAGGCCCGGACGCGAGAGGTTGCCATCGCCGATCACTTCCCTGAGGGCACGGCGGTGCTCAGCCCACGCAGGGCATTCCGCAACGGTGTGTTCCACCGTGTCCTCAGGGCGGTCCTCGCAGTGATGGCACCCGGGCGTTTCCTCCCGCCCCATCAGACACAGGTACCTCCCGAAACTTCCATGTCCGGTGAGGACCTGCGTCAGGCGGTAGGTGAGGACGCCGTAGGACGCCTTTTATCACCGAAGGGGTAGGCAGAGGTGCACATTATGCCACTACAATGTAACACCCACTTATCACTATTTATGTTATTAGTCCCATGTAATAGGGGGTGAGCCTATTGCCATATACCGGGCACAATTCCAGACTCTGTGATACTACTGAGATTTTTTTTTAAACTCAGTAATACGTCAACAAATACAAAATAAATAATAGTCTATCAATCAGTCCATCAGTGAAGCTAGGTGAAGCTAGGTGCTCATTCCAAAATGTAGATTCGAATGGAGAAGGACGAGCAAGAAACTCCATTCGTTACTCTTTTTTAAAAGTATGTAGTAGGTACAGGATTATCTATTTAAATTAGCAACCAAAATCCACTAAGGTAGGTATCTAATATCTTCTGCACTGTATGTTAGTTCAATAAAAAATCTCTTGCACTGTACTTCTATGTGTGTCCTTGAATCGTGATCGACATTATATACACAGGAATTTAAACTTTACACTGTATTGTTGCCAATTGATCCATCTGTTTGGCAGTCCCGTTACTATTTATGGGTGTGGTTATGTCCAGAATTTACTTGGAAATGTTGAAATTCTACACCGACCGAGTCATAGTCAAAGTCTACTCAAGTCAAACCACAGAATAATAATGGTAATGAATACTACTCAAAACAATATAAGGGCCACCCTGTTTTTAGGCTTTTATCAAAAAGCATTAATGTGTTTCTGGTTTTTAACAACAGACGTTGGACTAGGTATTAGGGCATTGTTTAGACTTACTGAATCTCAAAAGTTAGTAATGCTTTATTTTAGTAACTACTTATCAGCTCTTGAGTTGCTCTAAGACAAATATAAGAAATTTACGATGGTGAACTTTATATTGTTTTGAGTAGTTTATATTTATTTGCCAGAAACACGGTAAATACAGAGATGTTGTATAAATATTTTTAAAATAGACCAACATATTTCGCCGTCATTGCGGCATGCAAATTACACTGCAGAATAATTCTGACAAGACTTATGTAACTGAATATTGTATTGTGAACCTGATTGAAAAAGAGTAACCTATGGAGTTTCTTACTCGTTCTTCTCCATAGGAATCTACAACTTGGAATGAGCAAATAGCTTCACTATTGAGTTTTTTTATTGACGTTCAAAATTGTCTTTCTGGTCTAATTGAAATAAATGATTTTGACTTTTTGACTATTGACAAATAAGTAGGTTTTTTTTGTATGGCATAAGCCGGTAAACTAGCAGACGGATCACCTGATGGTAAGCAATCGGCGTCGCCCATGGACACCTGGAACATCAGAGGCATTACAAGTGCGTTACCGGCCCTTTGGGGATTAGGAGTTTGAGGGTCGTTAGGGATTCAGGAATTGGGGAGATTGGGGAAGGGGAGGGTAATTGGGCCTCCGGTAACCTCACTCTTGTAAGATCAAACCAGAGGGGTCGCTAGTTCAATTCTAAATCATTATCCTATTAAGTATAATATCGGATTTGGCAGTCGAATGATTTATTGATTTAGTTACAGCTTTTTAAATTAAGTAAATAAAATATAAATATGGTATAAAGTTTTCGAGTAACCTAACGCTTGACTGTGTTATGTCGTTAGCCTCGCTACAGCTCATAATTATGAGCCCCAATCCGACTTGAAACTAGTCGAGCGTACCCGAAAAGTTTACAGAAGTAAGAAAGGGAGAACCATTGTAAATTAGACCTGGTTAGTGACATTAAAACTACCTACATACAATCAAAGTGTCGCGGAGAACCTAACGGGTTACCGGGGCTCCGGCTCGATGTGCAGGAGAAGGAATGGGGTAGTTTTTAGTCAGTAAGAGTCTGACACTCCCTCCCGCCTCACCCAGGCGGGAGAAGTCGTTTGATGATTCCCACCCCCCCCCCCCCTAAAAAAAATACAATCATAGTGTTACTTACACTATTCATGTCTCATATAATCGTTTTATTTTTCCAGGTCCCGTGGTCCAGTGCGTGTGGGGAGTCCTGCTGATACTACTCTCGATAGGCAGCTTTATATTCACGCCTCTAGACTTCATGTTACTAGAGAAACTGAACATGAGGCCTGGTAAGTAGATTTATCCTTATCTTTACCTTACTACTAATAAATTGGAAAGTGAGTTTGTTTGTTTGTTCCTTCCGATTTCACGCCGTAACTACTAAACCGATTTCTTTGAATTTTTGCAGACGTAAAGTTAGAAGTCTGGATTAAATAATAGGGTACTTTTTATCCCGGAAAAATTTGATATTCCCGAGGGAAAACAAAAGTATTGGTATAGATGGCGCTGTATGTATTGATATATGTCACATAAGCTACTTTTATCCTTTTGTGACGCGAGCGAAGCCGCGGGTAAAAGCTAATTAAAAATATTTTTTATATTATAACTTTCGTGAGACATACTAACTAAATTAATTATTATGGTTTCGGCTTATTCACGTAATTTTTTGACGAGGAACTCGACTAGTTTCAAGCCAAGCATAGAGGCTCATATTTATGAGCATCATTCCGCGACCCGTGATGATGGCGACTACAGACTCGTCTTCCAGGCACGTGGTAATGATGCGGAGCGAGGGGGACTGGAATGCCGGCTCCTCCTTTTGCGAAGCAGTCGTGCGAGGAAGCGGGGCGCGTGAGGACTTTCTTTCTCTCTCTCTCTCTTTCTTTCTTTCTTTCTGTCTCTCTCTTTCTTTCTTACTCCCTCTGTTTCTTTCTTTCTTCTTTCTATCTTGCTTAGCTATCGTAGTTGTCACCACTCGCCCGCGAGACAGTCGAATAACTCAGATGTTAGATAATAAGTTGACATTGAGACAGCGGGTCGCGTGTTTGATTATCACCTCGCTATTCAAGTTTAAGGTCATAAGCAGAGTGTTTGCTATGTCTAGGTTAAACAAAGCATTGTGACAAGATGGTTAGCGTTGACAAAAACTAAAACATAAATTAAAGGTAAAGATGCAATGAAAATTAATTTTAATTAATTGCTGAGTGAAGAGGATAGAGTACAAAATTTCCACATAATCCACCACCGCTACTCTTTCCGCGGGTATTGTATACCCGACTAAGGGTACACACATTTAACAGAGGCCGGGCAGCAATACTCTCTGATAAACCATGCTAGAGGCTCATATTCATGAGCAGCATTCCGCGACCAGGGACGCGACGACTGTCGTGCTGCTCCTCTGATAGTCGACTTCCTCGTCAAACAGTTACATGGCATTATGGCATAAGCCGGTAAACGAGCAGACGGATCACCTGATGGTAAGCAATCGGCGTCGCCCATTTACACCTGGAACACCAGAGGCGTTACAAGTGCGTTACCGGCTATTTGGGGATTATGTTTGAGGATCGTTATGGATTCAGGAATTGGGGAGATTGAAAAGGGGAGGGTAATTGGGCCTCCGGTAACCTCACTCACACGACGAAACAAAACGCATGCGTTGCTTCACGTCGGTTTTCTGTGAGGCCGTGGTATCACTCCGGTCGAGCCGGCCCATTCGTGCCGAGAATCATGGCTCTCCTACACTTAAAAAGTCGAAAACATAATAATTAATTTAGTATGTCTCACGAAAGTTATAATATAAGACAGTCAAATACCTAATATTGGTTTTTTAAATAAACATTTTAAATAAACATTAGATCATTCAGACATCATTTATTATCAACACGTTGTTAATTGATTATAAACTTTAATCAAATAGAAATATGACACATTTCAATGTTTTATTTACAAGGCTTCCTATATATTATGTAGCCGTAGCTATACTACATAACATCCAATGACACAATGTGAGGTAGGAGGGAATGTCAGACTCTTTTTGAGTAAAAACTACCCCGTTCCCACTTTTGCTTTTCGAGTCGGAGCCCCGGCAACTCGTTAAGTCCTCCGCGGCTCCGTATCGGCATTAGTTCTACGGGATCTGCGGTGGTCTGATTTCTCTATAAGGCGTGCACGGAACTCGATCATCGATGCGGCGTACGCTCGGATCGGCTCGCTTGCTAGGTAATTTCGACCATAAGTCTGCTTTCACGATACCCATGTGAAGAAGACCGATGGTGACACTCAATCAGCAATAATTACATAGAACTTTATGAAAATTGAAAATTCTATGTATTTCATAGAATTTTTTAACCAATTTCAATATGAAGTTCGCAGTTTGACCTGCATTTATAGATGTATGTATGTACAATTGTGTACTTGCCAACTAGTCAAATTCAATACTTTTTTCGAACTGTCAAAAGCGACAGTTTTCTATGATTTTAGTACGAGATTGTGTATTGTGACGTCACGATTTTTTAGCGCCGACCAGCTATTTCTTAAGAAAATGCTGTAAATATACTAAAATTAAGTTAGTCATAAAATCAATTAATGAAAGTGTGATTATTTTTTAATATTGTATTGTATTGAACAGTCGAAATAATTTATTTTTGATTAAGTAAACTACCGAATTATATTGCCAAAACCGATTTTGATGCGATTTTCGGAAAAGGGTTTGGTACATTTAGGAGAAGGTTTTAGTATATAAATTAACCGATCTAAGGTTTTGACTGCCAATAGAAAACTGTTGAAGGTAAATCCTCCGTTAGCGTCGGTTACCGGCGACCCCCATGGCGTTCAATGTGTTAAAAAAGGCCCTCCTTTTTCAGAAAAATCAAAAAAAGCTACTTCAACCCCCTGGTTGAAGTTGATTTTTTAACCTTAATTTTTACTTTCCCTTTTTTCTCCAGGCATGCCTCCCTACGAATGGTGGTCAGATCCACCTGATGAGGTCAAGTTGAGGACCTACGTCTTCAACGTGACGAACCATGAGAGGTTCCTTCAGGGACTTGATCAGAAGCTGAACGTGGAGGAGATTGGACCTATAGTTTATTTGTAAGTATTTTTATAATAACTATCGTAAGACACATTATCCTCACTTACATTATAAATCGGAAAGTGAGTTTGTTTGTTTGTTTGTTCCACTTTAACGCCGTAACTACTAAACCGATTGCTTTGAATTTTTACAGATGTATAGTTAGAAGTCCGGATTAAATAATAGGGTACTTTTTATCCCGGAAAAATTTGATATTCCCGAGGGAAAACAAAATTATTGGTATAGATGGCGCTGTGTGTATTGGTATATGTCACATTGGCTTTTTATCCTTTTGTGACGCGAGCGAAGCCGCGGGTAAAAACTAGTATTAACTAAAAATCGCGGGTCACTTACGTGAATATACTGAGAGAAGCTCTAGCTCGAGTAGAGAGAAAAGCTCGAGCGAGTAGGCTGCGCGACATCGCTATGACCGCACACACTGCTCATGAGGACGAACCCCTCTGTGGTCCGCGGGCCTGCGGACGGCGAGCATGGGTGACTCTCCGTCCGACCAGAAACAGACCCGAGCGTACGGCGCGTCGCGTTCCGCACGCGCCTCAAAGAGCCATCAGACCACCACAGATGGGGCCCAATAGGGCCGATGCCGATTCGGAGTCGCGGAGAACCTACCGGGTAACCGGGGTCCGGCTCGACGTGCAGGAGAAGGAACGGGGTGGTTTTTAGTCAGTAAGAGTCTGATACTACCTCCCGCCTCACCCAGGCGGGAGCAGCCATTCGATGATTTTCCCCCTATAAAAAAAACCCTCTGTGGTTCGAAACTAGTAGAGTTTTTTTCAGTATATTCACGTGAGTAGCCCGCGATTTTTATGTGTAAGTATGTTTAGAATTAAACTGTGGAATCAACTGGTGAACTGGTTAGTTATCAGGTTAAGATATAGTTGAAGTATCATCATTGCGATCACTAATTTGTAGTGGTTTTTGTTGTGAATCTTACATGTTTACATTACCTATACTAAAGTCGAAGTATTTATTTAAATTAATCCTTAAATAGCCACTCTTGAAGCGTCAAAAATTGAATTTGCCGTCCATCGTTTGACTGCACGGTTGGTGCGGTGGCTGGGCAACCGGCTGCCGAGCAACGTGTCGCGGGTTCGATTCCCGCACGGGACAACACTTTATGTGATCCACAAATTGTTGTTTCGGGTCTGGGTGTCATTGTGTATGTGAACTTGTATGTTTGTAAACGCACCCACGACACAGGAGAAAATCCAAGTGTAGGGCAAAGTTTTTTTAAAAAAAAAATCGTCTGCCAGTGAAGCTAGGCACTCATTCCAAAGTGTAATAGGCATGATGACAGGGTATGAAAATTAAAAATGTAATTAGTTCGTCGTTTAGATAATGAAAAAATATTAGACACGTGTTTTTCTTATTTTGTCCTGTAATAAAACAATACTTAGATAAAACGAATCAGGAGTGGGCGGTAGCTACGATATTTTAGAGTATAAATCGTACTCAAAAGTCCTCATGCGATATTTCAAATCAATATAACTTCGAAACTATTCGTATCCGTAAGAAAATAAAAAATACGTGTCCAATGTTTTTAAATAATCTTCCAGACGGACATTAAAATAAAAATGTATCATCTACCCTATTGTAATTCCTAACTTCAATTAATTAAAATAACATGTAGAAGCGCGGAGTCACATTCACATGACACCCAGACCCAAAACAACAATTTGTGGATCATACAAAGATTTGCTCCGTGCGGGGATCGAAACACAACGTGTAGTGGGTGCGTGTCCGTTGTAAGCATTGTCGGTCCTTCGGGGCGCTTTGAGAATGGGGGCTCTGGGCACGGGCCCCCAGTGCCCATAAGTTAAATACGGTACTGAACACATTCACTGCGTTACGGCAAGTATTTGGCCGTATTTGATTCTCAGCCAGTGCGGTAGCTCGTTGTCCTCGTATATCAGGAAACATAGATACGGGCAGCATTTGTGTCGTATCGCACTAGTAGAAAATTTAGATTTAACGCTGCCGCAGTGAATGTGTTAAACTGTCAAACACCGCAAGGACACCGGTGACCGCAACCTATTGTTCTTTAATTGAAATGACGGTACTCAAAGGGTTAAGATGAAACTCTACTTAAAAGTTTTCGTTTTCGGAAATCGTTAAAACCGCTTGCTATTTTCCGAGTAGTTAAACACAATAATGACTATATTTGACACAAAACTGAGTACAATCAAGTCAAAGCATTTATATTCATCAAGCACTTTTGAAATATCAAAGTTAATACGGTAGTTGACAGGTAGTCAAATTCAATACTTTTAATGAAATGTCACAAACGATACGTTTTTATGAATTTTGTATTGGATCGCTACTTATGACGTCATCATATTTCTGCGTCAAATAACATATTTATTTCCTTAAAATTAGCGAGAAAAAATCCAAAAGTAGGTAAATCGATAAATCAATGGATGAGAGTATGATTGTTTTTTAATTATTTATTGCATTAAGTTGGTCATGAAGACCAACTTAATTAGTATCAGTAACAGTCTGACACTCCCTCTCGCCTAACCCAAGGCAAAAAAAGACGAATAGATAATCTCCTTCTTTGCCGGACTTCAGTGTTCCGGTGTTTTCATGGTTGTATCTACTGTCGATCCTGGCTTACAGGAGTTGCAGCGGTTTTGGGAGGTTGTGGCGGGCTTATCCCATTAAAAATAACTCCTACTTTTTTTAACTCGTCGAGTACCGGTTTTATAGACACAATTAAAGAACAATAGGTCGCGGTCACCGGTGACCGCTTGGTGTTTGACAGTTTAAATCGGTTCAGATTACAGCGTAGATTAAAAAATCCAAGATGTCTAAACGATGAGGTCACAATACCTCATAACGGATCACGGATGGTAATGTCTTGTTTAAGGTCAGTGATGCAATGTGACGCACTCGGCCTGTGTGGTTTAATGGTCTAAGGTTCGATGCCCATATGAAGCGAGGCGATACTGTTATACTAACTATAAGTAACTTGACTGTTAACACGGTTGGCGCGGCAACCGGCTGCCGTGCAACGTGTCGCGGGTTCGATTCCCGTACGGAACAACTCTTTGTGTGGTCCACAGATTGTTGTTTCGAGTCTGGGTGTCATGTGTATGTGAACTTGTATGTTTGTAAACGCACCCACGACACAGGGGAATTTCCTAGTGTGACCAACGTTTAGAAAAAAAAACTTGAAAGAAAATAAAATAATTTATTTGCCATTAGGCTTGATGCAACAAATACACAGACATAAATATAAAGAAAATTCTACCCGAGATTTCCTAAGTAACAGTAGCTGTCGGTATGCAGCTTTTTAAATCATTGTATCATCGTGCTAATCAGTTGCCTCCATGTTTTTTGACCAAAATTAATTATAAATTGCTAACCTGACTTCCTGATTTGTTGTGACTATTAATTTATTGACTTTTTAATATATTACAATTTGACTACTGATACATAATGACATCTTAATTTTATGACATCTCTAATTTATTTTCTGACTTTACCTGTTTTAATATATTTGAATTGTTTCCAATAATAATAATAATAATTTCAATATAATTGTTCATTAATGCGACATAAATTAATATTGTTAATACAATTTTATATTTCTACACCGGTAACGGTAGTATGTGTGGAACTCTGTTAATTTTAAGATCTGTGTGCACCATGTACTGAGAAATAAAGGACATTCATTCATTCATTCATTCATTCATTCATTCATTCATTCATTCATTCATTCATTCATTCATTCATTCATTCAAAAAAAAACAATAAAAAGCAACAACAAAAAATAAATAATAATAAAAAAACAATAAGGTGGCGATATCGCTATGACGACAGGGCTCGCCAACTCAGTATGAGCTGGGCACAGTAAGTGCCCAACGCTGATTTTCACTTGACACCCCTGCAGCGACACGCGAAAAATGTTATAAAAGGCAAATACTACAATAATTACCCAATACAAATCATTTTGTAAAAAATAAAAAAGGAAAATTAAAGAAGAGAAGAAAAACTAATGTCGGAATACTCAGTCGCTACTGAATTTTAAGTCGCGCTTAAGTATAGTTTTGTCTCCAGAAATTCTTTGTAAAATGACAGAGATGGCACGATACTTAAGCACGACTTAAAATTGAGTAACGTTTTAGTATAAGACAGTTAAAACATAAAAATACGTAGGTACATACATAATAAATATATATCATGTACCGTCACCAAAGGAAAGTATAATTAATAAACTATATTTAGATACAAACATACTGTGGGTAGGTGTGAGGTCGTGGAGTTACCGTGCAGCCTGACACTTCCTGACAAGAATAAAAAATATTTATCAAAATGATCGCTAAGATCCTGACAAAAATATCACAAAAGTATTTAGACGAAAGAGGTTTATTTACAAACTCCTCGTCTTGTTGAAGAGCTCATAAAGGGCTGATCCGATTCTGATAAAACATAGCTAAAAATCACAACGAGGAACAAGGCTTTCGATTAAAAAACCATACAATCATATCATTTGGTTTCATATGTAGCGACACTAAAGTGTTGACATTTTTATGTGTTTTCAAGTGCGTAGCTGGGCCTGCAACCCTATATCGGACCAGTAGTTTCGGAGATTAGCGCGTTCAAACAAACAAACAAAAAATCAGCTTCAGCTTTATAATATTAGTATAGAAGTATAGATTTCACGCGAACGAAGTCGCGGGTAACAGCTAGTACCTATTGACTAAAAACCACCCCGTTCCTATTCCTGTTTCAAGCCGGAGCCGCGATATATAGCTATATTTTATATCTTACATCTATCTACACATTATAACCCGATTCTATAGTAACATTTAATGACTCCGAACACAAAATACAACTGCGGAAGTAACACAATAGGAATATGAATTGTTCATCTTAATTCTGATGCAATAGATGTTACTTTGTTATAATTTGTTGCTTTATTTACGTAACAAAGGAGGTTAGGTGTTAGATAAGGAATTATTGAGTGTTTTGTGTAAACTTCAACAGTCTATAGGCGCCCACTGTCGCGGAGAACCTAACGGGTAACCCGGGCTCCGGCTCGACGTACAGGAGAATGAACGGGGTGGTTTTTAGGCAGTAAGAGTCTGACACTTCCTCCCGCCTCACCCAGGCGGGAGCAGTCATTAGATGATTTATCCCCCCTTAAAAAAAAATTGGCGCCCACTAGTGAGCAAAGCCTCTTCTCACACGGAGAAGGTTTGAGCTTTCTACGCTTGCTCAATGAGGGTTAGCGATTTCAAACTTATAATTAGATATTATAAGCCCAGGTTTCCTCACGATGTTTTCCTTCACCGTTTGTCAGTGGTGTCTAAATAATCTTAGAAATTACATTTAACTCGGAAAACGTCACATTGGTACTTGCCGTTGGTGTTGGTAGGTTTCGAATCCACAGCCTTATATTTTTATAGTTTTCCCTTTATGTGGCCATTAAACCCTAAGTCTGTCGTGGAGAACCTAACGGGTTACCCGGGCTCCGGCTCGACGTGCAGGAGAAGGAACGGGGTGGTTTTTAGTCAGTAAGAGTCTGACACTGCCTCCCGCCACACCCAGGCGGGAGCAGTCATTCGATGATTTTCCCCCCTTAAAAAAAACTTATTTTTAACTTCTTTACAAAAAAAATTGCAGTGAATGGCTGACCTGACTTAACGCCTTTCTGACAGTCACCCATAGGGAAGTACAGTGCAGATATTTAGCATAATATTTAATAAATATCAAAATTACAAAATTAAGGACATTCTTTTATTATTTATTTAAACTGTCATACACCGCGAGGACACCGGTGACCGCAACCTATTGTTCTTTAATTGTGTCTATAATGACGGTACTCAAAGAGTTAATTACATTTCTTTTTGTTTTAGAGAAAAACTCCTCCACTCGAACGTTCGTTTCAACGAGAACAGCACGATGACGTACACTGCGAAGAGGTTCCCCATATACCTGCCGGACCTCAACAATATAGACCTTAATGCTACCATCATAGTGCCTAATGTCGGTGTTTTGGTAAGTGACCTTCGATTCGTTTACGTTTTAAAAAAACGTTGCCCCACACTAGGATCTTCTCCTATGTCGTGTGTGCGTTTACAAATATATACAAGTTCACATACACATGACACTCAGACCCGAAACAACAATTTGTGGATCACACTAAGAGTTGCTCCGTGCGAGAATCGAATCCGCTACACGTTGCGCGGCAGCCGGTTGTCCAGCCACCGCTCTAACCGGGCGGACATTGTATATTTAATTAACACAATTGAAAAAAAAAATAAACAAAATCAATGGAGACTAAATTTGTCTTTTTCTTATACGTACGTTTCTGTACGTTTACTACGTCACAGAAAAAAAACACACGAAGGAGGAATCGATGTTAAAACTATTTCAGTCGCCTGATCTCAATACCAACGCCATCTGTTATCGTTAAATAGAACTAATCAGCATGACAATTTTCTGTTTTAGACAGTAAAATATTACTGAATTTAGAATTTTACCCGCACGGACGTTGGAAAAGCTCATTATTTGGATTTTAATTAAATAATAAGTTTTTAAAATAAAAACTGTTAAATAAAATAAAATATTAAAAAATAATCACACTTTCATTAGGTAATTGATTTTATGACCAACTTAATTTTAATATTTTTCCAGCAAATGTTTAACAAATAAGTATGCTGTTATTATGCATACCTACACATGCAATAAGCATACTCGTACAAAATTATAGAAAACTGTCCTTTTGCAATATCTCCATAGGGGTGGTAAATTCAAAGACGTGTTGCTGCCAATAAGTCTGATTTATTATTGCCAAATTTCCTTATATTCAATAACCATACAACACTAAAGTACTTAAAACTATTCGCTGATTAAGCGCAACGTACCTTATTGTTTCTCAATCAACCTTGAGTTACAAAGATGTTCTTATGTCCTTACACGTCCCTCGAAAAAGTGGGGCTTCACCCCTTCCCTCAGGGAGAAAAAAAAATGTTGATCGATACTGCAATAAGTTACTTTGTAAAATATATTTTTTTTTTTTATCTTTCCTTTATAACATATAATTCAAATAATTTACTTAATCGTAAAACATCTTAGTTAAGTTCTTATGAATAACATATTCTTTATTATTCTTTATTATTTTTACATTAGGTGAAATGTCTTCTATAACCTCATACGGTCCAATATAAATATTATCTAATTTTGTACCTGTTTGATTTTTTATTAAAATAAGATCACCTTTTTTATAATGGATAGGAGACGAGTTTTTATCGTAAATATTTTTCCTTAAAAGTTTACATTGTAAAAGATTATTCCTTGCATTACAATGAGCTTTTTGTAGCCTATATTTAAGTTCTAAGGGATAGCTATCAAAATTATACAATGGATCAAAACTACTTTGTAAGTTACTTGGCAGATTACATAATTTTCCGAATACTAATTCATATGGAGTGTACTTTGTTGCTGAATGTACTGTGGTATTATACGAAAAACACCAAAAGTGTACCCAGTCAGACCAATCGCCTTTATTATTATTCCATTGTATTCTAAGAAAAGCACCTAAATGCTTATGTGAGTTTTCAAGGGATCCTAAAGTTTCATGGTGATATGGTGTTGAATTTAATTTTTGAATTCCTAATATTTGACAACATTCTTTTAAAACTGACGACATAAACTCACTGCCGTTGTCTGTTAAAATTTCTCGTGGTATACCATATCGTAGGATAAAATTATTTACGAACGTCCTAGATACTGTAACAGTATCCTTATGTTGAATAGGGTACGCTTCAACAAACTTAGACAAATCACACTGAATGGTCAAAATATACTTATTATTATAATTATCTACATCTAGGGGGCCCATTAAATCTAAAGTTATCCTCTCAAAAGCTGAACTAGGCGTAGATGTTACAGTCATTGGTTCCTTAACATTTTTATTAGTATGCTTTTGTAGTTGACAACTTTTACATTTTTTTACATACCTTATTACGTCACTACACATACCTGGCCAGAAATAGTATCTTTTCATATTACTGAGCATACGATTCATACCCGCATGGCCACTGCTGGGTAATAAATGAAAATCATTTAAAATAACTTTCTTTTTGTTATCATCACATATTTTTGTAACACCTTTTATTACAAGAAAACGAGGTAAATTAACTTGCAAGTTCTTTGTTTTACTCAATAAGACTTTAATAAAGTTGTCAGTCTTTTTATTCTTTATAATTATTAATTCTTTTATTTTTAATTGTTCACATAATTCACCTAAATCCCTCGCTAACACCTGTGGGGTCGATAACGATCGGGAGTTTAGATATATCGCAGATTGCGATAGAACAAATATGCAATATTTTTTATTTGAACCGACATTCTCTTTATCATTTAAAATATTATGAAACTTAATTTCATCGCATAAAACGAGCTCGATTACGTCATCAGGTTTCTTAAGAATCTCCACCGCTACAGGTTGATCAGACCTATTTACCGCGGGGCTCTCATAAGTCTGGTCATTGTCATTATTTAGCGCTAAATTTTTCTTTTGTTGTCTAGTTAAGACGTTGACAACATGTTCTTGCATATCTTTAAGATCTTTGCATGTTACAGGAATCCGACTCAATGCGTCTGCAGCCGCATTGCTTCGACCCGGAACATACTCAACCTCAAAGTCATACTCCTCTAAATATAAACGGAATTTTGTTAATCGACTTGATGGATCCTTTAAACTAAATAAATAAATGAGTGGTTTGTGATCAGTATAAATTTTAAATTTTCTACCATATAAATAAGGTCTAAAATGTTTGATTGCCCAAACAATGGCTAGTAATTCCAATTCAATCACAGGATACCTAGTCTCGGCTGGTTTCAAATTTCGACTTGCATAAGCAACTACTTTACCATTTTCATTTGATAGTATTGCTCCTAGACCAATTTTTGAGGCATCGGTTTGCAATTTAAACATGTTATTTTCTGAAAAATTTGGATATTCTAATACTGGTGGATTCATAAGTGCTTTCTTTAAACTCTCAAATGCTGACTGACATTCCGATGTCCAATCAAACTTTACACCTTTTTTACATAAAACATTTAATGGATAAACAATGGAAGCAAAACCTGATATGAAGCGTCTGTAATAATTTGCAAACGCAACAAAACGTTTCACATCTTCAGCACATACAGGTGTTGGAAAATTTCGCAATACTTCAATCTTTGCTGGATCGGGGAAAATTCCACTCGATGTTATTTTATGGCCCAAATAAACAATTTCGTGTCTCAAAAATTCACATTTAATAGGGTTTAATTTAAGATTTACTTCTCGTAGTCTATTCAATACACTTATGAGATTTTTGTTGTGACTTGATAACGAGTTTCCTATCACAATACAGTCATCCAGATAAATAAAACATTTTTTATAGTTAAGGCCCGCCATTGCAATTGTCATGAGCCTTGAAAATACGCTTGGACTGGTTTTGAGTCCCATTGGACAACGTTTCATTTGATACTGTTTTCCTGCTGAAAAAGCAGTGCATTTACGTGAATCCTGGTCCAGAGAAAGCTGATACATTTTATTGACACTAAATGAAGTATATTTTCGAGAATTATCACTAAGAGAAAGTTGGTAATAACTTTGTGAAAGGTCTAATTTTGAAAAATATATACTCCCTGAAAGTGAATCTAAAATTTCAGTTATATTAGGTAATGGAAACTTGTCATCCTGTATTTTATTATTCAACTGTCGGTAATCAACGACAAGCCTCCATTTCTTTTCATTAGATTTATCTGCTTTCTTTGGAACCAACAATATTGGACTCGACCACTCCGATGTTGTTTCCTCAATAATATCGTTTTCCAACATATCTTGAATTTGCTTTTCTACCTCGTGCTTAAGAGCATGGGGAATTCTATACGGTTTCTGATAGATAGGGGCTACATTATCCTTCAATTTAATAGTATGTTCCATTAAATTTGTGACTGATAATTTATCCCCTGGCAAATGAAACACATCTGCATATTTTGCACATATGTTTTCTATGTTAATTTGCTCTTCCTTATTTAGATAACTGACATCGAGCAAATTAAATAGTGTTTTAACACGTTCTACACTTTTACTCTCCGAAGTAAACTCACATACGTCATAATCGTTCAGAGAATAAACACCTATGTCAGATACATCTATCTGTATTTCCGTATTCCTTGTATTTAATATTCTAACAGGGATATGATTATTGCTAGGTTTTGCCAGTAAACCTGCAACAAAGACCCCTTCATGGATCTCCTTGGCCAATACGACTGTATCCTCACGATAAGCGCAAGGAATATAACTAATTACCTCACAACGTGGTGGGATTGTGCGAGTATACCTATTGTCAGGTTCAATACTCAAGTTAACCTTCTGGTCATTATGAGTTAAACATAAAGTCATTGTTTTATAATTAATTATTCCTCTATAATGCTTAAAAAAATTATCACCTAATATTCCATCAGCGGAACACCACAAGTTCTTAAAAACATAAAATTTTTGATTAAAAACTATACCATCGCAAACTAAATCTAAATAAAGAAACCCTTCAGAAATTAATGTTCCACTTACACCTTTTATTGTTAACCTATCATACTGAAGCTTATTTAATAGTTCCGTATAGTTAGACAACCATTCATATTTTAAAATACATAAACTAGCTCCCGTATCTACTAATAAATGAGCTAAGCCTCCATAATTTACGTTAATTAGTATTACGCTACTATTATTGTAATTAAAAATATATTGTTCATTAGTTTGTCGAACGAAAAAACTCATTGTTCGATGAGTTGCCGGTATTTGATTGCGAAATTTGTTCATTGTGTGGTCCGTCCGAAAAGTGATGCGCGTTGCTGACACGTGTGCGCGTTACCGAGAATCCGCGCCCCCGTGCTGTACCTCGGTAGGTTCCGCGAATATTACGATTACTTTTGTAATAAGTCACGGGTAATGTATTATTGAAATGCCTATAATTAAAATTAGATTGAGAAGGCTGATTCCGGTTTTGAAAATAATTTCTAGTCCCACGATGTTTGTTTGTAAAGCTACGTCTATTACCACGATCATTCTGGAAGCGTCTAACATTCATAACTGGGTTATTATCAGGAGAAAGCGTTTGTTCATCTACTGCTGCCCTAATCGCCTCAGGCAACGACTCAAATTGTCGAGAAGCCACAATCGTACTTAGACGGGGGTCACTTAGACCATCTGAAAAACGCTTTATTGCGATTTTTTCGTTGATCGGTCGCAATACACCAAACTTAGTATCGTCCCCATCGGCTTGAGCAATTGTCAAGTCAACGAAAAGTGTTTCGAGCACGTTACCATAATTTTCTATTGACCTATGTCCCTGTTTCGTAGTCGAAAGCTGCGATTGTATAGCTACTGCTGATTTTTTCTGAATAAGATGCTTACGCATGTCACTAACCAAACTTTCAACATTTCCGTACGTAGATTTTAGACGTAATTTGGCTCCTTCCGATAACCGAGTTTTAAGAACAAATTCAATTAATTGATTTTTTGTGTTATCAGTTATCATCGAAGCATACAATTGTATGCCGTCGATCAGTTGCAAGGTCACTTGCTCTTTACCCGTCATAACTGGTAATAAAGCTATGGCTGTTTTCAGGTTAAAAGATTCGTCTGCCATTTTTATCGACGACGACTCTGTACTAACAGTAATTAGATTTAAAATTTTTGAATAACATATACGTATTTCGGTAACTATAGAATTTATAGTCTTTAAGGTTTCTGGACTTAGCTCTGAACATTCAGATTTTTTATTAATTTCAGACAAAATACACTCCAGTCTAGTATATTCAGCATGAGCTAACGATATCTTACACTGGGCTGTGTCGGAACTTTGTCTCCGAAGTGGACCGATTTTAACTAAATAGTCTCTTATATCTCTTAAATTATTACGAATTGAAGTTATATCTGTTAACTGCATAATAACATCAAGAATTACATTATATCCTTACATTATATCCAGTTAGTTATTTATACAAAATTTAGTGCTTATACATGCTTATTTATAGAACCTATAGAATTTATAGTGAAATTTAAACAGTTAAAGATTATATTATAGGATACATTGCCTTAGTTATTCCTTAGTAAGACGAGCCAGCGCGATGGAGTCACGGAGTAAGAAGCGCGATGACGCAGCTCGAAGTGGGGACTCATGCATGCCGGAACTGTGTGTTGGGCCGGGCTATACCCTGGACTCCTTGGGCCGGGATTTCCCTGGACTCCGCTCCTTCTCTTCGAATTATACTGGTTCGTGTCGTGAGACGGCACTAAAATTGTGTGCGTTGAGTTCTCGTCTCAATGTTTTTACAGCAGCATTTTGGCATTTCTTTAGGATGAAGTAAATGCCAGCGGTAGATAGTATTACCACTACTACTATTAATAGTACTTCAGCGACAGTAAGAGCATCCCTTGACTGATGAGCAGATGCATTCGCTTCACCGTTGGCGTTTTGCGCGACGACAACCTCCTCCTTTGAATAAGTTTTTCCCATATTATGATCTTGGTATATTTTCTGTCTTCGAGATCTTCTTTGGTTTTTTTTTTTTTTTTTTTACTTCAATCTTGAAAAGTAACTTCTTAGTTTGGCTTCATTTTCATTCTTCTAATATAATTTTCTGAGTTCAGTGGCAGGATCGCCATGCAATATCTCCATAGGGGTGGTAAATTCAAAGACGTGTTGCTGCCAATAAGTCTGATTTATTATTGCCAAATTTCCTTATATTCAATAACCATACAACACTAAAGTACTTAAAACTATTCGCTGATTAAGCGCAACGTACCTTATTGTTTCTCAATCAACCTTGAGTTACAAAGATGTTCTTATGTCCTTACACTTTCTGACAGTTCGAAAAAAGTATTGAATTTGACTAGTTGGATTTTGGCACACTAGCGCCATCTGGTCAGCTAAAATACGATAGGCTCCATTGAACTTACAGTTGTAATTTATTACTGCGACAATTTGCTGTAAGTTTGCAAAAACTGAATTGTAATTAATATCTGCCTAACCTTTCGTGTACCTATGCAATCAGGAGTCGCGATTTTTAAATATTTAGGTAGGTATGTATAGTCAAATATTTTTATGCCTCTTTGCAACAAATCGCAAAACGCCACAAAATAACCATAGCGAATGGGTGTTATTTTGCAAAATAATGTTTAAAAACAAACAATAATAGAAACTATTATTAAATATAGTCATTCTTACAATAATGTCAGGGATACTGAAGCAATTTAAATTAATAGTGATTATGTATTTATCCTATTATTTGTTGCTATTATTTAAAATATTGTGCCTGAATGCAATACGAGGCCTAGAGGTACGAAATTCTCGAGCGTATGGCGCGTCATGTTCCGCGCGCGACCGGTAATAGCCATCAGACCACCATGGATGGGGCCCAATTTAGGGGTGATGCACTGCGGATCCGCGGAGGACTTAACGGGTTGCCGGGGCTCCGGTTGGAAGAGTAGGAGTAGAAACGAGGTGGTTTTTAGTCAGTAGGAGTCTGACACTCCCTCTTGCCACACGCGGGAGGGAGAAGTGTTCAATGATTTTCGCCCCTTAAAAAAAAGGTACAGTAAGGAAAATCTAAATAAAAGTTATGATCTGTAGGTGCCCGATATGCTACTGCAACGCCATCTACTTATCACAAAATTTAAAACGGAACTAATATAAATAAAAACGTATCATGTTACACAAAATTCAAATATTGATAGCACGGTTGACACCACTGGCATAGTGGGTTCGATTGGTTCATGGATCCAAATGAAAAAGCTTAGCTGATTAACACACAGCACCGCGCACCACCGTCGTAGGTGGTGAAACGCATCTCATGTTGCATTGACTTCTAAAAAACAATTACTCCACCCAACCGCGAGGTCGAGCGGTGCAGCGCCTCACACACGGAGCGCCGCATAGCCGCGCATCATCTTGAGTGCAGGAAGTGTTGCAATTTAAAAATGGAATTCGAAATGAACAAACTGCTCAAAACCGCGTTACATCCATCTGCGCAGACAGGCGCCTTACCGCGCGGGGCACCGCTATGAAATTCGCTTTACCCTCGCCCTCCGCGGCGATACCCGGTACCGTGTGTTAGTCGCCTTACGGTCCACTTGATGGTAACATAATAAGCGGATGGTGTAGTCAAAGTCCATCCAGTCATCGATAACCCACGACAGCCACTGCCGGAGTATCATACAGGTCTAGTTTACATAAAAGGCTTTGCTATAATCTATAAACATGGCAGATGGGTTGGAAACATTTCATGAGTGCGTTGGTCACTCTCATCGTCAGCCTCTAACTGTCCCAATGTTGGGAAATGTCCCCATCTCACGTGGAGTTCTCACTCCACAATTGTGAGCTATGATTTTTTTTTTATGGCGTAAGCCGGTAAACTAGCAGACGGATCACCTGATGGTAAGCAATCGGCGTCGCCCATGGACACCTGGAACACCAGAGGCATTACAAGTGCGTCACCGGCTTTTTGGGGATTAGCAGTTTGAGGATCGTTGGGGATTCAGGGATTGAGGAGATTGGGGAAGGGGAAGGTAATTGGGCCTCCGGTAACCTCACTCACACGACGAAACACAACGCAAGCGTTGCTTCACGTCGGTTTTCTATGAGGCCGTGGTATCACTCCGGTCGAGCCGGCCCATTCGTGCCGAAGCATGGCTCTCCCACACTTGAATAATCTTTAATTGTGCTTCTATCTATTCCAGGGCATATTCTCCTACCTCCACAACGCCAATTACTTCGTGAAGACGGTACTCAGGTCTCTAGTCAGCATGTACAATCCAGAGCCATTCGTCCAGGTCTCCATATATGACTATCTCTGGAACTTCACCGACCCAGTTCTGGAAATGTCCAGGAGTTTGGTGCCTGGTCTGGTGCCTGTTAGCAATACTGGAATGTTGGCTAGGGTGAGTTTGAGTTTTTTAGTTTCTTTTTTAATTTTGTACGAATTTGTGTTAGATTTAGACAACTGGCTGTTCTACTGTTCTAAGGAAGACCTCGTTATTTATTTTACTGCCTCGTTGGTCTACTGTCGAGTAAAGGGTCTCGAGACTCTCGGGTTCAATACCTGGGTCGGTTCAAGTATTATTGGGGATTTTCCTGATTGTGCCTGTGACAGACGCAACCCTAATGAAATGACCAATTAACACACATTGTATACGAGCGTCTCTGCCTACTCCTTCAGAGAAAAAGGCGAGATTTTGTTCAATAGATTAATATCGCGATCTCTATGTTGACTTTAGTATGTCATAACCGAAATGGAACTTAGTTAGACATAATTCTAGGCATTTATTTTCAAAATATTCCTTTTCCAGGTATATGCAGACTTCAAGGACGAAATGACGGTGAAGATTGGACCCCAGTGGGGTCACAAGGAGTTCTTCCAAATAGATCGGTTCAGGGGACAACCGCAAATTCCTGGATTTGATCCTGATGTGAGTATTTCTTGTAAAAGCATAACCCAATTAATTCCTCCCTTTCGAGTGCCACCTCCTTCCAATGAAGGGGGTTATTGGGCTGTTCCGGTTTTCTGAAAATTCCTCACAGTCCTTCTAAGGGCGTACTTAGAGATTGCAGTCAAGAATATGGTTAACGTTATTATTTCTACATTCCAGGTATGTCCAGATCGCATATTTGGGTCGACAGAGGGCGTCATGTACGCGCAGCGGCTGACCAAGCAGGATGTCTTACAATACTGGAGAAAGACTGTTTGCAAGCTTATGCCTTTGTATTTTGATAGTAAGTCCTTACGAAATCGTTCGTATGTAAAACCAGATTTTTTTATATTTGATGGGTCGACGTTTGACCACTATCTCGCCTAGTGGTAAGCGACGATGCGGTCTACGATGGGGCAGATAAACCCATAAGCAACCTATTCACTCGGGCTTTGAAGACACCCACCTTCAGGAAACACAAGTCTAGCCACCGCTGCCATGCTGCCATGCAAAGTATCTTGGGTTAAATTCCCGCATGGAGCACTCTTTGTGTGATCCACAGATTATTGTTCCGGGTCTGGGTGTCATGTGTATGTGAACTTGTATGTTTGTAAACGTACACACGACACAGGAGAAAATCCTAGTGTGGGGTAACTTGAATTTGTCACTTAACTTTATATGGCAGCCCGCTGCTGAACTATCGTCCGCGCTTGGTAGACGTGTTCGAGAGGGCAGTTTAAACGGTTCTGGTTTGTCAAAGAGGTTTACTACCCCTCTAGTCAAAAATAATTTCAAAAACCCTTAACTGGTTCTTTCAACATCCACAAAAGAATAAGATTAGCGACAAAAATACAATCCAGTCTGCTGTTACGGGTCACCACACCGCATATCAAACCTTCTACCTACTACTTCAAAGATTGCTAAATTTGATTTTACATAACATAACATCACGCCTTTTATCCCCGATGTAACACTCACTTTTTACTATTTATGATATGAGTCCCATGTAACAGGGGGTGAGCCTATTGCCGTATATATCTTAGACTGGGCACAATTTCAGACACCGTGATAATATTGAGAATTAAAAAAAATACTTTGACCGATCCGGTAATCGAATCCGAGACCCCTGCCTGGCAGCACTTGCGACCACTCGGGGAACGAGGCAGATTTGATTTTACTTCTGTTCAATCTTCTATATTTCTTGTTCCAGGCGAGCTAACCATGTACAACGTGCCTCTGTACCGCTACAATCTATCAGAAAACGCATTCGATCGAGTTACGAATGGCACAGACTGTTACGATACTGTGCCAAGCCTTCACCCTGGCCTTAGTGATACATCGAAGTGTTATTTCGGTAAGAATGAATACGTCTTTTTTTAAGTGTGGGAGAGCCATGCTATGCATAAATGGGCCGGCTCGACCGGAGTGATACTCCGGCCTTACAGAAGACCGACATGAAACAACGTTGTGTTGTGTTTCGTCGTGTGAGTGAGGTTATCGGATGCCCAATTACCCCCTCCCCCTCTCCCTTCTCCCAATCCCTGAATCCCCAAAAATCCTCAAAATCCTAATCCCAAAACGTAACGCACTTGTAACGCTCTGGTGTTCCAGGTGTCCATGGGCGACGCCGATTGCTTACCATCAGGTGATCTGTCTGCTTGTTTACCGGCTTATCCCATAAAAAAAATATGACAGTGGCAAAAAATCACACGGCCCACCCGATGGTAAGCGGTTACCGTGGCCTATGTACGCCTGCAACACTTGGGGCATTACATGCGTCTTGCCAACCCTTAAAAAACCTATTCACTCCCCTCTTGAAGAACTCCAAGTTGTAGCTCACTAGAAAAACCACGGCAGGAAGTCCATTCCACAATCGGATGGTCCGTGGGAGGAAATTCCTCTGATACCTGTACGGAACCATTGGGGCTCCAATGTTTGAGCGTGAAGTCCTTCATCCAATACTTAGAGTTGATGATGAACAGCTTTTTTGTTGTATTGGTACAAATGAGACAAATGATCCACAAGAGAGGAGTTAAGAGTATGCAGGCCTTTAAGAGCTTACCGAGGAGGTTGAGGGTAAATTGCCATTTAAGTACCGAGGCCCTGGTACGGAGTAGGAGTTGATAAAAGGATGGTTTCTAGTCAATAAGTGTTTGGACTGATTTGAAGATTTTTTATGGGAACGAGCAGACGGATCACCTGATGGTAAGCAATCGGCGTCGCCCATGGACACCTGGAACACCAGAGGCGTTACAAGTGCGTTGCCGTACGTTTGCAGATTAGGAAATTGAGGGTTGTTGGCGATTCAGGGAGTGGGGAGATTAGAAAAGGAAAAGGGGGGGGGTGTAATTGGGACTTCGGTAACACAACACAAGCGTAGTTTCACGTTGGGTTTCACTGGTATCACTCCGGTCGAGCCGGCCTATTCGTGCCGGCTCTCTTACACTGAAGGACATTTTCTACCTACACTAATTTTTATTAGTGTCCTTAGGGAAGGGTGATCAGAAGCTTCGTGTGGTACCGAAGCATGGCCATCCCACTTGAGAGAATTATTTTTTAGGTATACCAACAGCTTCTGTATACATAGCATTAAGTGATTTGAAAGTAACATTAAGTATTTAGGCTTATACAGTCGCCAATTATAGGTTAACCAACATGCAATTACTTAAGTGATAAAAAAAAACTATAAATACAAAAATGAACGAGAACAATAGAGTTTTAGTTACTAAAATGAAACTACTACTAACGAAATAAACATTCTTATTTTAGTGAACAAAAATTAAAGACTTTTAAACCTTGGTTGTAACAAAATTAAACATTTAAAAAAAGAAAAGAAATAAAGCATGTTTCATAAAAATTTATATGTTAATAAATATATTAAGCTAAGGAAGGATATGAACATTTTGTAAAAATGTATATAAAGAAATGAATTTAGAAAAATGGGATATGGACACTTACTACTAGTACGTACTCATCTAATATTTCTGATACAAATACATAGTTACATTATATAGTAAACTAAGTTGTGCGGTTTGGGGATTCCAGTATTCGGGTCTTAAAGACTTTTATGGTGTCATGATATATGTCAGCATCTGGAGTGGACTTTGTAAAAGAATTAATCTCACGAGCGAGCCTATTGAGAGGTGAAATTATCATTATAACATAGTAATGACGATAAGTAATATTACGTTTCCTATTTTACAGATTTTCCACTGGTGGCTTCATTCCCGCATTTTTACACTGGCGGCATACCAAAAGACAAGTTTGTGACGGGCCTCAAGCCGGACAGATACAAGCACAACTCATTTGTTATTTTGGAACCGGTAAGTATATTACCAATGTGACTTTTTCCGTGTTATATGTACTTCCTAAGATTATTTTGACACCACTGACAAACGGTGAAGGAAAACATCGAGAGGAAACCTGGGCGCTTACTCTTGAATCCAATCGCAATGTCAATGGAATTACAATTCAATAAAATACATACATACATACATAACTTCACGCCTGTCTCCCATGGAGGTAGGCAGAGACTAAGGAACGCCAATTACTACGATTCTTACATACCTCTTTCGCTTCATTAACAGTCATCAATGTTTTCATGCATGCTCGTCGGTTAAGGGTACTTTTAATTTGGCCCTTCTTTAATATATCGCCAATCTGGTCACTATATGTCCGTCTAGGGCGCCAATAAAATTAAATAAAATTCAATAAAATCTCAATAATTATTCAATGTCAACACTATACTACCCCAATCGTAGCTGTTAAAACAGCATTCAGAGTACGGAATATAAAGCCAAACTTGATACCATTTAGTTCATTCAATATCCACGCAATACTTAGGTAATGGGCGCTAGAGTTGAATTAAAGAGTGTGAAATTTTCAAATTTCACAATACCAATGTCGATCGATCGGGATTGGATTCAAGAGTAAGCCCCCTAGACTTAACACATACATAACATCACGCCTTTTATCCTCGAAGGGGTAGGCAGAGGTGCACATTACACCACTGTACAATGTAACACCCACTTTTCACTATTTATGTTATGAGTCCCATGTAATAGGGGTGAGCCTATTGCCATATCCCGGGCACAGTTCCAGACTCCGTGCTACTACTGAGATTTTTTTTAAAACCCAGTAATACTTTGCCCGACCCGGGAATCGAACCCGGGACCCCTTACCCGGCAGTCGCAATAGCGACCACTCGGCCAACGAGGCAGTCACTTATCCTAATTTAACCCCCTAGACTTATCATTTCTAATTATAAGTTTGTACTCACCAACCCGCATTGAGCAAGCGTGGTGCTTAATTATTCTCAAATCGTCTCCGTGTGAGAAGAGGCCTTTGGTCAACAGTGGCCACTCTATTGTGGCTGTTGATGGTAAGCAATCGGCGCTGCTCTCGAACACCCAGAATAAAAGAGGAGGTACAACTGCGTTGCGAGGCTCAGAAAGTTCACTCAAACGGAGAAATACTTTTTTGCTACGGGCTCCTTACTTAGTAGCTTTCTTTTACGGGATAAGCTAGTAAACGAGCAGACGGATCACCTGATTGTAAGCAATCGGCGTCGCCCATGGACACCCGAAACACCATAGGTGTTACAAGTGTATTACCGGCCTTTCGGGATTTGGAATTTGAGGATTGTTGGAGATTCAGTGATTGGGTAATGGGGGGAGGGATAATTGGGCCACCGGTATCCTCACACGATAAAACACAACGCAAGCGTTGTTTCATGACGGTTTTCTGTGAGGCCGTGGTATCACTCCGGTTCGTTTCTTTCTTCAACTATCGTTTTTTTTTTCTTCTCCTCTTATAATATCTTCTGATTCACTTTGTTGCGGGAACCAAGACAGTTGTTCATATCCCTGGGACGCGCCGGACTTCAGTGTTCCGATGTTTTCATGGTTGTATCTACTGTAGATCCTGGCTTACAGGAGTTGCAGCGGTTTTGGGAGGATGTGGCGGTATCACTCCGGTTGAGCCGGCCCATTCGTGCCGAACCATGGCTCACCCATTCTTAAACATTTTCTAATTCAATCTATTTTCTTCTTTCAGTACACTGGTACGCCTTTCGAAGCTGTAGCGAGGATGCAGAGCAATCTACTGGTCCACGATCTTACAGGGTTCCAGGAGAAATTCGCCAACGTATCCAATTCCGTGATACCACTATTTTGGGCTGAATATGTAAGTCATCATGGTGTTAGTCCTTCTGACACATACCATAATCTCACATCTTTTATTTGAGGGGGGAAAATCATTGGATTATTTGGTGAGAGGGAGTGTCAGACTCTTACTAACTAAAAACCACCCCGTTCCTTCTCTTGCACTTCGAGCCGGAGCCCCGGCAACCCGTTAAGTTCTCCGCGGTGTCAAAATTTACGTCAATTCCATAAAATTTTAATTTTCTACTCTACAAGTAGACAAGAGCTAAATGGCATTTGGCTACAGGTGCTGGCGCACTATGCATTTGCACGTAGGGATAATACGACTCTCCTTATACGCATCTATTGGCTAAGATATGAAATATCTGTTCGTTTTTTGTTTCAGCACCAAGAGGGCCTGCCATCGAAAATAAGAAAAACTGTATATTTCTCAATAGTTATTCTACCGCCATTATCAATTATTATATCAACTACCATGCTCTTAATCGGCATATACTTACTCAGTAAACTCATTTATTCAAATAATTTAGAGAATGATAGTCTAAAATCAATACTTATATTTAAAAGTAAAAATAATATTGCAAATAAAAATAAAATGCTGGCTTTCGAAAAAGAAACGTTTTTGAAAACTAGTTAGATTAATTTTTACAATCGATTGATTATTCGATTGTATGTATATCGTAGTCGATATTTTTATAGAACGAAAAATTGCTATGAGTTAATGCAAAAGCTTGCAGTGTGTAAATAAATTTAGATATGAGTTAATTCGTAAGCAAAGATTAGTTATTATATAATTATAAAATATACTGGGCAGACTGTCAGTAAAAGCAAGAAATTCGTTCTTTAAATCTATTGACTCGAAAATTATTTAATAAGTTTTATATTAAATAAAAGGGAAATGGTAAACAATGTAAATAAAGACTGAATATCATATATTTCATGACATGGCCAAAGCACACACGAAATTTTAATGAAATTGATTTTAATTTTAAAAATAATGTTTAATTTTTCCTTCTTTTTATCTACCTCAGTGTTACAGTAGAAAAAAATTTACCAACCTAAAGTAACAATTTCGACTCTTATTTTGTTTATTTTTCTTTTTATAATTAAAATGTAAGTACTTATTTTTGATTTATTTTAAATACTTATTATTTTGTAAGTCTCTTAGCCGAAACTCTTATTTTTTAATCTATTGAATAGATTATGAAGGTGTAAGCGTATATTTAAAAAATATATTCGGGGTTAGTTTGTAGCTGTGATTGTTCCTAATTTAAAATAGTTGCAACAATTTGCTCATTGTTAGCTTTAAGATAATTATAGTAAACAGTAAATAAAGATATTTTATATATTACACTGTTTTATTTATAATGATCATCTTTACTATATTTTATTTATTCCCTCTGATAAATAACAAAACGTTGTGTGACATTTAGAAAAACAAATATACATCCGGTTTCATTGTAGAATTATTTTATAATAATTACTTATGATTAATTAGAAATGTACATTAAAATGTATCTTTTAAAAATTGTACAAATATATATGAATAGTCAAAAACACTTTTCTTTGGCGCTCAATCATTCAAAAGTAATGATTTTGACTACAGTACAATACATAATAACTGTCAGTGTCACACACTGTTACACCAACCGCCTTACCGCGTAAGAAAAAAAGTTTTATAAAATTTCGCGGGTCTCAGCAAATTTTTCTTTTCCTAACGAAGCATTCTTGTATTCGTATTACTATGTTTCTTTTCGCTACATTTTATCAATATAAATACTTTCTACGTCATATTTACCGTCTATTAATTGTTTAAATTAGTTCCACCGCTTTAAAAATGAATAATAAGAAATGTGTAGGTCCTAATAACGGCTGGTTGTTGTGCGAGTCCAAAAGTTTTCCTGGCAAGCTTTATTACTTCAATGTTCGTAATGGAGACGCCGTGTGGACTTCCAACGACTCTGATGTATGTATAACTTAAGTTTTAATACTTTTAGTTATGTTTATATTACATTAGATCGAATGTGTTCGCAAAGATTTTTAGATTTACGATTTTGTGAAATAAGTTTAATATTTTCTTTGAAACGCATATTACGTATATTTATAGCGTTTTATTACACTCTCTAGAGATAGTTAACGCACTCACATTTGACATGCAATGCAGCAAATGTTTTGCTTACAGTCGTACATACCCAAAATAATTTCTGCGAAACTTTACCTGTAATAACTACATACTATGAATTCGCCAACTTCTCAAACGAACTTTATAGTACATAATGTACTTTCCTTCTGGTGTTACATTTCAATTGCGAATGCATTATAAACTATTGCTAGTAGATATTTGTTGACAAAGAGTTTTCATTTCACATAATTATCATCTAATCAAAAGCCTACAAGTGTCCACTGCTGACCCGCAGGTTTGAGCTTTAATCACCGCATTTCTTCAATGTGGGTTGGTCATTTCAAACTTAAAATAAGAAATTATAAGCCCAGGTTTCCTCACGATATTTTCCTTTACCATTCACTAGTGGTGTCTTAATTAAGCCTTTGACAGCCGGCAGAAAACTGTTGAAGGGAAATCCTCCACTAACGTAGGTCACCGGTGACCTATGTGATGTGTTAATCTTAGAAAGTACATACATGCAACTCTGCAAAGGTCTGATTGGTACTTACCAAGAGGCCTTTGGTCCATGGTCAGAGCCAGTGGCCACTTTTAGGTTTTGATGTGATTCGTATGATCTAATATTTATTCATGTAGGTAATTTGAATGAGCAAATAGCTTCACTTTTATTTTTTTGTTGATGCTCAAAAGTGCCTTCCTAATCTAATTGAAATAGATGATTTTGACTTTGATTTGGTGCACCTATGTTATTTATCTCAAGCACAATTTAAAACTACTACACTATGCAATATTGTGTTATTTAAAATGCCATTGTTGAGAATTTCAATATAGAAAATTCTATTTCGAGGTGCTGCCATGCTTACTCTTGAAACCAATTACAGTGTCAATGCAATTTCAATCCAATAAAATCTCAGTAATTATTAAATGTCAAAACTATACAACCCTTATCGTAGCTGTTAAAATAGCATTCAGATTACGGATTATAAAGCCAAACTCAATACCAGTTAGTTTATTCAATATCCACGCAATACGGATGCAATGGGCGCTGCTAGTGTTGCAACTCAAGAGTACGAAATTTCACAATACCAATGTTGATCAATCGGAATTGGATTCAAGAGTAAGCCCCCTGGTATTGTACCCAAGTCACATTAATTAATTAAAGGTCCAATCTGAAAGATTAGATTTATATTATCATTAATTTATTTAACTTTTTTATTGATAGGACCAATATCAATAAAAAAATTAACTACAATATCATACTAATTTCGAACTTCCAGACAACAATTAAAAAGAACAACAGCTTTGCGGAAAACATTGTGGACAAATCACACAAGTATCCGGAACCGACCACATTACCGGACGACCATACAATACCGTACCATAAAATTGGCACAAATATTAAACCGGAGATCCATACAAATATTCCATCAACTCGCTTGCAACAACCTATATTTGGGCAGCCTGTGTACCCTTTATGCACACCGAATAGGGACACAAAAATAACTCAAGTTGTCTGGACGCCCGTACAAGTACCGATGCCAGTCTGCTGGAATGTGGAATCAAATAAACCGATGTCTGATAAATTCACCCAGACTTTTGAGTGTCAACAGGACAAACAACATACACTAGTTCAAAGTTGTACGGTACCGTTATCAAAACGGTTCGTTAATAATCAAAGAAATGTCAAATCTACTAATTTTGAAACGTCAACACCTATTATGATAAGAAGTCAAACTTCAAAACCGTTTACCAAATCTACTCCTACTGTATTCGAACCAAAGTCTCCGGATATAATGAAGAGCAATGGAAAACCAGTCTTCGTTTTTGGTGATAAGGTTGAAAGTGCTAACCCTGAAATTGAGGAGGTACTTGAAAAACAGGATGTTCTGAAAAACTTAGATAGTAATGATTTAAGGTTTCATTTGTTAGCTAAAAGGAAGAAGTCGGTTGATCAAATATTTGAGACTGCAGTTGAGAGTGAGTATATTTAGTTCAATTTTTTCTATTATTTTTTTTCCTGATATTTTAGTTAATAGCACACACACACACACACACACATAACATCACGCCTTTTATCCCCGAAGGGGTAGGCAGAGGTGCATATTATGCCACTGTACAATGTAACACCCACATTTCACTATTTATGTTATGAGTCCCATGTAATAGGGGGTGAGCCTATTGCCATATACCGGGCACAATTCCAGACTCCGTGCTACTACTGAGAATTTTTTAAAAACCCAGTAATACTTTGCCCGACCCGGGAATCGAACCCGAGACCCCTTGCCCGGCAGTCGCACTTGCGACCACTCGGCCAACGAGGCAGTCAGTTAGTTAATAGCTTATTTATTTTTAATAAAGAATTTAAATTAAATTAATGTACACAACTTAACATATAAATAACTAAAAACTATAATATTTACACCTTAAAAAAAGGAAACCTTAAAATAATAAAAATCTTAACCCATATATCCCCAAGCCGTCACCAGTGACCGCTCTCCACTAACTACTGCGGCCGAGTCGCAAGTGCAAATGCTAGGCAAGGAGTCTCGGGTTCGATTCCCGGGCAAAGTGTTACTGGGTTTTAAAGAAAATTCTCAGTAGTAGCACGGGGGCTCGAATTGTGCCCGGTATATGGCAATAGGCTCACCCCCTATTACATGGGACTCATAACATAAATAGGGAAAAGTGGGTGTTACATTGTACAGTGGCATTAAGTGCCGTAATATGCACCTCTCTGCCTACTTCTTCGGGGATAAAAGGCGTGATACTATGCTATGTTCATACATATATGATAGGTACTTTGCCTAACCCAAAAATGAAATTCAAGACATCTTGTTGGCCAGTCATTCATACACATATATGCCCAAGCGGTCACCGGTGACCGCTCTCCACTAACTACATTATAGACCTTATTTCCGATGTTTAGAGACTACTTTTGTATGAACAACTTTAGGTAATGATTTTCAACAAGTTAAAAATATTAGGTACTTCTTTTACAGAAAATAAACCGAAAACTGGCACTGAAGTCCCAACATGTAAGAAGGTAACTTTTGATTTAGTTGATGATGTCACTGACGAGACCAGTAGCGACCTGCCTTCAGACGATTTTATTGTAAGTACCATTTTTTATGGGGATAAAAATCGAATCGAATGGCGTCTCCCGCCGTGGAAGAGAGTGTCAGACTCGTACTGACTATAAAACACACCGTTCCTACTCCTGCACTTCGAGCCGGAGCCCCGGTAACTTTCTACGTTCTCCGCGGCTCCGTATCCCATCCGTATCCCATCCAGATGCCGATGCATCTGCCCAATGGGGCCCAATCCGTGGTGATCTGATGGCTCTTTGAGGCGCGGCGGAACGCGACTCAGTCTGGTTCAGGTCGGGCGGCGAGTTACCCGTGCTCGCCGTCCGCATGCCCGTGCTTACGGTGGCCGGAGATCGTCTCGACGCCCGGAGTGTCCTTCTCGACGGGTAGGGTCTGTGGAGGTAGCGCAGTAGCGCTTCAGTACCTCACTTGCCCTGCCTCCTCCTTAGATAGCATGACTGAATTTTTCTGGTGGGCTTAACGGGGGTCCCCGGCTTGGGCTTAACGGGGGTCCCCGGCAAGGGCTTAACGGGGGGGCTCCGCTCGAAGGGCAGGAGTAGGAAAGGGTGGTGTTTAGTCAGTAAGATTCTGACACTCCCTCTCGCCTCACCCTAGGTGAGATAAGTCATTGGATGATTTTCTCCCCCTCAAGTTGGACATTCAGTTTTGTACAGCTACAGGCAAACCGACCTGAGGCTACATTAGCGCCACAAAAACTAAGGTTTGCCCTATCCGGAAATCAAATTGCAGAGCCCTCGACTACTCTACCATTGAATAAGTCAATTATCTGATAAAGTATTTGCCATTTATCTGGCAAAAACTCGAAAATGACTGGAATCTAAAACAATTTGTCTAATTCCGACTTTAAAATCTACTATATAAAAATAAGTCGGGTTTTCCTTCCTGACGCTATAACTCCAGAACGCACGAACCGATTTCCATGGTTTTGCATTCGTTGGAAAGGTCTCGGGCTCCGTGAGGTTTTTAAGAAAGAAAATGCAGGAAAAAATTTTCTTCATCTTTTAATCACCAAACGAAATATTACATAAAACGAAGCCATCTGGTAGTAAAACGGAGTTCGCCGGGTTTGCTAGTTCTTACTAAAATCCAAAATGAAGGAAAATATATTTCAAAATTGATATTTTTGTCAAAATAACAAATACAGCGACTAACTTTTAAAATTATCTTCCAGCCACCATCAAAGACCCAATCAGCATCCTCCACAGACATAGACAAACCAGCTCCAAAACTAAATACTCTATGGTTCAAAGACATACAAACCTTTAAGGAGCCGAACTTTTTGGAGAACGCGCAAATGTTTAAAAATAAAAAGATTTGGTTCATGGCTGTTGATACCGAAGTATTGTTGTTGGATTATGAAGCTATCAAGAATTACGTTAAAGCTGGTAAGTAGAATAACAAGCTTTTAGACCAGCCCAGGCAGAGGTGTGGTTTTCATATTTATATTTTTAAAAGAAACGTTGCCTCACACTACGATTTTCTCCGGTGTCGTGTGTGCGTTTACAAATATACAGGTTCACATAACTACACACCCAGACCTAAAACAACTATCTGTGGATTACACAAAGTATTGTTCCGTACGGGAATCAAACCCGCGACATCCAATCCTTAAAAGGGCTGGCAACACCCTTGTCCTTGCCTTGTAACACCTCTGGTGTTTCTGGTGTCCATGGCGGCACTAAAAACATCTTATTTCATTTCAGATCCTACTTGCAAGCTACTAATTCCACACGTGGTACAAGCAGATATAGAAGCGATATGTATGGGCACTTGTGATGGACAGCAACGCGTGCTAAATGCCAGGCAGATCACAAGGAACCTGGCAATACCACCGCCGTATTTCCTAGGTAATTTAGTACTGGCAATACTATGCTTACTAGTAGTTTGTTACTGGTAACACTTTTCTTAATTAATCTTATACTATTACTAGCTACTTCCGCGCGGTTTCACACGCTCTGCTCAGCTCCTATTGGTTGTAGCGTGATGTTTTATACCCTATAGCCATCCTCGATAAATGCGCTATCCAACACAAAATGAATTATTCAAATCAGACTTGTAGTTACGGAGATTAGCGCGTTTAAACAAACAAACTCTTCCGTTTTATATAGTAGTATAAGATATTACTTAAATGATGTTTTATATAGCCTATAGCCTTGGCGACTAGGCTTCTCCCAGTTGTACAGTCTCTTTTTCTGCCTTTAAGCTTAATTCACTCAGCCTCCCGCAGTAATTCTCTGAGGGAAGTGGAAACTATGGTTTTTTTTCTCCTCTTATAATATCTTCTGATTTATATCGTTGCGGGAACCTAGACAGTTATTCAAATCCCTGGAACGCCCCGGACTTCAGTGTACCGGTGTTCATTGTTGTAGGTATCTGCCCAAAAAAAAACTCGCAGTGAGCAAGCGTGGTGATTAATGCCAAACATTCTCCGTGTGAGAACAGGCTTTGCTCAGCAGTGGGCATTTATAGGCTGTTGATGATAATGATAATGACTCTTTCTCTGAATACTTTGCAACTTGTAACGTCACTCTCGTTAAAATCTATAACATAAGTTGTATGAAGTTTAGATCTGAGTGCCAAGCACGAATAACTATCGCATTCGTAACGTTATAATATCGAGCATGCTCGGCACTCTGAGGCCTTGAGACTCTGACTCTGAGACCGGGGTCGGACGATCTCCGGCCACCGTAAGCGCGGTACTGCGGACGGCGAGCATGGGTGGCTCCCCGTCCGACCAGAAACAGACCCGAGCGTACGGCGCCGAGCGTTTCGCGCGCGCCTCAAAGAGCCATCAGACCACCACAGATGGGGCCCAATAGGGCCGATGTCGATTCGGAGTCGCGGAGAACCTAACGGGTAACCGTGGCTCCGGCTCGACGTGCAGGAGAAGGAACGGAGTGGTTTTTAGTCAGTAAGAGTCTGACACTCCCTTCCGCCTCACCCAAGCGGGAGCAGTCATTCGATGATTTTCCCCCCTTAAAAAAAAAAATACTATTATTAGTCACATGCTACTCACAATAATTACTCGGGTATTGTTATAATAATACTAGCTGTTACCCGCGACTTCGTCCGCGTGAAATAACGACTTCTGTATAAATTGGGTTTTTTAAATTAGTCTTTGTCAAGGTATATTCTGTGGCTGTACAACTGGAACAAATATCATCACAATCGATTCAGTACCTAGGTTATATTTATTGAGAAATGAATTTATTTTCGTGGTTTCTAAAATAAACAATCCCATAGAGGTTTTACCCGTATAGTGCCCGTCTCGTGAAGTTTCACTATTCTATGTTTGCAAATCAATGTTGTATCGCATTTCAATCAAATAGATATAGTGATTTTAACAGCACAGTTCCCGGTTTCGTGGGTTTTTCGGGTTAAAAACTTTTAGATGTCCTTTCCCGGGTCTCAAACTATCGCTGCGCCGAATTTCACCAAATAGGTTCAATGGTTTAAAAGGTAAGAGCCCCTCTTTATTTCAACGTCCTTGGTCCTGGTTTTTTAGCGCATAGTTTCCGTCATTTTGGGATTTCCTCTCTCCTATAATGTGACCTGATATGTACCGGTGCGACGTGCGTTACTATCGCAAACATTTAAATGAAAAAATAGGTATTCTGATATTAGGTTAGTTACATATGATACATGTACTTTAATGTTGATATTAATGTCCTCTATAAGACTTAATACATCCCTTGGCTCTATTGTCCATAATTTCCACAGCGTAATCAATACCAGTAATATAAGGAGTTTTTTTGGTAGTTTTTCACACATCGGGTTGTCATTACCTAAAGGAGATTTTTTTTGAGGTCGGAAAATCATCCAATCACTTCTCCCGCCTTGGGTTAGGTGAGAGGGAGTGACAGATTCTTACTGACTAAAATCCACTCCGTTCCTACTCCTGCTCGTCGAGCCGGAGCCCCGTCAACTCGTTAGGCCTCCCGCGGCACCGTATCGAGCATCAGCCCTACTGGGCTCCATCTATGATGGTGTCATGGCTCTGTAAGGCGCGCGCCGTATGCACGGGACTGGTTCTGGTCGGGTGGCGAGCTACCCTTGCTCTGCGTCTACAGACCCGCACTTACGGTGGCCGGTGAGAGTGTCTCCCGCGACGGCTGGGGCGTGAGGAAGTTCATTCCCTCACACGCTCCGCTTTCTCCTTGGCAAGCATAACTGCTTCGCAGAAGGATGCGACTGCATCCCAATCCCCCTCGCTCCATGGCCTGAACCAGAGCCGAACGCGAGAGGTCACCGTTTCCACCGTGCTCAGCCCATGCAAGGTACACCGCCACGGTATGCTCCACCGTGTTCTCCGGGCGGTCCTTGCATTGATGGCCTCTCTAAAGCCACTTTTAAAGAGGGGACTTTCCGCTGCAATGACAGCGAGCCCAGCCCTCGGTTACCTAAAGGAGTGTTTCGCTGTGTAAGTGAGGTTACCGGAGGCCCAATTACCCCCCCCCAGCCCCCCCAATCCCTAACAATCCTCAAATTACCAATTCCCAAAAGACCGGTAACGCACTTCTAGCACTTCTGGTGTTACAGATGTCCATGGGCGGCGCAGTGATCCGTCTGCTCGTTTACCGGCTTATGCCATAAACAAACAGCTATCATAGTGAAACGGTCTAAAATGAAAAGGACTAATATTATTTTTTAGCTATGTGCATTTAGCTAGTTTTTTTGATATACATATAAAAAATACGAATTCAAGTAAACTGAAAATATTTTATTCGTGGTTTTATCTCCTTAGACTGCTGTCAACCTCTTTGCATACCTTAATATTAATACCATAGTATAAAAAAAATCTATGACACATTGACTTTGTAAACTCACTTGTCACACAAATGTCAGATGACTTAAGAAATGTATACTAATAATATAAATTTGTATGTGCTTGTTTGTTTGTTTGTCCGTATTTCACAACAGAACGGAGTCAGGAAGGTTTTTGATTTGAGATAGTTGAAAAGATGGAGAGTATCATAGGCTACTTTTTGTCTTTTTTTAACCCCCTTCCACTTCCGTGAAACAGAGGTGAAAGTTTGTATGGGGTATTTTGCAATTTTCAATGTGGAAAGCTAACAATTGGTATGCGGGTTATTTGTGACCAGCATAGAATCGTGCATCATTTCATTTTTTTATTGTAAATCCTTCCCTCACCCCATTAAAAGAACGCGAGAGAAGCCGCAGACAGAGGCTAGTCTATGAATAAATTGTATTCAGTCAATTGAATTCGTATTTTGTCTTTAAAATCCCTGATCCCTGATGCAGCTGAATACTAATATTATTCCTTGAAAACCCACAGAACTTCATTTTTATATGTTGATGCCAAAATATATTATGAAAGTAGGACGTCATAACAATTACAAATCATCAGGTTGGTTACCATAGTAATGTTACCTGTCAGATATCCGTTTTCAGGTTTTCAGATAAATCGTAATAATAATTCTTACAACAACCCCTTTTTCGCGATAAAAAGTAGCCTATGTTTTATCTCGGGGTCTAGAATATCTGTATACCAAATTTCATTCAAATCCGTTCAGTAGTTTTGGCGTGAAAGAGTAGCAGACAGACAGACAGACAGAGTTACTTTCGCATTTATAATATTAGTTAGGATTGTTCACAGTGGAACCGCCACACAATGAAGATTGCTTCGAGATGACCACAGAGAGTATCTTGAACTGCTGCATGAAAGCTATCAAGAATAATTACTATGTGGTAAGTGAAAAATATATATACAGAGTGGAATTTTGTAATGCCACGTGAAGGGAAAGAAAATTTTCTATCTTAAGTATTAACCCGTCGAGCGTCCGCGTCCCTTATGATCCAACGGGTGCACACGTGACATTTGGAGAAAGAAAGAAAATGAATTTATTTGGCCATTGGCACACGAAAACAAGGATCATTACAATAGAAATAAAAAATACAGTCAAAATAAAAACAAAACATTAATAATAGATTTTATAAAAGAGATGCAGCATGGAGCATTTTTTCTTATGATCCACCGGGTGCTCATAAGGACGCTCGAGGGGTTAAGAGAAAGTACTCTTAAAAACCGACTAAAATTAATGAAGTTTGTTAGAGAGATTTCGTCCTTATTGATCCTAACAATCGATGCAATAAATGTACATGGTGCAACTTCTACAGATTTTAGTCGGTTCGATTACAGTCTATCGGTCAGTCCTCTAGTTGCTCTATTTGTTCATTCCAAGGTGCGCGTTCCCCAGGCCAGATGTTGTCGAAAATAGTCATTTGAATCTTATAGATAATTAGTTGTGCGGCTTCTGTAATTGTTGCGCACATTTTTAAATTTATTGCGCTGATAGGTTTTTAATTATTTCACAAAAACATTTCCTGCTGGGGTAACGTTACCCCAGCTAGACCTTTTTCTTTCTAATGGGAATATTTATATAATTACTAGCTATAAAATTAGTTGTCTAGTGGTTGAAGTAAATGCCTTATTTTTTATTTGTTTTTTCTTTGGTTGCAAAGTTATTCGAGAGTATACTGGGGTAACGTTTTTGGTTATGCTAGATCTTTGTAATGGTTAAGCGGATTCTTATCATATTTAATTATTTAGTACATGGCTTCTTAGGAATTAGTTTAAATTTGTTGTACAATAAAAAATCCAAAATAATACATAGCTTAACTCGTCGAGTACCGTATTTATAGACACAATTAAAGAACAATAGGTTGCGGTCACCGGTGACCGCTTGGTGTTTGACAGTTTAAAGGTTATTTCATTAAATAGAAAAACACTTCAATTGGTCCCAGCCCTCTTAATAAGAGCTCTAAAGACTTACTTTAAACTTTAATATAACGTTTAAAGTAAGTCTTCAATCAAGCAGGGACGAAAGAAAAATTACGGAAGCTGTTTGACTGGGATTTACATTCATTAAAAAAAGTCTTAAAGAGTTTTTTAATTCGTTCTCTACATAACACAGAGCCTGCATTGAGCTCGGTGCTTCCAAAAAAATGTACATTCTGCTTATCCCCCTTAAACTGTACTCAACGAGTTAATTAATCATTTAAACATATTTCTATATACCTATTATTTTGCAGGTACTAATAACAAACGACCCACATTTGAAGAACAGGGCCTCAATCCTCAACATACCATCATATAAACTAAACGAAATCAAAAATGGCGCTCTTGTCACACCCTATCTGACAGATGCCACTGTCAAAAGTTCCCACCAAAACGAGGACATAGATAAAAGAAATGAGTTCGAGAAAAATAGTTTTAATGTTGGATCCTTGAAACAGCAATTGTTTATGGATAACGATGATTTAGTCGGCTTCGATAGATTAATTGATATTACGAAGCCTAAATATTTAAAAGATTGTGATTACCGCTCTGATAGTGAAAGCGGATATAAGCGTTCGGATATAAGCAGAGATGTCCAAAATTTGAATTTGAAAGATAAAATTTTGTCGAAATCTGAACATGTTCATCGTAATCCATTTTTGCCTCAGAATGATCGAAATAAATTGATTCCAACCGTATTTGATACTACTAATCTCAAAAAGACAGTGCAAAATTCAAAATTTGACTTTGAAAAACGATCCATTTGGGATTTCGGTATGCAAAAGAAAGAACAGGAATCACTATTTAATTCTAATCCGACTTTGCATACCAAAAAGACAATCCCAAACTCAATATTCGACGAAATTCGTAATCCGTTTTTACCGAAAACCGACACTATTAAAAAGGTAACACCAAATTCAAAATTCAACCTCGAAAAACCGTCAAATCCTTGGAATTTTGATATACAAATGAAAGAGCGAGAAATGTTACCTTCTGCAAATTTCAAAACTATGGAAATTTTTGGAAAGCAAGAATCTTCACAAAAAATGGAAAGTTCGTTTGAAATTAACAAACTTAAAGTAAAAACATCATCGCAGCAGAGAATTAAAAAAATCCTAGAACATGTCTCTTTAAAAACGGACACAGATAACACAGGAACTTTCAAAATACCGCAGACGTTACAATTTAAAAATCGAACGCGAATAGGCTGTATAGAAAGTCCGTTAAAGAATTCGAAATTTGGTAATTATTTAAGTTTGAATTTGGAATCTTTGGATGAGAATCTAAAAAGTTTTTGTGTTAGCAGTAAGTCTGTTGGTGACAGAATTAGTACAAAGATTGATGAGTTTCTTTGTATTTACATTCAAGTTATGGAGGACGTACTTAATGATTTGTTAAAGGTAAGTAAATCATATTTATTTATCTTTTTAGGGTGATAAAAAAAAACCACCCGGTTTTTGCTCACCAGCTAGGATATTCTGTAACTTTCGATTTGAAAGATCTTAGTGAACTCGGTCGCGGTCCGCTCTGTCATTGGTTGTAAGGATGATTTAAGTGTGGGAGAGCCATGCTTCGGCATGAATGGACCGGCTACCGGAGGCCCAATCCCCCCCCCCCATCCCCAGTCTCCTCAACCCCCGAATCCCCCACAATCCTCAAATTCCCAATTCTCAAAAAGCCGGTACAGCACTTGTAACGCCTTAGTGAACACCAAGGCTTTCTCTTGAAACCTCAATGTCAATGCAATTTCAATCCAATAAAATCTCAATAACTATTCAATGTCAAAACTATACAACCACAATCGTCGCTGTTACAATAGCATTCAGAGTACGGAATATAAAGACAAACTCAATACCATTTTGTTCATTCAATATCCACGCAATACGGATGCAATGGGCGCTAGTGTTGCAACTCAAGAGTATGAAATTTCACAATACCAATGTCGATCGATCGGATTTGGATTCAAGAGTAAGCCCCCAGTGCAAGCGGGAAGGAGCTATTAGTTTGTATAGCTCCGTCCCTCTTGCATAGGAGACTAAGGCCCCAGTGGAGATTCATTTTTTGATAGCTACGGTGATTTGACGAATTGAATAGACCTGACAGTAGATACATGATGTCTAATGAGTAAAAAAATGACTTGAATGATCAGCGACGGCGTCTTGGGTTCGATTTCGAGGTGGATCAAATTGTTAGAGCAAGTTTAAATTTACCTCGAAAATTCAAATACAATTACCAATACAGTTAAAAAATGCCTTATCAAATTGTAAACGCGACTGTTACGCTATTGAGATTGTGGTCTTTGACATTATTGTGATTTTCTATCTTGCAATTCTCACTTTGTAATTATACAGATTTTGTAAACACTCTTAAGAGTCACCGAAAATCACAATAAAACTTTACCCTATCCAGTAATTGAAACCAAAACCCTCTCTAATAACACTGAGTTTGAAATCACTATTAAGAAACACTGAAACCTCCTTAAAACTTTGTCCGGCCTCTCAAGACCCTAACTCAACCCCAAGTCCCTTAAATCAACCCCTAACAACCCCAAACTCAGCTCCCAAGACACCTAAATTACACCCCAAGACCCTAACTCAGCCCCTAAGACCCCTAAGACAGGCCCCAAGACAACAGTTAAAAATAACAATTATTTTTTCAGAAAAACACAATAAAAGACATGTTACCCCCCACAACATTGCAAGAAACATTAAATTGTATTAAAATGGTTTACAATGAATATGAAAATATAAGGGAGATTATCTATAGACTCATTCTGTATATCGAAAAATGTGTTAATGAGAAAGGTGAGTGCGATTTTGAATCTTATTTTGTGTGATGTAAAGTTGAAAGTTATTTAAAAGATATTTATGACGGTTTTTAGAGCTTAAATTTAGATCTGCGCTTCCACATGCCACGGATTTTAGTGAAAACAAAAATGTCGTTAAGTCTGTCATCTATCTTAGCTTAGGTGTTACTTAGTGGTTGATCAAAGCCTTCTTGACGCAAGCACAACTTAAGCGGTTTACCACGCGGAATAATTTTTTCTTATCCTTATATAATTTATTTACCTTTTAATTTAAAAATAATGGTTATTTATGTAAGATTAATTGGTGGAATTTTAGGTTATTTTATTAGAAATATGAAAATCACATCTTCGTTACTCACCAGGTGTAGCGCGTCCATTTTTCCTCGTCTCATTAGAAGTCTGCTATTGTGAGTTCGAGTCCCGTGGTACCGAAAATAATTGAAATAATACACATCTATATGAATAAAAATGAATTTCCATTCGTTAGTCTCGCTAAAGCTTGAGAACTGTACGTGTCCGTTATCCAGGCCAGATGTTGTCGAAAATGATCATTTTAATCTTACAGATAATTAGTTGTGCGGATTCTGTAATTGTTGCGCACATTTTTAAATTTGTTGCGCTTATAGTTTTTTAATTATTTCACAAAAACATTTCCTGCTGGGGTAACGTTACCCCAGCCAGACCTTTTTCTTTCTAATGGGAATATTTAAATAATTGCTAGCTATAAAATTAGTTGTCTAAATGAAGTAAATGTTGTGCCTTATTTATTATTTGTTTTTTCTTCGGTTGCGAAGTTATTCGATATGTATGTACATATATAAAAAGTATCCATCATTTATTTAAATGAAAACCCTACCATTCAACCATTATATCTATTATATACATTCGAGCATTAAAGAAACATTTCATTCCTTACTTTAATGAAAATGCAACTTGTTTTTTACCATCACCTGTCGGCGCTTTTCGGGGGCGTTCCGATTACACCATGTATAATGTTTTATAAAACTATCGTGAGATACTAAATTAACTAAAAATCGCGGGTTACTCACGTGAATATACTGCGAAAAGCTCTACTAATTTTGAACCACAGAAGAGTTCTTCCACATGAGCTTCTCTTCATCTTTTAAGTGTGGGAGAGCCATGCTTCGGCACGAATGGGCCGGCTCGACCGGAGTGATACCACGGCCTCACAGAAACCCGACGTGAAACAACGCTTGCTTGTGTTTCGTCGTGTGAGTGAGGTTACCGGAGGCCCAATTACTCTCCCCTTCCCCAATCTCCCCAATTCCTGAATCCCCAACGATCCTCAAACTCCTAATCCCCAAAAGGCCGGTAACGCACTTGTAACGCCTCTGGTGTTCCAGGTGTCCATGGGCGACGCCGATTGTTTACCATCAGGTGATCCGTCTGTTCGTTTACCGGCTTATGCCATAAAAAAGAGCAGCGTGCGTAACCCTGTATAATATTAATTTCAGGTCATATAATCAAAAGTATGAAGCCAGATGATTTCATGAAAATGTTCGGTTGCGGCATCATGCTTATAATGGCTTTACAGGTAAGACAGTATATTTTAATCCCTTATTATTTTATTCTATGGCGTAGTTTCTTATTATTCTGGGACAACACTTCGATTACACAGTTGGTGCGGTGGCTGGTCAACCGGCTGCCGCGCAACGTATCGCGGTTTCGATTCCCGCACGTAGCAACTCTTTGTGTGATTCACAGATTGTTGTTCCGGGTCTGGGTGTCATGTGTATGTGAACTTGTATATTTGTTAACGCACACACGACATGGGAGAAAATCATAGTTTGGGGCAACGTTTGAAAAAAATAAGAATCCCTAACAATAGGGTAGTAAATAGTGTATGAAAATTAAAAATGTTATTACTGAAAACACATTTTTTTATTTTGTCATATAAGAAAACAATACTTAGAAAAAACAGAGTTAAGTTTAGGAGTGGGAGATCGTAACGTCACGCCACCCTATAAAATGTAGAAACCGTAACGTCACACGATAGTTTAAATCAATATAACTATCGTCGAAAGTATTTAATTTTGTAAGAAAAGAAAAAACACGTCAAATTTATTTATTTTTTTTAAACTACCAGACGGACATTAAAATAAAATTTACGATCCTACCTTATTATAATTTGTATTTTCCAGTCCATCTTCCCATCATCAGAAGAATTAAAAGACACAGAAGTATATCTGAGCTCCTTACTGACCAGCATAGAGAGTGACTGCGAAGCTTCCATCGAGGACCCGTTGAAGACACCACCTGTTTACAGGTCTGATCGCGACGAGAAGTACGAGTTTAGACCCAATTGTAAGTTTATTATTTTGTTTATTACGCCTTTTATCCTCGAAGAGGTGCACATTACGGCACTTAATGCCTCTGTACACACGGCTACACATCGAGCTTTGCATAACCAGTATAAACTGAACGTTAAATGTGCGGAAAGATGATGCGACGCGATACCAGGATAAACTGGTTTGGTATAGATTGATGTATGGCCGTGTGTACAATGTAACACCCACTTTTCACTATTTATGTTATGAGTCCCATGTAATAGGGAGTGAGTCTATTGCCATATACCGGACACAATTCCAGACTCCGTGCTACTTTTGAGATTTAAAAAGAAACCCAGTTATTTTTTATTTATTTGTATCAGGCAACGAAGACCCATATTAAAATACAATAATACTATAATATCTACTACAATTTTAACTTAAAATGCTATAAACACATATGTAAGTAATAACACTAATTATCACGACTATTGTGGTGTGTCGGCGTCGTGTGCTGCGCGGTGTCAGGTATTCGGCCGCGGAATCGCCGGAAAACAACACCTTTCGGCCAAAACTCTGGTGTCATGAATTTCGGTAAATCCACGGAAGGCACTCTCACCACAAATGAATTAAAATTCACGCTGTGGTGGGATTCTAATTTCAAAACCCTTAGAGTGTCATTCGTTTTGGTCTGAATATACTCTACAATGTCCTCGACCTTTGTAGAGTAATGCAGCCTGGACACGTACAGCAGCGTCACTGGTACAGCTGGACGCAGCAAATGTTTCGCCCGGTAGGTGCTGGCACAGCACCGACCGGGCGAAACATTTGCTGCACCGCACTTGTTTTGGGATGACTTCTTTTTCTTCCTCTGAACAGTGATAAAGTCATCCCTATCGACTTGCTCCTTCGGTAATACTTTGCCCGACCTGGGAATCGAACCCGAGACCCCTTGCTCGGAAGTCGCACTTGCGACCACTCAGCCAACGAGGCAGTCAGTATAAACAAAATTATAGGGTCTAAATTAAACTATTAAGTTGCACTTAATGCCACTGTATGAATTAATGTACGTTTCCGTTACCCAGGCCAGATGTTGTCTAAAATGGTTATTTAAATCTTATAGATACTTAGTTTTGGGGACATTTTTAAATTTGCGCTTATAGTTTTTTAATTATTTCACAAAAACATTTCTGCTGGGGCAACGTTACCCCAGCTAGACCTTTTTCTTTCTAATGGGAATAGATAAATAATTACTAGCTATAAAATTAGTCGTCTAGATGAAGTAAATATTGTGCCTTATTTTGTATTTGTTCTTTCATCAGTTGCAAAGCTATTCAAAATTTTGATGGGGTAACGTTTTTGGTTTTGCTAGATGTTTGAAATGGTCAAGCGGGTTTTTGTCATATTTTGTAACGCCCAAACGGCTTTCAACATTTCCATTTTGCAATGGTTCACTACTTATTTGTTGTTTTAAAGATTTTATTTCTTGGTATAACTATTGTTTTACCGAGACAGAACCATTTTACTTCGGGACGAAAACGAAATACTTGTATTTATATTTTATTTTTTCAGTCATAAAGCAACCATCATACGTGCTGGAATACTTAAAGAAACATTTCACCGAGTGGACCTCTTATGATGAAGATATTGACAGCCCACATGTAAATGTAAGTCTGCTTTTATTATTTTTAACATAACATTACATCACGCCTGTCTTCCCCGAAGGGGTAGGCAGAGGTGCACATTACGGCACTTAATGCCACTGTACAATGTAACACCCACACTTCACTATTTATGTTATGAATCCCACGTAATAGGGGGTGAGCCTATTGCCAAATACCGGGCACAATTCAGACCCCGTGCTACTACTGAATTTTTTTAAAACCCCATTAATTTTTTTATTTTTTTAAAGGAGAATGGCAGGTTTGTATGGAAGTTTTGTACCGCTATAAAATTTTGTATTAATCATTGTTTCAACCAAGTGAATAGTCTGAACGATAGATATTTTTGTTATGAAGTTATGAAAAAAATTACATATTTTTAGAAGTTGGGGTTCAAAAGTTATTTCACTTTGAAAATGTGCAAAAGGTACGTTAAGGTGGTACCACACTTGACATTGCGTAGTCGCTACATTTGTCCAAATATTTGTAGACTACGTACAAATGGCGTCCAAATAGTATCTCTATATGTAATGGCGTGCAAATATATAGCAAACAAAGAAGAATAAATCCTCCAAACATGTTCTTTTTTGGCCGAACACAACAAATACGCAACGTCAAGTGTAGAGCCACCGTAAGCAAAATATCTATTACAAATGACAGATGACAGTTAACTGAAAAATGTCAATGTGCTCTCATGTGGTTTTTTATTTACAAAAAACAAAAATCTAAAAATACTGCTCGCTACTCAAGTGACTATTACACTTTGTATTATTAGGAATGATCCTGTTAATTCAGCAAGCATGATGTACCTATAGAGTTTTAAAGAGTATGCCTCACAATCTTTTTCATTTCTTAGGTGCCTACGAAAATGCAAATTCATAATGTAAGTGACTGTCATTGGGTAGAAGGCCTACATTTAGCAGTGGAAGTCTTGTGGCGGATATGATAAAACTAGTCTCACTTCACTTGAATCTTGCATGTAGATAGTCTCAAAGGTCTCAAGTTAATTCGATTTAAACTTAGCTTAGCTCTTTGAGAAAGTATTCTTCTGAAAACTGGGCTTAGCACGCGTGTAAGGATTAATTTCTAATAAGTAAGTCAAATTAGTAGAATCATCAACATTTTCATCATTAAGTCTATAAGTGGCCACTGCTGACCGAAGCCTCTTCTCGCATGGAGGTTTGAGCATTAATCACCATACTAGCTCAATGTGGGTTGGTAATTCAAACTTATAATAAGAAATAATAAGCCCATGTTTCCTCACAATGTTTTCCTTCACCATTCGTCAGCGGTGTCTTTGTACTTTTTAGATTATTGAATATACAAATAACTCGAAAAAAAGACACATTGGTACTTTGCCGTTGGTAGGTTTCGAACCCGCACTCTCATGCATGAGAAGCAGGCTTCTTAAACCTCTGGGCCACCACATTACAATTAAAGAAAATGTAAAATGAAAATGAACATTTTTGGTATAAAATTAAAGCTTAGATAGCTTTTTAACTCGTCGAGTACCGGTTTTATAGACACAATTAAAGAACAATAGGTCGCGGTCACCGGTGACCGCTTGGTGTTTGACAGTTTAATATGGCATTTATTTTATAGATTCATTCTTAAAATCACTTTTATCAAGATGGAATATTATATAGTTACTTACTAGGTTAAAATAAAACAAATGTATTATTTTGACATACTTTTATTTCATTGTATTCAGGTTGTTTCTAGGACTACTTCATCTAAAAAGAGAACAGGCAGTGTCATAGGTACAGCAGACATCAATTGCTGATATCTGTAAACAGTAAGATAACTGTAAATAAAGTAAACAAAAGTAAATTTTTTTCCTTTAGTTTTATATGTTATAATAATATGTCTGATTCCCTATCTTAAAATGGAAAAGATAAAAATAAATATTTGATTACATTACTTGATTTTATAACATTTTTATAGTTATTCGTATAACACAGATCATAGGAGCTCAAACAGCATGCTAATTAATAAATTATAATTATAACATGAGTATAAACCTATTAGAAACCACTTATATACTCCACATAGATACATAATTATGTAGGTACATTATAATGAGAATGCATACCTGTTGAAGCTTTGAGAGCCGAACAACATCTTCCGGCCTCATCTGTTCTACAAATGGCAATGTTAAAGTGAGCTTAGTCCATGTTTACATAACACATTACTTCCTGATAGTGAACACTGTGAGGTGGTATGTCAGGTTGTAGTTTTATAGTTTCGACTCTTGTACGGTCTCTCAGTCAGTATGGAACATGATCTTCATCATGGGAAGTAAGCTAAAATAAGTAATATTATTAGAATATGATATTGACTTTAGATTACACTGTATATAGATAATAGTATGGTTAAATTGCTTTATTACCTCTTGTGGCTGAATCCAATCAAATACTATATGAGCCAGTCTTTACTCCTGTTTGTTGGCACCTTCAATTAAAACCCTGCGTCACCTTATCATTGCATGAATCACCCATATACGACACAAACATGCCAGTGACCAATTTGTTTGCTGGACATGCTTTCAGCAACATCCCGATACATTGCTAATTGCCAGCAAGCATTGCAAATATGGTCGGTAGGAGAGATCTAGAATAAAAAGAATAAAATGATACATTATGGGTAGATAACACTATGCGCTTCTTTTATTCAGGCAACATGGTGACTTTCGATATGTTATGGGTAAACTAGGTACTTACATCTCTAGGATAAGTCCACAATGGGATATTGTTGACCACGTCTAATCTTCACTCTCATTTCCTAGAGCATGCCGTCTCATGTGCGACAAACTCTGATGCAATTAATGCACTGTAAATTCATCATCGCGACAAATTACAACACACTATGCCCAAAATAATGTAAATAAGTGTCTTTTCGCAATTGTCACAACAATGATGCCAATAACACCAATTTGGGCTACGGAGGAACGGTTGCTAAACTCAACGTATCACCAGATGAATAAAATAACTTCAAATTCAACAAAACATCATAACATCGCATTTGAAACAAACAGCAATGCGCCAGTATTGACATTTGACAAATTAATTGTCAATGTCATCAAGACAAATGCCAGTTCAACATTGCCATATTCAAGTTTGTTAAAATGTTAATATTATCATTAATAATCCATGTAGACGTAGATTTAGATTGGATGTAGATTTTTATATTTACTTATAAAAATGTTTGAAATGGAAAGGAAAATATTTCATTGATAGATATTAAAATAAATGAGTTTATGAAATAGCGAAATTCAATATGCTCTGATTTCATCTTTACGCATGGCAACTTTGTAAACGTCAATCGCGGTTCGTTTTACGTTTATAGTGGATTGCTTTTTATCATTATTGAATATCAGTTTTTCTAGGGTTTCCCAAGTTCTAAAAATCTATTAAATATGCTAACATAACGTACTTAGGAGGTTCTATAATGACCCAATTTTTTAATGACAAATCTTTTTTTAGCGAAGCGGTACAAAATCTGCCGTTCTCCTTTATTTATTTTTATCAGGCAACGAAGGCCCATATTAAAATAATAATGTAATGTAATGCTTTGCCCGAGCCGGGAATCGAACCCGAGACCCCTTGCCCGGCAGTCGCACTTGCGACCACTCGGCCAATGCGGCAGTCCTTTTTTTATATTGTGATAAAAAGCGTGATGTTATGTTGTGTTAATATCAAAATTGTTCTATTTTTTCAGAATTCTGACGTCAAAATACTAAGAACTGTTGGTAAAAACTTAAATTTATTAAAAATAGACAAAAATAAGTCTATATCTATGACTCAAAATGCTACAGAAGCAGATCTATTGAAAAATAATTCCCAAATATTTTCCTTTACTGGTAATAATGAACCTAAACGAAAAGATTTTGAAAAATCAACTGAAATTGTCAATGAAGACATAAATAAAAATAAACGCAAAGATACTACAATCAATTTAAGCACAAAAGATACTCAAATTACTATGAAAATCGATAATAACACTTTAGCAGAAACCTCCAAAACGGATGCACCTAAAGTGATAAGATCAGTGAAGTTGATAGATGAATATGAGAAGAAAATTAGACAACCCGTCGACCTGGATTTGCTTGATTATTCAGAGATTTATGAACCATCGTTAGATGGTAATTTTGAAGATGATTCAGTAAAAGAAACCGAAGGTTCGTTTTGCAGTAAAAATAATGAAAATCAAATTGAAAAGAATAAAATAATTGATTCAAGTAATATTATTGATAACGATATCATAGAAAATTGTAATAATTATTATCATGAGACCAAAAATAACAATCAAGATGCAAAAACCATCGAAAAACCCGACTTCGAAGCCGAAAGCGAAACTTTCACGGACAAATTCGACGAAAGCGGAGTATTTAACGATGTTTCGGATGTAAATAACGATGTGTCTATACGTAACGATAACGATGGTTGTGACAAAGACGACGTGACTAACGATTCTGGGTTTGAAAATGAAAGCACTTGTGCACATATCACTGTGAAGATATTTTTTAACGAACTTAGCACTACTTTTAAAGCCGTGAGCAAGTTTGTGTGAGTATTTTTAAGATTATTTTTTGGATAAACGAGTAGACAGATCACCTGATGGTAAGCAATCGGCGTCGCCCATGGACACCTGGAACACTAGAGGAGGTACAAGTGCCATACCGGCCTTAATTTTGGGTTTTGGAGATCGGGGATAGGGGGTTAAAATGGGAGATAGCTTCCATAGGTTAAGCTGAGGCAATATATCCCCCTTATCTATACAAGTATTTAGTCTAAGTAAAATAGAGTTTAAATCATTTTCTGTTTTGTGGTTGTTCAAGTTTTTTTTAGGATTTTTTTAAAATACACGCCTCCCTTTCTTCCTCTTGATGTTTCGTGATGTTTTGTCGAACCCCGACTCCGCTAATGACCTATCGTGTTTTTGCTTACCATATGGTGCTAGTATAATCTCCTACGTCCAATAGGGAACCAGCTAGTGTCACGCCATTCGGCATTTAATATTTGACAGCTGCTGTGATTGGACAAAAAAACCCTTCCTACATTAGCGCCATAATTTTATTCATTTTTTTTTTTTTGAGGGTGGAAAGTCTTCCTATCACTTCTCTTGTCTCTTCTACCTTGGGTTGGAGATTAAGTACTGTGTAAAATGTGTGTAGTGTATAAAAATGTACTCAGTCCCTATTGCTAGGACTCATAATAAAAAAAATATTATTATGTATGTCTTTACCATTCACGGGACCACTGGGTCCCGGTCATTTGGAAGGCGTACGAGGGGCCGAAGCCAACTGCGCAGAGGCCCTTTAGACAACTTTAATTATTATTATATTATTATAAAAAAACTGGTCAATATTTTTAGACTTTATTCATGCCTAAAGGCACATCTAATACACTAATAAGCACAGCTCTGGCACGACGTTGTTACGTATTTGCCTACCGCTAGCCGCCAGCGCTTACGGTGCGTCGCCCGCGAGTTGTAAGGATGTCGCCGGCGCTCTGCCAGCGAGGTGGAAGCTATCACTACTAGTATAGTCAACAATACTTGGCATTTGAGATTGAATAACATAGGTAAATTAGATAAAAAACAATAAGCATATATGTAATACGAGTGATTTTGAAAATTACTCCTTAAAAAACAAACGGTATTAATAGTGTCATCTGCTAAACGGCAGCTAATGTTCGTTGCAATGTACCCCGTTGCTGAGAATGCCCTCTGACTCAACACTGGTTAGCAGTGTTCGTTACCCAGGTCAGATGTTGCCGAAAATGGTCATTTGAATCTTATAGGTAATTAGTTGTGCGGCCTCTGTAATTGTTGCGAACTTTTTTAAATTTGTTGCGCTTATAGTTTTTTAATTATTTCACATAAACATTTCCTGCTGGGGTAACGTTACCCCAGCCAGACCTTTTTCTTTCTAATGGGAATATTTAAATAATTGCTAGCTATAAAATAAGTTGTCTCGATGAAGTAAATGTTGTGCCTTATCTTGTATTTGTTCTTTCATCGGTAGCGAAGTTATTCGAGATTTTGCTGGGGTAACGTTTTTGGTTTTGCTAGATCTTTGAAATAGTTAAGCGGATTCTTGTCATATTTTGTACATAGCTTCTTAATTCCTTATTAATTCCTAGTTTAAATTTGTTCTGCAATAAAAATCCAAAATAATAAATAGCTTAAATGTTATTTCAGTAAATAGAAAAACACTTCAATTGGTCCCAGCACTCTCAATAAGAGCTCTAAAGACTTACTTTAAACGTTATTTTAAAACTTGTAACTGCCTTCAAATGTATGTGAAGTTTAATTAGTATCCTGTAAGTAGTACAAACAAATAATCTTTAAGCTATGCATTATTTTGTTTTTTTTATTGCAGAACAAATTTAAACTAGGAATTAATAAGGAATTAAGAAGCCATGTAAAAAATATGATAAGAATCCGCTTAACCATTTCAAAGATCTAGCAAAACCAAAAACGTTACCCCAGCAAAATATCGAATAACTTCGCAACCGATGAAGGAACAAATACAAAATAAGGCACAACATTTACTTCATCTAGACGACTAATTTTATAGCTAGTAATTATTTAAATATTCCGATTAGATACAATAATGTATGGTTGGGGTAACGTTACCCCAGCAGGAAATGTTTTTGTGAAATAATTAAAAAAATGTGCGCAACAATTACAGAAGGCGCACAACTAATCCTTACTAATTTTATGAATCGGAAAGTGAGTTTGTTTGTTTGTTCCACTTTCGCGCCGTAACTACTAAACCGATTGTTTTGAATTTTTGCAGACGTGAAGTTAGAAGTCTGGATTAAATAATAGGGCACTTTTTATCCCGGAAAAATTTGATATTCTCGAGGGAAAACGAAATTATTGGTATAGATGGCGCTGTGTGTAATGGTATAATGTCACATAAGCTACTTTTTATCCTTTTGTGACGCGAGCGAAGCCGCGGGTAAAAACTAGTTATCTATAAGATTCAAATGACCATTTTCGACAATATCTGGCCTGGGTAACGCACACTCGTTGGCACCAGCGTGGCGAAGCAATTATATGCAAACTGCAGAAATCGCCCCCTTGTTCCTCCACACTCAAATAAATCCATTTTTTATGGTAGACTCTAATTTGTCTAAGCAAGTGGACGTGGATATACGTGCAAAAAGACTTTTAGACGCTCGCAGAGTTTCTTCTAATTCCTCTTGAAGTGATTTATCAGTTTGTGCAGCACGTAAATTCAAATCTTCTGCTATTACTGAAAGAGGCAAGTGATTTGATTAGTACTGTCGTATTAATCCCTGCTTGGTTTGATTCTTTACGATATATCATTGTGATTATATTTTTTATTTCTTTTCTTATAAGATACTTGCTTGGTAATTGAAAAATCCCGTTGCCTTCCCTCAATCCAATAGCTTGTTTATTTAACTCACATAAACAATAAAAAATTTGTAATTTAAGAAAAAATTATCACTAACTATAAAAAATAATGACAAACGTACCTAAACAAACATTATTTATTTATATCTTGTTTTTATTAATTTTTAATTACTGTGTTATTATTGTATTGTCACTGTGTTGTTATACTCTGTCGTTTTTTTTCTCCATATCTATATAAATATGTGTGTTTATTTGTTCTTTTCTTTTTTTAAATTTGTATTTTTTTTTGTATCTGTGTGCGTGCCTACTGCCGAATGAATGTTTTTCTTCCTTTCTTTCAAAACAAATGACTGCCTCTTCGCGCGCATATACTTCTTCCTCACTTACTCGACACAGTTCTGTATTATCTGTCCCACTCGTAACCTGTCGCTAATATTCGGAAATAGTCAAAATAGTTTTCTAACGCTGTTTAGCGTTCCTGCGACCCAATCCCGTCAATCTAGAACGGATCTCGTCATATGATGCGTTGGGATTGATCCCGATAAATTATACGATATCTCGCGAGATCGGGATCCCGCGGGATCGGGGATAAAAAGGCGTGATGTTATGTTATGTTTCAGTACAACCTTCAGTGAAGATATTCAAAGAAGAGGATTAAACGATAAAATTAGGAATGAACATCTTCAAAAAGCTACTAAGTGCTTAGAAAATTTGGGAGCTATAACACTACGATTAAAAAGGTAATTTTACTTTTATTTATGGAATAGGAGGCAAACGAGCTGACGGGTATGAAACCTACCAACGGCAAGTACAAATGTGACTTTTTCCGAGTTATATGTACTTTCTGATATTAACTCGTCGAGTACCGGTTTTATAGACACAATTAAAGAACAATAGGTCGCGGTCACCGGTGACCGCTCGGTGTTTGACAGATTAATAAGACACCATCGTGGGGAAACTATTTTTTTTTTTTTGAGGGGTGAAAATCATCGATTGGCTTCTCCCGCCCGGGTGAGGCGAAAGGGTGAGTGTCAGACTCTTACTGACTAAAAACCACCCCGTTGCTACTCCTGCACTTCGAGCCGGAGCCCCGGCAACCCGTTAAAGTCTTCCTCGGGTCCGTATCGGCATAAGCCCTGTTGGGCCCCATCTGTGGTGGTTTGATGGCTCCTTAAGGCGCGCGCGGAACGCGACGCGCCGTACGCTCGGGCCTGGTTCTAGTCAGGCGGCAACCTATGCTGGCCGTCCGATGGCCCGTGCTTACGGTGACCGAAGATCGTCTCGCGATCGTGAAAGTTTGAAATTGCCAACCCGCTTTGAGCAAGTGTGGTGATTGATGCTCAAACCTTCTCCGTGTGATAAGAGGCCTTTGGTCAGCAGTGGACATGTATAGGCATAGTATAAAGAACAAAGTAGGTTATCTTCATACAAATGCTCCGCGCGCGGCTTATATGTGTGCGCCATAGTATCTATGCGTCGACGCACGCACACTATAACAAAATCTCGACCCGTTTCTCAGTGCGCCAGGCAGGGCTGACACTGTACGAGGATTGCGCGCGCTTCACGGCTTTTCGGCACTGTTCAATGAAATAAAAAATGTCTGATAATCGTAGAAGAACGTATTGCTGTGTGTTTGGGTGTCTTAATAATTAATCGATTCCAGAACTGTCTCTGTTCAGATTAGGTACCTATTGAACAGGAAAGGTAAGCTAGTCACTTTTTCTAGCATAATATAATTTGTAGGTACTTGATGATGAGATACCTACTTACTTATTCTTACTCTTATCATTCTTCATAGTTCCTACTCAACCAGAAATGTAATTACCTACTATACTTAAATATTATAAGAAAATGTGGTATTGTATTGTTTATTTCACAGTTTATCTGATTTGTTAAGAGCGTAGCCGAGTCGCAATTTTCCATATAAATGTATTCCCAAATTTACTTTCTGAATACTATGTATAGAGCTAAAGTTTATTTTAAGAATTTAATAATCTTTTTATAAGCTTTTAATTTTTACTAAATTTATAAATTGATAAAATATTCAATCATAATATGCTTTTCATTTCATAAATTTAGATCAAGTGCTGCTTGTTCGAAAATATTAACTAAAAGTAAAAGTGACAACCCTGGGGATCAACGCAAGAGTAGGCTAATAACTCGGCGGGCGGCCTTAGATAACCTACTGTGTTCTTTCTACTATGGTATAGGCTGTTGATGAGCAGACGGATCACCTGATGGTAAGCGATTAGCGCTGCCCATGGACACCCGCAACACCAGAGGAGCCACAGGTGCGTTGCTGGCCTTTTAAAAAGGAATACGCTCTTTTCTTGAAGGTTTGAAGTTCGACTGCCTCGTTGGCCGAGTGGTCGCAAGTGCAACTGCCGAGCAAGAGGTCGCGGGTTCGATTCCCAGGTCGTGCAAAGTATTACTGGGTTTAAAAAAAATCTCAGTAACAGTATGTAGTATGGAAATTGTGTCCGGTATATGGCAATAGACTCACCCCCTATTACATGGGACTCGTAACACAAGTAGTGAACACTATGTGTTACATTGTACATAGCCTATCCCTTCGCGGGTAAAAGGCGTGATGTTATGCGTAAATCTTAAATTGTTTGCCAATACAACCGTGGGTTATCGAAGCTAGTTAAAAATAAAACATCGACAACTTTCTTACCTTACCACATATACCAAGTTTCTTAAATTATATAATTGTTCCAGTATAATCAAACGAGAATCAGCAGAGGTGACAGTACTCAAGACGTTATTGCTCAAAGCGGGACTCGAAGCCACTAGCGATAAGAGGGTCACGCGATACAGGTAAGAAAACTTCTATTATCTTATCATCATATCAGCCACAGGACGTCCACTGCTGAACATAGGCCTCCCCCAATGACTTCCAGATAGGCCGGTTGGAAGCGACCTGCATCCAGCGGTTCCCTGCGACCCTAATGAGGTCGTCTGTCCACCTTGCGGATGGACGTCCTACGCTGCGCTTGCCGGTACGTGGCCTCCACTCGAGAACCTTTCTGCCCCAGCGGCCGTCGGTTCTCCGCGCTATGTGCCCTGCCCACTGCCACTTCAACTTGCTAATCCGCTGGGCTATGTCGGCGACCTTTGTTCGTTTGCGGATTTCCTCGTTTTTTAACCGATCTCGCAAAGAAACTCCGAGCATAGCCCTTTCCATAGCGCGCTGAGCGACCTTGAACTTCTTTATAAGGCCCACAGTGAGAGACCACGTTTCTGTTCCATAGATCATCACTGGTAACACACACTGATTATAGACTTTCGTCTTGAGGCACTGAGGTATGTTGGACGAGAAGATGTTGCGTAGTTTCCCGAACGCTGCCCATCCAAGTTGGATTCGACGATTGACCTCTTTCTCGAAATTGGACCTACCTAGCTGGATCACTTGTCCTAGGTATATATATTCGTCAACAATTTCGAGGGTAGAGCTCCCAACTGATATCGGGTAGGCGTAACATGGGCGTTTCGACATGACTTTCGTCTTGTCCATGTTCATTTGGAGCCCTACCTGTTGAGAAACTCTACAGAGGTCATCGAGCATTGTGCTTAGATCCTCCAGCGATTCTGCCATGACCACAATATCGTCGGCAAACCGGAGGTGTGTGATGTACTCGCCGTTGATGTTAATGCCAGATCCTTTCCATTCCAAAAGTTTGAAGGCGTCTTCCAATGCAGCGGTAAACAGTTTTGGAGATATGACGTCTCCTTGCCTTACACCTCGCTGCAGGAATATCCCTCGTGTTCCGGTCCTGTACTCGGACCGACATAGTGGCGTTTGTGTACAAGCACTTTAAAACCTCAATGTACCGATAGTCAATACGGCAACGCTGGAGAGATCTTAACACCGCCCAAGTCTCGATCGAATCAAAGGCCTTCTCATAGTCCACAAACGCTAAGCATAGCGGCAAGTTATACTCCTCGGTCTTCTGTATAACCTGCCGCAGTGTATGGATGTGGTCCATGGTGCTATAGCCTTTCCGGAAACCGGCTTGTTCGGGAGGTTGGAAGTCATCGAACCTACGTGTGAGACGATTCGTAATGACCCTCGAAAACAGCTTGTAGACATGGCTCAGAAGTGAGATGGGTCTGTAATTTTTCAGTAGAGTATTGTCTCCTTTCTTGAAGAACAGCACCACCACACCTCTGCCTATTATCTTATACTATTATATAAAACGGAAGTTTGTTTTTTTGTTTGTTTGTTTGAACGCGCTAATCTCCGTAACTACAAGTCTGATTTGAATAATTCTTTTTGTGTTGGATAGCGCATTTATCCAGGATGGCTATATGCTATAAAACGTCACGCTACGACCAATAGGAGCTGAGCAGAGCATGTGAAACTGCGCGGAAGTAGCTAGTATAACATATTACTATCATATTACTAACATATCACTATATTACTATTCATTCATCGACGTTCGTTCGTTCGTTCACTTCGGAGTACCTCTCGGCCCAAGTTTTATAGGGAATCTATACAAATAAAAGTCCATTTGTGCTACAATCGATTTATTATTAAACATAGTGATCATTTCCACCACAAGCACGCAAAATTGTGCAATATAAGGGCTGCGTCGACAGAACAGTATTCCGGTGATTGGTGAGCAATAATTTTAGAACTACCCGCCACAGTAATTATACTTGAGGGAAGGACCCCACATAACATCACTCGCTAAGTTGCTACCAACGCCATCTGTTAGTCGTCTCCGGCAACACCCGAAACTCATCGAAGATGCCGGGCGTTAAATGCGGAGGTTGTGGGCGTTTCATAGCAACGCAGGATGGTGCCAAATGCACCAAATGCCATGAGTTATACCATCGGGCATGTGTGGGCATCCCCACAAAAGCTGGAATTGCATCAAATTGGCGGTGTCCCGAGTGCAAAAAACATATTGCCCGGGACAACCGGACGGAAACACCCATCAGAGGTTCTGTGCAGAGCCCCTCTACTGATGGCGCGACGATGTCTACTGAGGCAGACTCCGATATTTCGAGAAGCCCTAGTGATTCTACCTCTGAACCCCTCTCTAGGTTGTCTGTTGCGGCGGACACAGATTTGCATGCAATTGTTGTGGAGCTTCGGGCGGTGCGAGATGAGATTAGGGGGTTTCGGAGGGAGATGAAGGTGGAGATGGTGCAGCTGAAGGCCGCCCTGGGTTTTTGCAGCACGCGTATGGACGGTTTGGAAGCTAGAGTTGACAAACTGGAGCAGCAGGCCACCGCCGCTGCAGGTTCCACGAGCTCTAACGGCCTGGAAAGGGTTGTGGAGGATTTGAAGAGGGACCTCAACAGCAGGGACCAGGACGCCCTTGCTAACGACATAGAGGTGTCAAACATGCCGGAGACAGGGGCGGAGAATCCGGCACATGTTATCAAGGCAATTGGTCACAAGCTTGGGGTCAGTATCAACGGCTGCGACATTGTTAGCGCGGAGCGGGTCGGTGGGAGGCAGCTCAACGTGACGAGCTCGACGGGACCGACTGAGTCTCGCCCGCGGCCACTAGTTGTGCGCCTCGCTCGCCGGGACCTGCGAGATCGACTTCTGGCGGGCGCGAGTGCGGCGGGGTGCGACCACTGCCGACCTTGGCATGCCCGGCCCGGCGCAGCGCTTCTTCATCAACGAGCGGTTGACGAAGGTTAACCGTCAGTTGTTTCGGAGGGCGCGAGACGCTGCCCTCGTCCAGAAATGGAGGTTTGTGTGGACAAAGCAGGGCCGCATTTTCACCAGGAAGGAGCCGGGAGACAGAGCGCAGAGGATCCGCACCGATGAGGACTTGTCCCGGATTTTTGGCACTGCAAATGGAACGGCTTGTTTGTAATTGTATTTATAAACACATTTATTTAATAATATGGATTTTACAAATATTTTTATATATAGGATTACACCACTTCTACTAGAACAAATAAACATTTACATACAATATATAAAACACACATACACTTTACATCTAAAACTGAACATATTTACATCACTCATGCTTACTCTAAATATACTTACAAACACATACACACATTATCACTATCTTACATATTATACTGTTGAAGGTTTATTTACACGTGAATCAACTTTAATTCATTACAGTCAAATAAAGAGTACAATATATGGATATAAAAATTTAAAAATAACTAAACAAATACTGACTAACATTTACAAAAAAAGGCAATTACTGCAACTTCGCTTTCATACATCCCTACATGCCATAAATATATTGCATATTTTCTTACAGCTTCAAACACACTATATAAATAATACCCTGATCCTAAAATGTACCGTGTATTTGCTAAAACATAATAATGTGTGACCCTCTACAAACAATAAATGACCTCGATAATTTAAGTATTGCGAAAGCTATAGAATGTGATTGTAGTGAGCTCGCTAACAACTATAATATAAATAAAAGTGACCTTACCATAATTTCCCAAAATATTAGGAGCATATACTGCAATTTTAATGACTTCATAGCAAACTTGTCTTGCCTCAATTTTGACGTAGATGCAATAATTCTAACTGAATGCAGACTTGATCGAAATAAACCTATACCTACTCTGACCAAATATCGTTCCTATGCTACTACTCGTCAACAAAACCAAAATGACGGCGTAGTAGTATATATCAAGGACACCTTAAAAGCCAGTGTCACAGAATTAATGATAACCCATGCATCGTGTCTACAGCTAAATATTCTAAACAATATTATTTTAGGTATATATCGTTCACCATCAAACAATAATGCGGAACCTTTTATAAACTCCTTGACACTCCATCTTGACAACCTAAACTCTCAAAACAGTAATGTCATAATTGCTGGTGACATTAATATTAATATTATACCTAAACACACGGAACAAACATATGAATTTAAAAATAGAACTTCATACCTGGATATGTTATCGAGTCATGGTATTCTATCTGGTCACACCTTACCTACAAGGGAGGCCAATTGTCTTGACCACTTTATGTTCAAAATTAATAGGAAACGGCATTCTGCCTTTATAGCTATCCTACTTACTACTATTACAGATCACCGCACAATCTTTCTATCGCTATCTAAAATAAAACATTGCCAAACTACACCAACAACGACTCGTAAAATTGACTTTGAAAGTGCCTTACAACAATTAAAAGAAAAAAATCTATCATCTCTGCTTTTCTGCGAAAATCCGAACTACATAACAGAATGTTTAATCCAGGAACTTACTGACTCACTAAAAACTAATACTACTATTCACAAAATCCCTAAAAATAAACGAACCATTAAACCCTGGATCACGGAAGGCATATTAAGATGTATAAAGAATCGTAACAAGCTTCAAAAACAATCTCGAGACGACCCCCATAATGAAATTAAAAAAATTACATATGCTCGTTATAGAAACCATTGCAACAACCTAATAAAAAAAATAAAAAGAAAATATGAAAGAAACCTCCTAACTAAATCATTAAATAATAATAAATTACTTTGGAAAAACCTGAGAACCATCACCTATACAAATAAATGTACTAAAACGAATACTGAATTAACTAATCTAAAAGCATCACCAGTGGAATCAGCAAACTTCATAAATCAATATTTTGCAATATCGGTAACCAACTTGCAAATGATATCCAACAAAAAGTAACCCAGAATGACCTGAATCTTTATCTACGTTCTTTACCTAGTCTCTCTAAATCTTTTGTTCTTCTGGATACAGATAACAATGAAATAAACTCTATTATTAACTCTCTAAAATCGGATAGTGCCCCAGGATGGGATAATATCTCTACTAGGTATTTAAAACATGTTAAGAATGAAATAATTCCAATTTTGACACATCTGGCTAATCTTTGTTTTACGCAAGGCATCTTCCCTAGCTCCTTAAAAAAATCAATAATAACCCCTATATACAAGAATGGAAATGAGGGTGATATCAACAATTATAGACCAATTTCTGTTATTCCTGTTATAGCAAAAATATTAGAAAAACTTTTAAATTGCAGACTATTAAGTTACCTTCAAACCAACAACATTCTATCCCCATCCCAATTTGGCTTTAGACGAGGTATCTCTACGGAAGATGCTATCACATCTTTAACTTCTTTACTTACAAAAGAACTTGACAAAGGAACTAGGTGCTTATCTGTTTTTATTGACCTAAAAAAGGCCTTCGACACGGTTTCTATTCCCATTCTTGTCCAAAAACTGGAGAAAATTGGTATTAGAGAAACACAACTAGCTATATTTACAGATTATCTAACAAACAGAAAACAGAAGGTTAAGCTAGAGAACTACGTCAGTGGGGAGGTTGACGTTATTTGCGGTGTACCCCAGGGGAGCGTTTTGGGACCAACCTTATTCCTCATTTACATTAACGACTTATGTAACATGTCAATTAATAATGCCAACATTTTTTCGTATGCCGACGACACCGCAATTGTCTTTACTGGCTCAAACTGGGCTGAAGCCAAAATCAGTGCTGAAAATGGTTTGTTACAAGTAGCTTCATGGCTAAAAACCAACCTTCTAACATTAAACACAAGCAAAACTAATTACATATGCTTCTCAATATATAAAAATGTCCAACCAGATCATGATTTCAAAATTAAAATACATGAATGTAAGAGTGTAGCAAATCACAACTGTAATTGTCCAATCTTAAGTAAAGTCAGCCACGTCAAGTATCTAGGTGTAGTGTTGGACCAAGGCTTGTCCTGGTATCCTCAAATCGAAAAAATTACTGCGAGAATACGTAAGTTTATTTGGATTTTCAAAACTCTGCGTCATGTAGTCCCTAAGAGTGGCGAATCAAAAAACCTTCTAAATGAAGTGTATATCTCGCTAGTCCAATCAGTGATAATATATTGTATTTCTATTTGGGGAGGGGCACGTAAGACACGTTTTCTTGAAGTTGAAAGAGCACAACGGACATTAGTAAAGGTGATGTACTTCAGGAAGAGGAATTTTCCCACTTTCGAGCTATATCAAATTAGTAACCTATTATCAGTCCGAAAATTATATATTTTACACATAGTACTAAAAAAACATAAAACCATACCATTCGATTTTAGAATTTTGGCTAGAGGAAGAAAACACAATGTTGCTTGCACCACTCGGGTAAAAACAGAATTTGCTAAATTTCAGTACGATACACGCTCGACTTACTTATATAATAAAATAAATAAAGAAATACATATCTACGCTAAACCGTTTAAAGAATGTAAATCGTTACTGTTTAACTGGATAAACAAGTTATGTTATGATGAAACAGAGAATCTACTGTTAAATAAAAATTAAATCTAAATTAGGCTGTTCCTATTTACAAAAACCTAGTTGCGTGTAATACAACCTTGCACACACCCTTTCACTCACAAAAACACATACACCCGCACACAAGCACACACGCACGCACACTCTCACACACATAGTCACACACACACACACACACACACACACACACACACACACACACACCACACACACACACACACACACACACACACCAACAGACTTATGATATAACTAGACTTTCAATTATTAATTTTAACTATTGTAACGTATTACACTTGTATGATATAAAAGAGCGGCGCCTCCTGGTACAGGCATTTATATGCTTAAAAGGGGACGCCACCAACTGTGTAACTTTGTATTAACGTGTAATAATGAAATAAACATTTTTGATTTTTTTGATTTTTTGATTACTTTTCATCTCTGAGGGGATAGGCAGAGTTGCACATTTTATGGACTTCTATATAGGGCTAACTTATATTTGTTATTGCTGAAGATTTGATAAATATTAAAACTGATATTAATTTTTTTCTCAAACCATTGCCTTACACTCGGATTTTCATCTGTGTTGTGGGTGCATTTACAAACATACAAGTTCACATACACACCCAGACCCGGAACAGCAATCTGTGGATCAAACAAAGAGTTGTTCCGTGCGGGAAACGAACCCGCGACACGTTGCGCGGCAGCCTGTGGCCCAGTCACCGTGCTAACCGTGCAGTCACTTTAATTATTATTACTTATGAATAATTCCTTCTTATTTGCAACAATAATTTTAATATTTTGACTTAACCTAGCTGATCTTTTCTATTTTATCCTTACTAATATTATAAATCTGAAAGTGAGTTTGTTTGTTTGTTTGTTCCACCTTCACGCCGTAACTACTCAACCGATTGCTTTGATTTTTGCAGACGTAAAGTTAGAAGTCCGGATTAAATAATAAGGTACTTTTTAACCCGGAAAAATTGATATTCCGGAGGAAAAACAAAAGTATTGGTATAGATGGCGCTGTGTGTATTGGTATATATCACATAGGCTACTTTTTATTCTTTTGTGACGCGAGCGAAGCCGCGGGTAAAAGCTAGTAATAAATATTTTTTAAAAGTATTACTGTGTTTTTAAAAAGAAATCTCAGTGGTCGCACGGAGTCTGGAATTGTGCCCGGTATATGGCAATAGGCTCACCCCCTATTACATGGGACTCATAACATAAATAGTGAAAAGTGGGTGTTACATTGTACAATGGCATAATGTGCACCTCTGCATACCCCTTCGGGGATAAAAGGCGTGATGTTATGTTATGTATTTTGTTACATTTACAAAACATCGGTTCTAGAACAAGTTATTATGGGCCCCAATCGTGTCTCGAAAGCAGTCGAGCACCCTCAAACAATAGTAAATCATTATAACCTAGTTTTTTCTTTCTTTTTCAGACAAATCGTATTAAAATGTTTACAACAAGCATTGATTTTGAAAAATGCACTGAAAATTATAATTTCTACTACTGCAGGCGACGTGGACGGCGTATCATGTAGTTTGGAGTCTATACATTCTAGATATTTTAATATTTTTGATAATTAACTTTAACCTATCTACTGTTGGACAAAGGGTTTTTTTATAACGGTTTACCATAATCACCACACTTATAAATTAGTTTGGTGATAACAACTATTATCATATTGTAAAAATGCTGTTGTCTTGTTGATGATGGTGATTAACTCGTCGAGTACCGTATTTATAGATACAATTAAAGAACAATAGGTTGCGGTTTAAACTGTCAAACACCAAGCGGTCACCGGTGACCGCGACCTATTGTTCTTTAATTGTGTCTATAAAACCGGTACTCGACGAGTTAATAAAAAAGAACAACAGTTTAATTAATCTTTCTAAAGAAGGGTTTACCATAATCACCAGTCGTATTAATTAGTTCGGGGATTATATTTATCTTATTGTAGAAAATGCTAATGTTTGCCTGATGATCATTAAGGTATCCCTCTAAAGAATGGTTTACCTTAATCACCACTCTTATAAATTAGTTTGGGGATAACAGATATTATCATATTGTAAAAATGCTGTTGTCTGGTTGGTGAAGATGACGTTGATGAATCATAATTCGTATAATTTCCATTTAGATCTAACTTTCGAGTTATTCATTAAAAAATATGTACGTATGTATGTATGTAAGTTTTTGAACGTGTATATGTCCTTTAAATTAGCTAAATGCTATTTTTGTACTGATTTTGATTTCTAATAAAATTAGGTTTATAGTCGACTTCTAAATCGCTTCTTTACTTCATTTACGTGTTAACTCTAAAAAATTCAATATTCAAACTAACAAACAATCTATTCAATCTAATCATCATCTACAGCCTATAAATGTCCACTGCTGAGCAAAGCCTCTTCTCACACGGAGAAGGTTTTGGCTTCAATCACCACGCTTGCTCAATGCGGGTTGGTAACAAACTTATAATTAGAAGTTATAAACCCAGGTTTCCTCACGATATTTTCCTTCACCGTTTGTCAGTGGTGTCTAGATAATCTTAGAAAGTACATATAACCCGGAAAAAGTCACATTGGTACTTGCCGATTGTAGGTTTCGAAGCGGGCGTCTTAAACCTTCGGGCCACCACGACTCAATCTAATCATATTAAAGTTAAATCATGCCAATTGGGTACTTTTCTTAATCAAAAATAAATTATTTCGACTGTTCAATACAATAAAATATTATAAAATAATCACACTTTAATTAATTGATTTTATGACCAACTTAATTTTAGTATTTTTCCAGCAAATGTTTAAGAAATGAGTATGCTGTTGACGCTAAAAAATGTGACGTCACAATACACAATGTCGTACAAAATTCATAGAAAACTGTCGTTTGTCACAGTTCGAAAAAAGTATTGAATTTCACTAGTTGGCAAGTACACTATTACGTGCTAAATCTGAAAATCTAAAATATATTAAATAACAAAAAATCTAAATCTATAGAAATACAATATAATCATATCAAAATTAAATCATTTCAATTGGGTCTACCGTATTTTAGCTCACCATATACCATTAGTGTGAGCCTCTCGTTCTTCGTCTAGTAGGGAATTAGCTAGTGAGGTTACCGGAGGCCCAATAACCCCTCCTCCCCATTCTCCCCAAATCCCGAATCCCCCACAATCCTCAAATTCCCAATTGGCCGGTAACGCACTTGTAACGCTGGTGTTTCAGGTGTTTATGGGCGACGCCGATAGCTTACCATTAGGTGAACCGTCTGCTAGTTTACCGGCTTATCACATAAAAAAAATATGAAATAGGAGACAAACGAGCAGACGGATCACCTGATGGTAAGCGATCAGCGCCGCCCATGGACACCCGGAACACCAGAGGCGTTACAAGTGCGTTGCTGGCCTTTTAAAAAGGAATATGCTCTTTTCTTGAGGTTTTGTATCATTGTAACGATGGCCCTTAGAAGTAGACATAATTGAAGTAAAGAAGCGATTGTGTTATGTATTTTGTATTAGATTATTAGATATTAAGTAAAACGTAATATTAATTATATTCAAGACGATGGCCGTAGACCATTAACAGACTTTCAACTCTATATACAAAGTATTTGAGGTTGAAAATCTATTATTTTACTATTTACAACTTAGCCACCGATTTTTGCCATTATTAAAGTCGGGACCTGCCTTACCACCTAAGACAAATGGCATTTAAACGCTAGTGGAGACCTGTGACCCAATCCTCCTCCTCTCCCCCCTCTAGAAACCCCATCCGCCACACCGCCACACCCCCACACCCCTATCCACCGCACTTCCCCCCCCCCTACCCCCATCCCGAAACCCCATCACCCTCACCTCCCCTCCCCCCTAACCGAAACCTCGATATTCCATGGGTGAGGTCGATTGCTTACCATCAGGTGATCCGACACCTTGCTTGCCTAGTTACCTCTTAAAAAATCATTGATTTGACATTGATATTTCTGTTTAATCGACTAGATTGCGTTTAAATGCTATTTGTGTACGGAAAATAAGCGAGCGTCGTAAGCAAGCAACTTATAGACGCTCTTACTTTTTTGGCGCCGTCACTATGTGCAGTAGTAATGTGGCGTGCGGCCCTTGCCTACCCTACCTTATGCTTTGTTCCTACGACGCTAGTAATTTAGTCGAGTTGCGAATATTTTGCAGTTTTCTCTCACTTCAATTTTGGGCCAGAAACGAGGGAGGACTACTGAATATTTGCTTCTTCTCTGTCTTTTATTTGTGTTGGCCGTATTTGTGTTGGAGGCCAATACAGCTTTCCTCACGATCTCCTGACATTTCTCCCTGTTTGTGGATTGTCTGGCGCAGTCTGACACTGGGTTTCCCGTTGCCGATTTGACCTGCCTTCAGACTCTTGAAACTAATCTCAATGTCAATGCAATTTCAATTCAATGAAAACTCAATAATTATTCAATGTCAAAACCATATAATATCGTAGCTGTTAAAGTAGCATTCAGAGTACGAAATATAAAAACAAACTCAATACCATTTAGTTCATTCAATACCCACGCAATACGGATGCAATGGGCACTAGTGTTGCAACTCAAGAGTAGGAAATTTCACAATATCAATGTCGATCGATCGGAATTGGATTCGAGAGTAAGCCCACTGATCGGTCCAGCGCATAGGCGATCTGCCTCGTGATCTGGTTCCATCTATTTTCCCCTGAACGACCAGCCGCTCTATGGAGTTGTTATCACGACGAGAGACATGGCCAAAGTACTGCAGTATACGCGTCTGTACTATGCTTAATCGACTAAAATACTAGCGTAATGTGAACAATAATAGGTACGGCTCGGATTAGTGACCATTGTTATTTTTTTGGAAATATTTAAATAAAAATGTTAAGCTGACAGTTTATTTTTTGTTTTTAAATGATTTATAAATTAGTAGTCTTATAAGTTATATTTGTATTTTGTAATTATAAGACTTCATTGGCTGGAACCTGTTATTTTTTTAATGTTTAAAACATTGTTAATCAGTTTTTTTTTTCTTCATTTTAAGATGATTTAATAAAACTTATATGATTAATTTTTGTTTTATTTCGTAGTTTTTTTTTACCTTTGCTAATATACTTACCCTTATGATACACTCCCAGACACGAGAATAGGATAGCTTGGCACTGGTTGTTGTCCTAATTCCAAATCTTGCAATATCTTATAAACAACAAGCCCTAATTAAAAATAATGCTATTTTTGTATAGTCTCTTAGGTACCGGTTGAGACGTCGCAGATCAAAATTTCGCCACGTTCATTTGCGATGCACTTCTAAAAATTCATTTCAAAAAACTTCCTGACGGGAAAAAAAAATCTATACCCGAGAGGCAGTACGTATAAAATGATTTTGAAGACTGTTGCCTCCTGTCCAACTGATTTTTTTAAGAAGGGCGTCATTAAACTGCCACTGCGTTGGCATGATTGTGCAGAGATTGTATGGCTAATTACTTCGAAATACATGAAAAAAATCCTTTCATGTTTTTCATACAAAACGGCAATTAAATATACAAGACCTACTATATCTTTTAAGGGGTTGCGTCTCTTTTTTTTATATTAAATTGGACTGAAGTTTGACAACTATCTCGCCTGGTGGTAAGCGATGATGTGGCCTACGATGGAGCACGTCGACCCATAAGCGACCTATTCACTCGGGCCTTGAAGACACCCAGGTTTATACCCTTCAGGAAATACAGACTCTGGCAAAGAACTCCACTCCTTAGCAGTACGCACAAGGAAGCTTGATGCGAAGCGCTTCGTGCGTGTGGGCGGGACATCTACCATGAATCGGTGACGCTTCGTCGATTGTCTTATGGTATGATGATAGAAAGGACTAGGGGCAATCAAGTTGTGCAATTCCCCCGCACACTCTCCGAAATGTATCCGGTAGAAGATTGAAAGGCTTGCAACCTTACGCCTGTGTTCGAGGCTTTGAAGCCGGGCCTCCACAAGCGCATCATCGTTGATGAGGCTCTTGGCACGCCTCTCGATGTGCTCTAGAGCAGTACCTACTCCACACAAGACCGAACCTGCGTGGTGCATGGTGGGTGGCGTTCTTAACGGAACGCGACCCGGAGTCTCTAACACGGTACTATGAACTAGAGACAATCTGGTGAAGACCTCTGGGCTAGAGTTACTGTGAAAATGTATCCCCTTTTTTCCAAAATTCCCTCCAAATTCCACTGATGAAACTTATATGCGCTGGTTTCAAACGGTGGAAACTGTAATAGAATCCTTAAAAGGTATTATAATTGTCGTAGGAGATTTAAACTCAAATCCTAAGTATACATCACTGTATTCAGTTTAGAATATTTTCTAAACTACTTATTTCATCACCATCCACCATTAGAAGTGGCTTTCCCATTAGATAGGTACCAAAAAAGCCCATCTCAGAAGGCAATTACGAGTTATTACTTATATGCAGAATTAATAAATGGTTTTTCTTTCTTTCTTTTTTCATATGAACTCATCTCCAAAGCATGGGGTCAAGATATTATATCCTCACAGAACGCTGACACTGCCGTTGATAATTTCTATCTCTTATATGGTAGGTATATTTGATACATAATAAGAATAATAGACCCAAAAAACCTAGCAGGCGTTATCCGGTTTGGTTTTCATCACAAATAATTTTCAATGTCAAACATAAAGCTGAGCTTCATCACCTTTGGAAATCCACCAAAAATCTGATCATATAGCCAATTTAGTACTTACACTTTTTTATGGAGGGAGTATCATCGAATGACTTCGCCCGTCTGATTGAGGCGGGAGGTAGTGTCAGACTCTTACTGAGTAAAAACCACCCCGTTCCTACACCTGCCCTTCGAGCCAGAGTCCCGGCAACCCTTTAAGTCCTCCGCGGCTCCGTATCGAAATATACAGTAGAGCCAACTATAGCAACAAATCAACTTAGCTTATAAAGATTATATTGCAAACATCCAAACTAAATTGCGACGCGACACCCGCGCCTTGGCATTGGTGGCTTCGAAGTAACATATTGTATTGTCTAATAAGTTTATCTAGATAAATAAAACCAATGCACTAACGTTATAAAGTCTATATATTAAAATAAGAAATAAGTAAACAATAATAAGATCGATTAAGTTAAAGTTATACAAAGCGACAAGAGAATTGTAATTTCGATGCGCGCGCGATTCGTCTGTGTGGGCGAACGAGGGGCGCGTGCGGGGTTGAGCGCGGGGAGGCGACGGCGACGACAGCGCTCGGTGTGTCGAGCGGGCGGCTCCGCGAACACGCGAGGCGTCCGAGACTTCAACGCGGGCCGGGACCGCTAGCGGCCAGGCCATACATGCTCTGTGGGCCAGGCCGTGTGAAGGTATAGCTAAGGCCGTGTACAATACAAACGTTGTAAAGTTTTAAGACGTCTTACGGTATGAAACAAATACATACGTATTTGATATGTATATTATCTTGTACCTTAGCTAAGTACTTATATCCTACAGACTCTCTTCTTCGGTGGAGTATAGCAAACAAACTTCACTTTAATATTGCAAAATGTCCTGCCATGTCCTTTAGTCTTGCGCATTTTCCCAAACATATACAATATTATTTAGGTGGTAACCAATAGAACGGATTAGCACGTTACGAGATTTGGGTGTACTTTTTGATCCAAGGCTTAATTTCCATGATCACATGAAAGCACTTGTTGCCGACTCATATCGCAGACTTGGTTTTGTTACACGCAACATGCGAGACTTTAGCAATCCCCTGGCGATCAAACTCATTTACATGGCACGCGTTAGATCCAAGCTCGAGTCATCTGCAATCATCTGGAACCCTTATGAAAGTACCTACCTACGCCTTGCTTCTGGAGAGAGTTCAAAAGGCAATGCTACTACCTTTATCTATACCCAACTAAATTCTTATTAGGCATGCTGAATTTTTAATTTATACATCGAAAGTACTGCCTCGTTGGCCGAATGGTCGCAATTGCGACTGCCGGGTAAGGGGTCTCGGATTCGATTCCCGAGTCAGTAGTAGCACGGAGACTGGAACTGTGCCCGGTATATGGCAATAGGCTCACCCCCTATTACATGGGACTCATAACATAAATAGTGAAAATTGGGTGTTCATTGTACAATGTACCAAGACAAAAGAAAAAGAGGTGCACATTATACCATTGTACAATGGTATAATGTGCACCTCTGCCTACCCCTTCGAGGATAAAAAGCGTGATGTTATGTTATATATCGAAAATACTCCTTACGGCAAGTTGTTTTGCCGCGGGACGAAAACGAAATGGGTAGTATTAACGGTGTATGGTGTAAAGTGCGTGTCAATCTGTAAAAGTGCACCTATATCGTTTCTTTTGGGGATTTTTTTTAGGGGAGAAAATCATCGAATGACTGCTCCCGCCTGGGTGAGGCGAGAGGGAGTGTCAGACTCGTACTGACTAAAAACCTCCCCGTTCCTTCTCCTGCACGTCGAGCCGGAGCCTCGGTAGCCCGTTAAGTCCTCCGCGGCTCCGTATCGGAATATACACAGATATGAGCGCCGGTATTTGATAAGTCGGCGGCGGCGCGCCGACTAAAAACAGTCGGCGGCGGCGGCGCAGTCGGCGGCGCGACCATGGCAGTGAATCTAGTGCGAGGGAAGAAATGAAATGCCACTGTTTTCTGTTACTTATTGCTTTTAATTATATCACAGTGAATTAAACATTTTTGAGACAAGAAACAAAGAGATCAATATTTTGTTATATCTATTAAACTTTTTTGACGAAATAATTAACTACCTATTCTAATAACATTTGCAAGTACAAATAATCAACAATACCAACAAATTTAAATAATAATAAAACAATACAGAGGTATATAACCTAAGAAGCTAAACAAGCTAAGCTATTCATAAGCTTTTTTGGCAATTGAGTCCAGGTACACTACAGTAGTTGTAGGTACACATAATTACAACTTAATCATAGAGCCCACACTTACAATATGTAGCAAAATAATAGATAAGAAAAACGAAACAAAAAGTTTAACGAAAATTATGCATCGAGTAATCAAACAAGCAAACTAAATATCAGCTTTGCACTGGGTGTAATTATCATGAATGAATATAATACGATTTACTCTCAAAGGATTTAGTCGGGATCTTTTAGCGGTTATCAATTGTCCAGCGACGGAAAATACTCTTTCGCTTGGGGTACTTGTCGCTGGGACGAATAGTACTGCACGCGCCAAACTTGACAACCACGGAAATGATTTCTTTCGTTCCTGCCAATATTCAAGTACGTTATCTTTATAGGCCTGAAGATCTGCGGGCGTAGCTGTGCTAAAATATTTCCAGCACTCGGTTTCGATTATGCTGTCTATGTCAGCAGAGTTGACAGAAGTGCTGTGTCTTTTTGCTAGGTTCATGAAGAAAGATGAAGATGGTTTCGAAGTACTGGGTCCAGGAGTTGCATCTTGTATTATATGCTCCTGGACAATATCTCCATTTTTCAAAGTAGTTTTTGCATAAGTAGATAAAAATGTAACCTTGGTGGTTTGGTGTTGTTCCATGTAAACGTCAATATCTTTGATAGATTGGAATCTGCAATCTAATAACGTGGCAGCTATAATCAGGTCTGTGCAAGGAAAGCGGTAATCTAATTTAAGGGACATGTTACTTTTTAACATTGTTATCAGTGCCGGCTCATTGTCATCACATTCATCTAGTATTCTCCTTATTTCTGACTTGAAAACCAACGCTAAATTGATCGTAGTTTGCGAATCTGAACTCATCATTTCCACTATTGTTTTAAACTTTACTAAAAAAGTTGTCAGGGAAGTAATCAAATTGTACTCATTCTCATCAAGCAAAAAAGCACTGCGACCTATGTCAATTAACATGTCCCGAATAGGTCGGCGATTAGCCCTATGACTTATGCTTGAAAGCATCATAAGAATGCTATGCCATCTAGTTGGCGTACTCGTCTTGATAGTAGGAGGAGCACCCGTCCCAGGATTGGTCGAAGTTGAGGGTAGAGAGCTATTATATTCCAAATTATCTGGGACGACTTCGCCTTCCTCGTCCAGGTCTTCTAACTGCTCACCGACTGTTTCCAACGAAGATAAGAGTTCGCGCTGTTCGTCATTGGCAGCGGCTTCCAGTTGCGGAGCCCTGTATCGGATATGTTTCACTATTTTCTTACACTTGGTAATTAGGGAATAAACTTGGTGAGTACTCTCAATTCCATCAACAGTAACGAGGTTATGTAAGGCGTGTCCAAGGCAAAGATGGCTCTGTATGTTCATTAATTTTGCAGCTCTTTTCATGTTACTGCCAGAGTCCGTCACCAACACAATATCTTTTTCAGGAATCTCAAAAGTAGACAGCATATCATGAATTTCGTCTTTGATTCTTTCACCAGTGTGCTTTTCAGTTACTTGCTTCGTGGCCAGCGTAAATTTTAAGACCTTCATTTCTTCAGATATAAAATGGAATGTACCAGTTATATAATTACGACGTCTGTATTGGTCAGTCCACAAATCAGTAGTCAATGCGCCGAATTTTACGCTATTTTTTTGTATAACTGTTTTCACGTGGACTAACATACTTTTATAAACGTCTTCGAGGCCTTCACGAGCAATGTTTTGTCGCGAGGGAATGTCTTCGTCTCCTACTACAACGTTGTATTTTTTGAAAAAATCTCTCATAGCTTCATCATTAATGCTATCAAAGGGTAATAATGATCTGGCAAACCAAAGTGCTAAATCCCGTGAGAGAATCCACTTATCTTTTCTTCCACTGGTTTCACTGCTCTTTGTCACAGGCGTCGATCTTATTTGAACAGAGAAAAAGTCCTTGATAGGTAAGGCCTTTAATTTTTGCTGGACCTCTTCCAAGTTGTGTTCGTCCTTTAAGTGACGAAGCAGGTTACTAGTAGCTATGTTTTTGCTGTAGGCTTTCACGCGGGCTCTGAAAAAATAAACATATTGCATGCTTTTATTTCATTTTACGAAAACACTGTTACACGCAAAACAATTTGGTCTAACAAAAATTAAAGGCCTTATTAAAAAAATATTACTTTGTACGATTACTTTGTGTTTGTTTCAACTTGGACCATCGCCTTACAATACGAGCAAAATCGCTGCCGCATATGAGCTTAGGGCCGCTGTCTAAAATCATACGATGTTTTACTTACCTGCGTGAGCGCGGTGCACGGAGGTACCTACTTTATCAGTCTTACGTCGGCGACCAAAGATATTGTACAAGCGCTTAGACATTGCTTACTTGCTTGTATAAGTTTTATAATATACTATTTCTATTTCTATCTAATAATACTATTCATTTCTTCGAGTTTCGTCATTCATTTTTCCTGCTATATTACTACACAGCCAGGCTATAGTGGACTCTAATAACCTAGCAATAGGGATTAATTTCCTAAACTCCGTTAGTGGCTAATATGCAAACGTGTGTCAGGTAGTCATCTTACCTTAAGTACTTCGCGCCGTTCGCGTACTCGCGATTTTAAGCATATTACACTATTCTTAGTACATTATTATTCAGTCGGTATCGGTACTTACTTTGAAAATAGCAAATCGCAATCCTCTTCTTTTTCTCTTTTTAGGCAAGCGTCACAAAACACTTGCTCACCCAAAACAGTCCTTTTTTTTCCTCCAACGTTCACAATTAACTGACCGAAATGATTCCAACAAAAACTGTGTTTGTTGGTGGATATTTTATTTAAAACAGTTACAGACAGCTCCCTTATTTTAGTTTTTGTAACATCTATCTCTTCTGTCGACATTTTGTACTTATTTTATAACAAATAATACGCGCGGGCGTAGCGAACAGCGGGAGCGAACTGAGTTTTGCCAGCCGGCCGGCGCGCCGTCCGCTTCCTTCGGCGGCGGCGGCGGGGTGGTAAAGCGCGGCGGCGGCGGCGCTGCTATAGTTGGCTCTAACTGAGTTAGAGCCAACTATAGCAAGAAATAGGTAAACTTAGCTAATAAAGATTATAAGTATTGCAACCATTAAAACTAAATTGCGACGCGACACCCGCGCCTTCTGGCAGCATAATTGTAAGTACCTAATCTAAAAGGCATTGGTGGCTTCGAAGTAACGTATTGTAGTGTCTATTAGGTTTATCCAGATAAATAAAACCAATGCACTAACGTTATAAAGTCTATATATTAAAATAAGAAATAAGTAAACAATAATAAGATCGATTAAGTTAAAGTTATACAAAGCGACAAGAGAATTGTAATTTCGATGCGCGCGTCGAGCCGGAGCCTCGGTAGCCCGTTAGGTTCTCCGCGACTTCTTTTGGGAATATAGGAGTATCTAGGCTTAAAATTATGTTGTCTATTATTTCACGGTAAAATGGGGTGAGACAGAAGAGGGGTGAATCGATATTGGGAAATTTTTCATGGTATCAATTCACACCTCTACTGTCCCTATTCACATCTCGATCCCTATCCACCCCATTTTACGGTACCTACGTAGCGGGATCAAATAAAATACCACATTCGTATATATTATTTATTTTTATTACAACTAAATTACTTACATATTGGAATAAGTACCTATCACTGAATTTTTAAAAGGAATGGACTGTCCATTACATACTATATTTTTATGGGACGGCGAACGAGCAGACGGATCACCTGATGGTAAGCAATCAGCGCTGCCCATGGCAAGACTAGAGGAATTACAAGGGAATTGCCGGCCTTTTATGTAGGGAGACAGGGACTTCGGTAAAATTATGACGGAAATAAATTTTGTCAAATTTTTTTTACTGTCATGTACAGAGAATCAAGTATATTATCAAAATACCTGGAATTTTCTTTTTATTATGGAGAATACATGATTTAAAACTCTATTAATGATTTGCCCGATTTGAAATAAAAAGTATATTTCGTATGTAAGAGACAGTCCTAACCACATCGAATTTTGACTAATGGCAATACAAACAAATATGCATTGACTGGCAACACTTATTCTACCATCCATTTCAAAATTTGAATACATTACGTATTATAAAATGCTTTGATTTTTTTATAACGTAATCGAATGTAACTATTAAATAAAATTTGACAAAACTATATTTTTTATTGATTACAAAAATCCAATATCTTATTAAAATCTGACAAGGTTTTGGTATACCGTGTGATGATATAATCAGAGTAGAATACATTAGTAACTTCGTACTTCCCGCGGGTGTCGTGTACCCGACTAAGGGAGCACATTTGACAGAGACCGGGCAGCAGCGCTCTCTGATTAACCTGAACTTTTTACACTGCGATCTCGCTCGCGACTGTCAAGCAAACCCCTCTTATGTAAGAGGAGGCTCATAGTACCTACAGCAGTGGACTGTCATAAATTGTTGATGATGATAAATAAATATAATTTAGACAGAATTTTTAATAATACATTGTAATTTATTAATAGAAAAAGAACATTAACTCCTAAGTAGCCAAGATTCTTTTCAAAAATAAAAATATTGCAAACAAATTATAATACACCGTTGAACAGTACAAAAACAAAATAAATATATTAAATTTTGACTAAAACAATATTAGATAAATAGAAACATTTTTCTCATGATTTGTTCTCATACACAAAAAGTGGTAAGTAGATATGAAATTTGAAGAGCTAATGAGGGTTCCGTTATGTGCTCACTAGATGACGTTAATCTACAACGAAATCTGCGCATCCAATAAAGAATTAGCAAGTGACTGCTTATTTTTAAAAGGGAGTTTTGATGGGACAGCCCCGCTACAACCTCCCAAAACCGCTGCAACTCCTGTAAGTCACGATCTACAGTAGATACAACCATGAAAACACCGGAACACTGAAGTCCGGCGCGTCACAGGGACATGAATAACTGTCTTGGTTCCCGCAACGAAGTGAATCAGAAGATATTATAAGAGGAGTAGACGAAAAATCTATGGTTTCCACTTTCCTTGGTGAATTATTGAAGGAGATAGAATGAATTAAGCCTAAAGGCACAAAGAAGAGACTGTACAACTGGGTGAAGCCCAGGGAGCCCTTTTAAAAGGGGGGGGGGAGGGTAAATCATCGTATAACTTCGCCCATCTGGGTGAGGCGAGAGGGAGTGTCAGACTCTTACTGACTAAAAACCACCCCGTTCAGTCCTTCAGCTTTGTAAGCTACTGACTGCTAGAGTCAAACTGTTGGAGCTGCGGACGACCTAGGGGGATATCGCAGCTCCGTCTCGAAGTAGAAGTAGGAACGGGGTGGTGTTTAGTCAGTAAGAATCTAACACTCCCTCTCCCGGGCGGGAGAAGTCATTGGATGATTATCTTCCTTCAATAAAAAACCATTGGACAGCTTTTTGACAGCTATGATTGGATAAAAAGACTTGAAGCTACATTCGCGCCACCTAATGAGCAATAAACGAAGCTTTTGCTGAAATAGGGAGCGATTTAGGTTTACCCTTTGAGTACCGTCATTATAGACACAATTAAAGAACAATAGGTGTACGGACACCGGTGTCCTCGCGGTGTTTGACAGTTTAATTATATCTAGTTATAGTTATGTATAGAAATGGAAAACAATTCAAATCACACTTTACTTACACAACTAAAATACATACAAAACTAGACTCAATAACATTTTTGCATACATTTGATAACTAGAGATAGAATTTTGACATAGGCCCAGCGCAGACTGGCGGAGGCGCGGTGTGGATACTGAGAATAAATCAATTTTAATATAAATCTTACCTACTATGATATACGGATAATAATAGCATGCCAAAGATGAGAGGCACGTGGTGCTTCGTCAAACCTCTTTAGCAAGCTGTTTTTATTCATATGCCATAGTATTTAAGGTTTAATTATAATTGATTTATTGTCATTATCTTCGCCGCCTCCTCCGATGCATTGGGCCATAAGCTCCATACAAAACATATTACTGAGACTGGTTTAAGACTAAGATAATAGATATTGCTTATTATATATTTGTCTCTTTCTAAATATGCAGTGCGAAAGACAGCTATAGGATACCAAGCAACATCTATGAAATTGAACCTTAAGAATGGAATTTTAAAGTCTATTTTGGATCATTTACTCAATAGCAGCTAGGAGAAGTTGGGCGATATCTTCTCGAGGGGATCTGGAGACTAATTTCATGGTAACGGCGTTGCCAGCGGCCGCCAGACGAGCCCTAACCAGTACAGGCGCTCCGCCCCTGAAAATTCCACCTCCCCGAATTTCTTTCACAGCATCTCCCACAATGGCAGCTTTAGGCAACCCTAGATGCTCACAAACCGCTTTAGCAGCCTCAGTAACATCATTCTGAGACAGCACAAACGTCTCACTAGCCTCAGGGGCATTCGCAACCCTTTCCCAAGTCTGTTCCCAATCATCAGACCCTGCCCTCGCTCGGATCTGATCAGCACAAGTCATTTCGAACTCCTCCAAAGGATAGGAGTCTGAATACCCTTCGCCTGGGTCTGGTATACCCGTGGTGGGGTCACAATCGCGTACCAAGAACTCTAAAGTAGCCCCGAAGGTTGCAAGACTGTCGAGGAAGACGCAAGGGTACTCCACAACGAGGAAGACGCTTCCAGGTTTGTCATAGGCCAATTTTTCGCATGGCACTACGGTCTTAACCTCATATTCTCCAGGTACTTCCAGTTTCACGGAAACATGTTCTAGCAGTTGATCGCTAAGGGTGTTAACACATTCAAACTGAAAGATCACATGTCTTGCGTAAATGTGCTTGATTAAACGCACCCTGTACTCAGTCTCTGCTTCGGTTAAATCGATCGGCAAATTTGTCTTGAATAGAGCTCCCAGTCTTTCGATCCCTGGTATCTTTGCCAGCTGTTCACCGTATATTTCCTCAATGGACATCTGGATAGGTTTCCGAATCTCAATTTCAACGATTGGTTCCTTACTTTCCTTGGCCTCTTCTTCAGCCGGTACTGATAATAAGTTGAAGGGTTCATCTGGCGTCGTCGCTAGATGGTCTCTCAAAGCCTTTTCTAACAAAACTGGGTTCGGTTTAGGGACGTTGACGATGTAGTCGTTAATCAACTGTTGGTCTCCAGTATCTAGAATCGCGCTGTAGTAAATCGCTCTGTCCCTGACTTCATCTTCCTCATCAAGTTGGCACCGAGCAAGCAAGACGCTGATATTCGGCAAGAGCTCTGGTCTTTGAGCTCCAAATTGCGCCACAGCGGAGACAGCAGCCGCGCGAACAGGGCCAGACTCCAGAATCACACGGTTGTAGATAAATCGTATGTACCGTGACGGTTGACGGGATTTTGGCCCTTCTCGTCCAAGTAAATGTAGGATGCGAACAGCCAAAGCCGTGTGCTCACAATCTTCAATGAACTCGCAGAGGTGAGCAAGACCTGTCTCCTTCGCTTCAGCATTTTCTTCAACTAAAGCTATGATAGCGTCAGCAATAGCTGCCTTGTATTCTAGACCACCTTCATCACGTAACATACCAGCCAAGAAAGCAGCCAGCGACTGATGCTTTCTCGGGAACTTCGTGCACAAACGCCGGATAGCTCGGACGACGACAATTTTGAACTCATCCGATATTTCGGAGACAAAACTGGATATTTGCTTCATCAGTCTGTCGACCGAGCTCTCAGCGCCCGTTGCTAGCAACGTAGTCACTGCTAGAGTGGCTACGGAGCGATTAGGGTCAGAGATGAGATTCTCAAGGTCAACTGCACATGCTGCAACTGCAGTTGGGTGTTTGGCTGTTAACCTCGCGAGGGTCCTTGCTCCAGCGAGCCTTAGAGACGCTTTAGAAGAACCGCAGAACAGTTGCAAGACTGAGACAGCTGGAGCGAGATCTCTTGCCGTCTTCCTTAAATTGACAATAGCATGGGCAGCTTCATAGATGACCATCTCTGACTTATGACGGAGACAGCACTCAATAAACTCGATATAGGGTTGTGCTGCATCGGAATCATCATCATCAACTAACTGAGCTGCTAAACGGATGAGGAGGCATAGTGCGTAGGGGGACTTTAAGGGAGACCTAGCCAACCGCGTGACTAGTTTCACAGTTGATAACTTGTCGTTCTTTCTGGAGCCAGCGACAACACCCAGAGCGTGGTAGGAGACCATTGCGTTCTCGGAACTGATGGCTTCCTGTAAAATAATGAAAATGGAAATGAAAAATATGTTTTTAAATGAGAAACTTTAACTGTACTAAGATTAAGTGTGGGAGGGCCATGCTTACGCACGAATGGGCCGGCTCGACCGGAGTGATACCTCGGCCGAGCAGTAAACCGACGTGAAACAACGCTTGCGTTGTGTTTTATCATGTGAGTGAGATAACCGGAGGTCAAATTACACGCTCTCCCCAGTTCCCCCAAACCCGAATGGGCATGCCATGGATGGCAAAAAAAAAAACAGTAAATAATTAACACAGTCGGATTATGTCACAAACTGTTAAAAAATTTGTATGTTGGTTAACAGATTGACCAATGTATCACGGATCATAGTAGGTGGCGCTTTGTACCTTTCAATGCAACAAATAAATGCATTATACATCTATGACTGCCTCATTGGCCGAGTGGTCGCAAGTGCGACTGCCGGGCAAGGCGTCTCGGGTTCGATTCCCAGATCGGGCAAAGTATTACTGGGTCTCAGTAGTAGCACGGAGTCTGGAAATGTGCCCGGTATATGGCAATAGGCTCACCCCCTATTACATGGGACTCATAACATAAATGGTGAAAAGTGGGTGTTACATTGTGCAGTGGCAATGTGGCATTACGTGCCGCAATGTACCTACACGTCTGCGGGGATAAAAGGCGTGATGTTATGTTATGTTACGTTATTCATCTATAGTTTCTGTCGTCCAAAATGGGACATTGGGCGACAGATACTATTATCAAAACATTAAAACTTGAAACAGAACAGTTTACAAAATATATTCAAATACATTACTATCAGTGAGTATGATAATGAGTTTGGAAACTATGTCCTGTTGTATGTTAATAATAACTCAATTAACATAAAACAATATTTTTTTGCAGTGAAAACACTTTATAAGAGTTTCTATATGCAAAACATGCTCTAACCATGTTTTTAACTGTGTCTTATTGTCTATGTCTAATTATTTACTGTATAATCTGTGGTTATTTAAGTAATAGCGTCATCCAGTGGCTTCGCCCGCGTTCCCGTGCGATATATATTCTGTAGCCTAGGTGTTTTTTAGATCATAATCCAACCCTGTATCAAATTTCATCTCATTTCCCTTCAGTAGTTTTGATGTGAAGCAGTAACAAACAAACAAACTAACAAACATACAAACTTTCACATTTATTTTATTATATATTATATAGTTTTATACAGTTCAGAAAGCTTAATATTTTGCCCGACCCAGGAATCAAACCCAAGAACCTTTGTCCTGCAATCGCACTTGCAACCCCTCGGCCAATGAGGCAGACTATATTTAAAAGGAACAGCTAAAACAATCATATTGTCAACCATTAGTTAAACACACAAGATTTTTATCATTATGTTACTGATAAACTCAAATGATTAAATTGTATGATTACGTTTCAATGTTTTGATTAAAATCAGATACTATACTGAAAAATATGTATTTCTTTTTTTTATTGGAATAGGAGGCAAACGAGCATACGGATCACCAGATGGTAAGCAATCAACGCCGCCCATGGATGCCCACAATACTAGTAGAGGCATAGGTGCATTGCCGGCCTTTTAAAAAGGAATACGCTCTTTTCTTGAAGGTTTGAAGATCGTATGGGTTCAGACATACCGCCGAATTCATTAGTAATTACATCACAAGCAAGAATTTGTTAAGAATTTTTTTTAAAATGTCAATACTTCAAATATTTTCTTTTCTATATGATGCAATATAGCCAAATGTTGATGTTAGATGGGCATTATGTCAATATTATAATAGCTGAGCTTCTAAAGTGTAAAATGTAACATCTAACTGAGATTTAATTTACTGTCTGATATATACTGAATTTAAAAATTCTAACATAGTTTAGCAATTTATAATGAATCTTTTTCACTGAATTGAGATATGAGAAGTTTGAATATTGTTTCTCTTATGATCAATTAGATTTTTATTTCACAAAACCTATGTAAAAAATATCATTTCAAATCAAAAATATTTCGGTTATCTGTAGATTATCTATGTGTTTACCTACTAAAAAAACTATTTCAAACAAATATTACAAACCTGAGCTTCATTAGCCCATCGACGGACTAAGTCTGGGGCCGTCGACGATAGATGGAGAGCGGAAACCAGCGCCGCAGAGCTAACGGCGGAGTTCTTATCAACAATTGCTTGTTTCATGTACCTTTCGATGGCTTGCAGCATCGTACTATCAGTTATACTGCACAAGGCTCTAATAGCAGCCGCTCGGTACAAATCCTCCTTTCCAGTCATGTCTTTGGTTAGCGAAGAAGTCACTATGATCACATCTTGAGCCAACGTACTCAACTCCTTGATACATAAATACACCATACGCCGTAACATCACATCTTTTGACTGGAACAGCTTTGTTGTAGCGAAGAATGCCTCTGTAGCTTCCTGTGTAGTGAACTTCTGCTCTCCTTGGTTCAGTAAATACAGGATTTTCGTCAAAATAAGGCAACATTTTCGAGGATTCACAGGAGATTGGTTGAAATATCTCGCTTCTTGCAGGATTATTGTCTTGTCCAAGTTCTGGTATGGGTTCCCGCCGCTGTCCTCTTCCTCCTTTTTATCGCGTTTGAAGCTCATTTTGAGCTTTTTTGGGTTTCCCTGAAGGAAATAATTATAAGGTGCGGACGAAAGCAGCTTACACGTCACTTGCGCAGTCGAACACAAAAATAAATGTCACTGTCAAAATAATCGCTCTATGTTTAGTTACTGCAGTTGCGTTTTGGTAAATTATTGATCATGAATATTGTTAACATTTTTTCCTATTGAATCTCGTATAAAATTGCATTTATTTAAAATATTATGAAGATAATTCAATATGTCTAATAATTAAAATGAGGACTCAACAGGATCTCAATTTGTTTTTTTATGGCACAACCTGGTAAACAAGCAGACGGATCACCTGATGGTAAGCAATCGGCGCCGTCCATGGACACCTGGAACACCGAGACGTTACAAGTCCTTTACCGGCCTTTTGGGAATTGGGAATTTGATGATTGTGGAAGATTCAGGGATTGGGTAATTGGGCCACCGGTAACCTCACTCGCACGACGAAACACAACGCAAGCGTTGTTGTAGGTACGTCGGTTTTCTGTGAGGCCGTGGTATCACTCCGGTCGAGCCGGCCTCAAAGATTATAATAAGTGCCGGCCTATTCGTGCAGACGCATGGCTCTGCCACACTTTGATTTAATTCATTGTTTTACAAAAATAGAGAATCAATTCGACTGACCCGCTTGTGAGCTTAGCAGGTTTAGCAGAATTCTTTTACAGATTGAAAAAAATCTTGTATAATGCCTGTATCTTCCCATACGCGTAATCTTTACTATACTCAGCATTGGCTAGTGTTTTAACCCAGTCAAGAATTTTTCATGGTTTCTTAAATTCTTATTTCAATTATTATCTGTTGCTCTCGGCTTTGCTCATACTTAAATTATTTTACCCGTGATGTACTTTACCAACGTTTTCATAATTACTTTACCAATGAAGATTCTAAAACTACATTGCCCCACGCTTGATCGTGAATCTCATGAATGCATTTATAAACATAAAAATTCGTATACACGTCACACAGATCCGTGCAGGAATCGAACTCGCGACTTCAGTTGCCCAGCCACTGACTACGCCAACTGTGCAGTCCGTTGTCCAGGGTATAATTTATCAGGGTGTTCGTTATGGGGAGTCCACGAGAGTATAATCCATCCAAAAATTTTTTAGTAGGTATCTAGGAAAAACACTTCCGTCAGGGCAAGAAGTTAGTAGAAAATAAAACCCAATATTTATATAAATATTTACATTTTATTCGTTTTTCTCATCAGTTGAGAACTCCCAACATGCTGCTGTATTGAACTTTTATGAACAATTTTAAAATCAGTGAGAGGATATTACTTCGAAAAGGACAGATAGTAATAAAACTTTTAAAAAGTATGATTTCATTGACATAAATTTAGATAATGCTGAATATTTTTTTAAATACTTTATAGGTCGATGTTTGACCACCATCTCGCCTGATGGTAAGCGATGATGTGGCCGACGATGGAGCACGCCTACCTATGAGCAACCTGTTCACTCGGGACTTGAAGACACCCAAGTCATATTTGACGGGAAACACAGCCTCGGGCAAGGAATTCCATTCCTTAGCGGTTCGCATGAGGAAGCTTGACGCGAAATTAATAAACAATATTATGGATGCTACACACCTTAGGATTTAACTGTGCAGTTCGACTGTCAAGACGTCCCGGTAGGCCCAGAAGATGGCGGGATGAGCTTGACTTCTATGAAAAGGATTGGCCACAGAAAGCTTTAAGAAGGGACGAGTGGAAGGAGGGTAGGGAGGCCTTTGCCCTACAGTGGGACCATGGCTAAAAATAAAAATGAATAAATAAATAAGTTTGACTGTACAGGTTGTATGGACCTATGATTTAAACTGTCAAATACCAAGCGGTCACCGGTGACCGCGACCTATTGTTCTTTAATTGTGTCTATAAAACCGGTACTCGACGAGTTAACCGTACAGTTAAACTGTGTAGCCACTACTAAGCTCTTGAGTGCCGGCTTGTGAGATACAATAGAAAATAGAGTATGTCCCGCATAGATCATGTTCGGCATACCATGGGTTAATTCATAATCTCAAAGGATTTGGCAGAAAATGCATGTAAATATAGGTGCTTGAGTTTAATCGTTTATAGAATATTAATAACACAGTAACACCGCTCACTGACTTCAAAATTTAAATAATAATATAATAAAATACTAAATGAAAGATCACTATAAATTGACTACATTACAAAAATTATGAAGAAATTACTCTAATTTTGACTAACAATAACATTATTCAGTCAAATACAGCAACATATTACTAGAAACTTGAAAATAATCATATATACAGGTTGCATCAGTCATTTTAGAAAAATCCTTAATTATACACTATCAACGAGTAAAGATTATGTATTTAAACAGTTCAATAATTAACGAAAATATAGCCAAATATGTAGTGTAAATATTTTTTTACGTTGTCCAGATGGCGCCACTAGCGTTTATTGTCTGGTCAGCCAAAATAAACTGCTTAAATACATCGTCTATTAAAGGAAGCGTCGATTCATATTCCTAAACTTAAAATGAACTAAAAATTAAACTCTATTGTGTGTTTGTAAAAATATTGCAATTTGTAATATAAATTTCTTTTATAGTACTTCATCTTTATTGCCAAAACATTAAGGTTACAATTGTGTACGCGTCTGAATGAAACAATAATTTTGCAAACACACACGTTTGGAGGGAAATTCGTATGATTCAAGTTCGGTACTAATGAAAATATTTCATAAAAACTGCTACAATTCATACTAAAGCTCTTCATTTTCAAAACCAACAAGTATTTATTATGATAATCTTCGATTGTATTGGTTTCATTAACTTGTATTTATTTTTATTTGGGTCATACGCGAACATATCTTTATATATATAATTCTTCTGTGAGTGTGTATGTCACTGAACTTCTCTCAAACGACTGGACCGATTTTGATAAAAATTTTTGTGTGTGTTCAAGGGGATCTGGGAATGGTTTAGATTCACAAATCAGCCCGGCAGATGGCGCTGCAGTCGACGTTTAGGTTATTTATCCTAAACAGCTGAAGTAATTTGAATGAACTTTTGTTTATACATTCAAGTGGATATGCAGGACAACGTCAGTTGGGTCCGCTAGTTTCATTATATTTGCTTTTATTCTGAAGAAACTGTTTATTTACGGAGATTTCCACACCTGAAAAATGTATGGCGAGATCTATCTAGGCACCCACCTTAACTTAACCCTTTGTATTGTTAGGTGACATTTATAGTTAGGTGGAAACAAATATCGTCGGCTTAGGGGTTCCTTAAATTTTAGAAGGGATTGATGAAAAAGGGCATTAGCTTTCAATACTTTTTTGAAGGGAGAAGGTCATCCAATGACTTCTCCCACCTGGGTGAGGCGAGCGGGAGTGACAGACTCTTACTGACTAAAAACCATCCCGTTCCTACTCCTGCACTTCAAACCGGTGCCCCGGCAACCCGTTAAGCCCTCCGCACCTCGGTGTCGGCATCAGCCCTATTGGGCACCATACTTAGCAGATAGTTTTAAGTTTTTGACTGCCAATAGAAAACTGTTATTGAAGGCAAATCCTTTGCTAACTTCGGTCAGCGCCTCACCGATGACCCCTATGGTGTTTAACATGTTAAATACTATTATACATATGTATAAAGCGGAAGAGTTTGTTTAATTGTTTGTTTGTTTGAACGCACTAATCTCCGTAACTACAAGTCTGATTTGACTAATTATTTTTGTGTTGGATAGCGCATTTATCGAGGACGGCTATAGGCTATAAAACATCACGCTACGACAATAGGAGCTGAGCAGAGCGTGTGAAACCGCGCGGAAGTAGCTAGTGTTGAAATAAAAGTAGAACTATAATTCTTAACCCATTGTTAAAATAAAGACCATTCATGCATTAAAACCTTAATATTCTATGGAAGTCTTATTGTGATAGTAAGATCATATGAATATCCCTCAACTTAATATAAAAATTATATTACAATACATAATATTTTTTGGCATTTATATGGTACAAAATTTACAAATTCCTTATTCCGTTTAAAGTACAACCTCTTTTTTTAGGAACTATAATATATTTTTTTAATTTGTATTGTAACTTTCGTGAGACATACTATACATAAATTAGTATCGACGGTTGAAAGGCTAATTGATCTAAGCGACATTTTTTGTGATATTGATACCTACATCACGGCGAAGGAGAATTCGCTGATTTCGAATATGTATTTAACTTAATTTCGCAAAAAAATGTCGCTTAGACCAATTAGCCTTTCAACCGTGCGTCGGTATGTTTTCGGCTTACGATTACGATCGAATATGAGCCTCTAGCATGGCTTGAAACTAGTCGAGTTCCTCGAAAACATAACAATTTATTTGTTTTAATTTTCAATAAAGGATTGAGTCTCAAATTATTTATCTATGGTCTAAAGATGTGTATGTATCTCTAATTATCAAATTTTCGGATAAAGATCTCTTTTCAGACGGAGAAGGCTTGAGCATTAATCACCACACTTGCTTAAGGCGACAGACTTATGTTTGTAATTACATATAAGCCCCGGTTTCCTCACGATTTTAACCTGCATCGTTTGTCAGTGGTGTCTAAATAATTTTAGAAAATTCATTTCAAAGAATAAACTATGTTTCATAACTTCCCAGATTCCACATTCCAACATTTCTTATCAAACTGTCAAACACCGCGAGGACACCGGTGACCGCAACCTATTGTTCTTTAATTGTGTCTATAATGATGGTACTCAAAGAGTTAAAATTCCAACAAGTTAAAAAAGAGGTTGTCCTTCAAACGGAAACATTTTCACGCCAGTCATAATAGACTAAAAATAAGGAAGAAAAATAATTTGTTTTTAGATATAAACACATTATTGATTTCATTGCATTATTCTCAGCTTAGATGTTTAAAATACAAGTTATTATATTTATGTTGTACAATCACATTGCTTAATGTTGGTCATAGATATGGGCCCCTACATGGCTTGAAACTAGTCGAGTTACGAGAGTAAATCGTAACTTATTTGATTTTGGAGTACATTATTGTTAAATGACTGCTTCGTTGACCGAGTGGTCCAAGTGCGACTACGGTAAGCGGTCTCGGGTTCGATTCTCGGGTCGGTCAAAGTATTACTGGTTTTTTTTTTATAATTTTCAATAGTAGCTCAAAGTTTGGAATTGTGCCCGGTATATGGCAATAGGCTCAAAAGGCCCTATAACATGGGACTCATAACAAATAGTGAAAATTGGGTGTTACATGGTAGGTACAGTGGCTTTAAGTGCCATAATGTGCACTTCTACCTTCGGGGACAAAAGGCGTGATGTCATTTTATATGTTATTATTGTTAAACACACTAAGCTGAGACTTCGGTTAATTTAAACAAAGCAAACGGTGCGAAAACATAAAAATATGTGCCAATAATACAATTTCGTTAGTGAACAGCACTGTAAACAGCAATGTTTAACTAAAATTACTTTTTTTAACGTAAAATTCCTTTGGTCTATTCCAAAGCTTACTAAAATATAGAAAGAAATTAAAACATACTCTTAACTTGATCACTATGCAAGTCTGTTCAACAGTCTTGCATTATTCAAAATTCTTGCTTCAAATATTAAAACGTCTTGCTTCGTCGCTTGATAGCGTCCGTGCTTAAAAACCACTATTAAAAAATTCATAATTGAATAACTATTCAAACTTGAATCACTTAGGTTATCACTTTTAACACATAGTTTTTGATATTTTTGCGCGATTTTTACGTCACTTTTTAATAGTCTTGCATCACAATTCATAAGTCTTGTTCCACTGATTTTCTTGCTTCATTCGTGGGTGTAGAAGATTAGTTGTGGGTTCGAGTCGTCCGGAGACATTTCTAGTTGGACGTATTGCGGCGTCGTTCGCGCTGACTCGTAGGAATTACCACCGTTGCGTGATAATGAATTTCTTGATCTGAAAAGTAGATTATATTGTTAAAATTACATGTAGGGTTTGAGTGTGGGAGAACTATGCTTCGGCATGAATGGGCCGGCTTGACCGGAGTGATACCATGGTCTAACTGAAAACCGATGTGAAACAACGCTTGCATTGTGTGAGTGAGGTTACCAATTACCCCCCACCTCAGTCTCCCGAATCCCCCCACAATCATCAAAATCTCAATTCCTAAAGGCAGGTAACGCACTTGTAACGCCTTTGGTGTTTCAGGTGTCCATGGGCGACGCCGATTGCTTACCTTCAGGTGATCCGTCTGCTCGTTTTACCAGCTTATCCCATAAAAAGGGTATGATAAAAACTGATTCAACGATGAATAAACTGTTTTGTACTAAAAATTTAACCTATTGAGTGCCAGTATATGAGCTCATATACCGGCACTCAGGACATAATTGTCTTGAGTAGATCTACGTTCCGGAATCCCACGGGTTGAAGTTTAAACAGACACTTTACGCCAATGTTCCTCTCTCGCTTATCTAAGTATTGTATTCTTAACCGATAGAATAAAAAATACAACGTCTAATTGTCTAACTGATGTACTAATTAATACATTTTTAATTTTCGTACCCTGTCAACAATCGCATTCCGCCTGCTTGTTCTAAGCGTAGTTAAGTATTTAGTTACCCCCTTTTTGTGGGGTGAAAATAATTCAAGACTTCTCCCACCTTGGGTTAGGCGAGAGGGAGTGTGTCAGACTCTTACTGACTAAATAACACCCAGTTCTTACTCCTACTTCGAGCTGCGGTCCCAGTAACCCCTTAAGTTGTCCTCAGCTCCGGTTTGAATATGTTATCTGGATCTGAGTAATTATTTACTCACTTTTGATTTTTGAGGGGGAAAATTATCCAATGACATCTACCACTTTGGGTTAGGCGGGAGGGAGTGTCAGACTCTTACTGACTAAAACCCACCCCGTTCCTACGCCTGCTCTTCAAACTGGAGCCCCGGTAACCCGTTAGGCCTTTCGCGGCTCCGTATCGGCATCAGCCTTACTGGGCCCCATCTGTGGTGGTCAGAGGGCGAAGCAAGAAAAACAATCGCATTCGTAACGTAACAGTATCGAGCGCTTTCGGCGCTCTGATTGGCCGGCTCAAGTGAACCAACCAATCAGACCGCTTAACTCGCTAGTTATTCGTGCTTGGCACTCTGATGGCTCTTTAAGGCGCGCGGGGGACGCGACGCGCCGTACTCGGGTATGGAATTAGTTACTCACTTGGCCTTAGCATGTGTAAGTATATGTGACTTGAGGTTGGTACTCTGCGCGAACTTCTTGTTGCATCCGTCGAACGGACACACGTACGGACGGTCGCCTGTGTGGATGCGGACGTGTGTTCTGGAAGAAGATAGATATTATTAGTTAATTTATTTGTTTAGCGCTTCATTGTGTAGTATAAAGTGAAAGGACGGATTTTCTAGATGGTCTCATATCATCAAATATATATATTTTTTATAAAAACGTTCCCCACATTAGGATTTTCTCCTGTATCGTGTGTGCGTTAACAAATATACAAGTTCACATACACATGACACCCAGACCAGAAACAACAATTTGTGGATCACACAAAGTGTTGTTCCGTGCGGGAATCGAACCCGCGGCACGTCGCACGGCAGCCGGTTGCCCAGCCATCGCATCAACCGTGCAGTCGAATATAATTAAAAGTGAATGGATACTTCTGTTCTGTAGTGGACAATATTAATGTTTTATCATCATTAATCCCTGTTATAATCTAATGTAAAACTATGAGGCTTCTTTGCAAAAGAAGGTTTGCCAAACTGCTGAAACTGCTAAAACACAGAATGGATCTGTGACTTCTTCAGTTTGTTACAATACCCGTAGAAAGTGCAAAACTAGTGACAAAGATATGCTAGACTGTCATCATCACATGGCTTCACATGTTCTTAGTATACTTATATGTCCAGGCGACACACGTACTTAGGTATCGTCCTGAGCTAATGTTCACATGTAAACAGCAGCTCATGTAGTGTAGGTGTCCAGTCAACAAGGATGTAGCGAGGTTGAATACCGGTAAACGGAACATTTCCAAAACGCTGACAAAAATATTTTTTTTTTTACAATATGAATCATTTTTGTTTTCTCGTTTTCATGCGACATCAGCCTTGAATTGATTACAACTATTATAAAACCCCGTCCACACGAATGGCAAACAATGGCAAACACCAAACAACAAACAGCAAACACCTACATGTGGATGGGTGTTTGTATGTATTTGTCTGTTCCTGTTTGTGTTCGCCACTGTTCGAGATCGGTGTCGAACAGTGGCGAACACAAACACAGATCAAAGGCTGTTCGGCAAACAGTTTGCGATGTGTCCACACGCTAGCTACACATCGATGTTCGAGACTTCATTTGTTGTGTTTGGTATTTGTGGCAAACATCAAGCATGTGAACGGGGCATAATAACATAAAAGAAACAAACATTGACTACACGGTTGGCTGGTGGCTGGGCAACTGGCAGCTGTGTAACGCGTCACGGGATTGATTTCCGCACGGGACAACTCTTTGTGTGATCCACAGATTGTTGTTCCGTGTCTGTGTGTTATGTGTATGTCAACTTGTATGTTTGTAAACGCACACACGACACAGGAGAAAATCCTAGTGTGGGGCAAAGTAAGAAAAAAGAGACAATTCCTTACTTTTATATAGATACTAGCTTCTGCCCGCGACTTCGTACGCGCAATTCTATTTTCCCCCCGTTCCCGTTCGTGATTTTCGGTAAAAATTAAAAAAAAGTATTGTATAAAAAGTATCCTATGTCCGTCTCCTGGTTCTAAGCTACCTCCCTGCCAATTTTCATCTAAATCGATTGAGCCGTTCTCGAGTTATAAATAATGTAACTAACACAACTTTCTTTTATATGTATATATAGAAATCTCGTTTTTTGCCATCACCTGTCCGTTCCGTTTACACCCGATATACTATAAGCCTTACCTTAAGTTAAAATCTAAGGAGAACCTCTTCCCGCAGCCCTCGAATGTGCACTGGAAAGGTTTCTCGCCGGTGTGGACTAGTTGATGGCGTTTTAACTTTGAACTTTCTACGAATGCTTTGCCTGGAATCAGATAAATAGATATATTTTAGAAATATTGAATTGGAGCGTCGACTTTCCTAGTCAAATTCAATACTTCAGAACAATAACGATAAACACGGTAATTAATGGGATATTATATCATAAATTATAATTCATAATTTATGGGATAAGCCGGTAAATGAGCAGACGAATCATCTGATGGTAAGCAATCGGCGTCGCCTATGGATGTGATAGGATAATTGGGCCTCCAGTAACCTCACTCACACGATGCAACACAACGCAAGTATTGTTTCTGTTTTTGTTTATGGTTTTCTGGTTGGCCGTGGTATCACTCCGGTCGAGCCGGCCTATTCGTACCGAAACTTGACTCTCTTACTTGTATTATTGTTTGCAAGCGCTACTTAATTAATTTACTAAAATTTTATTTTAAATATACTATGTATATCTACACATACCACATTCAGCACAGACGTGTACCCTGGGTCCGTGTGTGTGTAAATGTTTCCTCATGGCGGAGTTGTCTCTGAACATCTTCGTGCAGCCTTTGTGGGGACACGCTGTAAACAAATACATTGTATTTTAGTACATTAATGAACGTGATAAATATTTACTACAGTCATCCTTACTAATATTATAAATCGGAAAGTGAGTTCGTTTGTTGGTTCCGCTTTCACGCCGTAACTACTAAACCGATTGTTTTGAATATTTGCAGATGTAAAATTAGAAGTCTGGATTGAATAATAGAGTACTTTTTATCCTGAAAAAATTTGATATTCTCGAGGGAAAACGAAATTATTGGTATAGATGGCGCTGTGTGTATTGGTATATGTCACAAAGGCTACTTTTTATCCTTTTTTGACGCGTGCGAAGCCGCGGGTAAAAGCTAGTAAATTATACATTTAAGCCGGGATTACACTATTTATTGAGTTTACTTTTTTTTATGGAATAGGAGGCAAACGAGCAGACGGATCACCTGATGGTAAGCGATCAGCGCCGCCCATGGACACCCGCAACACCAGAGGAGTCACAGGTGCGTTGCCGGCCTTTTTAAAAGGAATACGCTCTTTTCTTGAAGGTACTCTCTTCTTACTTTGGTACAGACGCGAAATGAGATTTCATTTACAAAATTTATGTAAATTTGTAAGCACTATTCGTATCGTCTCAATAGCCGACTGGTCGCAAGTGTGCCTGCCAGGCAAGGGGTCTCGGGTTCGATTCTCATCATGTCGGGCAAAGTAACACCGGGTTTTAAAAAAAATCTTAGTAGTAGCACGGAGTCTATTGTCATATACCGGGCACAATTCCAGATTCCGTGCTACTACTGGGAATAAAAAAAACAGTAATACTTTGCCCGACCCAGGAATCGATCCTGAGACCCCTTGAACGCCAGTCGCACTTACGACCACTGGCCGAGTGCTCGTAAGTGAGGTGAATGAGGCAGCACACATTGTAAAAGGTAGTAATACATAGAAACTCACCAATAGTTCTGTCCGATGACTCCGGCATGGGTTTCTTTAGTCTTATCTTGTGTCCGGGCCGCGCAAACTCCGCCAGCTGTTTCGGATCTGACAAGTCTAATCCTGGAAATAAATATGTATATGTTAGTACTCAGTCCATCACGTGGTTTCTCTGATATTTCTGCAGCTGTAGCCAAATGCCATTTAGCGCTTGTCTACATGTAGAATAGAAAACCAAATTATATGGAATTGACGTAAATTTTGACACTTGTCAGTGTCATCCCCATTTTTTTTTAAGGGGGGAAAATCATCGAATGACTGCTCCCACCCGGGTGAGGCGGGAGGGAGTGTCAGACTCTTACTGACTAAAAACCACCCCGTTCCTTCTCCCGCACGTCGAGCCGGAGCCCCGGTTACCCGTTAGGTTCTCCGCGACTCCGAATCGGCATCGGCCCTATTGGGCCCCATCTGTGGTGGTCTGATGGCTCTTTGAGGCGCGCGCGGAACGCGACGCGCCGTACGCTCGGGTCTGTTTCTGGTCGGACGGGGAGCCACCCATGCTCGCCGTCCTCCGACCCGCGCTTACGGTGGCCGGAGATCGTCCCGCGATCCCCGACGCCCGGTGTGTCCTTCGCGATGGCTGGGTTGCGAGGAGGCAGCGCTTCGCTGCCTCACGCGTCCCGCCTCCTCCTTAGCTAGCATGACTGCTTCGCAAAAGGAGGAGACGGCATCCCAGTCCCCCTCGCTCCGCATCATGGCCTGCACTAGGCCTGCACGCGAGAGGTCGCCATCGCCGATCACTTCCCTGAGGGCACGGCGGTGCTCAGCCCACGCAGGGAATGCCCTGAGTGTGTTCCACCGTGTCCTCAGGGCGGTCCTCGCAGTGATGACACCCGGGCGTTTCCTCCCGCCCCATCAGACACAGGTTCCTCCCGAAACTTCCATGTCCGATGAGGACCTGCGTCAGGCGAGTGTCATCCCCATACATTTTGATTTCTACTCTCTTTGTAGACAAGCGGTAAAGGGGCTTTTGGTTAAAGGCACTGGACCTTTGATTGTTTTCTATCTCTGATCAGTTTGCAAGTAGAAGTATGGAGATTATGGGACTGGTCAGCTCCAGACTGTATTATTTATTGCCCTTAAGATTATTTTCTTTTTCAATCTCTTTGACTGGATTAGTGTTAGATTGTTCTCGCACAATATAAACAACAGAACTATGTAACTAGAGAATTGTATTGTGAACTGATTGAAAAAGACTAACTGATGGAGTTTCTTGGTCGTTCTTTTCCGTAGGAATCTACACCTTGGAATGAGAAAATAGCTTCACTTTTAATATTTTGTTGACGTTCAAAATTGCCTTTCTGGTCTAATTGAAATAAATAATTTTGACTTTGACTTTAATGACTAAAAACCACCATGTTCCTACTATTTCTATTCGAGCCAGAGCCTTGGCAACCCGTTAAGTGTCCTGGCTGTGGTGTTCTGATGGCCTTTTGCGATCGCTCGGGTCTAGTTCTGGTCGTGCGAAGAGCTACCCATGCTCACCATCCGCAGACCCGTGCTTACGGTGGCCGAAGATCATCTGGCGATCGCCGAAGTATACGGCAGCAAACAAGCATGGTCGAGTAGTGCCAAAGCATAACTCTCATTTTTTTTATGGCATAAGCCGGTAAACGAGCAGACGGATCACCTGATGGTAAGCAATCGGCGTTGCCCATGGACACCCAGAACACCAAAAGTGTTACAATTACAAGTGCATTACCGGCCTTTGGGGATTAGGAGTTTGAGGATTATTGGAAGGGTATTTCGTCCTCTGATAACCTTACTCACACGACGAAACAACGCAAGTTTTGTTTTACTATGGTTTCCTGCTCGGCCGTGGTATCACTCCGGTCGAGCCGGCCCATTCGTGCCGAAGCATGGCTCTCCCACACTTCATGAAGATATATTATAACTAGACCAATAGTCTAGGTATTTATTAGCTTACCTGGCATAGATTCACTTCCTAATATACTCTTCTTGCCGGTCATATACTCTGTGTAGTCGGGGTCCGGCTCGGGATTCGAACCGTCATCTGGAAATAGCAAAATATAGTTATAGTCACTTAGTCATAGAAGAATGTGGTGTTAATCGATGTATGGTGTTAAATTTTAATCGATATTTGGGATCGAAACTAAGTATTCATGTATTAAAGATAGTTCCCCTCTCCTCTCTGCTGCCTCGTTGGCCGAGTGGTCGCAAGTGCGACTGCCGGACCAAGGGTTTCGGGTTCAATTTCCTGGTCGGGCAAAGTATTACCAGGTTTTTTAAAAATTCTCAGCAGTAGCGGTGTTGCACGTGTCCATGGGCGACGCCGATTGCTTACCATTAAGGAACTTTAAATAAATGAACATAACATAACATAGGAAGCGGTAGGCAGAGGTGTACATTACGGCACTTAATGCCGCTGTACAGTGTAACACCCACTTTTCATTATTTATTGTTATGAGTCCCATGTAATAGGGGGTGAGCCTATTGCCATATACCGGGCACAATTCCAGACTCCGTGCTACCACTGAGAATTTAAAAACCCAGTAATGCTTTGCCGGACCTAGGAATCGCACTTGCGACCACTCAGCCAACGAGGCAGTTAAGTCAAGGAAGTTTAAATCTATATATATAAAAGAAAGTCGTGTTAGTTACACTATTTATAACTCGAGAACGCCTCAATCGATTTAGATGAAGATTGGGAGGGAGGTATTATTATTATTTTATTATTATTATTTATTTAATTCAGACAGGCAGTTGAAACAACTGATAAATGCCTGTATCGTATTTTTCTATCAGTGGTTAATTCAATGTTGTGTATCTGTCAAGTCTGTTTTTGAACTGGTTAACATTCTGTGCAGCGATTACATATTCTGGCAGCTTGTTCCATGCTCCGACCACGCGATTACTCAGAAAGTGTCTGTGAGGAATATTTTTCGATAAGCTTTTACACAGCTTAAGGTGGTGGCCTCTAAGATGAACGTTTTCATTACGTGAGAACAGTTGGTCGAAATCAGTAATGTCATAATGTCCACTCAAGATCTCGTATGTCTCAATTAGGTCTCCAGGTAAGGTAGCTTAGAACCAGGAGACGGACATAGGATACTTTTTATACAATACTTTTTTTTTACTTTTTACTGAAAATCACGAACGGGAACGGGGGGAAAATGGGATTGTGCGTACGAAGTCGCGGGCAGAAGCTAGTGTATAATTATATATGCCGCGGAGAACCTAACGGGTAACCGGGGCTCCGGCTCGACGTGCAGGAGAAGGAACGGGGTGGTTTTTAGTCAGTTAGAGTCTGACACTCCCTCCCGCCTCACCCAGGCGGGAGCAGTCATTCGATGACTTTCCCCCTTAAAAAAAAAAATGTTTTTACCATCATCCTCGCCAGTAGCCCACATGGTGACGGAGAACTCTCCCTCCATGGTCTTGATCTGAACTTGCTTCTGTTCCCAGCGCCGCGCCGGCCCACGACCTGACACTCCATCCATTAGACCTACCGGGACTTCACCTGCAAAATTTTTGAAATTTTCATAAGTAAAGCTAACAAGAAGTATCTTTATATATATAATTCTTCTGTGAGAGTGTATGTCACTGAAGTTTTCTTAAACGACTGGACCGATTTTGATGATATTTTTTGTATGTGTTCAAGGAGATTCACAAATCAGCCCGGCAGATGGCCCTGCAGTCGATGTTTAGGTTATCTATCCTAAACTGTAGAACTAATTTGAATGAATTTTTGTTTATACATTCAAGTGGATATGCAGGACAACGTCTGTCGGGTCCGCTAGTTCAATTATAAATTACTAGCGACCCGCCCCGGCTTCGCACGGGTGCAAATGCATGTTCTTATACATATAAACCTTCCTTAACCCTTTGAGTACCGTCATTATAGACACAATTAAAGAACTATAGGTTGCGGTCACAGGTGTCCTCGCGGTGTTTGACAGTTTAAGAATCACTCTATCTATTAAAAAAACCGCATCAAAATCCGTTGCGTAGTTTTAAAGATCTAAGCATGCATAAGGACAGAAAGACGGCGGATAGCGACTTTGTTTTAAATACTATGTAGTGATTCTATGTTTTCAGATGACTTTACTATTAACCAGCTTTTGCCCGCGACTTCGACGCGACGCCGTCCGCATATAATATGATTCCTGTTTTAACCCATAGGAGCATTTAATCGGGATAAAAATCCTATCACCTAAGTCAGCTCATACCCTGCCTGTATACCAAAATTTCATCGAAATCCGTTCAGTAGTTTCAGCGTAATTGACGGACAAACATCCAAATGAGGTACACAATTTTAGATATAATCATACAAGTAAATGTTTAAGTTTCAAACTTACCGATAGGCATTAAATGCTGTATATTATTAGCGTTATTGTTGACATTTGAACGAGGCCTGCCGCGCCCTCTGTTGGAACAATCAGGCAAACTGTTATAGAAACAGAAAAAAAAAACATATTATGTAAGGAAATGAGGGTACAAGAGATTATAATACAATATAACATAATCATAACATAATTAAAATAAAAAAAAACCTAATAGTATTTTGTTACACCCGGGAATCGAACCCGAATCTTTATTCTGCCGATTCTATTGGAACAAATGGTAGTTTTTTGTGATTATGATTTGTAATGTAATCGACAATTATCTCGCCTGGTGGTAAGCGATGATGCGGTCTACGATGAAGCACATCGTCACATAAGCAATCTATTCACTCGGGGCTTGAAGACACCCAGGTTATACCCTTCAGGAAATGTGTTTCCAGTCTAGGAGGCTTACTCTTGAATCCAATTCCGATCGATCGACATTGGTTTTGCGAAATTTCGTACTCTTGAGTTGGAACACTAGCGCCCATTGCATCCGTATTGCGTGGGTATTGAATGAACTAAATGGTATTGAGTTTGTCTTTATATTCCGTACTCTGAATGCTATTATTACAGCTACGATTGTGGTTGTTGATTGTTGACATTGAATAATTATTGAGATTTTATTGGATTGAAATTGCATTGACATTGAGATTGGTTTCAAGAGTAAGCACCCTGAAGGGTATGACTGTCAAGTTTGGCAAAGAAATCCACTCTTTAGCGGTTCGTTACCTACTCAAGTTATGTAGTAATTCTTTTACAAACTACTTTAAAGAACAGATTTCAACCCCCTTTTTTCCTAAGCAATTAATATACTAAAACCTTCTCTTAAGCGCAACAAACACTTATCTGAAAACCGCATCAAAATCGCTTCAACCAATTACGAGATAATTACGCACAAACATACACACATACAAACAGGTCAAAATGAGAACTACCTTTATTTGAAGTCGGTTAAAATAAATAAATCTTTATTAATTATAAGACATTGGTCATACTCACGTGAATATACTGAGAAAACCTCTACTAGTTTCGAACCACAGAGGTTCTTCCTCATGAGCAGCGTGCGCGGTCGCGGCGACGTAGCGCAGCTCAATCAGTGAGACCAAGAACCCCTCTGTGGTTCGAAACTAGTAGAGCTTTTCTCAGTATATTCACGTGAGTAACCCGGCATTTTATTTAATTTAGTCTGTCTCACGATAGTTGTTATAAAAATATTGGTCATAGTACAGATAAACATCTTAATTTATAATCAGAGATCTCACTAGGTTTGAATGCGTGCACTACGTAGAATATCCTGTATCACAGGCGAAAGAAGCACTATACAAGGTGTTGTTTTAAAGCCGCGTCATTTTCTAGGAGGTAACTCGGCTATCGATTCTGAGTCCGAATCAATAAAAAAAATTGTAGCTAATCCGTAAGTGCGAACTACACGCCGCCGTCTTATAACTGGTTTTTATAACGCGGCTTAACACACGTAATTGATATTATTCCTAATTCCATAAAACTCCAATAAGAAACATTGTTGTCGCTTATTCTGAAATACTGTCGAACTTAAACGATTAATTATAGCTGTATTTTTAACTATTGGTCCGAAACTTTCTCTTACTTTGAACATATATGACTTCTGTGACATGCCCCGAGAAATGACACGGCTTCAAAACTACACCTTGTATATACAAGATAGTTATAAAATAAAAGTCACCTGCTAGTTGAAGGCGGCACTGTGTACAGCGGATCGTAGTGCGAGTCTGTACTCGCATTTAGCACTTCCTCGCCAGATATGCCTGGCAATATGACCTCTTCGCTGCCCACTGAAATTTTATAGTCTGTCAGCAATGGCCGACATTTTAAATATGGTTAGTTTTTGATGTGATGACGTGGCATGAATGTTAATTAGAGATGCAACGAATATTCTGTTACTATCCGGTATCCGGCTTATCCGGCCGGATACCGGATGGTAATATACTATCCGGCCGGATACCGGATAGTAAACTTGGTAGATTTTATAAATGAAATCTAAATAAAGACACTGTTATAATTGAATCTTTTTATTGTTTTAAATAATTTTAAACTTTTTATAATAACAAGTCAAAACCTGCACGGCGAGCGGCGTGGCGGTACGCGACACGCACCTACGAAACTTAAAATGTAGGTATCACACTGCCGGCCGAATATTCGGCGGCCGGATACCGAATATTCGGCTGGTGGTCAGGCCGAATATCCGGTATCCGGCCAAACAACTATTCGTTGCATCTCTAATGTTAATCTTAAACTATTATTTAAGCTGAACTACCGGTTCGATTTCAAAAATTCTTTATGTGTTGGACAGTCCATTTATAGAGAAAGGCTAAAACATCAAGCTACGACTAATAGGAGCCGAGCAGAGCGGGTGAAAGCGGTAGTTGCACTTCCAATAATTTGTCTATGCAAATTATTTTTTGAAGTTAATTTGTTTAAAATATAGTCGTGATTTTATTGAAAAACAAAATATTCATCGGACAACAAAATGATTTTAACGGCTTACGAAAATTTTCGAGGGCGCCCGACTAGTTTCGAGCCAAAGCGGGGTTCTTAAAAATAATCGAGCATCCTTAAACATATACTTAAATATTTTGATAGTGACTTTACCTTCCTCGAGGTGCTGCATACCAATAACTTGCTCTTCCACCTCTTCATACTGATCATCTGTGATGTACTCCTCGTACTGACCAGTCTCTATCTCTTCGTACTGAAAATATAAAAAAGTTCAAGTTAATCAAACTTCTATGTATATAAAAATGAATTCCCGCTCGTTAGTCCCGCTATAAACTCGAGAACGACTGAACCGATTTGGCTGTTTCTAATTTTATACTAGCTATTGGTCACGACATTGTCCGCGTAGAATAAGATTGCTGTTTTATCCCATTTGAGCATTTAATCAGGATAAAAGCCCTATCACCTAAGTCAGCCCATATCAAGCCTGTATACCAAATTTCATCCAAGTCGGTTCAGTAGTTTCAGCGTAATTGACGGACAAACATCCAAACTAAGAAACTTTCACATATTAATGTGATTCTTGACTTTCCAACATTTTTTCACACTTAAAATAAATATTTTGTTTTTGTTAAGGGAGGCCTATGTTCAACAGGTCTATGGACGTCTTGTGACTGATTTATGATAATGACTAGCTTTTACCCGCGGCTTCGCTCGCGTCACAAAAGGATTAAAGCCAATGTGACATATACCAATACACACAGCGCCATCTATACCAATATTTTTGTTTTCCCTCAGGAATATCAAATTTTTCAGGGATAAAAAGTACCCTATTATTTAATCCGGACTTCTAACTTTATGTCTGCACAATTTCAAAGCAATCGGTTTAGTAGTTACGGCGCTAAAGTGGAACAAACAAACAAACAAACTCACTTTCCGATTTATAATATAAGTAAGGAAAGTAAGGAAGTAAGGATTATTATTTACCTTGACTCCAACTTGATCGTCGCCCTCAATCTCCACCATAGACCCGTGCGTCCCTATCTCCACCTCGCACATGATCTCCTGATTCATCATATTGATGTGTCACCTGAAAAAAAAAATTATTTATTTATTATTACACACACAAGCTAACATTACAGGTTTAGGAACCAATGCGATAACAAGGTATTATAAAATCTAGTGACACCTTACACCATATTAAACTTTACAAACTAATAAAGAAATCCAAACTATTACAGAGATAACGAAAAAAAAAACCAAACCTTGTATTAAAGTTAATAAAGTAAATTATTATTATTACTAAAATAAATAATATTGGTAACTGACAGATAAACAGATTACTTTTACAGGACAGAGTGCCTATTGTGAGTTTTTCACCTATTCAATGGTGTTAACGATAACTGTGATTTGTATAGAGCGGCAACAGCGCGCTTACAGGAGTCTGTTGACGTCCCGTGCTAATTTCTTGCTGTACAGCGTCGCCCATAGACACTCCCACGGGCGGAGATAAACGGCAACACCAGAGCCGAGTACAGAAAAAATATCCAATCGGTGCGCGTTTCTCGTACACCCGTGTGTACGAGAAACACGCGAGAGGTTAAAGTATTCGAACGAAACGAGTACGAGCTCGGCACTCTGAGGCCTTAGTACGAGGTTTGTTCTACGTTTAAAGTAATCGTAACGAGTACGCGTTCGGCGCTGTGATTGGTTGCTTCATTGGTACCGGCCAATCAGAGGCCTTAGTACGAGTTTTTTTACGTTAAAAGTAATCGAAACGAGTAAGCGTTCGGCGCTCTGATTGGCCGGCTCCAATGAACCAACCAATCAGAGCGCCGAATGCAGTCTTGTTTCGATTACTTTTAACGTAAAACAAACTGGTACTAAGGCCTCAGAGCGCCGAACGCGTACTCGTTTCGATTACTTTCAACGTAAAAGAAACTCGTACTAAGGCCTCAGAGTGCCGAGCTCGTACTCGTTTCGTTCGAATACTTTAACCTCTCGCGTGTTTCTCGTACACACGGGTGTACGAGAAACGCGCATCGATTGGATATTTTTTCTGTGACGTATATTTTCAAGTTTGTAACCCGTTCTTTTTTTGATTGAACAGCATAGTTAATTCGTTGTTCTATTAAAATATTTACCCGTGGGTACGAGAACGCGCGTTTACCCGTGTGTACAAGAAGCGCGCGAGGGTTTTTTTTTTTTTTTATGGGGGAAAATCATCGAATGACTGCTCCCGCCTGAGTGAGGCGGAAGGGAGTGTCAGACTCTTACTGACGCGAGAGGTTAAACGTAAATCAAACTAGTACTAAGGCTTCAGAGGAGTGTGTTGTCAGTCTTTTGGGGATTTTTATGTAGATACCTACATATTCTTTTATGCAACAGTGTCCTATAACATTTTGGATATAACTGTGATCCTCGAACGGCCTGTCAAGCGTGGCAAACGCTTTTATAATCTTTTCCTCTTAATTAAATTTATTATTATACTAGCTTTTACCCGCGGCTTCACTCGCGTCACAAAAGAATAAAAAGTAGCCTATGTGACATATACCAATACAATATATAAAATACACACAGCGCCATCTATACCAATACTTTTGTTTTTCCTCGGGAATATCAATTTTTTCCGGGTTAAAAAGTACCCTATAATTTAATCCGGACTTCTAACTTTACGTCTGCAAAAATTCAAAGCAATCGGTTGAGTAGTTACGGCGTGAAGGTGGAACAAACAAACAAACAAACAAACTCACTTTCAGATTTATAATATTAGTAAGGAAGTAAGGATATCTGTTACAATAACTATATCCTGTCTGGATAATAAAATTAAATGATTACAGTTACACCATGAATAAAACACAACCATTTTTTTTCCTCTAAAAACCCTAAATAATTACCACAGTTACCTACAGTTAGTTTTTTTTTTTGGAGGGCATACGATCAGACGGATCTCATAGTGATAGGTGATCAGCGCCACACATAGAAACTCGTAACCAGAGAAGTTTGCGTTGTCATAATGCAAGGGAATGGGGTGATTCAGTAACTACAGTATCCAAGTGTTGTTTCAGGCCAGTTTTCTATAAGGCTAAGTGGTATTACTCTGTTTGAGTCAGCTCATTGGTATCATATTTGTGACTTTGTGACGGAGGTAGTTTTGATTTTTGTGGAGTGAAAATCATCCAATGACTTAAGCGAGAGGGAGTGTCAGACTCTTACTGACTAAATACCGCCCCTTTCCTACTTCTGCATTTCGAGCCGGAGCCCTGGCAACCCATTAGGGTTTCCGCGGATCCGTTACAGTTTAGGGACTGGACTGGAAAGAAATATAGAAAGAACGAAGCTTTTGTTCGGTAGTAGACAAAACGGTTTGATGATAATTGGCCTTTTTGCGCCGTCTTCACTGTTTTAATTTTTTTTTGTGTTATTGTACTTTGTGACGGTGTGAAAATAAACATTTTTTTTTCTTATATCTTTCTTATAATAAGAACCATACAAAATGAAGTGTACAAAATCGATTACATAGTGTATGTCAATACGAAATATCTGTTAATTACACAGAGAACCAGGTCATTTAGGTCGAAACTGAGAAGCAATTCAAGGGCACACAAGATCAATTGCCAATTCACTTATTGGCTATAACTTTACACTTGTAATACATAACTTCACACCTGTCTCCCACGGGGGTAGGCAGAGACTATGGTACGCTAATTACTACGATTCCTACATACCTCTTTCGCTTCACCAACAGTCATCAATCTTTTCATGCATGCTCATCGGTTAAGGGTACTTTTAATTTGGCCCATCTTTAATATATACTTGTAATATTACGGTAATTTACTCTCTTATCGAATTTTTTTCAGTAGTCACCAGCATAAAGTCTTGAATTGTGTCCGGTGTATGGATATAGGCTCACCCCCTATGACATGGGACTAAATAACTTAAGATAAAAGTGGATGTTACATTGATATTGCACTCTGCCTCTATTGAAAAAGTATGACATTATATACTCTTAACCCCTATCTTTTTTTTGATGGGGGAAATCCTCCAATGACTTCTCCCGCCCGGGTAAGACAAGTAGGAGTGTCAGACACTGACTAAAATTACTTAGAAAAATCATCAAGTTATAATTCAATTCAGCTAACATAAGAAAGGAATAGATGTATCACTCAATTATAATATAATGAAAATGAAGAGCTATTGTTCTCAACACAATTACTGATATAACTAGTTGGGAAGTGTTTCTTATTTATTGTTTTATTTATCAAAGTACAGTAATGTATATTAAGGCTGGTACTACAGATTGATACACAAGAGATCTCTTCTCAAATACAGTTAAAAAGGGATGCAAATATATTTGATAGATGTGTGCATCGTTTTTCAACTATCCTTTCTTTTAAAGGGGAGAATCATCCAATGACTTCTCCTACCTTCGGTCAGGCGATAGTGTCAGATTATTACTGACAAAAACCACCCCCTACCAATTCCTGCTTCGACTGGAAGTCCCAGTAACCTGTTAGGTTGTTTACAGCTCCGGTTTCCAACTACACTTGATCTGAGATTTCTATTAGAGTACCATTCTAAAATAAAGTTTAGAGATAGAAGATAATTGACACTAGCTGTACTCTGCAGTTTCATTTACTACTTAGCTCCTATTGATTTTATGGTCTTCGTCAATAAGTGGATTATACTTCTTCGTCAATATATGGAGTTTCTTGCTTGTTCTTCTCCATAGGAATCTACATCTTGGAATGAGCAAATAACTTCACTTTTAATTTTTTGTTGACGTTCAAAAGTGTCTTTTTGGTCTAATTGAAATAAAAGTCTACAATAACCCAACATTTTTAGACGACAAGTAAGTTGTTAAGGATATTAGCGTGTTCGAGCAAACAATTAAATTCCTAAGTATTATAATTTTACTATTGGTAAGTTACATATGAAGTTATATATGTGTCATATTTTTGTCTATACTTAGCTAGAATTTAGTAAGCTTGTAAACATACATATCATGGAAAAAACTTTTAACGCTTTGACTGCCAATAAAAAAATTGTTGAAAGTAAATCCTCCGCTAACGTTGGTCACCGCTGACCCCCATGGTGTTTAACGTGTTAAGTTATCAGAAGATCAGAAGTTATCAGAAGATTATCACAGGCTTGTGTCTGGAATTGCCTAGTTGTTTTATTGTGACATTTTCTTTCCCTAGCTGTTACATTTTTTGTATTTTGAAGTCAAAGTCAAACCATTTATTTCAATTAAACCATCATTTGGTACTTTTGTAATGTCAACAGATACAAAATAAATAATAGTCTGTCAATCAGTCCGTCAGTGAAGCTAGGTGATTAGGCGATACGATATGAAACTCAACTAATATTCTATGTATCTACTTATCTAGTTGGAAAACATTTAAAAAAAGCACCCATTATAAAACATTTTTGTAATTCAAATTCCAAGAATGTGTTAGAATTATTTCTGTTGAATAATGAATTTAAATGTCTACCGAAACAGAGGAAAATTGAAGGAAATGTGGATAGATTGATTGAAAAAAAGCCCAGTAAAATTAATATTATGTGTAAAACTAGTGATGAGACATCATATCAATTATATGTCGGGGATGTCTCAATCATTGAACTGTTTCTGAAGTGGTCCATTGACTACTTCGCACACCATGGTGTTCAAAAAGCTAAAAGACAGGAAGGCCAATTACCATTATTACTTTTTTTTTAATATATACCTGCAATAATTGAAGATGGGTACACACACCACTGGGCGTTCTCCATACATGTCACAATACATGAATCTCTTAACCACCAGTTAAATGCCCAACTGGGCAGGTTGCAGGGAAATAAGGAGATTATAAAAAAAAATATATATATCCCAGGTGGGGTTTTTCTCCTATACATACAACACCACTGTTACCACCACCATTGTTGACGTTATCTCCAATGTTTATAGACCCCTTATGTAGACAATAATTTTGAAGATTTTCGGTATGATACATCAAGTGATCTTGCAATGTAAGTAAGTATGTAGTAGTATGTATGTGTAGTGGAATCTTATAAAGGAATTTTGACGCAGATATCTTCAACCGATTGAGATGTTTTATATAAACCTTTAGTTTGCATGACCATAAATGCTTAGCTGCTTAAAAATTTGTTTTTAATACCCAAGCCCCCAAGTGGTCACCGGTGACTGCTCTCCACTAACTACATTATAGATCTTATTTCCGATGTTTAGAGACTACTAGTGTATGAACAAATTTAGGGGATGATATTTCAACAGGTTAATTTAAATGTATCTATCTAAAAGATTAAATATCATGTTCAAAATAAACTCAACAATGATTACTTAATTAGAAATTGCAGAATGCGACTAACAGATATTTTCCTGTATTTATTAATAATGTAGGCATAATACTAGATAGCTAAATAGTAATTAGATTTTATGACATAGGTAATTAGGTAGATAATGTGTAATTAATGTCTATTTAAAATTATGAGTGATTTCTTAGATGTGTGGCAATACTGGCCTTTTATTTCTTTTATATCTATAGCTAATGATTTTAAATCACTAGTATGTTTAATGAGCCAGGTAATATTTGGTAATTGGTACCCAGGTAATATGTTTATTCATTTAGGCAACAACATTTGTAATTTTGTGTACACAAAAAAGTCTTTAGTTAATTTAATCAAGTATCAAGTAAAATTATCATGTATTTATTTAACCTCATTTCTTAAACAATTTTATTTTAATTGTTTACCTTTCACAGCATTGTATTGTAAATTCAATTCAATTGTATGAAAACAAGTATCTAATCAGGCAGAATACAGACGTACCTTTGCCTGTACGATAAGATGACAAGAAAACAACAACCAATAGAGATTAGCAAAACATCGCGAACAAAATAGTTGTAAATAAAACAGTTCATTATCATTTTCTGAGCCACAATGGATAAGTTTTCCATATTTTATTTTTAGTACGCAACGAAAAATACGTAAACAGATGTGAGTTTAGTGTAAATAGTGTCAATCCAACCGTCACACGCTATCGTACAACTTTTATGGAGAATTTGTTGCCTCCCACTAAGAAAAACCTTTTTATTCAGTTTTATTGTGCCGCATTATGGTGCATTGGAGTCAAACAACTATCTCTCGGGGCAGGTGCGAGTCTACTGCCACTACTGGCGGCGCAACTCGACCGGCCGGGCCCGCGACCCAGACGATTTTTTAGATAATTATAAAATGACCACGCCAAACGCTACACACATCGATACCTTATAAAATGACCTTCATTCTGTCACCCTCAATTAATCGACCAAATGCGTAATTTCATAGAAAATATAAAACACTTGTTACGATACGTCAAAAAGTACTATGTTTTTGATAGAAATAATTTACCTGTATTTATCCAGTAACAAAAGCACCGACAAGCCCCAGGAGACAAAAATGGAGAGATGCGTTGGCACGGAATTTTCCAACGTAATATTTACCGCAACTAGTGCCACAGTTTTCAGTGAAAAAAAGTTCGATATTTAGGCTCAAAAATATTTGAAATTTACGCGAAAATGTTTATAAAATATGTCCGACTAAACATGGCGTCCAAAGATGTCCGACCAAATTCAATATGGCGAAGCAAAATGGACGCCCGTTCTCCACCCGCTCGTACTTGCAAAGTGCAAACCAGGGCCGTCACACTTAGAGCCATTGACAGCTTAAAAAATCGGACCGTCAACTACATCTAGTTTTCGAACCTGGAATTAAATGTTGTCAAAACTAATATTTTCAGTGGCCACACAGTTCCAAGCAAGGTTGCAACATTATTTTAAAATTTAGGCTTAAAATAATATTTTTTGGAAATAGTAAAATAACATTATACACATTTATTTAATACTATATTGCAATTTTTACAAAATAATTCCTTAAACTTAGATCAAATGACAGTTATGCTGGCATAATCGATCAAAGATGACAGCCTCTTTACTAATAATAGAGATTAAAAAGATATTAAGTGATGGATGACAAACTAAACTCTATGAAGTGACTGCGTCAGGTTTCTGCATCCAAAAGCATTAACCTAAGAGCCTGTGAACCTCAGGTCTAGGCCACCGTTTTTATTATACATATAAAAACTAATAGGTATTATATGAAAATACTCAATTTTCATAGAAAATCTATAAAATAGGTTGCACGCATTCTTTCTGTCTCTCTATCACACACACACACACACACACACATTCACACACATACTTAATCTTTCTCGATAAATGCACTAACTCTATTTCGTTCAGTCATCATCTCTGATTTACAATTTGACAGCACCATCATTTTCACCACCCTCGAGAACCATGAAAACGACACCTATAACGATAAATTGAAAATATCGTGCAGCCGCCATCTTGGATTTGCATTTTGACAGCACCATCTTTTACCACCCTCGAAAACCATGAAACGACACCATGACGATAAATTCAAAATTTTGTGCAGACGCCATCTTGGATTTACATTTTGACAACACCATCGGCTTTATCACCCTCGAAAACCATGAAAACGACACCCATGACGATAAATTGAAAATTTCGTACAGCCGCCATCTTGGATTTGCATTTTGACAGCACCATCGGCTTTATCACCCTCGAAAACCATGAGAACGACACCCATGACGATACATTCAAAATTTTGTGCAGACGCCATCTTGGATTTACATTTTGACAACACCATCGGTTTTATCACCCTCGAAAACCATGAGAACGACACCCATGACGATATATTCAAAATTTTGTGCAGACGCCATCTTGGATTTACATTTTGACAACACCATCGGTTTTATCACCCTCGAAAACCATGAAAAGGACACCCATGACGATAAATTGAAAAATTTTGTGCGCACGCCATCTTGGATTTACAATTTGACAGGACCATCGGCTTTATCACCCTCGAAAACCATGAAAACGACACCCATGACGATAAATTCAAAATTTTGTGCAGACGTCAGCCCTGTTCATTTCCATTTGCTGATTTACTTTATCCAAGTTTTCGAAGAATTATTCATAATGCTAGTCATTACGAATAATATCAAATTAATCACTTTGGCTGTAACATATGTATATACATTTAGGTCAAACTGATACTCCTTTTTTAAAGTCGGTTAAAAAAGAATCATCAAAATACGTTAAAAAACGACGAAGTCATCCCTGAAGGAACATAAAAAAACCTTATAGGTATATAACTTTTCCTTTTTTTAAGTCCGTTATAAATAACAAAGGTCTGGGGTTCATAGGCTCTTGTACTATATGGATTGTCAAATTATTATTTTTTACGGCAACGCTGGGGCTAAAAAAATATTAAAACATTACAATAATAATTTTCCAAATTATTTAGATAATAAATAACTATTAAAATAATATTGTTAATAATTAGATATTGATATACTTTTTTATATTATCTCCATTTCTATAAAATAGTATGCATGTAGTTTGTACTATTTTAATACTGGCATATAATATGTATACTTTTTGCTTGATAAAGAAAAGAAACAAAAACAAAAATTTGAAATGTCAAAATTGTAAAAATTTTTGCCAAAAATATTTTAAATTATTTAATAATTTGTGATGGGATTTTGTGATTGTTTTTCTAAAAAAGGAAGTTCTGCGATGCGTGTTGTGTTTTCTATAAAGGACCTTTTGTATACATGTGTATCACAAATCACAAAAGTACATTGTGTTTGTTTGTCTATTCATTGGACTTGATTTTACAAAGGAACGCTTTAATTTGCGTATATATCTTATTTATAATAAAGAACATCAATACGAAGAATACAATCATGTTGCTGAAGGTAAAACCTACAACAAGTTTATGATTTTTGCTATTGAACCTATTTATACATTTTATTTGATTCATTGAGATACCAAACTATGTAGTTTTTATAAATTTCTACTTTTTCTTTTGTATATTTGTTACAGTGATATTTGGAATTGCTATTGCATCGATATTACTTCAGCATCATCATTGCAGAATATCAATAGTGCAATTTTTTATCGGCAGTTACGAGTCTTACGATGTCCGGATAAAGTGCCGATCTATACCAGCAGTGCTTGAAACCTATTTTAGAGATGGTAAATACTATATTATTCTTGTAACATCAGTAATATCACGTAAGGTACACCTACCTTAGATAAATAAAAGAAAACAAATAAATAAAATACATATTTCTGCATGTAAAAATAATCTTTGTTTTTTTTTCAGGTACTATTTGGAATTATTCTAACATTCAGACGTATATTGTTGTCTCAAGAAACAAGAAACCCATAGATCGCTGCAAATATTAAAGCCGTATTATTTTTGTAAAACTATTTTTATCTTTGTATTAATGTATATATCATAATTAGAACAACATTTTAAGTACCTACGCACAACAAAGTAATATTAAATTATAAATAAACTAAAATAGGTACATATTCACACCTTAAAAAAAATGTTACCTTAGGGCATCAAAAAATTCTTTTTCATCGCTATCGTGGAGTAGGGTGCCCAAAAGACTGGCAGCATTATTCTAGGTTTTACTTATTTGTATTCATATATGTAGAGGTCTCTCCTTCTTGGGCTTGACCTGGTGAAAATGGGCACCGCTTCCCGCAACCCGCAGGAAAAACGATGCTCATAGCCCCTTCTAAATTTGACTTATAAATCTCCTTCTTTCTCTTCTGCTGACTACTTGACTACTAACTGGGTGTAGTTTGTGTGCCAGATGTGGATTGTGAGCTTCATGTGATGGTTGACTGAGTGGTATGTGGTGTTTGCGCTTGAGATGGTTGTAATTGATCGGAATCTGGAATGTATGTGACGAAAACTGTGTCTCCTAGTACTTTGCTAAGAATGATTATTGTGTGAATGGTGGCTAATGTCTATTTATGTTTCTAGTTTGTCTGTGTATCTGCTGAGGCTTTTGGCTAGTACCTACTCCTGTGGCTCCAATTACTATAGAATTAACATGCGTTTCAATATTTCAAGGCGTCTAGCCTTGAGTTGTGTCTTTAAAAAGTGGTATTTACTGAATTTCTTTTGCTCCTATGTTGTAGTTACATATGGTACAGTTATGTCAAAGAGGTATGTGGTGTTGGATGTTTTGTTTGTGTATATTATGTCCGGTCTGTTGTGGGCAACTGTGAAGTCTGTCTGAATTGGGATTTCCCACATTATTTTGCCTGTTTCATTTTCATTTGTATTTATAATAATAATTATATTACTTTGTTTCATTATAATGTTATAAAAATATTATATTTGAGGATAGGAAAAATCTGTAGTTGTTTAGTAAAAACGACTGTAATATAACTAGACATAGGAAACGACTAAGTCAGGCATTATTAGCAACTAGCAAAAAAAGTACTAAAAAACTGAGACTGACTGAGAGGCAGACTGAGACTTATTTTTAAGCACTATATTTTTCGACATTATAATAATAAGTGCGACTGCCGGGCAAGGGGTCTCGGGTTCGATACCCGGGTCGGGCAAAGTATTACTGGGTTTTAAAAAAATCTCAGTAGTAGTAGAGTAGTCTGGAAATGTGCCCGGTATATGGCAATAGGCTCACCCCCTATTACATGGGACTTATAACATAAATAGTGAAAAGTGGGTGTTACATTGTACAGTGGCATTGAGTGACGAAATGTGCACCTCTGCCTACCCCTTCGGGGATAAAAAGGCGTGATGTTATGTATGTTATGTAAATTGTATAATAATTTTGTGTTTTTGTAAATACTGTAAGCGATTCAAATCGATGGTAAAATGTACTACATTTGTGTAGGTATTACGGTTAATTTATATCATTAGATTGTTAACTACTATTAGGTACTGTGTAAACAACGGTGAACAGTAAATATTTTTAATTTTAGTTCTTTGTGGGATCAATAATTAAAAAAATAACTAATTCAAATAAATTTTGAACGACATATTTATATCTGAAATTTGTAAACATAAAATTAAAAAGAACTAAAATTTGAATTATACTTTGAACAAATCTGTCGTCTGATATTTCCCTACTAGCTGATAATTTTTAAATGTTAATTTGTATTTACTGTAAAATAAATGTAATATTGTAATTAATAACTTCTTTGATTTTGCAGCTACCAGACATAGCTAATTCCAATACTACCTTCAATGTATCAACCTGCAAGGTGCATTGTTGGTAGTATTGGCATTAGCTATACTTAGGATTATCTGTAGACATTAGTAAAAAAAAAAATATACTAGGATTCAATTTTCAGATGGCGTTTCAAATTGATTGGCATAAATTTTGACGAGTGGTAACTCTTTACCCCTATACTTATTATACTCTTTGGTGCAAACTCCACCGAGAAAGGAAAAGCAACACCAAGTCGTTTAGAAAAAAAGTGTCATGCATAAAATGTTGCCATAGTAAAAATTGTGTCACCGTAGTTTCAGAATTATTTATTTTAGAAAAACAGGGAAATCTAATCAAATCGTTATTATAATATAATCAATAAATAATATTTAAGATATCTGTGTAAACATAAGCACTAAATATGAGGTATTTACATTTATTTTCCAAGAAATTCTGTAATGTTTATAAACAGAAAGCTTTAGAACAACTGTCAAACAATCCCAATGCTGCCATCTTTATGGAAGTTTGACAGAGCAACACCATCTGACGGTGAAAAATATCAATCTTTGACATTTTCCGTTTTCCTCTTCCTGTGATTATTTAATAGTTTGAGCCAAGAAATTTGCGCTAAATTCGCGATGGCTCTGAGATTACTGAGTAAATTGAATGTGCGGCCTGAGCTCCGTGGTGTCGTAAACCTTAGTTCTGCAGCGGCACCAGCGACGTTATCAGATTTCGATGTGCAACACAAAACTCCTGTGGTGAGGAAGCAGCACCTCGTCCCGAAGGCTCACTATGGAGGCCGTCACGCAGTTACCATGCTCCCAGGAGGAGGAATCGGTCCAGAGTGCATGGGATACGTCAGAGACATTTTTAAGTAAGACATAACCTTTTTGTGACAACCCTTTTATTAGGTGTCTGAAAACAGCTGTACTTTACCTTATTCAGATTAACACGCAGTATGTTTGTTCTATCTGTTAGTTGAGACGCAATAGTGCTAATTTTCCCTCTGTCAATGTAAATATAACCTTACATTTAACAATTTAATTGTGTAACATAATACAGGTCCGGTTTTATTCAAGACTAATTGAAAACAATGATTTTCCTCATGTGACCTCTCTTTTATTTTAAATGCACACACACACACATGCGCTCTAAGATCCTTGCATACTCCTTAGGCTTCCCATATGCACATTTTGTGCTTCTGGTCATACAAGTACACTGGTCCGACAAGGTCAGTTAAGACTGTCCGCACAGCTGCCTTATTTCTGATCAATCTCCAAGGTATCTAACACATTTTCAAAGTCAAAGCATTTATTTTAATTACACCATAGTTTGGTACTTTTGAAACATCAACAAATACAAAATAAATAATAGGTAGTCTGTCAGTCAGTCCATCAGTGAAACTAGGTGAAGCTTTTAATGCACAGTATCTAATATTATAGCCCAAACTTGCTTGCATACTTGTTAAACCAACCTCTTTAGAAGTTTTAGCTAATGTAAATGCCAGGGTTGAATTAAACCTTGAGAGCACCATAGGCAACCATCTTATAGCCCCTAATTCCTTTAGGAATGGCTGCCACTCTACTTGTCTAGTTTACCTTAGGGCTAATATGGCTTTGCGTAATATCCATTCTTTCTCCGTGTGAGAAAAGACCTTTGTCCAAACAGTCCGATTAATGAATAAGCTTTTAACTCGTCGAGTACCGTATTTATAGACACAATTAAAGAACAATAGGTTGCGGTCACCGGTGACCGCTTCGTGTTTGACAGTTTAACCTTTTGAACACCACTGTCAGCTATAGCCGACAAACAAAATATGACATGATCCGTCACAGTTGGTCACAGCTGACAAGAAAACATAATTTGTATTGTATGTATATTTAGTTTGTTGGCTATAGCTGACCGTGGCGGTGAAAAGGTTAAATTATTATGTCTATCATCTTTCATTAATGGTTTCTTATCACTTTTCTTCTAATAAATATGGCCTTAGATTAATTTAGTACTCGTCATAAATTATATTAATAAATAACCATACTTCAAGTACTAATTGGATAGATAATGCTGTAGTACTTAGAATTACAAGTATTAATGTGTTATGTAAAATATTGTATAGTATGATGGAGAACAAAAGAAAAGCAGACAATACGACGCTTAAGCCAGTCTTAATAAATATATGTGCTTACAAGATATAATAAATAAAAAAAATTGAGAATATTTTTTTTTTGTGGAATAAACCGGTACACAATCACACGGATCACCTGATTACCTGATGGTAAGCAATTGGCGTCGCTCATGGACATCCAAAACACCAGAGGTGTTACAATTGCATTACGGGCCTTCTGGGGATTAGTTATTTGAGATTTGTTGGAGATTCAGAGATTGGGGAGATTGCAAAGCGGAGCAATTGGGCCTCCAGTAACCTTACTCGCACGACTAAACACAAAGCAAGCGTTGTTTCACGTCGGTTTTCGGTGAGGCCGTGGTATCACTCCAGTCGAGCCAACCCATATTGGTACCATTCTGTAGTCGTTCACTAGACTACTTTTTAACGTTAAATGTGCTATTTCCAGATACATCGGAGCTCCAGTAGACTTTGAGGTAGTGGACATTGATCCCAATGTGGACAACGATGAGGATGTGCAGTACGCCATCACCACTATCAAGAGGAACGGTGTTTGTCTTAAGGTATGAGTAATTTCACATAACATTTCCTCCTTTTTATTTTCGAAGGGGTAGGCAAAGGTGCACGTCACGGCACTTAGAGCCACTATACAATGTAAGGCCCTGGCCACAGCTTCTAGCGGTGCGGCGCGCGGTGCGACGGGAGGCGCGGCGGGCGACGCGATTTGCGTTGGTATGCCACAGCTCGACTAGTTGCGACCGCGGCGGCGTCAGCGGTGGATGTACTCAGTATTATTTATAATGGCCCTATCAAAAGTGGCACGATATTGTCTTGAGACTAAATGCGTTTTTAGCTCAAGATATCATTAACTCTAAAATTGGAACGCACCCAGTTAATGAAAAAATGAAAAACCTTGGCGAATTTCACACGCTTTATCACGAATATAGGAACTATCCAAACTATCTAATCTAACTATCAATTTCTCACTAATAAGTTTTTCGGTATCCATTTGATGCGGAGCGAAATTTTCAAAATAGTTTGTTCAGTTCGCGCGAACACAAATACGTCCCCTCGCTGTCGCTGCATTCGCCGCTCTGGCTGTGGCCGCCTCGATACTCCCCAGTGCATTTGTTTCACTCGCACACCGCGCCGCCCGTCGCCGCCGCATGCCGCGCGACGCTTTTCGCGCCGCAGGTCGCTTCGCAATTCGCGTCGCCGTTAGCTGTGGCATACTTCATACGTTGTCTACCATTTGTTTTTCCCGCTCACCGCTTGTCGCGCCGCAATTCGCGCCGCGCTTGGCTGTGGCCAGGGGGTAACACCCACTTTTCGCTTTTGTGGGTGAGCCTATTGCCATATACCGAGTACAATTCCAGGCTCCGTGCTACTATTGAGAAAAAATACTTCACTACAGAGACATTAAAAAACTAGGTAAGTACTTCCGCGCGTATCTTAGCGTGAAGTTTTATAGCCTATATAGCCTTCATCGATAAATGGCCTATCCAAAACAAAAATAATTATTCAAATCGGATCAGTACTTCCTGAGATTAGCGCGTTCAAACAAACTCTTCAGCTTTATATAATAGTATAAGATATAAGATGAGTAAGTGTCGTGGTGGCCCGGACGTTTAAGACGCCTGCTTCTCATACATGAGTAGGGTTGCCACCCGTACTTTATAATAAAGTATTGTACGTTATTTAAGGTAATTGTACTCTATACTTTATAAGAATAATGAAGTACACGAAAATACTTTATTTTTGCAAACTTCATTTCTATTAAAGTCGTAAGTATTTTTCGGTAAACTTATCGATTCGATATCGATATTTATCGATTTATGTTGAATCGATAACTCGCCAGCGCCACTTAGATTTATTTCTAGTAAAAATGCAATTGTTTAGTATTTCAATGCAATTGTTTAGTAAAGGTACTAATGTAATACAAACTGCAAAAAGCAATAAAACAAATATTTTTAAATATAGTACTAAATAAGAATAATTTGTATTTTATTTTTGTACTGTGTACTTTTTTTCTTACCTATAATCGTCAATGTACTTTAAATACCAAAGAAAAAGGTGGCAACCCCATAGGGCTGCCACCATTTTCCGAGGTTTGTACTTTCTAAGACAATCTAGAAGCTTCTTCACGTGATGTTATATTTTGGTCATATTTTGTTATTATCTGAGATGCCAATAATGACGTTAAACAATGAGGCTATTGTCAGATAAAGTATCAGCAGTATACAACAAAAATAAAATATGCACATATTGACATCAGAAGGTTATTGGAAAAAAAACCATTGTCCTTTTACACTTACTACTTAAAATAATATTAATTATTATGTTTTTCGGCTTACTCTCGTAACTGTTTGACGAGGAACTCGACTAGTTTCAAGCCATGTTGGAGGCTCACATTCATGAACAGCATTCCGCGCCCCGCATGTCTTACGAAAACAATAACATAAAAATAATATTAAAGTTAAAATATCCAAATTATAACTATCAAATCTCTTTTCATCCCATCCGCAAAGTGGACAGATGACCTGATTAAGGTCGCAGGGAGCTGCTGGAGGCAGGTTGCTTCCAACCGGGCTTATCTGAAAGTCTTTGGGGGAGGCCTATGTTCAGCAGTGGATATCCTGTGGCTGATATGATGATGATGATGATGACGATAAAATCTTTTCTCAATTTTTCCAGGGTAACATCGAGACCAAGAGTGAAGCCGCCTACGTGACATCCCGTAACATTGCACTCCGCAACTCTTTGGACCTGTACGCGTATGTGCTGCACTGCAAGTCCTTCCCCGGTATCACTACCAGGCATAAAGATATTGATATACATATTATCAGGTATGTACCTATGTCTAGTACTTAACCCTTTGAGTACCATCATTATAGACACAATCAAAGAACAAGGTTAGGTTGCGGTCACCGGTGTCCTCACGGTGTTTGACAGTTTATTGAAAGTAAATTTAAAACTGAATTATGTAATCGAGCTTACTACAAACTGACCTATCTTGAAGATAAGAATGCTTGGCAGCATGTTGGTTCGGCTCCACTGGACACATACATTGTTCAACATTTTTAAATTTTACGTTATTATTTGTAAATTGCACGGTTCTCACACATAATCTGTTATACATATTGTCTGGACTTTAAAAGAGACAGACCTCTGAGTTTGTTTCGGCATTTTTTCTCGAGTAGTCAGTTAGGAAATGTCGACCTCATCGTTCGCTTGATAAAATTGACGTGTAATAGTGCTGCCTTGTAGCCTGTTTGCAGAAATAAATTCACTTGTTTCACAAATCTAATTTGTCTCCACATTTTTGAAAAATGAATATCTTTTATCTTTACAGACAGAACACAGAAGGTGAATACGCCATGTTGGAGCACGAGTCCGTACAGGGTGTGATCGAGTCCATGAAGGTGGTCACTGCCAGTAACTCGGAGAGGGTGGCACGGTTCGCTTTCGAGTTCGCCAAGAGGAATAATCGGAAGAAGGTAGTGTAGATTTTTAACCGAGTTCAAAAAAGAGGGATATTATGTTCGGATGATTAACTGACTTCAAAAAGGAACGAGGTTCCCATTTTCACCTGTATGTATGTATGTATGTATGTATGTACGCGCTTATCTCGCGACTGACTGAACCGATTTTAATGTGGTTTTCAGAAAAGTGTTTCTTACATAATAATAATAATAACATCACGCCTTTTATCCCCGAAGGGGTAGGCAGACGTGCACATGATGCCACTGTACAAAGTAACACCCACTTTTCAGTTTCACTATTTATGTTATGAGTCTCATGTAATAGGGGGTGAGCCTATTGCAATATACCGGGCACATTTCCAGACTCCGTGCTACTACTGAGAATTTTTTTAAACCCAGTAATACCCGACCACTCGGCCAACGAGGCAGTCTTAATACATTAGTCCCAATTTTTTACCTTGTTCACCATTAATCTGAATGTACATCATTACTTCCTTACTTATATTATAAATCGGAAAGTGAGTTTGTTTGTTCCGATTTCACGCCGAAACTACTATTTTGCAGAGGTAAAGTTAGAAGTCTGAATTAAATAATTAGGGTACTTTTTATCCCGGAAAAATTTGATATTTCTGAGGGAAAACAAAAATATTGGTATAGATGGCGCTGTGTGTTTATTCGTATAGATGGCCTTGTATGTCATTTAAAACCAGTCAACGAATTATCTACTTAATAGAAAAATCTAAATAGCGCGATATAACCGAATTCCACGCGAGCGGAAAGCTATTTGTTTGTTTGCCTGTCTTAAACGGCAGAACGGAGGTACTAATTAACGTGATTTTTTAACTGAAGATAGTTGAGGGGATGTATAGTCACATAGGCTACTTTTTATCCTTTTGTGACGCGAGCGAAGCCACGGGTAAAAGCTAGTAATTATAACATTTCATATCCACAGGTGACAACAGTCCACAAAGCCAATATAATGAAGCTGTCCGACGGTCTGTTCCTGGAAACATCGCGCCGCCTCGCCAAGGAGTACCCGGACATTGAACACAATGATATGATCATTGATAACTGCTGCATGCAGCTTGTCTCCAAGTGAGTAGACGATAATTAACCTCTCGCGTGTTTCTCGTACACACGGGTGTACGAGAGAGTTGAGTACCCATCGCGCAATTGTACACGCGGGTGTACGAGAGAGTTGAGTGCCCATCGCGCAATTGTACACGCGGGTGTACGAGAGAGTTGAGTGCCCATCGCGCAATTGTACACGCGGGTGTACGAGAGAGTTGAGTGCCCATCGCGCAATTGTACACGCGGGTGTACGAGAGAGTTGAGTGCCCATCGCGCAATTGTACACGCGGGTGTACGAGACAGTTGAGTGCCCATCGCGCAATTGTACACGCGGGTGTACGAGACAGTTGAGTGCCCATCGTGCAATTGTACACGCGGGTTACGAGAGAGTTGAGTGCCTATCGCGCAATTGTACACGCGGGTGTACGAGAGAGTTGAGTGCCCATCGCGCAATTGTACACGCGGGTGTACGAGACAGTTGAGTGCCCATCGTGCAATTGTACACGCGGGTGTACGAGAGAGTTGAGTGCCTATCGCGCAATTGTACACGCGGGTGTACGAGAGAGTTGAGTGCCCATCGCGCAATTGTACACGCGGGTGTACGAGAGAGTTGAGTGCCCGTCGCGCAATTGTTTGTACACACGGGTGTACGAGAAACGCGCACCGATTGGATATTTTTTCTGTGACGTATATTGTCAAGTTTGCAACCCGTTCTTTATTTGATTGAACAGAATAGTTAATTCGCTTTTCTATTAAAATATTTACCCGTGGGTACGAGAACGCGCGTTTACCCGTGTGTACGAGTGGCGCGCGAGAGGTCTAGACTTAAGGTGTTGGGTTTTGATTCCTGGATATGAAAGAAGTGTGCATTATGAGATAGGTAGTGGTTAAAGGTCGGCCTATGAAATATAAAAAAAAAAAACATAAAATAACATCGCGCCTTTTATCCCCGAAGGGGTAGGCAGAGGTACACATTATGCCACTGTACACAATGTAACACCCACATTCCACTATTTATGTTATGAGTCCCATGTAATAGGGGGTGAGCCTATTGCCATATACCGGACACATTTCCAGACTCCGTGCTACTACTGAGAATTTTTTTAAACCCAGCAATACCCGACCCGACACGTTGCGCGGCAGCCAGTTACCCCACCACTGCCTAAACCATGCAGTTTCATGCTTCTTCTTCTGACGTAGTTTCAATAACAACATAGTTGGAACAAATAACCCTCAGTGCACATCCCCAGAGAAAAAAATATCTACTTATTAATACTTGCTAAAGTGTTTGTTTGTTTGAACGCGCTAATCTCAGGAACTACTGTTTCAATTTGAATAAATCTTTTTGGGTTGGATAGTCTATTTATCGAAGAAGGCTATAGGCTACAAAACATCACGATGCGATCCATAGGAACCGTGCAGAGCGGGTGCAACTGCGCGGAAGTAGCTAGTGTTAATTATATACCTACTACAACTTCAATATTCCAGGCCTCACCAGTTCGACGTGATGTTAATGACCAACTTGTACGGTTCCATCGTGTCCAACGTCGTCTGCGGCATCCTCGGCGGCGCCGGGCTACATTCAGGCAGGAACTACGGCGACCACTACGCTGTCTTCGAACCTGGCACCAGGAATACTGGTATGTTGGATATAAATCTTATATTTTTTACCGACTTCAAAAAAAAGGAGGAGGTACTATGTTCGGCTGATTGTTTTTTTTTTGTTTGTTCGCGCAGTACTCCGCCATTTGTGAACCGATTTCGAAAATTCTTGTTTTGTTTACAAGGGTATACTCCCGAGATGGTCCCATTTCCATGAGGTCAGGATCTGATGATGGGATCCTAGGGAAACCGAGGGGAACTTTCGAAAATTCTATAGGCGAGTAATGCGAGAATTATGTTTTTCAATTACAATTTTTAAACACTACAATTTGATAAGGGTATGGAGTCGGCCTGATGATGGAGCCGACAGACAGTCGAGGGAACTCCTCAGCGGTTTATATTAACTACCTTGTGTTTCGGCTTGATTAATTTGTATTAATGAGGACTTTATATGGTATAAATTAAGTTGGTCATAAAATCAATTAATGAAAATGTGATAATTTTTTTATATTTCGTTGTATTGAACAGTCGAAATGATTTATTTTTGATTAAGTACCTGTGGATCAGACAATGAGTTGTTCAGTGCGGGAACCGAACCCGCGACACGTTAGCCAGTTGCCCAACCACAGCGCCAACCGTGCAGCCTTTGCTTAGCAGTAACGCTTACAAGCAATCCACACAACCTATCCTTTTTGAAATCATCCGAAAAATAATACTAATCACGCTTTTCCCATTTTCAGGAACTGCCATAGCCGGCAAGAACATAGCAAACCCTATAGCCATGATCAACGCTTCAGTAGACATGCTGGAACACCTCGGTCACCACTTCCACGCTGACTTGATCAAGGCAGCCATTGCTAAGACCATCAATGAAGACCACATCATGACTCCGGACCTTGGAGGAACAGCCTCATCAACGGATGTCGTCAAAGCCATCATCGGTAATTTGGAGCATTAATCATTTTTTGTGACGAGCATTAATTTTTTGTGACGAGCATTAATTTTTTGTGACGAGCATTATTTATTTTTTTTTAGTTTTTGATGTTGTCGTTGTTGTGGTTTTTTGTAGTTGTGGATGTGTTTCTTTTTCTTTTTTTTCTTTTTGGTTATGTACTTAAGTGTAGATGAATGATAAAATGATCTTTAGGTTTTTGGAAATTATTAGATTTAGTACACACGGCCACACATCAATCTATACAAAACCAGTTTATCCTGGTGTCGCGTCGCATCATCTTTCCGCACATTTAACGATCAGTTTATACTGGCTTTGTAAAGCTCGATGTGTAGCCGTGTGTACAAAAACGATTTTTTAACCTTTGAATCTTATAGAGATGCTTCTATAAAAAAATATTTTATAATAGAAAAATTACGAAAATTATACAAATTTATTATTATTACCTATTTATTAGGTATATTGTACATTTGTTTGTCACCTTAAAGTCGTAATAAAACTAGAAACACATCATTAACTAAAAATGGCGGGTTACTCACGTTAATATACTGAGAAAAGCTCTACTAGTTTCGAGTAGGCTGCGCGAGATCGCCGCGACCGCGCACGCTGCTCATGAGGAAGAACCCCTCCGTGGTTCGAAACTAGTACAGCTTTTCACGTGAGTAACCCACGATTTTTAGTTAATTTAGTATCTCATGATAGTAATTATAAAAACATAGAAACACATCCACAATTATTTTAAAAAAATCACAAAAGAAAAAAGTAAATATAAATAGATGTTTTGTGAATTGGTATTTATAGCTAGCGCTCAATAATTGGCAGTATTTTTTTATCAAAGGCTTAAATATAACAATATAACACAAAAATTAATTCATACATTCTCGTCCGTGATTGGCTATTTCATCTTAACCTACTAATATTAAAAATTGGCTGTGGTATCATCATGAAAAAATAATTTACTATAATTCTATAATTGCGTTAAGAATATACTCAGTTTTTTTATGCACAATAAAAAATAAGATAAAGTCTTTAAAAAATCGATAGGGGAGACATTTGTTTTTATTGAAAACGAGTTATACATGTCTTTGTGGCTTCGGGTTCGATTCCCGCACGGAGCAACTCTTTGTGTGATTCGCAGATTGTTGTTCCGGGTCGTGTGATGTGTCTGTGAACTTGTATTTTTTTAAACGCACACACGACAAAGGAGAAAATCTTACTATGGGGTAACGTTATTAAAATAAAATGATAACTTTGTATTTTCTTAACGCAATGATTAATTTCGAATGATTAAATTCTCTAAAAGTCGAAATTAGAAAATTTCAAACTAAAAGGGTTACAAAATCCTTTTGTCCCTAAATAGTATAAAATTCCGTGCTTTGACTGAATTTATGCGTAATCCTTTCCAAATTATAGATTCAAAATTAAATCTAAAGTAAAATGCTCTTCTTCAAAAAGTATTAATTTTTACTTTTAAAGTATTATAAAAATACCAAATAATAGATTTTATTTGTGTCAAAAAGTATTATTATTACTTTTAACCGACCGTAGATGGCGTTATATGATAGTTTTTGCATATTCTCTCAAATAAATGAGTTAAGAAAAAATATGTTTTCGATAATATGGGGTTATAGAAACGTTTCCTTATATTAATATTGAGTCTACATAAAAACATCATTATAAACTTGAATGAGAAAGGTTTATCAACTAAAAATCACGGGTTACTCACGTGAATATACTGGGAAAAGCTCTACTAGTTTCGAACCACAGAGGGGTTCTTCCTCATGAGCAGCGTGCGCGGTCGCGGCGACGTCGCGCAGCTCACTGGCTAGCGTTTGCGCCTGCATCAGAGTTGTTACTTGCGCTGCGAGCCCACCACGCTCTCAATCTGTGGCTCTAAACTAGTAGAGCTTTTCTCAGTGTATTCACGTGAGTAACCCGCGATTTTTAGTTGATTTAGTATGTCTCACGATAGTTATTATAAAACAGAGAAAGGTGAATCTTGCTCCTAAACCTCTAAATTAATTTTAATGAACTTTGGTACAGAGATAGATTGAGATTGGAATAGAATTTTTTTGAGAAATTAATCGTGAAATTAGCGATGGAATGGTTTATTTCTATTTATATTTGTTTAAAGTCAGTATTAACGCGAGCAAACCCACAAATAAAAATTATGCTATACAGTATACTTTTATATACTAATTTCTCAATAACGCCATCTATGGAAAATCAAGAAAAACTACCCTTTTTCTGTTAAATCAATGCAAGAAAAACCTCAAATATTAGTACTTTGCAACGAAAAGTATTACATTTTTAGTTTTTAACATTTAGTAGTTAATTTATTGTCTGTAGCTATTTATTGAATGTATATACCTACTTGAATAAATTGGTAATTTTTATGTAGTCGTATTATTGTAGAATTTAGTCGTTATTTGTCCGTGTGTTTAGAATTGTAATATCCCATACTTTATCATCATCATTAAAAGCCTATAAGTGGCCACGTCTGACCAAAGGCCTCGTCTCCCACGGAGAAGGTTTGAGCATTAATCACCACGCTTGCTCAATGCGGGTTGGCGATTTCAAACTTATAATTAGAAATAATAAGCTCAGCCTCACGATGATTTCCTTCACAGTTTGTCAGTGGTGTCTAGATAATCTTAGAAAGTACATATAACTCGGAAAAAGTCACATTGGTACTTGCCGTTGGTAGTCTTATGCCTTAATGAATAAAGTTTATTTTAGTATAGTAATATTAATTTTCTTTTCAATTGTTAGAGTCCACGTTTATTATACGGGTCGATAAGCAAGTTGAGGAACGGAAAAGATCAAGGAAATGTCCATGCAATACTTCATAGTATCTGTGTTTGAAGATTATGGAATTATGAACCTTAAGACCTCTGGTATACAGTTCTTTATAAAGTAGTACCTATGTATATTTGAAGTGATACAATTATCAGTTAGTAATTCACAATCATTTGATAATAAACCTTAGTTCTTTTGGTATAAAGTTTAATTTAGATTGGACGGTAATTTGAAATAGGTACCATGTTAAAAGTTCGTTATACATTTGATTTTGAACTTAAAAATCATAGTTTTAGACTACATATTCAAATTTGAAGTGTAGCGTTGTAAAAATTTAATAATTAATGGTATTCTTTAGAATATTTTTTTCAGCAAAGTTCCAAGAAATATCTTCTATACTGCGTAGCGATCAACGTGGATGTTTGATGTTGTATGTTGCATGTAATTTATTAATATTACATACATTTTTCATGGCTTTATTACTTATTGCATGATTTCATATCATTTGTAACTGTTAGCGCAATATGTTGCGCAAATCGTATTGTTGTTTGCGCAATTTTGCGCAAAGGTGTTTTCTAACACTCAACCATTACGACTACACATTTGGTGCAATGACTGGCTATTGCGCTAATTATTGCGGGTTCGATCCCCGAGCAACAACTATCCGTGTGGTCCAAAATAATCAATAAATACTAGAGAGAATTAGATCTCAAGCTAAGAGTAACTGTATTACTGAAAGTGGTTTGCGATTTGATTCCCTCTCTCTCATAACTATTATAAAAGATACAGATTTCAGTTGCTTGTTTGGTTTTAAACCTCTTTTAACAGGCTCATCCTCCCTATATTTTATACCCAACTTCAAAAAAAGAAACGTTTTGTTATCCCTTCATAAAATACTTCATACTTTTCACTTTTCCATAATTTTGAAAATTAATATATTTGTAATGCTTTTATTTTTCAGAAAACATCGACATGTGCATAAAGAACAAAGTGTCGTTCCATTGAATCTGAAAATTTCAGCTGAAATAATGAAATCGTGTTACTAAGTTATTTTTTTTATGTATGTTTGACTTTACTCGTATTTATTTCTTTTGAAATACTTTTACTATGTTACTGAGATTAATATCAATCACTTGAATTAGTAATTTTGATAAAACAAAATTATGAAAATTACTTACTTTATGTTTCGATCAGCATTTCTTGTTCTTTCTTCTTGCATGGCAAGACATACTGCTAAGTGACTGTGCCTAAGAATGACAGTTGACATCTATCCTGCAGCTGTAGCCAAATGCCATTTAGCGCTTGTCTACATGTAGAATAGAAAACCAAATTATATGGAATTGACGTAAATTTTGACACTTGTCAGTGTCATCCCCATACATTTTGATTTCTACTCTCTCTGTAGACAAGCGCTAAAGTGGCGTTTGGCTAAAGGCACTGATTATTCAGTAAAACGGTCTTCACAATAATAGGGTAGTTTCTTAAATTGTATTTTAATGTCCGTCTGGTAGATTAGTTTAAAACATTAGACACGTATTTTTTCTTTTCTCATAAAATTAAACACTGTCGACGATATATTAATTTGTAATATCGTGTGACGTTACAGTTTGTAGCATGTTGTGACGTCATGAGTCTCCTAAAGTTATTTTTTATCTGAGTATTGCAACTTAATACGAGAAAATAAAAAAATACGTGTCTAATATTTTTTCATTATCTAACTGAAGGACTAATTACATTTTTAATTTTCATACCCTGGCAACCACCCTATTGTTATCATATTTGTCTCGAATATAATTATAATTAGGTAGTACTTAAATCAGATCTTAGTTTGCCATGAAATTGAAAATTATTTTAAATATAACGAAATTTTGCGAGTAAAATCATTCAAACATTAAATAAGATGTTGTGTATTATATTTATTTTAACATTATTTAAAATGGTTACCATCAAATTAAAACTTTATTGTAAAGTAATGATAATAAATAATTTTAAGTAGAATTTGTTCTATTATTTTTTTTGAACCTAAAATCATCAATCACTAGATATTTACACTACATGAGCTGCTGTTTACATGTGAACATTAGCTCATGACGATACCTAAGTACGTGTGTCGCCTGGACAGTCAACCTTGCTACATCCTTGTTGACTGGACATCTACACTACATGAGCTGCTGTTTACATGTGAACATTAGCTCATGACGATACCTAAGTACGTGTGTCGCCTGGACAGTCAACCTCGCTACATCCTTGTTGGCTGGACATCCACACAACATAGCTGTCTTTTTATGGGATAAGCCGGTAAACGAGCCGACAGATCACCTGATGGTAAGCAATCGGCGTCGCCCATGGACACCTGGAACACCTGAAGCGTTACAAGTGCGTTACCGGGATTATACCCTTTTGGGGATTAGGAATTTGAGGATTGTTGGGGATTCAGCGATTGGGGAGATCGGGGAAGGAGGATAATTGGGGCTCCGGTAACTTCACTTATACGACGAAACACAACGCAAGCGTTGTTTCACGTCGGTTTTCCGGCCGTGGTATCACTCCGGTCGAGCCGGCCCATTTGTGCCTCAGAAAATTAAAGTTTAAATAAAACACATATGTAGGGATATTTACGATATATTTTCAGTACAATTGTTTTACACTGGACTTAGATATGAGAATGAGAGCGTGATTATTTTTATATAAGTGACACCGGTTTTAACTATAACTAGTTGACCTAGCTAAAATCAATGCCTATGATACTTCTCACTATATTAGCTACCTGCCAATAAGTCCCGTCAAAATCGGTCCAACCATTTCAGAGATTAGCCAGTACAAACAGACAGACAAAAATTTTAAAATGTGTTATTTTATATATTTATATGCAAGTAGTAAAAAACAGTTATTTCAATATTACAAACAGATACTCCAATCTTATTTATCTGTATAGATACATATCATAAGATAAAGTTATTGTTAAGTTTATTAGTTACTGTTAAGTAAAAATGCTCCAAATGTCACGTGTGCACCCGTTGGATCGTAAGGAACGCGGACGCTCGACCGGTTAATTGACTTCAAAAAGCAAATAGGTTCTCAACTTGAACTGTCGTATGTATGTATGTTTGTTTGGTTACGCGATTATCTCGTGATCGGCTGAACCAATTTCGATGCTGTTTTCAGAAAATTGTTACTGACTTTTAGTTATATTAATTAACAGACTTCAAAAAAAGAGGGTGTTAAAATCGGTTATTCTTAACGTAGTTTATAAAAGAATTATTTTAGTCTTTGTAATCCACTATCATCAGGTACTCTGATTAAGGTTGCATGGAGCTGGAGCCGCTGGATACAGGGCGCTGCTAACTTACCATGTAAGGGGGTGAGTCTATTGTCATATACCGGGACAAAGTCGTTTAAAAAAATACGGACACATGTCAGAATACTGAAACGCTACTTAATTTTAAGTCGCGCTTAAGTATAGTTCTGTCTCCACTCATGCTTTGTAAAATGACAGAGATGGCACGATATTTGAGCAAGACTTAAAATTGAGTAACGTTTCAGTATTCCGGCAACAGTCTCTTGAAATAACGACTGTGGCACCTGACTACTATAGACTTACACGCAGAATACACACACATTGACACGAAGGACATCAGAGTACCAAGCACGAATAACTATCGCATTCGTAACGTAATAGTGTCGAGAGCGTTCGGCGCTCTGATTGGCCGGCTCAAGTGAACCAACCAATCAGAACACTTAACTCGCTCGATACTGTTACGATACGAATGCGATAGTTGTTCGTGCTTGGTCCTCTGTCATTTTCTCGAATCCGGAACGTGGTAACCCATTACACACGCACACTTAAATAAACCACTGACATTTTGGTGCTTAAATCATTTCTAAGGGGCATTGTGCCCATATTTTTTTTCAACGTCCTCGTACCGGGCACAATATAAATGTAGGTTTAATCCTTTGACCTCTATCAAAAACTCCCCGGTAAATCCCACTGCCAATCAGTTTCCACCTCCTTTTTACTCACTTTTCCCATGAACTAATCCATTGTTTAAGTAAATATATCAACGAAAATGAGATTAAGATATGACGGTGTTCAATAATGTAAATGATGTACATAATTATCTGTTTGTATTGTGTATGTCCCCTCAACTATTTTCTACTCCTCTGTATATATGGGGTAGACGACTAATTTTTATTTTAATGTCCGTCTGATAGATTATTTAAAAACATTAGACACGTATTTTTTATTTTCTTACAGAAACGAATAGTTTCGAAGATATATTGATTTGAAATGTCGCGTGACGTCACTTCTCAGTACATTTTATACTAAGGAATGACGTTTTAGCCCCCACTCCTAAACTTTGATTCGTTTTATCTAAGTATTGTTTTATTATACGACAAAATAAAAAAATACGTGTCTAATATTTTTTCATTACCTAACTTACGGACTAATTATATTTTTAATTTTCATACCCTGTCATCATCCCCATTATTATGTGTTTTGTCCTTTCAGCTACTAACAATTAAAAACTACCACAAAGTTAATTTCGACGGTTCATTAAACTGCCGTCACCACTGGACACTGACAGTATAGTCGACAAGACCGTTTTTGGCGACTCGTTTGCCAAAGAAGAGAGAAAAAAATGTAGGTTTTTAATTTTAAATTAAAACCGGTGTCACTTACACAAGTAATTCATAGAAACTATACACAATTATACTTAAAAATTAAAAAATTTCATACACAATTAAAAAATTTCATAATAAAAAAAAATCATAGAAAATAAATGCGTGGTCATAGATTTAGAGTTTGTACGCATCTGTGATTGCCGCCATATTGGATTTTGGTATTTTTATTTACAAAATTGTATGTGTTTGTGTTTAGAAATTGTTATTATAATGTAAACACAACTTTAAGCTGCCATCGATAACTTTTATGCTACTCATATCGAAGGGCTCCCGACGTGGCCCGAAACCAGTCGAGCAATAGATAAGTGAATAATCTGTACAATTCATGTTTCCTTTAATAAGGAACGAAGTTTTATTACGTTGTGTAGCAAATAGACTGTTATTGATTGGGAAATTCTTAAATGAAACGCCCAAATACATTGTCAGACTCGAGGCTCGAACCTGAGACTGGCGTTTGCTAGTCGCATTTGCTAACGTCGTCAAACAAATACAATTTTGTAAATAAAAGAATATAACATATTTTCGGCGTCACCCAGATGTTGAAGTAAGTCATTCATAAAATATATTATTTGAATATTTATTCAAGATATGTAAATATTTTTGTATTAAAGAATATTGATATATTTGTTTAAATTTTTCGCTATTTTTTGTACTGTTAACATTAGGTAACATAAGTTTTGTTGTGTGTATGAATTCTACTTGATAGCAAGCTATACTTTGGGATCAATTCCAGAATTTATTAGTTATTTATTTATTACTGAGAATTTTAATAAAAACAAAACACTCATTAATCTTATGACTTAGGAATTGAACCGCTTAGCAAGTGGCAGTAATGTATGTACCTATATTTTGATATTTTAATATTAAACATATTTCTAAATAATATATCATATGAATGATAAAAGATCTGTAAAATTTGAATAAAAGGTTTCATTTTTAATAAATTTCTATTTTTTTAAACTTGTAAATAAATAAATAAATTCAATTTATTAATTCATTCATTTTAAAATAAAATAATACTGTCAAGTACATTTAATAAAAATCATAAAACATTTCATTATAATAAAATAGAGAGATAAAATAAGTTTTATTTATATTAATTTTTGTTTTAGGACCAATACAATAATAATAAATGTTAGTTACATTTTTTAAATGAATTATTCACTTTTTAAATGAACTTCCGAAATTAAAAATTGTATTTTTATGAATGCCTAGAACCTAAATTTTAGGTAAAGATATTAAATTTTTGAGACTTATTTCATTTTAGTTTTTGATTTATCTATGTATTTAATTATTCAATAGGTCCTAGAACAAGAACTAATAAAGTCATTTAAATAAAAAAGCGAAGCATTCTCATTCAGAGGAACGTCAATCTCTTAAATATTTGAAATATTGAGTTAATTTTTTAAATTATTATCTAACGCATTTTGGCAATTTCATTTTTTTTAAATTTGATTTTAGCACCAAATTTTGGCGAGTTGTTATTTTATATAGAGTCTAATATTAATAATACTTTGTTATAAGTCAACGCTGCATAGTATAAAGTATAAAACAAAGTCGGTTTCCGCTCTGTCCTATGTATGCTTAGATCTTTAAAATTAACAACGGATGTTAATAGGTTTTTTTTTAAATAGGTCCTATTCAAGAGGATTTACTTCATTTTTTACATTTTTTATGTCATAATAATTTTTAATTGATTGGCCACAGTAAGGTATAAGATGAGACGAGTGGAAGAATGGTAGGGACGCCTTTGCCCTGCAATGGGACGACTACGGCTAAAATTCCAACATAGCATAAAACAAAGTCGCTATCCGCCGCCTGTCTGTCCCTATGTATGCCTTGATTTTTAAAACTACGCAACGGATTTTGATGCGGTTTTTTTAATAGATAGATTCTTAAGGAAGGTTTATATGTATAATACATGCATATTGCACTCGTGTGAAGCCGGGGCGGGTCGCTAGTAAATAATAATTTTTGAATTGTAATTCTCCACCCGACCTGGGGATCGTACCCGATACCTAATGCTCGTTAGATGCGCTTGAGATCATTTTTCCAACATTGTGCTTAATTATTCGTTAACGGGGTAAGCAGAAAAAGTATTACATAGTATTATTAATATTGACTCTAGTACTATTAAATTTTAAATTCAATGCACAAATGAAAATGCCTATTATTTTGAGATTATTTAAATATTTTCGAAATACAAAGTCACTGAGTATTTCAAATATTGAAATACTCAGCAACAACTTTTCTACTATGGTAATCGAACCCGCGCAACTTCACTCAACAATCGGATTATCAAACAACAACATTTTCAACATCGAAAATATGAAAATAATCTCAAAAATAACATTTAAATTGATTATTTTTTGAAAAATAATCATTTTTCAAAACAGAGAGAGACGTCACACAGCCAGGCTGTATGCTTAAAATAAATAATAATAATGGCATATAGATTATATTTATATGTCCAGAACTAGATGAGACGTGGTAACGTCAGAGTAGAATATATTAATCACCACACCTGCTATTCCCGCGGGTGTCGTATACCCGACTAAGTGACTATATAGACAGAGACCGGGCAGCAGCGCTCTCTGATAAACCTGAACCTTTTACAACTGCGATCAGTAACGCATCTGTCACGATTGGAGATTGTTTGTCGTTGGCGGTGGCACGTGCATTGGATCGCTTGATTCCCTACAAAATTTTTGAATTGGGCGGTGCTGGGGTACGCCAAATGTTCGTGAACGGGCACCGTCGATTGGAACTGGTCAGCTCCAGACACCACCCTTTCCTACTTCTGTTTCGAGTCGGAGCCCCGGTAACCTGATAGGTCGTCCGCAGCTCCAGATATTATAAGTAAATAAACATAACATAACTTCACGCCTTTTATCCCCGCAGGGGTAGGCAGAGGTGTACATTACGGCACTGTACAATGCAACACCCACTATTGACTATTTTATGTTACGAGTACCATGTAATAGGGGGTGAGTCTATTGCCATATACCGGGCACAATTCCAGACTCCGTGCTACTACTGAGAATTTTTTTAAAACCCAGTAGTACTTTGCCCGACCCGGGAATCGAACGAGACCCCTTGCCCGACAGTAGCACTTGCGACCACTCGGCCAACGAGGCAGTAAAGCTTTACTTTCTAGTATTATTTCTAACAAACCTGCGACCCTTTGCTCTGTAGTCACTTTTGCAACGACTCGTCTTCTGGACATATAAACACAATCCACAAAATATCTCATTCCATGAGCAATGCGTTTAATTAAACAAATCAGTCTGTGTCAGAACTTATTTAAAAGTAATTAATTTACTGGTTAATGGTAATAATTTATTGTGACGTCATAACTGAAGATACTACTACTATTACTCGACTTTCTATGTAGTCGGGTAAAAATATTAATTTTTATTAATGATCCGTGCTTTATAAGTTCGGTAGATAAAATATGTTTAAATATGTTGTTTAAAGATTAAAATTTTTGAAAAATGGTTATATAGATTGGATGTTATTGAAAATTGACTGAAAATTCTAATAAGAGTAGCTAAAAATAGTAATTTTAATAATTTTGGAAATAAATGATAATGCAGACGCCAGCTCATAAAGCTACCATAATTAATATTGAAAAAAAAAAACAATGTCGTTTAGTTTTGACACTTCATCTGTCACCGCGCTAGACATAATGCCATTTAAAAAACAACTCGACAATTTCTGAGATCGCGACACGGCACAGACGAACAAATCAATAAAAACACAACAAATCATTACCATATAACCGTTTAAACTAAATTATAATATCATCACAAGTTTTCACTTCGCATATTACTAAATGACAACTGACAGTTACAACTGTCAAATTTAAAACAACTATAAAAACCGCTTAGAGGATAAAAATAAAACAAAAATGGCGATTCAATCACAGATTCACGTAAAAACTTTACACCTAACATAAGAATCACATTTATAATAATAATAAAATTATAATAACGATACAAAATCACAGGTAAACAGATCATCATTCTTAAAACTATTGGAAATCCAAAATGGCCGAACGGGCCGCTAAAATGCCGCTTTGCGACTGTGCCATTTACTCTTTGGTTTGTTGCGAAGCTACATTTTAGGGCTCCGTGTGACACTATGGCATCGACACTTGTTTCACAAACCTTATTTCCATTTCGACACGACCACAACAATGCCATAGTAACACTAATACTGCAAAGCCGCATAAATAGCCTAAAACTAAAAATAAATACGAAAAAAACTAAATTAATAATTAAATTACAGTCTATAAATTTAAATTGTGACGTAATACAATTAAAATTAAATAATTTTATAAAATCAGTACTGGATCTAAGCGGAGAAATGTATTGTTTATTAGAATCACGCACTTTCCTTTTAATCATACTATTAAAATCTACGCACATGAACGCACGCTCGTTACTACAATTGTGAATATTAAGAATTACTTCGAAATCACAATAATTAATTAAATATACCAATAAAATACACGACGTAAACACCGCATAATCGTCCGTGCACGCAAACCGATTCGCGTGCAAACGATTAATCAAATAATCGGATTGCACGCGATTGCATTCACGATTAATATTCCCACGTACATAACGATTACGCACGAAAACGTACGTCACACTAAATACACTAATTACGTTTACGCGATTAACGTAAATTTTGACACATATTCGCGTTATTTGATTTTTACTACTACGAATCGAGTATGAGTTTATCTTAATTATAATTCTACGTACGATTATAAAACACATCGTAAGTGCGTTTGAGACTACGTATACGATTACGAATATCGAGATTACGATTACGATTTTTAGGGGGATTACGTAAAGGGGGGGTGTCGAGCGTGCGTGGGGGAGGGGGGTTGACGTAAGTGGGGGGAGCGCGAGTGCCGCCGGTCCACTGTACTGACATGCTCTTAATGGTTAAGGGCAGTGATGTTTTTTGGGCTTCTTCAAGTTTTCCTCGTCGACTCCAGACTTGGGTACCTTGGGAGGTGTTTGAGAATATTGTTTATATCAGTGAATAGCGGTAATGGTATCTTATTTAATAGTCAACTGACTGTTCAACGCCAGTTAGGTGTAGTAGCATAAAACATAAAGTCTAAACGCTAGCTTTAGTTCGCCAGCAAAATTATAAATCATTGTACAAGGTCCCCAACATTCCTACCCGGGGTCTGAACCCGACATCAATGTGCTAATGTGTAACTGTGAGCAGTAATCAAATTAAACAAAAAGACTTATTAATTAAAACTAAAGTTTGTATCTATCAAGATTCAATCTTCGCCAGCTACATAAGTTATTATAAAAGAGTGACGAGAAAAGCTATCCTTGACCCGGGAATCAAAGTCAAGATCAGTCCACTACGAAAAAACACTATTACTGACTTGAGAATCGAACCAAATTAGCCTAACCTCAAGTTACACAGTTATCCATAAACGTAATTTCAGTTTATTTTACAATTGAGTACCAGAAAATTTTGCTTCAAACACACATCGAACTTGCAAGCCTCGAGGCATAATATGGTCGGAACTGTATCTACTTTCCTTAATATAATTTATCCATATAGCGAATAAATGATTAGATTGATTGATTTAGCTAGATTACGTACCTCAGTGTACCTCTCTCCCTTGAGCGAGACGATCTTGTTGTCCCTGTACCGAACCATCTTCTTTGGCTCAATCTTAGGAGCGAGCGGCTTGTGCTCCTTCTGGTCCGCGTTCTTGTCCACGTAGGAATATCTGTAATTGAGACACGGGATTTTAATTAAATTAAAAGCTGCATAAAATCAGGACGTCTGCGTTTAATTGGTCTACTGAAAGAAAGAAAGAAAAATTGTTTATTCGCAATTCACAAAGTACAATAACACACAAAAAAACAAATTAATACAGTGAAGACGGCAAATTATAAATACTGATAAAATTAGTGCTACGACCAATTTCAAATGCTTTCGTTAAAAAATTAGAACGGCTGTTTTAAAATTAGAACAGAGCAAATCACTGAGCAATAACACTGTTTTTGCAGTGGAACAGTGTAGGCTGATGTTACTCACGGAGCGACACAACTGTCTTAACAATGGTACAGTTTGAGCTAATGTTACTCACGGAGCTACACAACTGTCTTAACAATGGTACAGTTTGAGCTAATGTTACTCAAACAATGGTACAGTTTGAGCTAATGTTACTCACGGAGCAACACAACTGTCTTAACAATGGTACAGTTTGAGCTAATGTTACTCACGGAGCAACACAACTGTCTTAACAATGGTACAGTTTGAGCTAATGTTACTCACGGAGCGACACAACTGTCTTAACAATGGCACAGTTTGAGCTAATGTTACTCACGGAGCAACACAACTGTCTTAACAATGGTACAGTTTGAGCTAATGTTACTCACGGAGCAACACAGCTGTCTTAACACTGGTACAGTTTGAGCTAATGTTACTCACGGAGCGACACAACTGTCTTAACAATGGCACAGTTTGAGCTAATGTTACTCACGGAGCAACACAACTGTCTTAACAATGGTACAGTTTGAGCTAATGTTACTCTCGGAGCAACACAACTGTCTTAACAATGGTACAGTTTGAGCTAATGTTACTCTCGGAGCAACACAACTGTCTTAACAATGGTACAGTTTGAGCTAATGTTACTCACGGAGCAACACAGTTGTCTTAACAATGGTACAGTGAATGATGATCCTGTTCGTGAGCTCCCTGTCATCACCTTCTTTATATGTTCTGTGGTAATCACAGAGCGAAGTGCGCGCGGCGGAGTGTAACGCAGCGGCGGACGGAGAATGTCCTTTGTGTAGGACAGTGCGAGATAATGTTACTCACCGAGCAATGATCCTGTTCTTGAGCTCGCTGTCATCACAGCGCGGAGTAGTCCGCGCGGCGGAGTGCAGCGCGGCGGCGGACAGGGACTGTCCTTGTTCGCGGCGGTGTAGGAGTGTAGCTGCAGCGCGTTCGACGTCACCGTGACCAATTGAGACGCAGTGCTTGATCTGGAGATAGTGTAGAGTCGAAATTAATAACATTTATTAACAGACTTCAATAAGAAAAAAGGAGGATCTTAGTTTGACATGTATGTGTATGTTTGTGCTCTTTTTTATATTAAAAACGTTGCCCCACACTTTTTTTTTTTTAAGGGGGGAAAATCATCGAATGACTGCTCCCGCCTGGGTGAGGCGGAAGGGAGTGTCAGACTCTTACTGACTAAAAACCACCCCGTTCGTTCTCCTGCACGTCGAGCCGGAGCCCCGGTTACCCGTTAGGTTCTCCGCGACTCCGAATCGGCATCGGCCCTATTGGGCCCCATCTGTGGTGGTCTGATGGCTCTTTGAGGCGCGCGCGGTTCGCGACGCGCCGTACGCTCGGGTCTGTTTCTGGTCGGACGGGGAGCCACCCATGCTCGCCGTCCGCAGGCCCGCGCTTACGGTGGCCGGAGATCGTCTCGCGATCCCCGACGCCTGGTGTGTCCTTCGCGATGGCTGGGTTGCGAGGAGGCAGCGCTTCCCACGCAGGGCATTCTCCCACTGTGTGTTCCACCGTGTCCTCAGGGCGGTCCTCGCAGTGATGACACCCGGGCGTTTCCTCCCGCCCCATCAGACACAGGTACCTCCCGACACTTCCATGTCCGGTGAGGACCTGCGTCAGGCGGTAGGTGAGGACGCCGTAGCGTCTCTCAAGCCACTCCTCAAAGAGGGGACTTACCGCTGCAATGGCAGTAAGCCCAGTTGCCCCACACTAGGATTATCTTGTCGTGGGTGCGTTTACAAACATACAAGTTCACATACACAATGACACCCAGACCCGAAACAACAATTTGTGGATCATACAAAGTGTTGTTCCGTTCGGGAATCGAAGCCGCGACACGCTGCACGGCAGCCGGTTGCCCAGCCACCGCACCAACCGTGCAGTCAGTGCTAGATTATCTCGTGATTGGTTGAACCGATTTTGATGCAGTTTTCAGAAAAGTGTTTGTTACACTTAGAAAGAAAGAAAGAAGGAAGAAGGTTTTAGTATATTCAAAAAAATGGGGGTTGAAATCGATTTTTTGAAACGTAGTTTATGAAAGAACTAGCTTTGACACGCGGTTTCGCTCGCGTCACAAATGGATAAAAGTAACCTATGTGACATATACACACAGCTCCATCTATACCTATACTTTTGTTTTTCCTTGGGAATATCTCATTTTTCCGGGATAAAAAGTACCCTATTATTTAATCCGGTCTTCTAACTTTACGTCAGCAAAAAATCAAAGCAATCGGTTTAGTAGTTACGGCGTGAAAGCGGAACAAACAAACAAACAAACAAACAAACTCACTTTCCTATTTATAATATTAGTAAGGATTATTATGATTAGAATTGTGTGAGAGCCATGCTTCAGTACGAATGGGCCGGTATGACCAGAAAACCGTCACAGAATACTCCTGACCCTCGCAGAAAACCGGTGTGCAATAACTGAAGCGTTGTTTCGACGCGTGAATGAGGTTGCCAGATCCAATTACTCTCCTCCCAAATCTCCCTAATCTCAAATCAGCAATCCTCAAGTTCCTAAGCCCCAAAAGGCTGGCAACGCATTTGTAACGTGTTAAGTGTGGTTTCCATGTTGACTGCTTATCATCAGATGATGTGACTGCTTGATTCTCATGCAGCTTATTCTATAAAAATACTGACTTACCTCCATGGCGCAAGTATTGGGGAACATCTCAGCGAGAGCTTTGCACTGTTCCGCGTGCACGTCTTCCTCCAGCAGGGGGCGCCTGTTGCCTTCCACGCTCTCAGACGACTCCGAGTTGGAGTGAGATCGGCTGCTAAAGAAAACAAGAAGTATCACAAGTTTGATAAAATTATGTGAATTTGTCCATTTGTGTCAAATCCTACAGATTAACAAGTGTGTCAAGTATGGGAGAGCCATGCTTCGGCACGAATGGGCCGGCTCGATCGGAGTGATACGACGGCTTCACAGAAAACCGACGTGAAGCAACGCTTGCGCTGTGTTTCGTTGTGTGAGTGAGGTTATCAGAGGCCTAATTCTCCCCTTCCCCAATCTCCCCAATTCCTGAATCCCCAACAATCCTCAAACTGTTAATCCCCAAAAGGCCGGTAACGCACTTGTAACGCCTCTGGTGTTCCAGGTGTCCATGGGCGACGCCGATTGCTTACCATCAGGTGATCCGTCTGCTCGTTTACCGGATTATGCCATAAAAAAATCCAACGAGAAGTGCGCAGTAAGATTCTCAATTTTTTTACGATTTCCAAGCTGCCTGCGAACGTGATTACGACAAATTCATATTCATATGGTTAATAATCTTTTTCCTACCTGCTGTTCTTAGTCATCGGAGGCAGCATCTCGCTGAGGTTCTGCAGCGTAAGGCTGAGCCTATCACTGCTAGCAGAGTCATCTGGAACAAGAGAATTTTTTATATTTGATGTGCCGACGTTTGACCACTATTTCACCGGGTGGTAAGCGATGATGCGGACTACCATGTAGCACATCGTCCCAAAAGCAACCTATTGAAGACAACCAGGATAACCTGGTTGTAGGAAGTTGTGTGAAGTGTGTTGGAAGGGTATAAACCCTTCAGGAAATACAGACTCTGGGAAATAATTCCACTCCTTAGTAGTACGCACACGGAAGCTAGATGCCAAGCGCTTCGTGCGTGCAGGCGGGACATCTACCATGAATCAGTGACGCTTCGCCTATTGTCTTGTGGTACCATGATAGAAAGGACTATGGGCAATCAAGTTGTGCAATTCTCCACATTATAAAGTAAAGTTATCTGAAATTATCTATAGCTTTATTGTTATTTGTGTGCAGTCCTTCTGATTTATTTGCCTCTAGGGTTCGACTACTTTATTATTATGATCCAGTGCCTCTAAGCAAAAGCACCCATTTATGGAACATTACATTATTATTTAACTAATGATTGAATTCAATACTCTAACTTAAAATTAGCTACAACTAAACTATTAAATAAAACGAAAGTAAAAAAAAACAAAATAAAAACAAAAATTATACCCTTCATTTATGGAAAACTGGGGACCACTTTTGTTTCTAAGGCATAAATCACGGAACTGTTACGAGGTTGCTAGAATAGTTTCAAGCTACGCCAGGACCCATGATCACACGCAGCATGCGCGGCAAGGATAGCCGGTCGAATTATATAGTTTACTAGCGACCCGTCCCTGCTTCGCACGGGTGCAATATGCATGTATTATATATATAAACCGTCCTTAAGAATCACTCTATTAAAGAAAACCGCATCAAAATCCGTTGCGTAGTTTTAAAGATCTAAGCATACATAGGGACAGACAGATGGCGGATAGCGACTTTGTTTTATACTATATAGTGAAGTTGTACCGATTTTCTTAATAAATGGTATAGTTGGTGCTCCAAGGTCACCTTCGGTAAGTACTCACCATTGTTTGAAAGCGAATCCGTGTCATCTCGCTGGTTGAGCTCAGCTTCCAGCTCCAGGACCCACGTGCAGACCAGCCCAGCGTCAATGTGACCGAATTGTGGCACGTATGCTGACATCATTTCTATAAAGCCTGGTAAAGAAGAGAAGAAGAATGTGAGTTACAAATCCAGTGATGATGATTATGAATCAGGGAAGGCATATAGTTCAGAAGAAGTGGAATCTCACAGGACGCCGTATGGTATTGGTAACGGAGTAAAATATAATAGGGATGATGACAGGGTATGAAAATTAAAAATATAATTATTCCGTCAGTTATGTAATGAAAAAATATTATAAGTATTTTTGTATTTTGTCGTTTAATAAAACAATACTTAAATAAAACGAATCAACGTTTAGGCATGGGGGCTAAAACGTCATTTCTACGTATAAAATATACATAGAAGTCACGTCACGTGACATTTCAAATCAATCTATCGTCGAAAGTATTCGTTTCTGTAATAAAATAAAAAATACGTGTTTAATGATTTAAAATGATCTACCAGACAGACATTAAAATAAAAATTATGCATCTATCCTTTTTGTCACCAATCCTACCATCCCCAGTGTCGTTAAAGCTGAAGAAGACACTACACATGCCACAGAGACCGGGCAGGAGCGCTCTCTGGTAAACCAGAACCTTTTAAACTGCGATCTGACAGCCTGAGCCAAACGTGGATCTCCACGATCATCTACATAAGATATATGAATAAGATTATAGCAATAAAGATAACGCTTACATTGCAGTAATCGACTATTTCGAGCTGTTGATGTTGTTTTCATCAGAAAAATGTACCTCTAGTAGTCATAGATTTAAAAACAAACTATGTGTCCAATAATAACTACATATTAAAAACTTTTAAAACAAAACCTTATCTTTCTTTTAGATTTTCCTTATCTATCTCTAGGAATAGGATAAGCCGGTAAACGAGCTGACGGATCAAGGAATTGGCGCCGCCCATAGACACCTGAAACCCCAGAGGCGTTACAAGTGAGTTACCGAGAATTTGAGAATTGTGGGGTATTCGGGAGACTGGGAGGGGAAGGTGGGCAGTTGGGCCCAGATAACATATAAATATAGGCCTTTGGTAGCCGGTCATACGACGAAAAGCGTTGTTTCACTATGGTTTTCTCCTCGGTCGTGGTATCACTCTGGTCGAGCCGGCCCATTCGTGCCGAAGCATGGCTCTCCTGCACTTATCTTCAATATAACGAAGACCTTGATTGATTCCAAATAACCACAGGGTTGCAATCCTATATTTAGATCGAAAGGGATTTGAATACACGCATCAATGAACTATTCGTCCTCCATCACGCCCTATTAGCTTTGAAAGGGTCAGTATATAATATCATGCCTTTTGTCCGCTAAAGGGGTAAGCAGAAAGGCTCATAGATTATATATTATACAGGTTTAGTAATTGTGTAATCCACAAATAGTTGTTTCGGGTGATGTGATGTTTCGTAAAAGCATTTATGACACAAGGAAAATCCTCAATGAGACTACGTTTAATTTTGTTAGTTTTTTTGCCAGTTCATTTGTAATTAGTCTCATTATAGTATCTAATTTATTTTAATTAAGCCTTATACCAACCAGTATTTGTATTATAACTTTCGCGAGACATACTAAATAAATTATTATGTTTTCGGCTTACTCACGTAATAATTTGACGAGGAACTCGACTAGTTTCAAGCCATGCTAGAGGCTCATATTCATGAGCAGCATTCAGCAACCCGCGACGCGGCGACTATCGCTCTGCTACTTTCTACTATTCGAGTTCCTCGTTAAATAATTACGCGAGTAAGCCGAAAACATAATAATATACCAATTTTGAAATATTCAATTAGATATTAGTATACACCATGCTATGCTACAGTCTATCTGACTAAATCAAAAACGTATTTCAATCAAAACTTAACATTTTACCTGACCATCCCCGATCAAAAAACACGGGCAGCCGACAGGCATGCAAGTGGGGAGGGGGGAGCAAACAGGAGAGTACATATGCACATGGTTTCAAAATATAAGCTACCGACGAGAGCTCTGCTTCCATTCGACCGTATACAGCATGTTTGAGGAACACCATCCGATTCGGAGAAGGGGTTTTAAAACTGTAAAATAATGCGAAAGTAGAGGGTTCTGAAGAGTATAAGTCATTTGTATAATAAACTAGCTACTTCCGCGCGGTTTCACACGCTCTGCTCAGTTCCTATTGGTCGTAGCGTGATGTTTTATAGCCTATAGCCATCTTCGATAAATAAACTATCCAACACAAAAATAATTATTCAAATCGGACTTGTAGTTACGGAGATTAGTGCGTTCAAACAAACAAACAAAAAAACAAACTCTGGTTCATATAATAGTATAAGAGTAGAGGTATAAGATTGTCATGTGTATGTGAACTTGTATGTTTGTAAACGCACTCACGCACGACACAGGAGAAAATCCTAGGGTGGAGGTGGAGCAACGTTTTTCAAAAGAAAAAAGGAAAAATATACGTTAATCGTAATTAACATAGTGTTCTTTATTAAAAAGATAGTCTTAAGTTTTTATATGGGTAAGCCTTTTGCCACTGATACCGTGAAATACCGTGCATATTACCCGCTTCATCGTGTCTGATACTGAATAAATGTGCTTTCTTTCTTTGTGTATGCTGTTACCGATTATTTTTATAAATTAAATTTAACATTACAATTTTTCTCGAAATGAGAGTTAATCTGAATCCCCCTTGTTCAGTAGTTGAACTTGTGATTACATGTACTAGTAGACACTCTGATCTTTAATTTCTTCTTATTGCATGTTAATACCTAAATCAACTAAAATCGCGGGCTACTTACGTGAATATACTGAGTAAAGCTCTACTAGTTTCGAACCACAGAGGGCTTCTTCCTCATCAGCAGCGTGCGCGGTCGCGGCGACGTTGCGCAGCTCACTGAGCTAACGTGAGTAACCCGCGATTTTAGTTAATACCGAAATATTTACTTTTCCGGAGCTGCGGAGAACCTAACGGGTTACCGGGACTCCGGCTTGATGAAGGGGTAGGAACGGGGTGGTTTCTAGTTAGTAAGAGTATGATAGTCCCTCTTGCTTCACCCAAGGCGAAAGAAGACATTATCGAAGATTACAACATAACATAACATCACGCTTTTTATCCCCGAACGGGTAGGCAGAGGTGCACACAGAAGTAACACCCACTTTTCACTATTTATGTTATGAGTCCCATAATAGGGGGTGAGCCTATTGCCATATACCGGGCACAATTTCAGACTCCGTGCTACTACTGAGATTTTTTTTTAAACCCAGTAATACTTTGCCCGACTCGGAAATCGAACCGAGACCCCTTGCACTGAACTTGCAACCACTCGGCCAACGAGGCAGTCAGATTACCACTCCTCAAAAAAATGTTCTCTTTCTTTCTTTTATAGTCTCAACAAAACGCGTTTTGAAATCAGCTAAAGCTTTTAACACGACCTGTATATACGATCGATGCGACGCGACGCGGTGGTCGCTTTTCAATTACACAATTTGACGTCCCCCTGCTGTCTGTATAGTCCCTTATGTGCATAGGTACATGGTACAGTATACAAACGCATTGATTGAATACAGAAGGTAGGATGGAGGAAGGGTATATCAAACAGTTGCATATTCAGAGGTTCAATCTAGAAATTGGATACAATAGAATAAACTTTATTGTACACCATTAATAATATATCCGACTGCACGGTTGGTGCGGTGGCTGGGCAACCGGCTGCCGTGCAACGTGTCGCGGGTTTGTGTGATCCACAAATTGTTGTTTCGGGTCTGGGTGTCATTGTGTATGTGAAATTGTATGTTTGTAAACGCACCCACGACACAGGAGATAATTCTAATGTGGGGCAATGTTTAATTTAAAAAAATATGTATATATATAGTACATACAGAAAAGATAATGACAAACATAAATAAAAATAATAATAGGCACAAAGGCGGTCTCATCACTTATAGTGATTTCTGCCAGACAACCTTTGGGTGGATATAATGAAAAGAAATATTTAGACGGGTTGTGTACTAAGAAAATAATAGATTTTTTTAAGGGGGAAAATCATCGAATGACTGCTCCCGCCTGGGTGAGGCGGGAGGGAGTGTCAGACTCTTACTGACTAAAAACCACCCCGTTCCTTCTCCTGCACGTCGAGCCGGAGCCCCGGTTACCCGTTAGGTTCTCCGCGACTCTGCTAAACTGTGCTATCAATGTAATGATAGATCTTTTGTCCCTCGAACGGATATGCAGAAGGGGTCGTTAATTGAATTATTGACTGCACGGCTGCTGCAGCGGCTGGGCTATATATTCTTGGATGGAACAACAATTTGTGGAATAATTTGTTTAAGTTTTTTATTTGAATAAATGCTTATTTGTAGAATCCATAAATACATGTTACCACTTTAGTGTTTATAGAAGCAAATCATATGAAAAATTACTTAGGTTGCTTAGGTAGTAATATTTTGGATTCTAAACTAACCGACGTCCTTGAATCACCCTATACATACTTTTCTTAAGAACCTGTTGCACAAAACCTCATTATGTTTGTTTTACTTCTGACTGACGAATTACTTACAATAAAAAAATCACAAAATATATCATTACGCCTTTTATTCTCGCAGGGGTAGGCAGAGGTGCACATTACGGCACTTAATGCCACTGTACAATGTAACACCCACTTTTCACTATTTATGTTATGAGTCCCATGTAATAGAGGGTCAGCCTATTACCACATACTGGGCACAATTCCAGACTCCGTGCTACTATTGAGAATATTTTTTAAAACCAATAATACTTTGCCTGACCTGACAATCGAAACCGAGACCCCTTGTCCGGCTGTCGCACTTGCGACTCAACCAACGAGGCAGTCATAATCATAGTCATACAGAATATACAGTAAATAACATCAAGGCCGTTATCCCACTCGACAATCGGACCCTTCACGAGTTAACATCTAGCAAATATTATAAGGCTATGAATCAATATAAAATCTCTCTAACACATCCCAGCCCACCTGTAACCGGCGCTCAGCGGATCGATGACCTATTTTTCCAAGACCAGGGCAACAGTTTGCCTTTAAATTCAAACCACTCTAGAAGAAATTCAATTTCATTTCATTTCATTGATGGTTGCTTTCACACTAGAAGGGGAAATCTTGTTATTGTTATTGGGTTTGTGCACGGCTAATGGGTTTTTGTCTACCTTTTTAGTAGGTAGGTATACCTATATTACCTTTTTTAACGGGGTAAAGTCATCGAATGACTGCTCCTGCCTGCGTGAGGCGGGAGGGAGTGTCAGACTCTTACTGGCTAAAAACCACCCCGTTCCTTCTCCTGCACTTCGAGCCGGAGCCCCGGTAACCCGTTAGGTTCTCCGCGACTCGCGATATTATGATTAAGTAACATTGTAGATAGTTTAATAAAATGCACTTTTACTCGTAAATGTTAAAAAATACTAGTATGGGGCAATTTTAAAGTGACATGCCATGCTTTGGCATGAATGAGCCGGCTTGACCGGAGTGATACCACGGCCTCACAGAAGACCGACGTGAAACAACGCTTTCGTTGTGTTTCGTCGTGTGAGTGAGGTTACCGGAGGCCTAATTACCCCCCCCCCCCTTTTTCCCCAATCCTTGAATCCCCAACAATTTTCAAGTTCCTAATCCCAAAAGGCCGGTAATGCACTTGTAACGCCTCTGGTGTTCCAGGCGTCCATGGGCGACGCCGATTGCTTACCATCAGGTGATTCGTCTGTTTATTTACCGGTTTATCCCATAAAAAAATGGGACCAGTAGGGCTGATGCTCGATACGGAGCCGCAGAAGGCCTAACGGGTTACCGTGGCTCCGGTTCGAAGTGCAGGAGTAGGAACGGAGTGGTTTTTAGTCAGTAAGAGTCTGACACTCCCTCTCGCGTAACCTAAGGCGGGAGATTGTGATAGGACGATTTTCTCCCTCCAAAAAAGTACGGGGTAACGTTTTTTTTTAAAAAAATGTTTCGATTATCTGGGATATAGGTACGCTCAGCATTTCATCTCATCAGCCAGCTATCCTTACTACTATTACCCGCGGCTACTAATACTAATATTATAAATCGGAAAGTGAGTTTGTTTGTTTGTTTGTTTGTTCCGCTTTCACGCCGTAACTACTAAACCGATTGCTTTGAATTTTTGCAGACGTGAAGTTAGAAGTCTGGATTAAATAATAGGATACTTTTTATCCCGGAAAAATTTGATATTCTCGAGGGAAAACGAAATTATTGGTATAGATGGCGCTGTGTGTATTGGTATATGTCACATAGGCTACTTTTTATTTTTTTGTTACGCAAGCGAAGCCGCGGGTAATAGCTACTTTATTTATATTTACATAATATAACAGATAAAATCACGCATTTATTTTCTAGTTATTATTCTTTACCCTGAAAAAACATAAATGTCTATAAGGCTATATATTTAAAGTATGTCAGATGGGACTGACACTTTAAAAAAAATCTCTAGCGTATATGTCCGCCTTATATCACCCCCTAATACATGAGACTCATAACTGGAAAAGTTATTTTTTACAGGACAAGCCGGTTAACGAGCAAACGGATCACCTGATGGTAAGTGGTAAGTTATCGGCGCCGCCCATGGACACCTGGAACACCGGAGGTGTTACAAGTGCGTTACCGGCCTTCTGGTGATTAGGTTAGTTTGGTAGTTCTATGCTATCTACATAAGATGCTATTTGCATCTAACCTAACCAAAAGAATTGATCTTTTCGATGATAAATAATATATTTAGATTTTTTCAAGACTCAGCACAGCACTGTGTCATAAAATAAATTAATCAGAAGATATATCATAAATTTTTGTATTGCAGCAACTTTAAGAATATTAAAACGGACCTGAAAGGGGTATGTAAGAATCGTAGCAATTGGCGTTCTGTAGTATCTGCCTACCAGTGAAGTTATGTGTGTAAAACGGACGCCATAATCCTCACATACTGTGCAACATGTAATGCATTAACAGATCAATTCACAAGCGGTCACCGGTGCCCGTTTTACACTCAATCCGTTATAGACCTTATTTCCGATATTTGGAAACTATTTTTGTATGAAGAAATGTTGTGGATTTTTCATAATCAGACATTTACAAGTTAAGTTAGAAAATTAATTTTAAATGAACTTCTTATATTTAAACGGTACCTAATTTTACGTTTTAGAATCATCTGTACCTGTATTAGCAAGTGATATAAGAAAATAATATTACCTATTTCAGTACTCGCTACTTTATAATATTATTATTTATCTTAATTAAGATTTTTTTTTGTTCACGCCATGTTACACACAGTATCTTAGTTTTTATTGTTTTTCCTGTCGAAGGACTGCTGGAAGAGATTCCTATGGGAATATGTAGTACCTATGTTCCTCAAATTTATTTAAATATGTACTAGCGACCCGGCCCGTCTTCGCACGAGTGCAATATGCCTGTATTATACATATAAACCTTCATTAAAAATCAATCTATCTATGAAAAATAACTTCACCAAAATCCATTGCATAGTTTTAAAGATCTAAGCATACAAAGGGACAGACAGACGGCAGATAGCGCCTTTGTTTTTTTACTATGTAAGGATTCTCCAGTGTACTGTCTGTGTTGTGCATAAATAAATAAATAAGATTACTGTTTTAAATTCTGCAATGGATTAAGTAAGACAGAGGTATTCCTAAGTATTTTGTAATATGGAAAAGATTCAAATTGTTAGTTAATTAATTAATAAGATCAAGATATTTTGGATATACCGATGCTGAAATGCGAGTTGTTTAACACAACATAAATATTTTATTTTGACTTGGAATATTATGTAATACTAAATAGAACATTACACATATTTTTTATAATAAAATACAGAGTTTAATAATATCTACATAAATAAAAATGCATTTTTGTTCATTAGTCTCACTAAAACTCGAGAACGGCTGAACCGATTTGGCTAATTTTGGTCTTGAAATGTTCGTGGAAGTCCAGGGAAGTTTTAAAAGGCGAGATATATTTTTTAATTTTTAGGCAGTACTAAGTTTACCGGGTCAGCTAGTAAAAAATAAATATTAACAATGAAATATTCATTATAATTCTCTTTTGAAACAAAAACTTATTTAAACTTAAAAATAAAGAGATACAGCATTTCTTTTGTTCCAATTATAAAATTGGGTGTCAAGGCGATCGTGTTGTGTTTCAGAACTACGTAATTTGAATCGAAACCCACTGTCTTACGATAAACAAAGCGTATACAACGAATATGAGATGGATGCACTTCAAAACTAGTATATTATGACATAATTCTAGTTCGTAAATTAGTTCAAGGGCAAAACATGGGTTGGAAAATATTAGAAATCTATTTAAATTGCATTTCTCACCTTCAACATCGAAGCACGGGTCCTGCGAAGCTTCTTCCAGGATCGAAATCACATACGTAAGAACTATATCATCTATCACGTTTAAATCAGCACTAGGGATATGTTTCGTAATAAACTGAAATAAACCTTCCTTGACAAGGACCTTTTGTTGCGCTATAGAACTCATTTTTATCTAAAACACCTTATTTTTCAGAAAAACACCACGGGAATGTAATGTATATTCAGAAAGATCGTTACGGGTGGCTACACAGCGTAAAAGTAGGTTTAATGTACGATACAGACGCCCCAACACAACTATAGTAAACTCTCTTTATATTTTCAATTCAAATTAATTTGTTTAGTGATAACTGCAGCTCTATTTTCACGGGAAAAATCTGGGATAGAAACTGCGAAAATCAATACAAATGCAAGTTTTTTTTTATAAACAACTTTTTGTAGTTTTAAGCACGGGCACAAACTCATCTGCATACAGCCACTGTTAGTTGTCATCTTATTTAATAATTCTGTTTTCCTTTTTTATTAGTAATTATTAAATATTTACGTACATATTAATCCTAATTTTGTTGAATTAATATTACTTTTAGTGAATAAAATGTATTTACGGTTTTTAGTTTACTAAGAAGGAAAGCGTACAAATTTCTGAACGAGCAAATGTCATTGAGGATAAAATGGCGGGAGAAATTTGAATCTTTGCGTCAAGGAAAGGCGGGAAATTTGAAATTAAATAAGTTTTTAAACACAGTGAACATGACTATTTCGTACTTTTGTTTGTTAAAGTAGGTACCTACATCCCTAATGGAAATTGGAATATATTTCAACTAGAACGTTTGTGCCTAGAGCCAGTTATAACAATTTTACGTAAGTTATCTGTTTGTATTTAAACACGACCTCTGTTTTATTCTTGTCTGTAGTTGGGTACTTGTGCCACTTCTGTGTATTTGTCAACTTATTGGAGAATTTATATACATAACATAACATCACGCCTTTTATCCCCGAAGGTAGCAGAGGTGCACACAGAAGTAACACCCACTTTTCACTAATTATGTTATGATTCCCATGTAATAGGGGCTGAGCCTATTGCCATATACCGGGCACAATTCCAGACTCCGTGATAGTACTGAGATTTTTTTTAAAAACTCAGTAATACTTTGCCCGACCTGGGAATCGAACCCGAGACCACTTGCCCGGTAGTCGCACTTGCGACCACTCGGAATCAGAGAGATCAGAATTTACATGTCGAAGTTATAAGACTGATGAACACTACGCCAGTCTTGTAAATTCAATGTTCTGTTTTTTTTTTTACATAAAGTATTAAATAAACTAATGTTCTAAATACCTTATTTATTCAGGGATGTAAATAAAACATACAATTTTGAAAGTAATATATATTTTCAATTAAAATTTTAAAATATAACATGCATTCATTTATTCTCTCATACTTTATCCTAAAATGACTGTTTAACACAACGCCGATATTTCACAACTACATTTTTTATTTTTTTTAATATATTTATTTTACAATATAACAATAATTTTAGTTTTTGGAATCACAATGGGAACTTTTTGGCACAGTTTTAAGAATATTTAATTATTATAAATTTAAATAAAAAATGTAGCAGTACAGTAAGATAAAAGGTCGTAGTCCTTAATAAAAAAAAACGCTATTTCCGGGCCGGCAGTCCCGACATTGTTAACGACAAAATTCAGTCGTTAAGTTCTAAATTGTTTTAATACATTTTAAAACTTATTTGTTTATTATAAAGTCGAAAACTGATTATTTTTTCTGATATTTGACAATAAAACCTCTTTCTATCGTAATCGTGGTCCAGCGTTAGCTATTATTTGACAAGCTATTGTTTCTTTTACATAATAGGTAATAATGTACTTAGGTACATGAAATCAATGTTTCTTCTGAATTCAAAGATTAGGTATAATTTTGATTGTTGTGAGCCTTAACAATCATTGTAATACCTACCGATATATTGATCTGAGTTAAAAACTTTATACATATAAATAAATAAAGGTAACAACAGTATTATAAGACATACGACCTCTTTAGAAAAAGAATACACAAGCACAGATAAGTAATAACAAATACGATATTTTTTAAACAGTTTTTGGTACACATACCACGAGACGAATTCTTACACTACTTATGAAATAAATAAAATTGTAAATTCTAATAAATTGAGTGCAATCTATCTACGTTTAGCTAGTTTAGTGTGAGAGTTTAGTTCTTGGAACGTTAGACTTTATAGAATTTAACAAAAGATAGATCTTTTTTTAATACACATTGTTGATGAAAAGACAGGATATCTTTATTGATATATTTTAAGTGTGTTAGCGACACGACTGGAATGGTCATGGAAACAATCCTTCCCAAATCTAACTTATCCTTGAATCCCTAACAAACCTCAAACTCATAATCTCCAAAAGGCCAGTAACGCCCTGGTAACGCCTCTTGTGTTCCAAATGACCATGGGCGACATCTTTGAGCGATGCTTACCATAAGGTAATCGGCTCATCCTATAAAAAAATTTCTTTTTTACTCCTTTTTGTTTACTTTTTGAGGTTACGTCTGAAGCCCAGGAGATCTTGATTTATTCATTATAATTTGGCGGTAGGTTGGTTGTATCGATTTTCTCTTTATCGCGATTTTGCGACTATGTAAATAGTCTCTATGCAAATTTAAAAATAAACGTGTCTTTTCACCAACAGCATGCTAACATAATAATTAGAGTTTTCAAAATCAGCGACTTTCCCTTACTCTAGTTTTTTTTTATTAATTTTTTCTTATAAAGAAAAGTCGCCTGATTTTCATAAATAACAAATATAGTTTTTATAGTAATTAAAATAGTACTTTCAGAGGCAGGTTTAACAAGTAATAGTACTTTTTTAACCTGTGCAAAATTACTCTAATTTTTTTACGCGGTAAATTCGTCAGTAGGCGTTATTTTTTGTTAGAGTAATTTTGCAAAGGAATTTTTTCGTGCAGGTACATACATCATAAAGTTAAGATATATTATATAATACTATATTTTTTATTATAATAATATAAGTATTCTTTGTCCTAATTATAGTTTAGTAAGGATTAGGTACAAAGATTTCTTTTCAGTTGGATTTGTTCATTTTTTGTCAAGTCTTTTGTTAGTTTAAAACATTGGTAACATTTTGTTTGTTTTGTAGATGCGTTGAAATTTGACTTTTCTCCATGAGTTTCCAACGTCTCATTTTGGATTTTTTTTTATAATACTTTTCTGAGTGCTTACTGCTTACCCAGTCAAAATCTTATACGCAATTTCCAAGAAATACGTAGCTAGACTGACTTATTTAGACATGTTGATAATGCCTAACTAAAATTTTTATTCCTATCTACCCAAATGCGTTTTGTATAGTGATGGGAAACATTCGTATTATTCTATCGATTTTTTTTATATTTGATGGGCCGACCATTGACCTCTCGCCTGGTGGTAAGCGATGATGCGGTCTACGATGGAGCGCGTCATCCCATAAGCAACCTATTCACTCGGGCTTTGAAGACACCCAGGTTTATACCCTTCAGTAAATACAGACTGTGGCAAATAATTCTACTCCTTAGCAGTACGCACAAGGAAGCTTGATGCGAAGCGCTTCGTGTGTGTGGGTGGGACATCTACCATGATTTTTTACCAACTTTTTGTCGATGTCATTTTAATAAAGGTTTTTTGCTAATGGCGTTGCCAATCTTATTAGGTACTTTATTGTACGCTTTTCATAATCCCAGTTATAGTCTTTTTAGAAGGATCTTTAACAAAATCTTACAAATGTTACCCATCGAAACAGAAGCCTTGATCTATGTGCCTAACTAAATATTAGTCTAAATCAGTTTGTCTAGCTAAAACATAGCTGATAGGACGAAGTGAGGTTTAGTTCAGTATTTAGTAAATATAAATACATAAATGTATTATTTGCAGAAGTAAAAAATGTAACGAAAGGAAGATTTTTTAAAGTTAACTATTATTGGACAGATTTTGGCACTTAAAAAGTACAGTGGCGACCTCTATGCAAAGGTCTGAAAGGAAGGAAGTAGTTGTTTTTACTTCTACAAATATTTTTATCGTATAATTTCTGTAACGTAATATTTGGTTTTAAGTCTTATATGTATATGTAAATAACGATGTTAGAATTTGGACTATTTTTTATGGATATAATTATATTTTATATTTTCTCTATAATATGTATATGGATATATGTTCTCTATACATTCAACAGTTTAATTTTAAGGACGAGAGAAAAGAGAAATTTTCGTTACTAAATATTTTGTGTAGGTACATTCAAAGTTTCTTATTTACTTGAGCTATTTTTTGGCACATATTTAAGGCAAGCTGGTGAAAACCTTCCAATTTCAAATTGCATATTAGTACAGAATGTCTCGACAGTTGAAAATTCTAAATAGGTACAGTGCCCAGTCCAATCTGTTAAATTTATTCATTTTATTTTCGACTCTAAGTCAATATAATGAAGTTGAAGATGAAAGATAGGTTGACCTGCTGGTCACCGTACAGAGGCTTTTTTTTTGAGGGGGAAAATCATCCAATGACTTCTCCCGCCCGGGTGAGGCGAAAGTGAGAGTCACTCTTACTGACTAAAAACCACTCCGTTTCTACTCCTGCACTTCGAGTGGTCTGATGGCTCTTTGAGGCCCGCGTAGAACGCGACGCGCCGTACGCTCGGGCCTGGTTTTGGTCGGGCGGGGAGTCACCCGTGCTTTGCATCCTGGCCACTGTGCACCATTAGAAATAATTGGGTATGTACTCTCCTAAATTTAATTTAAAGTCCATCTGGTGGATTATTTTAAAACATTAGACACGTATTTTTCATTTTCTTACAAAATTAAATATTTTCGCCGATATATTGATTCGAAATATTTTTTTTTTTTTAAAACGTTGCCCACACTAGGATTTTCTCCTGTATCGTGGGTGCGTTTACAAACATACAAGTTCACATACACATCACACCCAGACCCGAAACAACAATTTGTGGATCACACAACGTGTTGTTCCGTGCGGGAATCGAACCCGCGACACGTTGCACGGCAGCCGGTTGCCCAGTCACCGCACTAACCGTGCAGTTGTGTGACGTCACGATTTACTACATTTTGTAGGCCAGCGTGACGTAACGACCTTCCACTTCTAAGCTTAACTCCGTTTTGTAAAAGTATTGTTCTCTTATGCGACAAAATAAAAAAATACGTGTCTAATATGTTTTCTTTATCTAACTGACGGACTAATTACATTTTCAATTGTCATACTCTATCTACTACCCTATTATGCAATTTATTTCCTATTGAATACGGGTTTTCGGATTGGCAGTGACACTTGGGAGAGTGCTAATTTCTCTTTTCACTCATTCTCACACATTTAATGTGCCCAACAAACCAGTGCGTCTATATAGTTACTGTATATTTATGCTCTTTTCATTACATTATGTTAATCTTAATTGACGATTAAAATTTGGCAGTTAATTATGGATTTAGAATATATTTATTATTATATTTTGAATTTCAGATTGTTAACTATATTTATGATTGATTTTTTATACCTATGCCTATGGCTTAGAATCCCGATGACACTCTCAACTGTCATTCCCTTCAAATCCGACATTTGTAAATGTCAAACGTTATGTCATATGAAAATATAATTTTGACAGTTAAAAATCATAGAAGGACATGATCGAGATAAAGTGAAAAATATTGTTTTCTAAAAGATTTTAGATCCCATATAGATACATTTGATTGTAGGTAATATTTACAAAATATCAACTGTTTACTTATCCATCGTTACAAATACATTCAATTTCCTCCGGGATTCACAATACTTTTAAATTTTAAATATATTATAGGTATGTATATCTCATTTGTTATAGAAATATACAACTACATACTATGACATATACAGTACAGTATAACAGCAACAAATGTGTTTACTATACAAGCGTATAATAATATAATCTTTCTAAAATAATTGTGATCACAATATATTAAAGTCGACTTGTATGTTGAGATAATAAATAAACGAAATATCGATACATTTTAAATTAACTAAAATCTATTAACTAATAAATATCTAATGCGCGGTCGCGGCGATGTCGCGCACGCTGCTCATGAGGAAGAGCCCCTCTGTGGTTCGAAACTAGTAGAGCTTTTCTCAGTATATTCACGTGAGTAACCCGCGATTTTAGTTAATTAAGTATATCTCACGATAGTTATTATAAAAACACATTTTTAAATCTTCATCGTATCTTTCCCATCGCTATAAACTTATGTGAGATGGGTTTATAAAAACAGATAGCTGTTCCATTTTTTATTATTTAGTTGTAACAAATAGATGGACTAAGATGGTATACTTAATTGATATAGTAGAAAAAATATTCCGACTCAAACAAAATAGCGATGTTTCAATTTAAACACAATACTTACGTAATAGCTATAATTTAAAATTATTTATTGCTCCAAAATATATATACGATAATCACAACACTGATTTCAATGTCAGAAACAGAGTAGAGTGAATCTAAAAAAATATCTTATATACAAGTCGACTTAAACTCGTCCAAATGAGGATTCCTGCGCCGCTAGGGGCGCTAGTGGAGCTTAAAGTCTATTAGTCCTTTTTAAAATATTAGTCAACTTGTGGACTTGAACCCCGAAAACACTTTATAACTCACTATCGCCATCTAGGAAGCGCAAAAATGAAAATCCTCATCAATTTTACAAAAACAAATGACTTTTTTCATTCATATTAATAAAGCGTATTTTTAAAGGATTCTCAGTCCTAAATACACAGTAAATAATGGTTATATTCGCGTAAAACTGTGAACATCGTTAGATTATGACCTACGCGATTATTTAAAATCTAACAATGTTTACAATTTAACATAAAGGTTATATACAAGGTGTAATTTTAAAACCGTGTCATTTCTCGGGGGCATGTCACAGAAGTCATAAAAGTTCAATATAAGTAAAAGTTTCGGGCCAATAGTTAAAAATACGGCTATAACAAATTGTTAAGTTCGACAGTGTTTCAGAATAAGCGACAGCTATGGTTCTTATTGGAGTTTTATGGAATTAGGAATAATATCAATTACGTGTTTGAGTTTGTGGTTATTAAGCCGCGTTATAAAACTAGTTACAAGACGGCGGCGTGTAGTTCGCACTTACGGATTTTCATAATTTACAGAAAAATGAAAAATATTTACCAACAATTTTTTTTTGTTGTTTCGGACTCAGAATCAATTGTCGAGTTACCTCCTAGAACATGACGCGGCTTTAAAACAACACCTTGTATATATGTTACCGGCCAAACCCGATTTCAGGACAAACTAGTTTTGCCTAGGCCAAACTAGTTCTTCCTATACGCATTAGGATTAACTAGTATAGCCTAGTTCAAACTAATTTGTCCTAAGCCCGATAGGATAAACCAGTTTAGGCTAGGACAAACTAGTTGATCCTGATATAAATACGCACATTCTAGGATAAACTGGTATGGCGTAGTCATAGGATGATTATTGCGTTTATTAAAAAACAGGGTGACTGCCTCGTTAGCCAAGTGGTAGCAAATGCGACTGCCGGGTAAGGGGTCTCGGGTTCGATTCCCGGATCGGGCATAGTATTACTTACTAGGTTTTTAAAAACAAAATCTCAGTACTACTACAACTAGGCTATACTAGTTCATCCTAACGCGTATAGGAAGAACTAGTTTAGCCTAGGCAAAACTAGTTTTTCCTGAAATCGGGTTTGGCCGGTAACATATATATTAAACGTGTTTCTTACTGAAGCTATGCCTATGAGCGTAAACATTGAATTTCCTTTAACCCGTGGTATGTCGAAACGTAGATCAACGCGAGACAGAATATATTTTCTATTGTGCCTTATATACTGACAGTCAGGAGGTCAAACTAAGAGACATGTCATGTAGGTAGTGACTACGATGCAATATCGTTACTTATGCAATTTTTGTCAAAAGTTAACTGATTATGAAATAATCCTTTTTTTTACACTTTATAGGTGACCACCATCTCTCCTGATGGTAAGGGATGATGTGGCCGACGATGGAGCACGCCTACCTATGAGCAACCTGTTCACTCGGGACTTGAAGACCCCCAAGTCATATTTGACGGGAAACACAGCCTCTGGCAAGGAATTCCATTCCTTAGCGGTTCGCATGAGGAAGCTTGACGCGAAACGCTTCGTTCAAATGGGTGGAATGTCCACCATATAAGGGTGGCGTCCCGCCGTTCGTCTGGTGGTACGGTGGTGAAATGGACTAGGTAATCCTGCAAATTCACCTCTTTACTTGGTGCGTTATTGTCATTTGTGTATTACACAAACTGTCATTGTGAGGGCATTGCTGTCGTTACGGTTTTGGCGCTAATCTGGAAGGCACAAGGAGAAATAACGTTTCATTGTTCAGTTGCGCGCGGGCCCCCGCAATACATAAGTGACGTTATAGCACCGGGGGTACGATGTAGTGACTACAGAGTAGTAGAGTACTGATGGTAGTTGCCAAGCGTCATTCATCCCGACAAATCCTCTTAAGTAGATGAGGCTAGTATTCCAGTTTTTCATGCTGTATAATTCAATGGCTTTTTTTTTTTAAGGGGGGAAAATCATCGAATGACTGCTCCCGCCTGGGTGAGGCGGAAGGGAGTGTCAGACTCTTACTGACTAAAAACCACCCCGTTCCTTCTCCTGCACGTCGAGCCGGGGCCCCGGTTACCCGTTAGGTTCTCTGTGACTATAATTCAATGGCTACACTCACAAGTCTGTCCTTTTCAGTGATGTGTAATAAAACCTAAATAAGCGTATACTTATGACAGAGCGGGCATTCACTTCCTAATAAAAAATTAAGTGTAACCACCTCTGATATAAAAGTTTCATGGGTGCATATCCTTCCCCTTCGAATGGGTAGAGACAGATCAGAATGTAACGTCCATTTTAACCCATTACGTTTCCCATGTTAAGAATCGGGCTAATATTTTATTGGTGTCTCGACATAGATAACGATTAAAAATCTGTCATTAAGTCATTTGTGAACTGTAATTTTAAATTTTCTCCTTTTATAATTAGGTTCTTTAGGTATTCATATATATGAATAACTTAGTAACAGACTTCAGCTGTAATCATTTTTGAAACTTAAAGAGCCATTAATGGGAATGTTGTTAATAAAAATCGATATACCTACTCACTTTGCCCAATTCACATTTTTTACTTTTTACAGCTCAATGAACAAAAATTGCTTTTTTGATTATATTTTTAAAGTCTTACTAAAGTTTCATCACAACGACGATTCCCTTACTTAAACATACAG